>CP125974.1:568769387-569973137 GCA_030063025.1 Avena longiglumis
TTTGACTTTGTAAGATCAACATCTACAACAGGCTCCCCAAATATAGATGCAAAGTTCTTGAAATTTTTAAAGACATGGTCCACATAATAAAGTTCAAACAACAATTTAAATATAAGTTTAAAAGACCTAGTCCACAATATATATCAAATAAGGTTAGTTGGTTTCCTTTATGCATCTACATTTCACCATGAACTTGGAGGTAAGTTTGAAACCTTTATGGTGCATGCTTCAGTGCAATCAAAGGCTCCTAGAAGTCTCACCCTCTTAGTTGTTTTGCTCCCTTGTGCTCATCCTCCACAATCATGTTGCGCATAATCGCACAAGGTGTCATTAGTTCCTATATTATGTTCAAACTCCATGTTCTTGCAGGTGATGAGGAATATCCCAACGAGCTTGAAGGACTCTGTGTGGCTTTAGCATCTAGTCCTCTCAACAACTCCTGGCCAAACATTATCACCACCGCTTTGTAAAACTTGTACATTGCTCAAGACATGTTGATTCTCCCATGTGAAGATGCTCATCAACAAGATCACCAACAACTCTGTATGCAAGCATCCGAACTACGGTAGTGTATTTTTAATAGAAGAAACCCCTAGCTTTCTAGTGGCACCTTTCTTAACTTGCTTCGGTGTACCCCTCTCCTCAGAATTATGAAACTGAACACACAAGGACAATCAAGATTATCTGGTACCCCTTCCTTCCCTCTAAATCGAAGGGGTATCAGCCAATCCTGTTCATCCTTGTTTTTTTCAGTTTCATTAGTTTAGAGGAGAGGGGGAATGCCGAAGCAAAAGTGTTGAAGTAGTTATCACAGGGTTTCACACCCTACACTATACGATTGAACAGATGCCTTTACATGCTTAAGTGTCACTTATACCGATCCAGAGTATAAAGTGTGCCTACCAGGTAGAAGTACTCACTGTACAACCGAATATGAGCCTCAACTCCGTCGCGTTTTAGGATTTCATGTCCTAGGATCGACCCTCTGAACCTTGGAATGCCACTCTACTGGTTGTCATAGAGGATAAGCGTAGCCATGAGCAATATATCATCGTCATAATCAATTATAGTTATAGTTATGTGTAGTTAGAGCAACTCCAATAGCTTACCCATAAATACCATATATGGGTAAGCAAAAGTCGTTTGGGTAAGAGGAGAGATAACATATAGGCAAGCAACAACTTTTCTGCCTTTTTAGCTTATCCAAAACAGGTTACATAAAACGTGGAGGCACAAGTATTTTCATATAGGGTCCACATGTCAGTGGGTTAGTCTTTTCTTCTATTTTTTCACTACTTTCTTCTTCCTCGTCCAACCCCTCCTTCACGACGCATCCCTCCCCCTGCCATCAGCGCCCCTGGAGAGCGCCGGCAGTCGCCGCCACTCTCCTCCACATTCGCCAGTGCCCTGCCCCGAAGTAGTGCCGCCCGTGCGAGCCCCTCTCCTCCTCGTCCATACCCCGCAGCGCCACCCGACCCTCTCCTCACGTCCATGGCTTGTAGGGACCGTCCCTCTCCTTCCGGTAGAGACGCCGAAAGTTTATCTTTCCCTGGCCAAAATCAAGGTTCCTCGGCCAGAATCGAGCTTGCCTATCTCAAATCAAGGAAGGCACGAGCGGGCTTTGCCTTGGCTGTTGCGGCGCCGGGAGCGCGATAGCAGCGGGGGATGGTTGGCGGGGACCTGGGGAAGGTGGGGGATGATGGCTATGGCGCAGCAGCAAACGGAGCGGCGCCGACAAGCGGCGGAGCGACCATGCCGGCTCGGCCAGGACGGGTGGAAATATCCCCTCGGGCAGTTGGATTTTCTCCTGCGTGCCTTTGTGTTGATGTGGCAGCAGATGGGTAGGAGGTGCCTATTCCCTTTATTTTGTGTCCATCTACCATAAATGGGCCAAAAAATGGGCGATCACCATTTTTTTGGTAGGAGACCAATTATAGGTAAAGTATTGGAGCTGTTTTTTTGGCCTCTTACCTATATTGACGATTATTTTACCTCTTACCTATTTATGGCTAAGCTGTTAGAGTTGCTCTTATACTCAAAACTCGCACCAATTCGTCTTGTTTTTTTGTTCTTCACCTGACATTTTTCAAAATAGATCTACTGATACTTTAAGATAGTTGATTTAAGATAAAGATAAAAATACACTTGCAGACGGAGGTACCAATAGTACTTTAGGGTCTCGCGTGGAATCCACGATCGACGGAGCCGTGCGCCGGTGGGTGGAACCGTAATAAACCCCTCTCTCCGCGGCGGCCGTGGATGCCAGGGCAGCCGCGTTCGGCGTGCTCCGGCTTTCACGTACGTGGTCCTCACGCATCCACTCTCCCGGTAGTCCCGCTAGGCTGGCTGCCGCTGCTGCTGCGTCGATCGTCGACCGGCGGCCAACATTGAATTTGAGGCCGGCTCGCGTATTGACTTGGTACTAGTGGCTACGTCCGTCGGGCTGGCTGTCACGCACTCGGCCGGCCGGACTTTGGAACCACCGGCGTCGTCCCGGGGCGTGGGGTCCGAGCCGAGCCACCAATTACGGGCCGGCCGGCCGGCCGGCCGGTACCGACCCGTCGCCCGCCGGGTCGCCGTGGCGTTTTTCCCTGCCTTTATCCGGGCTTCACGCTGGGCTCGTGCTGTACGTACCTTGTGCGTCGGTTGTACTTGTACTAGTTGGGTGCCGAACTAGTTTGGGGGAATGCCCTCACGAGCGACGTGAGGAAGACGATAATATCAACCATGTTCCAACGGGCTGACTGGTAGCGTGCGTTGCGTCTCGGGCGCAGCAATTTCCGGCTGTGGTGGTGGTGGGGTTCGTCAACCGACTGAGATCCGGCATGGAGTGGTGCTCCGGCCGGTAGCTAGATAGTAGGTAGGGTACGAAAGCGAGCACGCACCGCCGCGTGTGCTAGCCCTGCGGCGCACGGCGCACGGCACCCGGCCAGCTCCCCTCCTAACTCGCGAGCTCCGGCCAACTCGACGGCGTTAGAGTACGTACATGTATAAACTAGAGACAGATCAGTACTCTATAACTTTTACTCCATGTCTCTTCCTATCCCGTGTAACTCTATATAAATCCTCTAAAGGATTAGATCAATACACCACAATATTCTAGAGATCCAATACTTTTCACATAATATTTTTCACGTGGTATCAGAGAGGTTAGCCTCACGGCGTCGATCCTAGGTTTTTCCACCACTTTCGCAACACGCCGCCCCTCGGGGAGATCACTCCTCGGGGACGTGGCACCCAGTTTCGATCAAAAATCGGATTGGTTCTTTAGATCAATTCAAGTTCTTAGATTAGATCCAATTTTCTAAATTTACAATTCTCTAGATTAGATCAATTAGCCAAATAAATTTCTAGATCTTCCGACCCAATTATCCGGTGAAAACCAGTGCGTAATCGGTGGTTGTTTCCGGCGTGATAGTCAACGACTCGCCACGCCACGGACCTGGCTGGCTACACGACTGCTCCTTCGACACCGCCGTGCAACGACTGTACCACGACATCTTCGTCAGGCACACGGGAGTAAATTGCAAAAAGCTACGATAATTGAGGCTAGGGCTTCAAAAAACTATCACTTTTCGGGTTTGCTGCAAAAAACTACAACTTTTGGGGCAGCTGACTACAAAAAACTACAACTTCTGTGTAACCGGGCAATTAGTCGGTTTAATCACAATTCCGACAGGACGAGCCCACATATTTTTCTAAAAAACACCTTTATCTATTGCATCTTCTAATACCAGATACCCTTTTCACTTGTCGTCCACATGCCACCGCCTCCATCTGGCCGTCACTCCCATGAAGCGTCTGGGGATCGCCGGGAGCCGCTTCTGGCGGTGAGCCAAAGCCGGCCAAAGGCACGGGGTACCTAACCTGCAGCCACACGTGCCATGGCTGGAGACCTTGGTGGCCACCGGCTGCTGCCCCTTCTCTGGCCACCTCGACGCTAGAGAGAACAGCTCGAGGCCGTCATGCTCCACCACGTGCTCCGTCGCCGGTCGTGCCTACCGCGGACCGTGTTCCCGTCGTGCGCCGTCCTCCGCCAGGGCGCCACTGACGGCCTTTCCCACCGCAAGCCGGCTCCGTCGTGCGTCGTCATCTCTCCGCCAGGGGGCCATCGGTGGCCGTGAACCCATCCTCGTCGAGCTCCGCCTATGCCCTCCCGTGACGGCCGACGAGTTGCTGGCGAGCTACGGGCGGGCGGCCGATTCTTGTCGGCGAAATGGCGACGATCGGCGGGCGGCACGATGAGCAGGTGGGTGGCTCGAATCGGGATCGATTCCGATTGTTGCGGCCATGGTGTGTGTGGCCGGAGGTTAGGGATAACGTCACTAGCGGGGTCCATTGGGCAGAGAGAGAGGAGGGGAGGGATCTGACAAGTCGGTTCCATACACTTTTGCAAAAAGATCTAGAAATATGTAACGAGTCTATTGTCTATCTCTCGGACTGATGCTCCATGCCACGTCAGCCTGACATTGGGCCATCCATGTCAGAAACATAATCAACTCGAATTAAAACGACGCTTACACGGAGTTGATAGTTTTTTAGGACTATTGGTAGTTTTTTAAGCAAACCCGAAAAGTCATAATTTTTTAAAACCTTAGCCCATCGTAGCCTTTTGCAATTTACTCGGTGCACGGCTTTGGATAACGGGAGGGAAAATTCCATACACGGGTTTCCCGATCCGATCTGCTGGCTGTCTACACGCGCGCCCCGTCCTCGCCATCAGCGGGTGTTCATAATCCATGTCGCACGTACACAGGCCCAACAAACGGCAACATCAATTGGATCATGTCCCAAGGCAGCTCCACGAGAGGATCAGCAGGAGATAGCACCAACGCCATGCACTAGAGACAAACCGGTTTGCAAAATTAATTTTTGTATTCAGGTTTAGTAGTCGTGCACTTCCTGCACTTCCTCGCCTGCAACAGCAGAAGCCTTTGGTGACTGAACCAAGCGCCGCTCGTCGCGTTCACATGCCAATCTACTACTCCCTCCAATTCAAAATATAAGATGTTTTAGATTTGTGAATCAAATATATCTAGACTATTTTTAGTGTGTATGTTCACTTAGGTTTAGAGTGAATCTATACACTAAAAGATGTCTAGATATATTTTCTTTACAAACCTAAAACATCTTATATTTTAAAACGGAGGGAGTACATCATATGCCTCTTGGCTGGCCAAGATCTTCATGGACCTCCCACGCGTCAAGACGTCGTCTACATCGAACTGTATCAATCGTACCAATCTGCACTGCACCGCCGGACTACAACGACCCGAACAACTACATCAACATCAAGTTGTACGACATCATAAAACTACCAGCAAGGCTTCGACACTATCGCCGCCACAAGGGACGCCTTCGAGCGACGATCATCGCCGACATGCCTATTGCTTCATCTCCAACACATCATCGCCAAGGTCTACATTAACATGGTCTTCATCAACATCTTCTTCGACACACCGCCGCTGCTATACCCGCCCATACGATGGACGTACAACTACGACGTCCTCTGACAGTACAACCGTAAGGCATGACGACGACATCGCCGCGTCCACGACCCCGACGACTGCAACGACAAATCGGCATCACAATTGTGACGCCCCTACGACCGCGCATATGGTCCTGGCGAAACCGTGTGTGCTTGGTGGGTTCCTCCGGTTCTGGCAAAACCGGTGGTCTCACTTATGACCGCGTCCAAGAGACGCCCCGTCGGTACATTTACAAGGTGCAAAACGTCTACGACTGCAGCTTCGTCAACAACAACAACAACAACAAATCGCGCAATTTTTTTTGCGCCTCCGGCACTGGCGGCCACCACTACGACGACTACGACACCGACCATACCTATCTCGACCACGGCTACATCACGATCGTCTACCTCGACATCGACATCAACATCGAGAACAACATCTACAACAACTCAAGAACTCGAGTCAACAGCGTCCGCGTCGTTACTTGTGTCCACGCCACTCCCGCTGTGACTGCAGGAGGGAAGAGAGGCACTAGAAGGGGCCGCAGTCACCGTCCCTAGGTGCCATCCATGATCGTATCCACGCAGGTGATGATGACACGAAGGTGAAGACGACAGAAGCACAAGACTTCAAATCCAACAGAATCGCTCGCTTTCATCCCGCCCGACTAAGAGGAATGTTAGAAGACGATATGTATAAATTTAGATGACTATGACTCTACAACTTATACTGCAAGTCTTCTCTTACCCCGTGCAACTCTATATAAATCCCTAAGGGTTAGATCAATAAATCACAATATTCTAAGATCCAATACTTTCCACGTAATATTTTCCACAGACGGGACACCTGCGTCCTACGGAACACGATCGACATAGCCGAAGCATGCATGAATTCATCACGGCGTTTCCCTTACTTCGCGTGGCGGTTCTCGTTGGAGAAATTCATTCATCAGGGCAGGGTGTGTTTCCCTGCATCCTCGTGCCCGTTCGGCGCCTGTGAACTCACGAACCATGGAAGCCATGTAGGGGGAGCTAGCGATGACGCAAAATTATGAGAGACGCGTCACGCGTGCCCGGGTCGATTGTTCCGGCCAAAGCCCCTGCTGGGTCTGACAGTCTGACTCAGCTCCTGACGTGACGCAGGTGTCAGCGCGTGATTGAAACATTGCTCGTCTGAATATCGTACCAGTACTAAAACATTTTAGTACTTCCTTCCACGTAAATTAGTTGAGTTAGATTTATCCGTATCATAATAAATTTAAGTCAATTAATTTAGACTAAAGAGAGTACTATACATGAACACTAAGGGTGCGTTTAGTTCTTGCCCATAGCTTCCCCATCAATATTGGTGTGCCAATAATTTGGGGCAAGATTCAGCCGTCCCTAGGTTGGCAAAAAATTGGCAACGATTTGTGAAGGAAATGCTACAAGGGCCATAGGCAGCCAAAAAAAATTAAAACGAACCAAAAGAAGACACATCAATAGGCATGACCAATATGAAAGGGTGAGTTAGGGACACAAACCAAACATACCCTAATTCACTGGATAGAAATGATCATTGATCATCTGAATATCGTTCACACATGGACATGGAGAAACGTGTTTCAAGAAGGTCTCTTAGAGAATATCTACCTGGCCAGCCCATGAAGCTGTCCCAACTGGCCCAATTATCGCTATAGGCCGCAAATCAAGATTGTCCGGTTTCCGTCAAAACCAAAAGTTCTCGTTAGAGTTTTGAGGGCAAAATCCTATGCACCGACCAGGTGGGTGCGCGTACGGGGGCACCGCACATCCTGGTCGGCGTTTTGGCCCCGGTCCATATAGCGGGGCGGTTTCCAAGTGGTTTTCTGTTCGTTCTGTTCGGTTTTTTCCAATTGGTTTTTCTTTATCTTTATTTGTTTTATTCTTTTCTGTTTTTTCTATTCAAATTTAAATATTTCAGAAATAAAAATGTTTATGTATTAAATAATGTTTAGATTCGAAAAATCTTTGAATTCAAAAAAGTTCAAATTTAAAAAGCGTTCGAATCCAAAAATGTTCAATTTTAAAAATGTTTAAATTGGAAAATGTTCAGATTCAAAAGTTATAATTCATAAATATTTAAATTTAGAATATTGAAAACACATAAAAAATTAGAAGAGAGACGATAGAAAAAAGAGCAAAGAAAAACGAAAAATAGCACTAGGCCGGCCCAACACACCCACGTCTGAGGGTGTGCGGTGCATGCTAGTTGCCGGCCAGGTCGGCGTATAGGACCTCCCAGTTTTGAGCTTTGTTCCGTACATCTTCCATTCAGCAGAGTACGCGGTACTTAACAGGGTTAGGTCTGGCAGGGACCTAGTCCCTCCGTTTTAAAATATAAAATATTTTAGGTTTGTGAATAAAATGAATTTAGACTTTTTTTAATATGTAGATTCATTCTAAATTTGACTGAACCTAAGTACTAAAATAAGTCTAAATTTATTTTCTTCACAAACCTAAAACATCTTATATTTTGAAACGGAGGGAGTAGAAGCTTTTATTAAACAAAGGTGGTATAGTTACAAGGGTGACTCCTGAGAATATGAAAATTACAAACAAGTACACACTTTTTTGCATAGAGGTCCCTAGATAAAGAAAAGGAAACACAATCGAGTTCATCTCCAACACCACCTCTACTATAACTCGCTGCACAAACAAGCACCACACGGCCGGGGACGAAACCATTTGGGAAGGGGTGCCGAGAGAGAAAGGGCCTCTGTCTTGCCATCTTGGCCTGGAGTTTGTCGAAAACCTATTGTCGCCAACCGGAGTGAAACCTCGCCGACATAGAGGGTGGGAGTGGTCGCCTTACGACCATCGTGCATGGCAGTTGTAACACCCTCAGAATCGACCCTATGCAAGTTTAGCAAAATTCGCCAAAACCCGCATAGAAACGATTCGAAGGTGCCCAACAGGCACTTTCGTGTGGGTGGAAAAACAAAGTAATAACATTACACAACAGTCCTCGATGGGACCCACAGAACAGATATATACAACAGCGACTCAAAGAGTCAAGAATACAAATATTATATACAAAGATCCAAATCACCTCGAAAACGGTAGAGCGTACGACTACGGACAAGAAGCAAATGGGGCTAAGAGCCCTGAAGAATAACCAATGGCGCCCATAACCGCCTGTGCCAAGCGGAAGGGTAACCTCGCTAACGGCGTCGATCCCAAAACCGCTTAAACAAAAGGGTGCCGACAAAGGGCAAGAGAAAAGAGGAGGCCAAGATCGAGGCCAAGACACCGATGAGGCTAGAATTCGGTCCTCGCCACATAGGTATGGTGGATCAAGCGGCAGCAAAGATGCACTAAACAACCTATAGAGACTCGATACAACCGCGGATATCGTAGGGGTGAGAAAGACCTATTCGGATCCAACCGAGGCTATCATCAAACAAACTGCCCTGGCGTTTCTCGAGACCAAACGAGGAAGTCAACCGAGGAACGCATACGCTGGCGCTTTACTTATTCGATTATCGTGGCAGCAATTACTAGTCAGGTTTAGGTAATCGTCCTGATTAAGTAAGCAGTGGGCACTTTTAGTTAATCCTTCCGTTATAGTGGCAACACTTACTAGTCAGATACAATTATCATGAGATAAACCCAAAACCCAACAGTTGTTGGTACTTTTACTTAGCCATTCCGTTGTAGTGAAGCTGATTACTAGTCAAATCGAATACAAGTCAATTTATAACAAGAACTTTAGTTATAGTTGTCTATGATCGCACATCGGTCTCCAAGTCGCCCATAACCGCGACACGGCTTCTAAAAGATTTAAACCAGGGTGCACCAAAGTATCCACAGCACTTCACCCTTTTGCCGATCGCTAACATACACCCATCGGTATGTCGGGGCCTAAGTCACGACGTTCCTGCACCCAAAGCAATCGGGGCCACCCCACTAAGTATACCCGAACGAAGTCGGCCGGTCTCGAGACGGACTTAGGGTTTAGGGGCCGGGTAACGATGAAGAGGTCCCCAAACGGGATCGCCGATACCACGAACGGGTCACAATTCCTAACAAGACAAAGACTGCACAATCGTAATTAAAGCGGTAAAGCATGGCATAAGTACAGATAGTAATAAAACCCCAAACTAGTTTGTGGCCCCAGACAATACTTTGAAATCGTGTAATTATCAATGGGGGCCCATATCTCCCACCCGTGGTTAGCGCTCGATCTCTAACAGTGTCAAGAACTCGGGTCCCACGGGACACAAGTGGGCTCGAAACCAAATCTTACCTATCACCCACCGATGCCTCGCTTAATTCAATTTTAGTTGTTAAACAAGAATTAAAGTGCTCAATAAGTAAACCATGATCATCTTCAACGCCAACATGCGGCAATTCTCCAACAAAGGTGGTGCTTGACGACAAACAAAACATGTGAGCAAGCGATCACGACACGCTGGTCCAACTATCTACCAAGCAATGTAATAGGATGTGTCCAAGGCTATATATGGCTGCAAGGGACATCACGGCACGAAATCTAAAGCATCGCAACACGTATAGCAAAGATCAACAGAGGAAGTAAATACTATAAAAGTAAGATAGGTAGAAAGGGAGATGCTCACCGAAAACATGCCAAGGTTCAACCAAGATCGGGCGAAGCTCACATCAACTCAACGGCCTTATCCGAAGAACCAAAACACTAGAAGAAACATCGGATGCAATATTTAATAAAAC
This sequence comes from Avena longiglumis, assembly GCA_030063025.1. Classification (NCBI taxonomy): domain Eukaryota; kingdom Viridiplantae; phylum Streptophyta; class Magnoliopsida; order Poales; family Poaceae; genus Avena; species Avena longiglumis. Next base: position 568,779,568 of record CP125974.1, read on the forward strand.
GCGTAAGATCGGCATGATGCATGTATGATGTATGGCATGGCAAAGGTGCGGTGCAATTAGGTCAAGATTAAGCGGAACCGGGGTCCCGGCAATTAGTTGAATGGTTCAAGTTATTTAATTACCCCGCAAATGAAATGTTGTTTTAGCAAGACAGAATATATCACCTTCGCTACACAAGTTTAAATGAGGCCGATATGAGACTAGATTTGCCCGCATATGGGCCCCATATTTAGTTATTAGGTGAATCGGCGGAAGGCCCCAAACCAATGACATGCATGCGAGATGGATGACAATTAAACATGCATCAAGTTATTATGTTATAAAATAGGGTTCGAGGAAAAGGGTCACACATCGAGGGGCTCGAACTTAACTTGGGGTTCGGGTCGGGTCGGTCTCGGGGTCCGTGGTTCGGCCGGATCTGGGTTCGGCGGAAGCGTTCTCGGATTCCGGGGTAGTGGATCTTGTCGCATCCGGGGGTCTTCGGGTCACGTTGTCGGTCATGGCGTTCGGGACGAAGCACTTGTCGCATCGGGGGTTCTCGGCGTCCAGGGAGCAGAACTTGGTCGGTGTCGGGGCGCATCGGATTCTTCCGGGCGGGGCGTTCTTATCGCATGCAGATCTTGTCGGGTCCCACAGGGTCGGTCTTGCCGTTACTAGGGTCTTGTCGGGCCCGCGCCATCGAGTCGGTCTTGGCTTCGGGGTGAAGTACTTGGCGTCCGGGGTGCGGTACTTGTGGCACAGGTGGCGATCTTGGCGTCCTTCCGGTTCGGGTTTGGCATTCGAGGGAGATACTTGTCGTTCTCGGGGCGTCGGGGTACACGAGTCTGCGGGACCGGGGCCGCCGGTTTTCTCTCGACGATCTTGGTTCACCGAAGGTTGGGTAAAAACTTGAGGTTCGCTCTTCAGTGGCGGGACGAGGTTGTGCGGAGGGTGCTGTCGTCGATGTAGGCCTTGTCGCTTGTCGGGGTTTTCCACGTCCGGTTGTCCCTGGCAGAGGTTCGTCCTTCGGCCTCCGTCTTGATGGCTTGGCACACCGACGTCCACGGCAGCGGCACGGGAGGCGTGGATCGCTGTCGCGGGTGGCTTGCGGGACGCCGAGGGAGAGGCCGAGACGGACGCGAACGGCGGTCGGCGACGACGAGCACCGGGGGAGCCCCACGGCGGAGGACGGTTCTGGCGGCGGGCCGCTCAGCTGGCAGACGACGGCTCGGCGGAGCGAGCGCCAGCGGCAGTGGTCAGCTGGGGCGGCGGCGAGCACCGGCAGAGCGGAGGTCGCTGGGGCGGGACTCGCGAGGCATGGGCAGCGGGTAGTGAGGCGGTCCGAGGCGGAGTTCATGAGCGGCGCTGGCTGCGGGACGGCGGAGGCCGGGCAGAGGTGGAGCGGGCCATGGACGGGGCACGGGTGGATGCGGCTGGCCGGGTGCGGCGCGCGGCGGCGGGCCTGACGCGTCACGGAGGGGCGGCGCGAGGCCAGGTGGTGGTTGGGGAGCGACGGGAGGGAAGGAGCCGAGGAGAGGGCCAGCATGAGCCGGCAGGTCGGCACGCCTGGGCGAGGGACCACTGGAGGGGAGGAGGAGGAGCGTGGCGGGTGAGGGAGGGGGAGGCACGCGGGTGGAGCGCGTGGGGCGTGGCAGAGAGGGCGGGAGAGGAGGTTGACCGGGTGAGGGAGGTTGCGCGTCTGGGTGCTGGCAGGTGGGCCCGGCGGTGGGGGTGGGACTGAGGGCGTGGGAGGCTAGGGCAAGGTTCAGCGTGTGTGGTTGGTGGGAGGGAGAGGAGAGAGAGAGAGATTAGGCCATGTGGCGACATGGTTGGTTGGGGATAGAGAGAGGAGGTGGCGCTTAGGATAGGGGGTGATGTGGAGGAGGGTTGGGTAGGTTTCGGTAGCTGTAGGATTAGATGGGGTGGGTGGACCGCTTTATATTTCCAGGGTGGTCGTCGGGTCGGAACGGCCCTGCTCGACTCAAGAAAAATAATTAAATATTTTATTTAATTGAATTGGGCCGTTTGAAACCCGATAGCAACAAAACAAAATAGTCCGGAGATCCGGGGTTTGGCGTTTTAATAAAAGATGGGCGTTTGGAAAACAAATCGGGGTTTGCAAAAATAGTTTTTGACAAACAACATGCGACGATGACGATGCAATGCACAAATTCAACGCGATTTTCTAGTAGTGGTTTTGCGGGATGCCACAATTCGACACCACTAACAAGGGATCTCGCCCTCGAGATCCGCCTCATGGTACCGGAAGGATGGTCGGCGATATGCGTCTTCTCGCTTCGTGTAGATCTTCGCGACACCACTAACAAGAGGTCGTTGTCCCTATTCGTCAAGAGAACACTCCGGATAAACAACGGACGAAGTTAAAGGTAAGGCCACCTCTAACTTCAGCGGAAAGAGTATAATTGCATCGATCTACCATTCAATGTACATAAGCGAATGATAAGAGTAGTGGTATGGTCGCGACTCCATCCCGCACTCAAAGCATTACCATGTACTCGAATAGACAAATCATGCAACCAACCCTCAGGATTCAGACTGAAGATCTCGACAAGCGAGGTTCGGAAACAACGGAGTGATGCAGACTCTGCATCGGAGCTGGGGTAGAGATGTCGTCGCTTCGGAAAACACCGGAAGGAACAAACAAGGAATAAAGAATGGTTCCACGGAAGACGGATTCCTCGGATAGCATGAACACCGGATAGTAGAACACCGTTACCATAGGAGGAAGCGAAACCCTGAAGGTACGACGGAAAACCCACCACGAGAAGTCCTGGACTCGGGGATAAGGTAAGAGAGCAGATTCAAAACACGTCGAGGTAAGAGGAGAATAGCAGAGGGTAAGGAATAAAAGCACCTATCCGGATCTATCCAACCGATTTCCAAAATAGTTTTGACACTCTACTTGCCGTTAGCTAGGTTATCCCACAGTCGACTTGTGGGTATCGCAACCCGAGCTCGATACCACTCAGAACACCCTCAATCGACCCTATGCAAGTTTAGCAAAATTCGCCAAAACCCGCATAGACGATTCAAGGTGCTCACCAGCACTTTCGGGTGGAAAACAAAGTAATAACATTACACAACAGTCCTCGATGGGACCCATGCAGATATATATACAATGACTCAAAGAGTCAAGAATACAAATATTATATACAAAGATCCAAATCACCTCGAAAGCGGTAGAGCGTCCGACTACGGACAAGAAGCAAATGGGGCTAAGAGCCCAAGAATAACCAATGGCGCCCATAACCCCGCCAAAGCCGGAAGGGTAACCTCGCTAACGGCGTCGATCCCAAAACCTGCTTAAACAAAAGGTGCCGACAAAGGGCAAGAGAAAAGAGGAGCGTCAAGATCGAGGCCAAGACACGGCGAGGCTAGAATTGCGGTCCTCGCCACATAGGTATGGTGGATCAAGCGCAGGCAAAGATGCACTAAACAACCTATAGAGACTCGATACAACTGGCGGATATCAGAGAGGGGTGAGAAAGACCTATTCGGATCCAACCTGAGGCTATCATCAAACAAACCCGTCCTGGCGTTTCCCCCTCGAGACCAAACGAGGAAGTCAACCGAGGAACGCATACGCTGGCGCTTTACTTATTCGTTATCGTGGCGCAATTACTAGTCGTGTTTAGATACTGGTCCGATAAAGTAAGCAAGGGCACTTTTAGTTAATCATTCCGTTATGGTGGCAACACTTACTAGTCAGATACAATTATCATGAGATAAACCCAAAACCCAGCAGTTGTTGGTACTTTTACTTAGCCATTCCGTTGTAGTGAAGCTGATTACTAGTCAAATCGAATACAAGTCAATTTATAACAAGAACTTTAGTTATAGTTGTCTATGATCGACATCGTGCTCCAAGTCGCCCATAACCGCGACACGGCTTCTCGAAAAGATTTAAACCTGCAGGGTGCACCAAAGTATCCACAGCACTTGACAACCTTTTGCCGATCGCTTAACATACACCCATCGGTATGTCGGCGGGGCCTAAGTCACGACGTTCCTGCACCCAAAGCAAGCCGGGGCCACCCCACTAAGTATACCCAGAACGAAGTCGCCGGTCTCGAGACGGACTTAGGGTTTGTGGGCGGTAACGACAAGAGTCCCCAAACGGGACTGTCGATACCACGTAACGGGTCACAATTCCTAACAAAGACAGCAGTGCGACTCGCACAATCGTAATTAAAGCGGTAAAGCATGGCATAAGCAGATAGTAATAAAACCCCAAACTAGTTTGTGGCCCCAAGACAATACTTTGAAATCGGTAATTATCAATGGGGCCCATATCTCCACCGTGGTTAGCGCTCGATCTCTAACAGTGTCAAGAACTCGGTCCCACGGACACAAGTGGGCTCGAAACCAAATCTTACCTATCACCCACCGATGCCTCGCTTAATTCAATTTTAGTTGTTAAACAGTAATTAAAGTGCTCAATAAGTAAACCATGATCATCTTCAACGTCAACATGCGGCAATTCTCCAACAAAGGTGGTGCTTGACGACAAACAAAACACAGAGCAAGCGATCACGACACGGGTCCAACTATCTACCAAGCAATGTAATAGGATGTGTCCAAGGCTATATATGGCTGCAAGGGACATCACGGTACGAAATCTAAAGCATCGCAACACGTATAGCAAAGATCAACAGAGGGAAGTAAATACTATAAAAGTAAGATAGGTAGAAAGGAGATGCTCACCGAAAACATGCCAAGGTTCAACCAAGATCGGGCGAAGCTCACATCAACTCAACGGCCTTATCCGCGAAGAACCAAAACACTAGAAGAAACATCGGATGCAATATTTAATAAAACGGCAGAAGATCGGCATGATGCATGTATGATGTATGGCATGGCAAAGGTGCGGTGCAATTAGGTCAAGATTAAGCGGAACCGGGGTCCCGGCAATTAGTTGAATGGTTCAAGTTATTTAATTACCCCGCAAATGAAATGTTGTTTTAGCAAGACAGAATATATCACCGGTTCGCTACACAAGTTTAAATGAGGCCGATATGAGACTAGATTTCCCGCATATGGGCCCCATATTTAGTTATTAGGTGAATCGGCGGAAGGCCCCAAACCAATGACATGCATGCGAGATGGATGACAATTAAACATGCATCAAGTTATTATGTTATAAAATAGGGTTCGAGGAAAAGGGTCACACATCAGAGGGGCTCGACGAACTTGGGTTCCGGGGTTCGGGGTCGGTCTCGGGGTCCAGGGTTCGACGGATCTGGGGTTCGGGGTTCGGCGGAAGCGTTCTCGGATTCCGGGGTAGTGGATCTTGTCGCATCCGGGGGTCTTCGGGTCACGTTGTCGGTCATGGCGTTCGGGACGAAGCACTTGTCGCATCGGGGGTTCTCGGCGTCCAGGGAGCAGAACTTGGTCGGTGTCGGGGCGCATCGGATTCTTCCGGGCGGGGCGTTCTTATCGCATGCAGATCTTGTCGGGTCCCACAGGGTCGGTCTTGCCGTTACTAGGGTCTTGTCGGGCCCGCGCCATCGAGTCGGTCTTGGCTTCGGGGTGAAGTACTTGGCGTCCGGGGTGCGGTACTTGTGGCACAGGTGGCGATCTTGGCGTCCTTCCGGTTCGGGTTTGGCATTCGAGGGAGATACTTGTCGTTCTCGGGGCGTCGGGGTACACGAGTCTGCGGGACCGGGGCCGCCGGTTTTCTCTCGACGATCTTGGTTCACCGAAGGTTGGGTAAAAACTTGAGGTTCGCTCTTCAGTGGCGGGACGAGGTTGTGCGGAGGGTGTTGTCGTCGATGTAGGCCTTGTCGCTTGTCGGGGTTTTCCACGTCCGGTTGTCCCTGGCAGAGGTTCGTCCTTCGGCCTCCGTCTTGATGGCTTGGCACACCAACGTCCACGGCAGCGGCACGGGGAGGCAGGGATCGCTTGCTGCGGGGTGGCTTGCGGGACCGCGCTCGAGGGAGAGGCCGGAGACGGACGCGAACGGCGGTTGCTGGCCGGGGACGAGCACCGCAGGGAGCCCACGGCGGAGGACGTTCTCGGCGGGCGGCTCGCCCGGCAGACGACGGCTCGGCGGGAGCGAGCGCCGGCGGAGCAGGGTCGGCTGGGCGAAGGGCGGCAGGAGCGAGGTCGCTGGGCGGGACTCATGATGGAGGGCGGAGGGGCGGGTAGCGGAGGCGGTCCGAGGCGAGCCTGCGAGGCGCTGGCTTGCAGGCGGGACGGCGGAGGCCGGGCAGAGGAGCGGGCCGGACTGCACGGGTTGTGGCGGTGGATGCGGTGGGGGGCGCGAGGCGGGCGCGGTTGAGCGATGGGCGCGGAGCGGATGGCGGGCGGCGAAGGGCGGCGCGGGGCCGGGGGCGTGGCGGAGGCCAGGGAGGTGGTTGGGGAGCGACGGGAGGAAGGAGCCGAGGCGGGAGGGCAGGCGGAGCCAGGCACGCACGGCTGGGCGAGGACCACGGGAGGAGGGAGGAGGCGAGTGGCGTCGGGTGAGGGTGAGGGAGGCACGCTGGGTGGAGCGCGGGGTGGCAGAGAGGTGGGCCGGGAGAGGAGGTTGACCGGGTGAGGAGGTTGCGGGTCTGGTGCCGGGCAGGGCCCGGTGGGGGTGGGACTGAGGGCGTGGGAGGCTAGGCAGGGGCGGTTCAGGCGTGTGTGGTTGGTGGGAGAGGGAGAGGAGAGAGAGGGAGAGAGATTAGGCCATGTGGCAGCACATGGTTGGTTGGGGGATAGAGAGAGGGTGAGGTGGCGGCTTAGGATAGGTGGGGGTGATGTGGAGGAGAGGGTTGGGTAGGTTTCTGGGTAGCTGTAGGATTAGATGGGGCAGGTGGGTGGACCGTTTTATATTTTCAGGGGGTGGTCGTTCGGGTCGGAACGGCCCGTTCTACTGCCCCCGCAAAAATAATTAAATATTTTATTTAATTGAATTGGGCCGTTTGAAACCCGATAGCAACAAAACAAAATAGTCCGGAGATCCGGGGTTTGGCGTTTTAATAAAAGATGGGCGTTTGGAAAACAAATCGGGGTTTGCAAAAATAGTTTTTGACAAACAACATGCGACGATGACGATGCAATGCACAAATTCAACGCGATTTTCTAGTAGTGGTTTTGCGGGATGCCACAGCAGTCGACGAAGAGCCACTGTGGGTGCACTCCCCGGAGTAGCTTCTTTGCTTCCCTGATGCCGATCTGGCCATCGACCACTCAAGAACACAAGCGCATTCCTAATCTCATCACCATGATATGCAATAAGAAGAGTGCTCACATCTTGTGCTCCAACTGTAGATCGGCTGATAGAACCGGCCGAAAGCCCTAGATCTGGATATAGAAGACTGGCCCCGAGCTTATACATGGGCTGATCCATGGCTAGCTCGAGTAGCAGCGGCAAACTCCACGTTGTCGCCATAATCGAGATCCCCATCATCGAACACCGTATGCCGCTCGTTGACACCGGAGGCATGCAACTCGGAAGCATGCCACCGGACTCCACTAGCAGAAAACATATGTACCTAAACCACTGACTACAGGGAAGGCCCGACCTCCCCTCTCCCATTCACTTCGGTCGATGAGGCCGTCAGAGGAGGGGGAAAGGAGAGCTGAAGACCAGAGTGCGACTCTCGAAGAGGTTGTTTACAAGACAGGGGTGCGAGCGGAAGTATGGATTTTTAGGGAAAACCATCATGGTAGCTTTATTGGTATCAAATAATAGTTACATCATCTAGAAGGGTTTGTAAGAGGAAACTAGGGGTTCATCGACAAAAGTATGGCGTTTTTAGTACTAAGATACTCTATTTTCCAAAATAAAAAACACAAGCATCTGACGCAACGGATTTGGAATGGGGGCGGAACCGAGATAGTCACCAAGGGGGTGTTTGGTAGCTTGCATGGAATTTTGGGCTCACCGGGGCATGTCCACGACCAACAGTGCCACACACGTACATGCGCGGAGCCACCTTTCGCATTCGGTTTGGTAGTCTGGATGAAGATTTTTTGCATCAGTACAGATACGAAACTCAGGTGTTTGGTTGCCTGCACCTGTTTCACTGTCACATTGACACACACATACACACTAAGACGACCATTAGCAGTGATTGTGTTCTTCGTGCTAGAGGGCTGCGACGGTGATGGAGGGTTGCAACCGCCATGGAGGGCGGCGGGCACTTGCACTTACTGGCGCAACAGCCGACGAGGCGAAGTGCATGACAGTTGTTGCGGCTGCGCCAGCGACAGAGGTCGGCATAACACCTCCTGTGGCTACACCGGCGATGGAGGACGGCGGGACACCTGCTACTGGCATTGGAGAACGCAAGCAGCCAGACACAGTAGTGTTGCTCGACAGCGGTTGGACTCAAGCTCAAACACGACAGCCTTGTTTGTAGCATCTAGGAACTCAAGCTCAAACACGACAGACTCAACTGCCTGAAATGAAGGGGAGCTATGCGCGGTCGATGGTGACGATGTCCTTGGTGTTCCTCTACCTGCATGACCCACTCATCTAGTAGGTCATCTTCGTGTACATCATCTTCAACCTCACATACAACATGAAGTTCATCCTCACGTACATACACGTTAGAGTTCAGAAAGGAGAGCTACAGAGAGATCTCTATACCCGCATCAAAATGCAAAACTTGCAACACGATAATTGTGGGAAACAACAAGATTAAACTACTCCTTAAAAGACACTTCGAGCTGTTGGTTCTGTGTGACGAATCTGAACAAACAAGCATAAAAAAGCTTCAACTTTGACCACGAATATAAGGAGATAGAGTTCACCAATCTCAAAGCTGGTGGTTAGAATAAAACTCCATCGATGCACATCTTTTTCATATACAACTCCACTCTATTTGAATCTTGTATGTGCTAATCCCAAGCTATAAAGAGTAAGCATGTTTAGAGAGAAAAAGGAAAGGGGAGAAGGAAGACACTCTTGCACAGTTGGAGCACTCATGCGCTCGCCTGAGTCACCTCCGTTGAAAATGACCGAATCAACCGTTGTACTAGCCCTAGCTCCGGGCTGTTTTCAAATTCAAATGAATAACAACATGAGCATGCTACATGCAAACAAACAAGCCAATTTCTGTCCTGACTTAGCCTATCCAAAAGAAATACATGCTACTAAACGCACCCCAGGCGACTCTGCACGTGTGTGTCCTTAGCTCCGGGTCTCATCTGCAAAAAATTGACGCGTGAGTCATCTCTACTACTAAGTCAAATTATCTAATTGCTTAAGCGTGAGCAGCAGCAAGACTTTTCAGGGCACTAGCGAGCGCGAGGCGGTACGTGCTGTCGCTGAATGTGGGACTGGGGACACGATCTTTCGTCGTTGTGTCGTCTATAGCTGGCGAGGACACGCTTTTCTTCCCGTTCCTTCCTTCTTTGGTCAAAGCCCAACCCCCACATCGTCTCTCTTCTCCCCACGGCAGCGCCGCCCCCTATTATCACCTCCACGTGCTGCTCGAGGCTGGAGCGGTGGCGAGGCTGGAGCGATGCCCAAAGCCCTCGGGTCATGGGCTTGTTTCCGTTCTCACTTGGTTGGTCTATGGCGGAGAGGGAGAGGGTTGTGCAAGAGCCCTCCCCTCTTCTCTTTCCCATACCTTGGCGCCATGGATCGGGATGTCGACGAGCGTGTGTGGCCTCGACTTGAGGAGATCCACGAGGGCGCTCGAGGCTGCCATGCGCCCGATCCAGGAGGCACTGCTGGCGCTCGAGGCCGCCATGGCCGAGCGGTGGCCGGCGCACACATTGACCACTTCGTCGCCCCCCATCCCTCCCCCGCTGCCGCCGCGGTCAAGATGTTCGACGCCGGCCGCTGCGCACGGGCTCGAGCCGCCGCTTCTACTCCAGGTAGGTTCCTCATTGGATGAGGTGATGGGGACAGTGCTCATAAACACTAGAATCTACACTGGAACCACGTGCGTCGCTGTAGTCAGGTGTCGTGTTATTTGCTTTGTAGCAAGAGAAAGAGAGTTTGCAGAAACTACTCAGAAAGAGGAACTCTAGATGCGTGAACCTCAATACTGGCTCATCCTGATGTGTTCATCAGGTCAGATGTGCAAAAACTTTAAAAAGGCCGCATCTACTTTTACTTATTAATTTGTCCGCTTGGTCAATTGATTGGGATTCATGAAAAATTACAAAAGCTTAGTCTTATTGACATCTCAGGCTATGGTCATGAGGAAAGATGAATAGTATGTCTTGCATCAGCTCTTAATTTCGCTGTAAGGATTCTCTCAATTATACATATACTGAGCTTGCATTACTTATCTTTCTAATAAAATCTTATCCTGTTTATTGTACATACACAAGCTTCAACCTTCTACATTGTCAGATTGGTGTGAGAGTCAAATTATGGAACTGCGCCAAATCTGATACCTTTTCAGGTTTTCTCTCCACATTGCAATTATAATTTACCAATTTTACTGATCTCATCACCCTTTCTGTTGGTTTGTACTACAAGAGACTCTAAAAGATTTATTTTCAGTGCCTCCTATGTATTAAGTGGGTCTGCATCATTGGAAGGAGGAGGAGCTAACTCTGTATCCGTGTCGGGGTCGACAAAGGTGATTCCGAGTTTTTTCTATGTCGCATGCATACCCGTTCAGTATGTTCGATTCATCTATATGATTTCTTATACTTCTAGCACTTTATCATGATTTATTGTACTCTGTATATTTTGTTGTTTTCAATTAGACTACAAATGCATCTCTTATTTAATGTTCAGACCCATTTTAATCTATTGAACTATAGATTGAATTTTGTAGCGAGGTATGAAGGTACGTATATATAATCAGTAGTTGAAGAACAACACAACTCGGGTCAAGGGATTAGTGCACCTAGCCAGCATAGAATAATCATGTAAGCCTATTGCAAAAAAAAAAGATCAGGTGTTTATTTATATTTTGTTATTTCTAGAATTAGATTTTGAAGACTATTATATCTAATATTGATACAATCAATCGTCTCTCCTCTTGGCAATCAATCAGAAGGCATGAGTGAAATAGAGCTTATTGCAGCACAACAGGAAGAAGCTGGCCTAAACAGCGTGATGTATATTGGGATTAATCTTGTGCATGGTCTATTCCTTTTCTTATGTTTGTTACCACCACCACATAGTCAAAGGTCAGGTACGAGCACCATCATCCCTTCGATTTGATTTTCTTTGCATTCATCGTGGGAAAGAAAAAGATAATTTACACTTTGTATAGTTGTACTTTGCTCTAAATTCGCACAAAGGTTTTAGTGCTTGCTTCAAAATTTTACATTTCCTATGAAGGTAGTGCTCATTGCAGGATAGGCTTGTGATACTTTCCTAGAAATTATGCACAAATGCAAGCCCAGGTTTGTTCATGATACAACCCGTACATTATAAATTGAGTTAATTAGAAAAGTCTATAATTTGTTTTTTAATGTATCCTATTCCCAACTATTAAGAGATCACTCAAAGGCTAGCCGTCAGGGCTCTTGATCGTCCTGCCAGTAGCATTATGCTCACTTGTTCTAGCTGACTATTTCCTGGCACGGTTATGCATTTTATTCTTTCCGTGATTTTGTTAATGTCCAGCTTGAGATTCGTTACGATCTTGCTCTAATCTTTTGGTACCACAAGTATAAGTCTGTAAATACCACATTCAAAAAATGAGCGTTTGCATAGCTACTTTTGTTTGAAACTTAAGCGACGCTGTACAGTTAGTACTACTATGCACTTCTCTGCTCTCGGTTTGATACAAGATTTGATAAGTAATAATCACCAGAGACAACTAAAATTGCTGGTCGTACCGATTGCACCTTGTATACAGTTACCTGTCACGAGAAAATTGATCTAGGAGGTGCAATGGAAGTACCATTAAGTGGTAGATGCACTTGTCTTCATATGACCCTTATTATATTACCATCTATGTGATATTTCAACTATAAACAAGGTAATGGAAGTTTGAACTAAGAACTACTATGTAGGAATATCTTGAAATATCCAACCATCCAGCTCCAACTACATGATAGGCATGGCGTCGATCTGGCCCTCCCCTCCAACCACTCCCATGGTTGTATCCACCCCCATGGCATCAAGGAAGAAGAGGGTTACAGGGAGAGAACTCCAGATCAAGCACCACTTATGGCTGAGAACCACACCGAAGATCCGATGACCAGGACTCCTCCCACAGGCTCCACCTAGGCCTCCATGGACAATGGACAAGAAAAGAGGAGGAAGAAAACCCAATAACACAAATCAGGATTATTTGGTGTGAGAAATCTTCCTAAAAAAACATCTCCGGTCTCCCTCCCCCTCACCACCGGCTACCTTGGCAGCCAGCGACGGGAGGAGAAAGACCAGGATCTGGATCGAGAGGGGAGGTAAATGGTCAATGGACAGAGAGAGAGGATAGGTATACCGTCGGCACGACGTTGTTGCATTCTCCAAGAGGGGCGGCGGTCAGCGCGGCGTCCGGAGTCATGGGTGGCCGGTGTTTGGCAAGGACGGGTGGCGCGTGCTTACACAAGAGAAGCTCTCAAGGATCCCTGGGCCCGCACACCAGAGGCACCACAAGATGTGCAAGTGCCCTCGTTGCTCTTGCATGTAACCACGTTTAAGCTATAGATAAATCTTTGAAAACTTGACACACCCTCTATATACTTTTGTTTGTAAACCTGAATAAATTTCCTTACACTACATGTCCATGCAAATTATCATTGGATGAACTGGACACAATATTAAAGCAGTGTATTTTTATATTAGTCAGGTCTTGACCATGAGTTAATCTATCTGAATAAGCAAGTTACTAACTACTAGATGGCATAGCATTGTTATTTATATGAAATTATCTTTAGCACACTTACCGAGCAAAAGAATGAGGAAACCCTAAATTTAGTAGTTCCAGGTGAGAGCAAGCTTCTTTTACAGTATAACATCATACCCTGCAATATACTCGATATAGTTCAGATGAGATGAAGCATTACCAACATCGTTTCGTGCTTCTGCTACTAATTTGGTTTATTCTCAAACCTTTGTGTTGATTAACAAATTGGGTGCTTAACTTTTTCTGAAACTATGCATTACACAAATTATCTGTCCAGTATTTCTTGAACTAAAAAGTTCTTTTTTCCTATAGACATCTACAGACCTTTTTGCCACATTCTGAGGATTTTCTGACACAGAGCAAGCTAGAAACGGATCATGGAGATCTAGACCAACAATAGATCAAGGTCAAAGTTTTTGAACCACATAGCTTACCGGCGTGCAGAACCATCATCTTCTTTTGCATATATGAATAGGATGTTTCTTACCATGAAAACTCAGAACTTCTGATATTTACCCCTCATCATTGCACAGTGCTGGTACTGCTACTATACAGAATTGTGATCTGTTGTTGAAAACAGTGGTGTTGCTAACTTGGTACCATGATCATGTAGAAACGTTGTGGCTAAAGGTGCAGTTCATGATTCAAGAACTACGTCAGAATCTTCTGTATGTTTTTCTTATGTCTTTGCTAGAGTTTAGATATTCTTATGCAAAGTTTCTAATGGTCATGCTACACAATGTATGCTCCTCCACCGTACTTATGCACTCAAAACAGTACATCAATTTATAGGAACTCTCTTCTTTTTACCCTCCTTTTTTTTAGAAATAGTGAGATTCAAGGAAGTGAACAAACTGGACACAAGGATACCAAGCAATCTACAGATGCCATGGAGATTGGCCTACTAACTAGAGAAAGACCTTGGTCCACTGCTCAGGGCATGGGAGGATGTACTGCCATTTGATCCAAACAAGAAGGTTGCGAAGACAAGTTGAGGTGAGTTGAAGTCACCAATGCCACTAGTATTTGAGAAATGATAGCCGTAGGTGCCATTGGTATTTGAGAAGTGATAGCCATAGTCGTGTGTTGATTCACAAAATCACCGTAGTCAGTTTAGAAATTGTAATAGTAGCATTTGTAAACATGTCGCGAAGCTGCATGTGGCATTGGTGTGAAATTTTGTTACTTTAGCTTAGAAAAAAATGTGATTTTCTTACTTTATCTGCATCACTTATTTTTATCAGTTTCAGAAATGTAATTAAGTTGTTCATATTTTCATAGAAATTTATACTGCATGTATTTTCTTAGGTCTTTGTACTATCCAGTTTTTTTTCAAATATTTTATCCTTTAATTATTCAAGATAAACTGCCATGTTCACAACTTTCTTTGGTGACTGTATTGGTAATTCACTATGCGGCTGACAAATAATAGTTCAACCCCTCTTCGGTGAGGGTACACATTAAGAAAGAAGACTACGCGGTTGATATAGCCAAAATAGCTAGATGCAAGGTTTCCTGTTATTTCTTATATTATTATATTATCCATCTGGATATTGGCCCGAGTCACTAATTTACATCAATATCATGTGCTTTATGAACGGATAGGTGAACCAAGAAGCTCCACTATATCTCAGTATGACAGTATCTCCTGCTATATTTGTGCAACCCTTTCAGTTAAACTATATATGATGGTGATTTGTATTATGATTCAACTAAATTGATCTGAATACGCTAGGGCTCTCTAAATCCCGGTTATGTAACTAATTATGCAAACTTTGCAGATTATGTAACTGTTGATGTGTTATTAATGCTGAATTAGCTAGATCACCCATTTTCCATTTGATTACAGTGACACATCAACTTTAGAAAATAAACTCAACGGGAAAAATGTTTTTCAATTCTAGAACCTAACACACATTACATGGTATGTTCTTGATATGTTTGACTTTCGGTTTTCTTCTATTTTGAGGCATGCTTCATGCTTTTGGAACTTTCGCATATGAATCAGCATCCCTATAGTTGTTCTCTTACTATTGTGTTTCTCGATATGTATTGCAGACCATTCGTTTTATCTGCATCAGATTATATGGTTACTTATAAGCCCTTCTTTAGGTGATGTACCTATGTCCTGGGCTATACACATAGTTATATTATTAGCATTCCACATACGGCTTCATCTCTGTTGCTATGCACATATTTCTATTATTTCCATATTGCCCTAATGCTTTGATCCATGTATCATCCAATATATAGCGCTGATGAACTATTTTCATTTTCTCTTTGATTTTGCAAACTTCCATTTGTTTTTGACCTTAGTAGATGTTCATAAATAGGCTTTTCTAAAATGTTCATCAGCATGCGACATGCTTTATGTACATATTTCCTCACATTGTATCTTAACTTCGTTGTCGTATGGCTTTAGTCCATGTCTAACCGCCTTTTATCAGGCACAAATGGGCTGCTCCTTCGGTATTTTTTTAAAATGATAGCAATTTTACTCATCAATGTTATTTCTTCTCGAATACAAGCCCATACCATGTCATATATTGCTTTCTAATGTAGTGGATCTGGTACAACCGAATGTGTATTTATGTGTACACAATGGAGAAGCATTAGCTAGCTGTTAAACCAAGTTGATTCTACCTGCACTGAATCTACAGGAAAGAACTGAACTCATGCGTTTTCTCAGGAACACAACATTGAACAATCCAATCTACAGGTGATGATGGGTGGATCCTCTTGCTGATTGTGGCACAAAAAATTTATCCAGGTTTGTCTCTGTCTAGGATCCCCAGTTTGTTAAATGCTTTCTTATAAGAATATGTTGGGCTTGGTCCTTATGATGTTGGAATGATTATTTTTCATGTTTAAATAGGTGTTCACATGATTAACAAAATCACTTACCAATATTTGGATTCATGGTGACGTAGCATAATAATATCATCTTACACAACTTTTTTGCATTGTTTGTTCCAAGTAAATGGATATGTACATTCGGAAATTGTTGATCGATGTGTTACTACATTCTGTGTAGATGTACTAATCTATTCCTTTGTATATGTAGTTACTATGTTTCAACTTGGTTTCTTCCTGTTAGATTTTATTTTAGGTGGCCATGTATTCTAATTGCCAAAATATTAGCTATTTTAGGGTGGATGATTAGAATATTTAGAATATCTGTGGCTAGATTATTAGCTATATTGGGGTGAATATTAGCTATGTTGGGGTATGTGATTGGATTGAAATGTTGGTGATACTTCGATATTTGCTGGGGGGGGGGGGTAAAGAGATGTTATACATTCAGAGGCATGAAGGTCGGTATTACTCTACTTTGTATGCCGGGCTAGCAGTAAGGCAGCTCAGGTCATCAGAGATCGCCGGCCTCTGGCGCATGGATCCAGTCGATAGGGGGAGGGGAAGCGTGGCCTTGCAGCTCAAAACCATACTCCAAGCTGCACCAATTGTGTCACTGTGAAGTGGCTCCGCAAGCAACACATGTCCACAGGTCAGCGATCGTGTACTTCCAAGTAGTAGAAAAATCCCAAAGTGTACGCAGGACCACAACTTTGTCCTCTCCCCTCTTCCTTTCTATTCCACTAGAGCTCGCGTTCTAGGGTTTCTGGCTGTCGCCCTGCCTTCCTCCAGCCGATTGGAGGAGCCAAATGCGGAGTCAAGACAGCGACCTCCACGACGGTTTGGCTACATATTCGAGTTGTCGGCTCTGATTCGACCGATCTTGAGGTCTATAGGCCCTGCTATGGTACCTGAGTTATCCATCTTGATTGTTGGTGATTTTTATGAAAGGATATCACCTATGCACCCTGCTCTTTTGTTTTTGTAGTATCCCTGCTTTTTTCCTTATGGTGATAAAGTTGTTTTTTTGTATGAAGTATGTGGGTGTTGATGGTGGTTTGTCAGGTGGTCGAGATGAAGTTAGTATGTTGGAGTATTATTGCTACCAAGTCATTATAGGAAGGGTCCCTAGATTTGTAATTTTGGAAAGAAAAGGTATTGTGTTTGTATTGTATGTTGAAGCAATAACAGACAATCTGAACAGTATGTTATTTTTTTATTTGATCCACCAATTCTCCTATACTCGTGCGCTAATCTGGAGTGTCATTTCGTTATAGAGAACAAGCTTGTGAAATTCAGGTGTTGTATTCCTCTCCAAACCGCATGTGTGGTACTTCTACGTCCCTGTATTTTTTATGTGGGTATGAATTCAGGGAAGTTGTAGGTAGCACTGAGAAAATGGATTGAATCCTATACTTTGACTCACTATACTCAGGAGATCTTCCTGCTACTAGTTATACATGTTTGATTCCGTTGTGCAGGCGGTCCTCCACCACAAACTCCTATGGACCTAAACCCTTGTGATGTTGCTTCTTTTGCGAGTTAGGAAGAGACAATAGAAAAAGAACAAGAGGAGATGGCCAAATCAGAATGTTCATACTGCTCCCGAACATATGTGAGATAATTTAATTGACCGTGAGATTTATTTTATGGTATTATCACCATGATTCTTCAGGTGGGAGTAGGATATACATCCTTGGTGCACTAGCAAGTGCTAAATAAGTCATATTGTGTCTTAGGTCAGTAGTGGATTCAACGTACATTCTCTTAGTTCAGTTTGAATGGCAGTATAAAAAGTTGATCCTCCTCAGGTCCTTACCAGGGATAAAAATTGAACTTTTTATTGATGCCTCTTATGTGTATCCTTTGTTTGACTATGATTCTAGACTTAATATTCTTTTTCGTACTAAGACAGTTTTCTTAAAGAATTGCAGTCCACAAGGACTTGAGTAGTTGCATCTTTCATATCTATAGTCTTCACTACTGCCCATGCTATCAACATGTCTGGCTATATACCTTACATTGTGTTATTTGGTAGGGCTATGGACAATAGTAAATTTGAGATAAATGGAGGCTATATATGTTGTTGAGAAGCTTGCATATAACAGATAGTCTTCGTCTGTATCAGTTTTTGAGCCCTGCACACCAACTGCTTAGAATTTTGGCAGTGGGTGTTGATGGTTTGTGCTTACAGGAACTCAATTAGATGAAGTTGGGGCTGATCTTCTGGATCTCCATGCTATTGATTACATTGTACTCCCTCCAAAACTTATCTGCGATCTGGTAATTTGTTTTCTTAGTTAACATTCACGAGTTAATGGCATTTTCTACTTTATATTGATTCATGTCTTAATGTCTTCATGCAGTCCAACAGGATGTAGATTCAGAACCATTTGAGCCATCACCCTTTGTGCCAAAGGAAATTGATTATGACCGATGACATGATAACATGAAACCGGTCTAGCAGATAATTTTAATTCAGTGACGAGTAAAAAATAGAGCACTAACAAAGAGATGCTACATAATTTTTAGCTACCATTATCTTAGTTTAGTTTGAGCAGAAGTACAAACATTGATCCTCCTCGGATCCTTACCAGGGATAAAAAAGATTAAACTCTTTATTGCCATTTCTTGTGTGTATTCTCTATTTTTACTATGATTGTAATTTTAACTTGATTATCAATGTTGGCTGGATAAGTGACAATCATATCTCTGACGTCACATTTAAGTTTCTTGAGTTAATGTAAATTGTATCTGATAATATAGCCCCAGGTTCTTTTTTGTTGTCCTCAAAAGAAGAATTATCCTAGACCACTATGATCCATTGCGTATTTACCGTAAGTTAAACCTGACCGCAACCTAGATCAAATCTGCTAAGAGTGTATCTCCACTACCGCTGCATGCAACAACGTTGGATAGGTGGCGCGGCGAAGCGCGCTTGTCTGTCTAGTAAAATTGACGCGTCGTCATCTCTTGACCAATATGTTTCAAAATAGAAGATGCGAGCATAAGTACTTTGTGCTACGTGCTACCTTCCTCTGCATGTTTCATCGTAATAAAATTCTCAAGACAATAGTATTTTTTCATCCGGTGTCGAACTTGTGGTCTCTCGTGTGCCGCTGTACTTCATGGCTATCATTTCACTGTTGTTCCATTTCTTGGGTGATGGGCCTTAAACAACTCCTATGTCAACCCAGAGACCAGTAACATATATACTCCCTCGTGTCAAAATATAATAAATAAATAAATATACTCCCTCCATCCCAAACCGTAAGCCATGATTTATTTTGCACGGTTTTTGATGCATTACTTGACCAACCGCTCTATAGACCAAAGTATTTTTTTAAAGAGTATATATTAATATCACAGGGATACCAATTACACCCGGCCTCTACAACAACGCATGCCCTAACGGCCATATGGATGCACACAGCCCAAAAAAAAGAATTATAAAAAAGAAAAGTCCTGATACAGAGAACTAATCTTCAAAGCAACGACAGTGACACCATCGGAACAACACCAGTAGTCCTTCACTCCAATAACAACGCCTTTAAGAAGGAAACAGTGCCCAAGCGTCGTCGTTGCCCGGTCAAAGATCATAGGTTTTCACCCTGGAGAACGTCCTCGCTCACAAAACAATGCCTTCAACAAGGTCATTGTCAGGCACAACCAGTTAAGGCCAGACCTTGGATTTTCACCTTGTAAGGTAAGACTGGAAACTCCCCCTTTGTTGTCTTCCCGCACCAACAGTCGCTGCAACGTGTCCTAGATCACGCAGACAGTTCTCCATCGCCACAAGAACAAAAATCACCATTGCTACCCTCATATTTCCGCTTTCCTGACATTCTTCGCATCTGACTTCACCATGGCTCTAAGAATGACACTTGGTGGGAACAAACAATAGAGCTTCACAACGCTCCCGCTGAAACCAAACGGCCAGAAGAACAAGGTGCGCACGACCGAATACCTTCCGATCCAGCAATCTCCAGGCATGATACGCCCATGGGAGTTCGCCGGCGGAGCCTTCCGGAACCCGCCTCTCCAGACCAGAGAAACGATGGCAGACATCAAGCAGATCTCTGTCTTCGTGCGAAAGAAATCAAAAGACCACCTCCTTTATTGGATCCAACATAGCGATCCCCACACCGCCGGCCGGTTTCCGGAGAACGGATCGAGCAGGCCGACCAACGATGCCGATGAGCACGTAGGCTTAGCACCGCCACTAAGGGCACGCCATCGCCTCCATCCTGTAGCACCACGTCCGCCGCTTCCTCCAGATCTCGGCCAACGCCGCCCACGGCCCTCGCTGCCCGGTCCAGCAGCCGCCGTCTCCGAGCACGAAACCTCCGCTCCACGTGCCCTCCTCGCCACAGCAGGGTGACGCCACCGCGCCGAGCCGCGCCACCAAGCCGGACGCCGCCGCGCCCCGCGCACGCGCGCCGCCGCCGATCGTCGATCTTGGCCCGCGCCTAGATCTGGCGAACCAGGGGGAGAAGAGGAGCCCCGCCGCCACCGACGCCGAGCGGCTTTGCCGCCGACGCGTCCCGGCGGCGGCGGTAGGGTTCCCCCCGGTCGCTCGCGGGAGCGACGCGGAGGAGGAGGGTTCTTACTCAGACCAAAGTATATGGATTAGAAATCTATAAATCGTGTCCCTACATTCTCTTGCAACATTCTTTCATTTTATATATTTTTATACTTCAATATAAACAAATTAGAAGTACATATATCATAGTTAATTTTGTAAGTCGTTGACCAATGAAAATCAAGGGTGCTTTAGATTTTGTGGTGGAGAGGGTATAATATAGAAACAAACCAATATGATCGGTGTATAGTGAGATTAATTAGATGTTAGTCTCTCTCTAACTGATCGTCCTGAATGTGATATAATTTATTTTAACTATATTTCCATGCTAATATCGTTCATAAATATTTATTTGAGAAACTAACACTGCAGCTTGTATGCACAAGATGAAACCAAGCGTGTATTCAAGATGAGCATACCAAATGATCGTACCAGATGTTTGCAAAAGTAGGACATGCGATAATCTTATGGTCTTCGACATTACAATACAAGATTGTCCTTTCAATAACAACCGAAGAGCATGCACATGCGTCGTCAACAACGAAAAAATAGCGCGCTATTTAGCATTTTCGGAAGTCAGACGCTATGTATATATAAAATGCTCGCTATGAAGCTAATCGTGTTTTAGCGACGCTAAATGACGCTATACGTTATAGCGTTATAGCGGCGCTACAAAATGTTATCGGCCGTCTATAGGGTCAATTCAGCCAGCACGACTCAACAAACCTAGCTAAACCAACTCTTAGCCCCACGTCTTATCCCATTTCCCTCCACGCGACGGTGGTGGCGGCTGTAGGCTCCTCCATCTCCTCTAGATCCGGCCGGCCGCCCGCCTCCATCCGGCACAACCCTGACCAAAAGGAGTGTAGCTAGCAACGCTGCGACCAAGGATCTCCCACAACAACAACCAACGCCACGCCTAGCTTCATCCCCACCGATTCTCCACTTCTCCATCTTGGAGAGCACTAGAAGTCTTGAAACAGGCACGATGTCCTCTTTTGTTGGCTGTTGATGTGACTGTCTGATTTGCCAATCATTTTAATCCGTACTCTATTATTTAGTCAACATTTGATCATCACTCGTTAATTGACTATGCATGTATTACTTTGGACAATTGTTTAGCTATTGAAATCCTTAGTATATAGACTATACCTATCAAAAAAAATTATTGTTTTGCAAAAATGCTATTTTGAAAAATAGAACGCTATTAGCGCGCTATAACTTTAGCGTTTGGAGAGAGGCAGCGCTAAAATAAATAGCGCGCTATTTTTTTTCCTTGGTCGTCAACCTATTAGTAAACCCAACTTGCATGAAACATTTGCCACCGTCCATTTTATACCCTAGAAGTCTCCACACTTATACATACCTTTTTTTTAGGGAACACACTTATTCTTACCTAACACTACAGTAATACCACTTCTAAGATATTTGACAGATTGTTAGCCTTAAAGATCATTATCAGATATCTATTAGTATTAAAGTATATACCAAAAACACATACATGTACACAAACACATAGTATACACTATATAGTCTATATAATCTACTCCCTCTTTTGCGAACTATAAGACGGTTTAGCAAGCTATATATGCAACTGGAAAAAATAGTTTGAGGATGACTTTTTTTTACCATGAAGGATAACTTTGTTATAGCATGCAATTTAAATTTAGCACGGGCAAACTTTTCACTAATATAGCTCACAACTCTATAACAAAGACCATTAAAACTAATGACTCGAAATATTATTATGTGTTTCAATTTCGCATCCTAGTAATGTATCATGCTCATTTTGACTATAGTTTGATAAAATATAAGTTTAATATATGTACAAAAGTTTGGTATAAAATATTGGTCCCTGCGGCTAGAGTATGTGTATGTGGTCATGTAAAAAGGTATAGTTACATGCGGCCGACGGGCCGAGGGCACATGCTTTGCCAAGGCCAATACACATCACTATTAGGTTGCATGCTGTGAAACAAAAATAATGATGATGATTATCTAACTTAAGTAAATGTCATATATGGTATAACCCATGAGACTAATTAACCATGAGTATTCTGATGGTCCGGGGATCAAGATGCCACAACTAAACATATTTCTTAGACTCGGCTGGCCAAACTAGCATGACACGTATTACAATGCATAAAAGATATGTTGTAGTTTGTTTCACCAATAAATAAAAATAAGATAGATGTTTTTTTTAAATCTTCCGTGTACTTTGGTGCATTCGTATGCCCATGGTTTTTTATGGCACATTGGAAGTGCAAATAGACGTCGCCTAGAGGGGGTATGTAGGCTTTTAAAATTATTATGTCTTAGACTCAAATAAATACGGAATAAAACTAACGTTTAATTTATTGAGCATAAAACCTACCACTAGGTTCACCTAAGTGCACCAACTATCTATGCTAAGCAATACAAGCAACAAGGTGATAGCAAGATATAATACTTCAAACACGAAGGCTATCAAAATGTAAAATGCATAAGTAAAGGGCTCGGTTGAGAGATAACCGATGGACGCGAAGACGATGATTTTTATTCTGAAGTTTACTTCCAAAGAAGCTACGTCTCCATTGGAGAGGTGCGATGGTGCAATGCTCCTCAAACGCCACAAATGGCTCACCTTGAGGTGTGGTGGCTCGATGCTCACCTAACCCCCACACAAGGCCTCACCACAAGATGAGAAGGCACGCAACTCACCGACGTCATAAAGACTCATCCTATTCTCACGTGAGCTCGCCACAAAGGCCTACTCACGATCTACTAAGGGACATTTGAGGGCGGTCACCAAAACCCGTACAAGGTTGGGGCTATCTCCACAACTCAATAGGAGGCTCTCAACAACAAGGCCACAACATGCCACAAGCTTTAGGACACTCCACAATGGAGGCCACAAGAAGTTAAAACACCAACCACAACCATCTAGGGTTCCAAGAACCCAAGAGAAACAAACCCACAAGCTTGTACTCGCCAAATCTTCGTGGAGAACTTAAACCTATGCAACAAATGCAAGGGCAAGTCCTTCACTCCCAAATTCCAACAAAGCTACAAAAACTACTGGAGGGAATAAGGTAGGAAGAACACAAGAGGAGAAGACAAAACTCTCCAAGATATAGATCCCAATGATTCCTTCACAAAGATGGGATTTTGTTTGGGAGGATTGTAGATCTAGATCTCCTCTCTCAAATCCCTCGAAAAGATGCAAGAATCATAGGAAGGGAAAGGGGAGAGGGAAAGCTCTTGAAGGTCAACAATTGTAACATCCCTAAAATCATGTTTCAAAACTCATGCATATCATCCATGCATCCATGATCATTTAGGGTTTCATTTTCAAAACCATTTCAAAAACAGGAGCAAATGTTGCTCATTATTTTATGTAAGTATGCTCTAGCCTTAATGCTACTTTCTAATGAGAAGAGTACTTGTTTTGTTCAGTAATGTTTTGAATTCAAACTTAAGTACTTTCCAAAGCTTGAGCAAAGTTTTCAAAACAAAGTGTGAAAAATAAATCTATATTATGCCTATTGTTTATATCACATTAAGGCTTGGTTTTATTTTTATTTTCAAATGAGCAAAGTGTGTTTGAGTAAACAGAGGAGTTTTGACACACATTTGAGTGCAAAGTTACTGTATAAAAATCTAGAGAAGATTTGAAATCAAACTTGTTTGAAATAGAGTTTGAAAACCATTCCTAGAAAATCAAACAGAAAAAGAAAAGGAGTAAAGAGGAAAAAAAATAAGCAAACAGCCAATCTCGCCCAACCCAGCCCAACTCGACCCAGCTAGCCCAGCAACCCCCTCCCGCGAATCATTTTTCTTTACTCGCACCCACACCCACAGAGTCGCTGATTGTCTGGACCCACCCCCTCTTCTTCTCTCTCGCTGACAACCGCGGCCCACATAGATGTCTTCGTCTCCACCCCCAGCGACTGGTTCATCCCCAAATCACGCCGGGTGTTTCCTATTTAATTCGCGGCTTCAATTCCCGTTCAATGCCTGAGTAATTCACGCCTCCATCTCGCCTACTTAAACACCATGCTCCCATCCTCCTTTTCCCCCAAACCACACCTCACCGGAGCCACCAGGCTGCTCGAATTTCTCTCCGGACGCCCTCTGCTCCGACGAGTTCGTCGTCGAATTCTGGTGAGCACCGCACTCCCCTCTGCCTATGGTTCATACCGGCTTGTTCTACATCTCCGTGCGCACCTACTGACACTCTCCGTTTGCTCGCGCATGATCTGTAGCCTCGGCAGCGTCAACGACTGAGCTCCGCCACCCTCTGCTCGAACTCCGGCGATCGTTCCTCGTAAGTCCCAGCTTCCCCTCTTCCTATGGTTGATATGTGTGTGATCCCCAACCTTCTACGCATCTAACTGCATCCTTATCTCGTCTTAGCGCGGCCCAGAGCGTCGCCTTCGTCGTCAACCGAGAGCACCGTCGCCAGGGACTTCTCCGACGAGCAATCTACGACGACTCCGAGCGCCCCTTCGCCAACCAAGCACACGTTGAGCATCTCCTCGTTGCATCGATTCTGGTGAGCATCCTCCCACCTCCCCGCGCGACCTAGTTCGCTGCCCGCCATCGATGTAACGCGCCTCTGCCGCCGCTAGCGCCACCACTTGTTGGTCAGTTGCTTAGGGCCGTTCGATTTAGATCCAGTGGATGCGATAGAACATAGCCGAAGGGGTATGGATCATACCTGACCACGCATTTTAGTTAGATCCAATGGTTCGCAGACGCGATCCAGCGCGAAGCGGTACCAGCCAATCAGATGCCGCCGCGTGTCTGTAAGTTAGGTTTAAAATCAGAAATTTGATCTATTTGATATTAAAACTTGTTTAAATCATAACTTTTGAATGCCACGTCCAAATTTGACAAATTTTATATCAATAGAATCAGGAGAGAAAATCCTTTCCAACTATGCAATGTGTTTAATGTTTTTCCTCTGTTAAAATGGTTGTTTTTACAGAAACATGTGTAGGCCTATTTTGTGTATATTAATTATTTGAAAAATGTTTTAATGTTCAAATAAAGTTTGTTTAGCATGTTTTGAACTTGTTTTTGATTCAGTACCAAGCACTTGTCTTGTTTGTTGTAGAAAATCATCACATGGCATTATGCATCCATCCATATATTTTTGCTTGTATTTATTTTGTATGTGATTTTGGTGCTATTATTTAATGTGTAGATTTTGGTGCAAATAGTGATTTTGATTGTGAGGATTGTAGCTACTCTCCAAACTACCAAGGCAAGTGGTGCTTCATGATTTTATTCCTAAGTTTTTCAACTTTGCATTAGAAATATTTTTCTAGTCTTGCATGGTTATTTTGATCTATATGCTATGGTTGGGAAATCCTAGTAGTTGTAGAATTGCTAGAAATGTTTATAAGTCTTATCAATGCCATGCTTAGCCTAGCTAGTAGCAACCAAGGGTGGTTATATTCATGCTATGAATAAATATTTCAAAGTCTTTGGACTATGTTTTGCTTAATAAAACAACTAAGTGAATGAAACACCTGGGTGGAATGGAAAGAATGGGTTATGTTGAGTGGTTACACAAGGCCCATTTCTATGGTTTACCTTGTGTATCTCACTTGTGGAAAGCCACCCAGGAACAAAGGGATTTGAGATGCCATATGTTAAGAAGCTTCTAGTGCAGCCACTTGGCAATATGGGCTCTGCCTGGATCACATAGGTTGCAATAACTTAGCCATTTGGACAGTTGGTGGTAGTGGGATGATAGGTTGGAACGCGTCCATTTGGTCTAAGGGAAGGCTTCTGAAAGGTCCTGTCTTGGTGAAAATCAAGTCTTGTGGGGAAAGTGCACAACCTCTGCAGAAGGAAGAATCTAAGTACTTAGCCGTGTCCCTGGTATTGGACAACTTGAGCATCAAGACATGGAAGCTATCAAGAATCTCCTCATCCCAATTTATAAGTAAAAACTAGTGGTTGAACAAGGGTGAAGGACCCCAATGTCTATTGGTGGATCCTTGGGAAAGTTTTTGTCAAAGAAAAACTTAGTGTTTTCAACTAATAGGCAAAACCTATTTTGAGCAAAGCAAGCCTAAGCTACACTTAGCCAAAATGCATATTGTGTTTAGTCCACCAGTATTCTACTAAGGTATCACTTGCCAATACTACTCCAATGTATTGACCCACTGTGGTTGTAACTTGTGATGTTGCAGGATATTCTGATGATGATTAGGAGTCATGAGTCTACACTCAACATGCTTGCCTGTGGCACATGAAGATGAAGACTTATTTATCTTATTATATATTTGAACTCTTGTATTAGGCCTGTGGCCATGGAGTTGTAAAAGACTATGTTTGTCTCTGGAATGATATGTAATAATGACCTTTGTTTCTGTGTACTTCATCTTAAACTGTGGATGCTAGCATTGATCCAGGGACTAGCATTGCAATCACAGGGATCCTTTACTTTACAAAGGAGGGATCTTGCAACAATGGAGGAGAGATAGAAAGCCAAGAACCAAGAAACAAGCTTAATTATGTCCACAAAGGGAATGGGCTCCCAGATCTGACCGTTTGGGCATTTACGACCCTGGCCAGAACCTCCTGTGGGAGGCCGGAACTTCCGGTGGCACCCGGCCAATAGTCAGAAAACTTTGATCCGAAAGACAGAAAAACGAGCCTGGCCGGGACTTCCGCCAGTCCACCGGAACTTCCGCTGAGGCTGGTACTACCACCAGAGATCCCGACCGAAGATCCGACAAATATAGCACATAAAATAGAGATGATACAATACATAGGCGGTGATGACCCACAAGTGCAGGGGATCGCAACAGTCTTCGCAGGTAGTATTAACCAATTTATTGATTCGACACAAGGGGAGCCAAAGAATACTTGCAAGCCTTAACAACTGAGTTGTCAGTTCGTCTACACCTGGAAATAGTTCTTGCTCACAGAAGTTTATCAGTAGCAACAACAAAGCAACAGAAACAATAACAACAACAACAACAGTGAAATAAAGAGTAATAAAAGTAACGGTAATGAGGGATTCGATTATGTAGGCATAGGGATGGATGGACGGGCGTTGCATGGACGAGTCTAAACATGTAAATTTAAGATCTAGGGCATTGCAGATAAATAATAACAAGCATCCAAGTACTAAACAATCCTAGGATGTGCTCCAAATATAGTCATACGTGCTCGCAATGAGAACTTTCACAACATCTTCTCATCCTGCAAGCAGGCCTCTAGGGAACTACTGGCAATTAAGGTGCTCCTTTTAATAGAGCACCGGAGCAAAGCATTAACACTTTGTGAACACATGTGATCCTCACACCACAACCATCCCCTCTGGTTGTCCCAATTATTGTCACTTTGGGGCCTTTGGATCCGGAAAATGATACGTGTACACAACTTGCAGATAAGATCACAAACAATACTATCATAATGATTCAATAATAAGTTCAAATCTAAGATCATGGCACTCGGGCCCTAGTGACAAGCATTAAGCACAACAAGTTGCAATAAAGTCAAATAGCACTAACAAAGATACTAGGCACTATGCCCTAAGAGATCTTATTTGATTACATGATAGAACTCATCCAATCCCTACCATTCCCAAGCCTACAGCGGGGGATTACTGAAGGAAATATGCCCGAGAGGCAATAATAAAGTGGTTATTATCGTATTCCTTATTTATGATAAATGTTTATTTTGCATGCTATAATTGTATTAATACGGAAATGTTAATACATGTGTGTTTAATAAAAAAAAAGGAAGTTCCTAGTTATGCATCTCTTATAAACTAGCTCATTGATTAACAAGATGATCAAAGGTTTCCTGATCATGGACATTGGATGTTGTTAATAACAAGGTCACAACATTATTGGAATGGTGTGATGAAAATTCATCCGAAGTATAGCATTACGATCAAGGTCATTGTGTTTATATTGCTATAACATCATACGAAGTAATCTTAGTCCTTAGACCATGAGATCATGTCAATCACTAACACTGAAAGAGTATCTTGATAACATCAAACGTCACACCATAACAGTGTGACTATAAAGATGGGTGCAGTGCCACGAAGGTGTTATGTTGAGGCTCATGGATCAAGAGTGGAATTTGTCCATTCCGATGATGGAGAGATATACTCTGGGACCTCTCGGTGATATCACATTGGTTAGCTTGCAAGCAAGTGATTTGATCACTAGAATGTTATATCACGGGAACAAGAAAAGAGTACATGTCGGTAACGAGATCAAACTAGGTATGGAGACACCGATGATCGAATCTCGGACATGTAATATATCAAGATACAAAGGGATTGAGTTACATGCGTATAAGTTTCACACGATCACAGAAGTCATCGTTGAATATGTGGGAGTCGGTACGGATCTCCAGGTCCCGCTGCTAATTATTGATCGGAGAGGGGTATCGATCATGTCTATATTATTCGTGAACCGTAGGGTGACACACTTAAGGGATACCGACACCATTTGGAGCAAATAATATGTTAGGGAAATAATAAAGCGCAGGAATTTATTTCACTAGATACCGAAATAGGTTTTCGGGTGAAATTGCAGAAAGTGTTTTTGCATGTGAAATGAAATACTAGCAAGGGGTTATATGTGAATGTTTGTCATTAAAGTAATTGACAAAATTATGAATAAATAAAAAAAAGAGTTCTATTTAATGAGAGATTACATTAAATTTGGTGGAAATTTAATGGAGGTGAGTGGAATTTTGAGTGGGTGGCTATTTATGTTAGTGGGAGCTCCACCCACATGAATGTGGAAGAGGTGGGGGCACCTCCATGGATGCCATGACATGGGAGGGGGCTGCTCCCCTCTCCCTATAAAAGGCACCCCACTCCCTCCTCGCGAAGGATCTCTCTCCCCCCTTTAGAATTCCCCCATGGTCTCGGATCAATGAGATACATGTTCCCGGTGGCTTTTTCTGGAAGGATTTTTTGCTTCCGCTGCTTCGCTGGAGCGAGGGCGTGGAGGTTATCGGGGTACCCGGATGTGTGTGCGATCACGGATGCACCACTGCTTTGCGGTGCTGGACGTGATGGTGCTGGACCAGATGGACTTCATCATGATCTTGAGATCGGCAAGCGTTCGACTACATCATCCATGAGTACAACCTCGCTAACGCTATACGGTCTTTGAGGGTATGTATTCTGTGGATGTATATCCACCTGTTGCTTGTATCTAATAGATAGATCTTGGTACTTTGTTCCCATCATAGGATTTTTTTTTGTTTCTATGCTGCGAACCCTGCAATTACTCACTCATGGATGAGGGAAACATCGGTGGTTGATGGAGATGCGTTGGTGATGACGATGGCGATGACCCTCTCCAAATCCCCTGTCCCGGCAGGGTGCCAGAACGGAGTTTCTAGATCCGAATCTTGGTTTCTGGTGGCGGCGGCGGAGCGGAACTCTTTCTGGAAAACTATCGACCCCCCCTCATTTTTTAGGTTGAAAGGCAACTTATAGGTGCAGAGGGAGGCCGAGGGGGTGCCTGGGGTGGCTGCACCCCCTCCAGGCGCGGCCAGTGGTGGGCCCACGCCTGGGGTGGGGGTGGGACCCCCAGGCCTCCTCTCCGTCTCGTCTTCTGGCTCTGTGGATGTTCTGGTAAAATATATTTTTTGGCATATTTTCCGGGATTTTTCGTGATAGTTGATTTTCTGCACAAAACAAGACACCAAGGTAATTCTGCTGAAAACAGCGTCAGTCCGTGTTAGTTGTATCCAAATCACACAAGTTTAGAGAAGAAACAATAGCAAACTTTTCGAGAAAGTAGATACGTTTTGGACGTATCAACTCCTCCCGAGCTTAGCTTATTGCTTGTCCTCAAGCAATTCAGTTGAAAACTGAGTGCGATAAAAGAACTTTCACGAAAACTTTTCTTCATATGATGTAAATATTCTCAGCACAGGAGTAGATGCTTAGACAATTCATAATAAAGAGTATGCAACTAAGTCTACTCAATAGTCATTGCAATCTATGAAGAGAAACCAACTCAATAATAATAAGTAGCATGAAACATAAACATAAACAATATTGCAATGCTCATAATAAGGTATGATAGAGTGGTATCTTGCTCGCCTTTGTTTGTAGAAAACAAAATAAATGCCAAGGCACCTCTGAAGTTCACATGAAGACTAGAAGTAAAGATATCAGAGATACAAGCATCAAAGTCATGACATAATTAACCAAGTTTTGGAACAAACACAAGAATGACAACTATGCTGTCAAGAAAGTGCTCATAGAATAAGTGGTGACTCAACAAGGTTGTGAAAACGGTTTTGTGAAGGTTTGAAAGGCTTACAAATGCTGAAAGGAAGGTACTCATTAGCTTTGAGCTCTCATTGACCCTATCATAGGCATCTTCATGTGGTTAAGGTGAAAGTGAGGTCCACTCTGAATCATATGCTTGACAGACCATAAACTGGAAATCCCAAGTCCCTTGAGTATGAGGGTTACTCCGCATGGTACTCAACTTTGGTCACCTGAAAGTTCTTGTCATTGTAAATACATGCATATCATCGAGAACCACCAACGGGGTACCCCTTGCACATGGTACAAGAGTTTTCCCATAACCAAAATCACAAGTCAAGCAGACAATGAGCATCTCAGCAATCTTTTTATTTACCATATACATAGCTTTTTATTGAGGATGCTTCATAAATGCTCATTATGGTGTTGTTGAAAGTTTCCACCATGATTAGGCATGGCTTAGGCTAGCGGCCCAGGCGTTTTCCTAACACAATGTATAGACTCCATAAACTCACAACCTTCCCTTTTATTTCACATCATCGACATCCATAAACAAAAGAGCAAAGTATCAACTGGATAAGATATCCAAAAAGTGTTGAAAGCGTTCCCCGTGACAGCACGGTTCTGTTGACTCCCAGTATATAATTAGCAAGCATATAACTTTCATGGACTAGTCACAATGGTTCAAGATTATTAAGCGCAAAGAATAAAGTGTGCCATAAAGTTCGTGAGAGCTTTACTAACTAACTTTCTCAAAATAGACAAACATTTTATTTTGGAAGAAAACACGACATATATAAAATATGCACTGAAGTAGCAAATGATGCTAATAGATAGGTATGGTGGACACAACTGGCAATATTGGTTTTGGGGAGTTGGAAGCACAGGTAGAGCACATACTCAGTGCAAGTGAATGCTAGCAATAGAGAGGGAGCGACAAACGAGAGAGCAATAGCTGTCATAATCATGCTTGCAACAAAACAGGACTAATTATGGCATGAAAGTGATACAAGAACTCCGAGGCAAGATAAATCATCGAGGCTTACTGACTATTAATTAGTCATATGCATGCGTGAGCATGTGCCAAGTCGATTCACATGAACAGTCAGAGGAGGATACCACAATATCATACCAAAATATGAATAACACAATGCAAGCAAACATTCATATGACATGCTACAAACTATTAGCAAGCTGGAGCTAATCATAGACAAGCAAGAACTACTAAGTATCCATAATAACATACACCTTACACAAACAGGCTAAGCATGCTCACAATGATAAGTATATGTACAAAAATGAAACAAAATAGAGTTTGTTACCAGCCTCTTACCACACCTCGAGTTGTCTTAATCTTCATTATTGCCCTTCACTTGTGTGACTTGAATAATTAACATGAAACCAAAATCCACTAAGGATGGCTGAACCCTGCAAAGAACTCACAAAACCGAAGAAGAACAACAAATATTTTTGGAGTTTTCAATTTTTTAGGAACAAGCAAACAAAGAAAAACCAAACAAAAATAAAGCAAACCAAACAAAGCAAAAATCTTTTTGGATTTTTCTTTTTTAAGGCAAACCAAAGAAACAAACCAAGAGAAACAACGAAAATATTTTTGGTATTTTTGTTTTTTTTGGAAAGAAGCAACAAAAACCAAAAAGAAAGCAAAAAAATGGATATACAAAGAACCGACCGAACATGATATATATATGAGTGTGACGTCGGTATACCTCCCCCAAGCTTAGTCTTTTGGCCTAAGTGGGGCTCAATAGCGCGGGTAGTAACCCCATGCTGGTGGGTCATCATAGGAATGATCATAGTCAGGCGCTTGCGATGAAGAAGAAGACGCGCCCCAATCAAATGAGGGCTGCTGGTATGAAGCCTCTCCCAAGTTGGAGGGCTGCACCGAATTGTCTTAGGCATCCTCTTCAACATTCTCCTCTTGCTGGGAGAGTCCCCCCACGTAAGTGTCAACCTCCTCCTCCGTAAGCGACCATCCTTGCTTGTTATCAAAGTTAAACAAAGCAGGTGCTGACAAATAAACTATTTTCTCAGTCCTACCCTTTCTCCGACCTTGCTGGGCAAAAGATAATTCATATGGTAAACTTCTCACATTATCCCCCAAGGAAACAAAACCATGCTGAATCATGGATTCAATATCAAGCCTCTCTATGGGGAACTGAAAATCTGAATAATGAGGCTCTAAACCATGGAAAGCTAGCAACCTAGAAGCAATGAGACCTCCACAAATTCCACCCTTCTCACGGTTGGTGGTGAGACGGTGATCTATCAGAGCACCCAAACTATACGATCTATTCCTATTCAGAGCAGCTGCGATAAAAGCTAGATCAAAAGAAGATAACTTTCCAGCAATCTTTCTAGCAAGTACACACTTGGTAATGAAATAGGCAAAGTATCTAATAGCTGGGAGCTGAATGTTCCGAATTTTACCACTTTCCTTTGAGAAGAAGAAACCTTGAAAAGTCTCAGCATATAAATCCATAAGTGACTTGGGCCTCTCCTTGATCTTCTCGCAAGATCCCCACTGAGGTACTCTAATTACTGCACAGAAATCAGCAAAAGGCAGGTCGACAGGTATATTATATATTTTGTAATGGACCATGGGATTAGAAGTAGACCAAGTGAACCGGAAGTCCTGCACAAAGGTCATGGTTAGCTAAACATATTGGAATGGTTCACCTTCAAAAAAGTGTTCCAACCCTGCATTTGTAACCATAGTTTGGAAATCTTGGAGGATCCCCACAGCTCTCATAAATTCATGGCATGTATATATGGAAGGAAAAACTGCCTCCTCACGATGAACCTTCATTGGCTCATGCACCATCAAGTCATATTGATTCAGTGGATAAACACTCATCTTCCTTGCTGACATTTTTAGACAACCATCAAACCAAGTGATTTCCAAGTTGATAAATGATGAGCAACTACTATAGGAACTTGCTAGAGGACTACACATGCATCAAAACAAAGTTTCTAATCATAGAACAAGCATGCAAGCTCAAACAACCTGTCACCTATAGCAGCAAAATACTCAAGATACAATCTACCAATCACAAATCTAATTGGACAAGTGGAGGAGGCACATACCAAGGAGCAATCCCTCCAAAAATCAGCACTTGATATGGGTTAAACAAGGAGATCGAAAATCGCGAGCAAGAACATCAAGAACTCGAGCTTGAGCAAGTTTTCCAGTGTTTTTCGGGAGAGATAAAGCAGGTGGCTTCGAGGAGGCAGCCTGGAGGGACCCAGGTGGGCCAGACCCCCCTAGGCGCCGCCACCTGGTAGGCCATGCCTACCACATGTGTGGTGGCCTGGGGTGGCCCCCTAAGTCACCTCAGGTGCCTCTCTGCCCCTTTTTTGAGGAAAATTTTATTTTGAATTTTCTGGAATTTTTCGGAAAACTTTATTTTTAGCCAATTTCCAGGGTATGAAAATTGATTTTCTCGTAGAAACAGTTTTTTCATAAGAAGCAAAAGCAAACCAAAAGCCAAACTACAAGAGTTCTAAGAAACTCAAACAAGCAAACAACTAGCAAAACTAAAGCTAAAGCAAAGACTAGGAAGGAAAAAAGTAAAAGAAAGCAAGTATAACCACAGTGAAAACATTATTTTGTTCATTAAAATCTTTTTGTTAACAAGGTTGATCAAGTCTTGTTACCAAAACAATCTTATACGAAACAAAACTTTGCATTCCACAAGGTGACTATGTTACCTCATACTTGATAGCAATGGTCCCAATCATAATAGTTTAAAAAAATTCTCGTGGAATGGGACAATATATTTCTCCAACCTTGATGCTCTCAATATTTTCAATGGAATTTAGGCAATAGCTCTTAACAACCTTCTTGGGTAAATAGATAGTGTACTCTTTTTCATTAATATTGAATGTTACTTTTCCTTGATTGCAATTGATGACAGCACCTGCAGTATTAAGAAAAGGTCTCCTAAGAATAATAGACATATTATCATCTTCAGGCATTTCAAGCACAACAAAATGAGTTAAAACCATGCAATTATGAGCAACTTGAACAGGAACATCCTCACATATACCAACAGTAATAGTAGTTGACTTATCAGCCATTTGCAAAGATATATCAGTTGGTATCAACTTTTCTAGCTTTAGTCTCTTATAGAGAGAAAAAGGTATAACACTAACTCCAGCTCCCAAATCACATAAAGCAGTTCTAACATAATTATTCTTAATAGAGCAAGGAATAGTTGGTATACCTGGATCACCAAGTTTCTTTGGAACCTTACCATTGAAGGAGTAATTAGCAAGTAGAGTAGAAATCTCCTCATTAGGAATCTTCCTTTTATTAGAGACAATATCCTTCATATACTTTGAATGATGAGGCAATTTAATAGCATTAGTCAAAGGAATTTGCAAGAATAAAGGTTTCATCCACTCACAAAACTTGTTGTAGTGTTCCTCCTCCTTTGACTTGTGTTTCTTACCTAGAAAAGGCATAGGTTTCTGCACCTAATGTTCTCTCTCTTTACCATGTTTATTAGCAATAAAATCTTTTTTTTGTACCTAGTGTTCTTAGTGTGCTTCTCAGGTTCTTCCTCACCTTCATCCTTATCAGTAGACTCATTTTTATCATTACCACTCTTAGTTTCAGCATCAGAGACAGATATACTATTACGATCTATAGCAGGTTCAAGTGGTTCCTCAACTATATTATGTTTCTTTTTCTTTCTCTTACGAGGACTACCACTATCTTCACCTTGTTGGGAATTCTGCTCTATTCTTTTAGGGTGTCCTTAGGATATAAAGGATCTTGAGTAGCTATACCACTCCTAGTTCTAATTCCATAAGCATGTTTATCTCCCGAAGCATTAACTAGCATATCCTTTTGCACCTTAGCAAGTTGACCAAGTTGGGTTTGAACCATTTGAAAGTGTTTACCAAAATATCTTTCAACTCATGGATAGCTCTAGAGTTTTCCAATAAATGATCCTGAACTTGTTTATTAAAATACCCTTGTTTAACAATAAATGTGTCATGTTCCTATAAACATTGATCAGGAGGCTTACCATAAGGAATATCACTTTCATCAAAGTGTTGGAGAGAGTGTACCTCAATAGTAGACGAGTGGGTAATTGGCTTACATAATTCTTCTATAGGAGGTAGATTCTTCACATCTTCAGCTCTAATACCTTTCTCCTTTAGACACTCCTTAGCTTCCTTCATCACTTCATCATTTAATGCAATAACTCCTCTCTTCTTTGTTGTTGGTGCTGGAACTGGTTCAGGCACAACTGGTTCAGGAGTAATAGGCTCAGGTGTATTCAGCTCAGTTGAAGTCCAATCATCATAATTCTTGCTTATCTTAGCCATTAATTCTTCAGCATCTGTAGGAGTTCTTTTCCTGAAAACACAATCAACAAAGCTATCTAGGTAGGTCCTAGAATCATCAGTTAGTCCATTATAATAAATATCAAGAAGCTCATTCTTAGGTAGTGGACATCCAGGATGTGCATGAATCAAGGCACATAACCTTGTCCATGACTCAGGCAATTTCTCTTCTTCTCCCTGTTTAAAATCAAAAAGTCTCTGCAAAGCAGCATGTTTAGCACTGGGAGGAAAATATTTCTGAAAGAAAGAAGCAATCAAGCAATCAGGGCTATCAATGGAACCAGGAGGTAATCTATTAAACCAAACCCTAGCTTCTACTTTTGTGAGAAAGGGAATATCTTAGTAACAAAGTACTTGCACATTTTAAAATCATTAGAGAATAAAGCACTCACAGTAGAAAGCCCATTCATATGAGCCACAACACTCTCATTTTCAGTCCCACAAAAAGGTTCTTTCTCAACAATATCTAAATAAGATAAATCAAGAGAGAAATCATAGTCTTCATCTTTAATATCTATGGGAGAAGTGGCAAACTTAGGATCAGAGGAAAGTTTAGGCATAATGTACATCTAGCAAGGAGACTCTTAATATCACTAGTACCATGTGTGTTTCGACACACTTCAACAAAATCATGAGTGAACTCAATGTAACCATCATTAATATCATAACTCTCACTAGCCTCAGGTGAGCTAACAGGTGTAACAGTGTATTCACTAGGAGTTTTGGTATTTCCTAGACTAGCCATAGTAGCATCTAGGAAAGGACCTAATGAACCACTCGCATCAAGCACAGTAAAAGTAACATCATGAGTATCAAAAGCAGTTTCAGGCTCAGCAGTAGTAGCAGTGTGTGTAGCATGTGTATGTGGTGGTGATGTGACAAGCTTACTTATAACAGACGGTGAATCAAGAGCAATAGAGGTGTTTAGGACCGTACCTCTTCTTGTAGTGGATGGTAAAATAGGAAACTTTCCATCACGAGACTTACCCATGATGAAAGGAGTAGTAGTGAACAATAATAGATCCAAGTGAACTTACAAATAAAGCTATGCTCCTCGGCAACAGCGCCATAAATTAGTCTTGATTACCCACAAGTGTAGGGGATCGCAATAGTCTTCGCGGGTAGTATTACCCAATTTATTGATTCGACACAAGGGGAGACAAAGAATACTTGCAAGCCTTAACAACTGAGTTGTCAATTCAGATGCACCTAGAAATAGTTCTTGCTCACAGAATTTTATCAGTAGCAACAGTTTGTAGTAGCAACAAAGAATAAAGGAAACAAGAGCAATAGTAACGAACGCTAATGAGGATTTAAGTGCGGTAGGCATAGGGATGGATGGACAGGCGTTGCATGGACGAGTCTAAACATGTACTTCAAGATCTAGGGCATTACAGATAAATAATAACAAGCATCCAAGTACTAAACAATCCTAGGCATGTGCTCCATATAAAGTCATATGTGCTCGCAATGAGAACCTGCACAACATCTTCTGTCCAGCCAGCCCATGGCAGCGGGGCCTCTAGGGAACTACTGGCAATTAAGGTGCTCCTTTTAATAGAGCACCGGAGCAAAGCATTACCACTCCGTGAACACATGTTATCCTCACACCACAGCCATCCCCTCCGGTTGTCCCAATTATTGTCAGTTTGGGGTCTTTGGATCCGGACAATGATATGTGTACACAACATGCAGATAAGATCACAAACAATACTATCATAATGATTCAATAATAAGTTTAGATCTGAGATCATGGCACTTGGGCCCTAGTGACAAGCATTAAGCACAACAAGTTGCAACAAAGTCAAATAGCACTAACAGAGATACTAGGCACTATGCCCTAACAGATCTTATTCGATTACATGATAAAACTCATCCAATCCCTACCATCCCCAAGCCTACAGCGGGGGATTACTCACTCATGGATGAGGGAAACATCGGTGGTTGTTGGAGATGCGTTGGTGATGATGTTGGAGATGATCCTCTCCAAATCCCCTGTCTCGGTAAGGTGCCAGAATGGAGTTTTTGGATCCGTGATACGTTGGAAACGTATCTATAATTTTTGATGCTCCATGCTTGTTTAGTATCTACTTTTCTTTACTTGTCTACACTTTGAGGTGATTTTTACATGTTTTTTGGTACTAACCTATTAACAAGTTGCAACAGTGTCAGATGCCTGTTTTCTGCTATTTTTGGTTTTAGAAAAGTTAGTAAATAAATATTCTATGAATTGGACGGGACGAAGGACAAAGTCAATAACTTTCCATGGGGAACAAGAAGTCCAGAGGAGAGCCCAAGGAGCCGGCCAGAGGGGCCAGCCCACCCGCGCCTGGCTAGGGTTTGGCTGTCCTGGCGGCCGCCTCGGTCTCCCCCTTCGCCTATAAGAATCCCCCGATGCAGAAACTCTCGGCACCCAATCAATATTCCACGAAACCGTCTGTAGCCGCCGTCACCATCGTCCCTAGATCGGGGGATCTGAATCTCTTCCCGACACCCTGCCAGAGGGGAGATCATCCCGGAGGTCTTCTCTCCGGTACGATTCGTGAGTAGTTCCACCTTGGACTATGGGTCCATGTAGTAGCTAGATGGTTGTATCTCCTCCTTTGTACTTTCATGTATAGATCTTGTGAGCTCCGTTCATGATCAAGATCTAATCTATTTTTAATCATGCATATTGTGTTTGTGGGATCCGATGGATATTGAGATTATTATGTTGGTTTGATTAATGGTTCTATCTTTATGATTCTATCATGTTTGTGTTGTTTGTGATCTTGCATGCTCTCCGTTGCTAGTGGTTATCTTGGCCAAGTAGTTGCTAGTGACTCCAAGAGGGAGTATTTATGCTCGATAGTGGGTTCATGCCTCTAGTTTCCAAGGGAAGTGACAGAAATCTCTTCGGTTGTATATGTGCTATTGCTACTAGGGAGAAAACAACGGTCCCTTGTTCATGGAACATGTGGATTGTTTACCTTACACACTTTGCTTAAAGCAGTTGTCTATTGCTTGCAACTTAATACTGGAGGGGGGTCGGATGATAACCTGAAGGTGGACTTCTAGTCATATATGTAGTTGGATTACGGTCTATGTATAATGTTGTATTGCCCAATCAACCTCATAGGATCTTTCTGGCTAGTAATTGCATTGTTATGCCTTGCTCAGTTCATGTCAATTGCCTCGCTGTAATTTCTTTACCCTTCATGCCATGTTGTTTATCTAAGGAGAGCACCTCTAGTGACCTATGGACCCCGGTCCAATCTTTACCATTGATATATCTTCCACTATTACTTGTATACTTGCTGCAAACGATTACCTTCCACACCATACGTTTAATCCTTTGTTACAGCAAACCGGTGAGCTTGACAACCTCACTGATTCATTGGGACAGAGTCTTGAGTTTGTGTTGTGCAGGTCTCCATGTTGCTTCCAACACCTGTGTGACGTTTCCTTCCTCCTTCTGGTTCGATAAACTCGGTTTCTATTGAGGGAAATCTTGCTGTTGTACTCTTCATACCTTCCTCTTGGGGTTTCCAACGAAGCACTCTTCCTCCCTGTTGAGTGTAGCATCAAGTAATTTCTGGCGTCGTTGCCGGGGAGGCTAAGGACATCTTCACTAAGGGAGTCCTTCACTTCCTTTCTCTTTACTTTTTTTTTAGTTTGCTTTGTTTCTTTTGCTTGGTTTTGTTTCCCTCTTTTCAAAAAAAAAATTTTGTCCCTACTCTAGTTGTTGCTGTTATTTTTGGCTTGCCCACCTTTAACAAAATGAACTCTGCTGAGAACACTAAGTTGTGTGACTTCACTAGCACCAACAACAATGATTTCCTAAGCACACCTATTGCTCCACCTGCTCGTGATGCTATCTTTTATGAAATTAAGCCTCCTTTGTTGAATCTTGTGATGAGAGAGCAATTTTCTGGTGCTGGTTCTGATGATCCTGCTGCCCATCTTAATAGCTTTGTTGAACTTTGTGATATGCAAAAGTATAAGGATGTAGATAGAGATATTATTAAGCTCAGGCTTGTTATCTCCTTGAGGGGAAAAGATAAAGAAGGCTTGTTATCTTTGCCTAAAAATAGTATTGATTTTTGGACCAAGTGCAAAGATGATTTTATTGGAAAGTACTATTCTCCTGCTAAGATTATTGCTATGAGAAGTGACATTATGAAATTTAAACAACTTGATAGTGAACATGTTGCTCCTACTTGGTAAAGAATGAAATCTTTGGTTAAAAATTGCCCTACTCATGGACTCACTGCTTGGATGATTATCCAGACTTTTTATGCAGGTTTGAACTTCTCCTCAAGAAACCTGTTGAATTCTGCTGCTGGAGGTACTTTTATGAGACTCACCTTGGGTTGTGCAACAAGGCTCCTTGATAATATGATGGTTAACTACTCTGAATGGCATGTTGAGAGAGCTCCACATGGTAAGAAGGTAAATTCTATTGAGGAAACTTCCTCTTTGAGTGAAAAGATTGATGTTATTATGGCTATGCTTGTTAATGGGAAAGCTCCTCTAGATCCTAATAGTGTTCCCTTAGCCTCTTCGGTTGCTCAAGAAGAACAAGTTGATGTGAACTTCATTAGAAATAACATTTTTAACAACAATGCCTATAGGAATAATTTTGGTAGCAACAACAAGTATAGGCCTTATCCTCCTAATAATGACAATTCCTATGGAAGCTCTTACAATAATGCTAGAAGTGCCCCCTCTGAACTTGAAGTCATGCTCAAGGACTTTATTAGTAAACAAACCACTTTCAATAAGACTATAGAGGAAAAGCTTTTAACTGTTGAGAAAAATATATCCTCTTTGTCTGAAGCTCAAACTTCCTTAGTTAATAAAATGGCTGCTAAACCTGAAACTATGGAAAACACCTTTGCTACTGCTCATGCCATACAAGTTACTATTGATGAAAATATTAGGATGTTAGCTCAACTTCATGCTAGGTGGGAAAGGGAAGCTGAAATTGATAGAAACAATAGTGTGTGCACTATCACCACTGAACCATAAGTAGTCCCTATTCCTCCTACTACTATGCCTAAGGATAGTGAGCCTATTACTAGTGATGCTAAGTTTGATTTTGATATGGATGGTTGCAATATTTCTGAAGTGATTATGTTCCTGCAAAAGCTTGCTAGAAGTCTTGATGCTAGTGATATGCATGTTGCCTTTACCAAACACATTACAAATGCTCTTGTTAAGATTAAGGAACAGAAGCTAAAACACAAAGCTTCTATTCCTAGGAAAGTAGAAGATAGTTGGGAACCCATTATTAATATGCAAGTGAATGACTTTGATCTCAAAGCTTCATGTGATCTTGGTTCTAGTGTCTCTATTATGCCTAGGAAGATTTATGAAATGCTTGATTTACCACCATTAGAAGATTGTTATTTGAATGTACCACTCAATGATAATGCTAAGAAGAAACTCATGAGGAGTATTAATGATGTATTCATTACGGTTAACAATGCTTATGTCCCTGTGGATTTCTATGTTTTGGATGTTGAATACAATGCTTCTTGTCCTATTACTTTGGGAAGACTTTTTCTTAGAACAGTTGGTGCCATCATTGATATGAAAGAAGGCACCATCAAATATCAATTTCCATTCAAGAAAGGTATTGAACATTTCCCTATTAGGAGAGAGAAGTTGATTTTTCTCCTCCTTTGAAAGCAAGATTTGATGTTAATGCTTCTTCATTTGAAAATACTTGATTCTTCTTCCTTCTTGTGCCTAACTTAAAGGCGTTAAAGAAAAGTACTTGTTGGGAGATAACCCAAGAGTTTCCTTGAGTCTTGGAAGTTATTACTTCTGTAATTACCTCTCCTTATCCTTTTTGTTTGCTTTTTGTGCCAAGAATTACCTCTAATGAGAGGGAAGTAAGATTTGGGGAGTTGCTGTCCCGAAACAGATTTATGTCCTCCACCAAAAAAATTCGTGACGAGGCTCTGTAACTCGGATTGAGCTCAAAATTGACAAATAAATCCCCCGGTATGTTGGATAACTTTCATTAGTTCAAAACTTTTTGATTTGAGCAACAGAAGATGTTCGAAAAAATTATTTTCTACCTGCTGGTCTATTTTGACAGATTTCTGCCATTATTTGCATTTGCTTCTTATTGATTCCTTTTTCAGATCTCTTCAGGTAAATTGAGTTTCTTTGAAGGCGTTACTTTAGTAGCTTGTGTTTTTAGTGAAAATACTTGTTGTTCCAAAGCTTTGCCAGCGGTCTAATATCTTCTGAATAAGCTAATGTTGCTAATGAAGATTGTGTGAAGTTTTTTATGAAGGAAAAAAATTCAGGTGTAGAGAGAGAATGATGCAATGATATGAAGAATGAACAAAAGCTAAAGATTGGGGATACCGCCATGGTTTCACCCCCAAGAAATATCCAAGGTTTACAAGCGTCAAAGTTTGGGGATGCCCAAGGAATCCCCTTCTTCATCAATAAAAAGCTCAGGTCTGTCTAGACACTTTACTTTTATTGTTTCATGCATAGTTGTGTTGTTCTTGGAGCATCTTTTTCGTTTGCTTTGCTTAGTTTGTTTAGTTTGCTTTAGTAGTTTGGACCCCCGTTCTCGCTGTGTTGTTTTACAAATAAGTTTGCTTGGTGTTTGGAAAGGAGTAGTAAGTTCTTGCTTGAAGTGCAAGAGGAGCTTGCATTGACTGTGACTTAGACTTTAGCATGACATGCTAGGTGTTGTTTTAGCATTATGCTTAGTGATTATTGTTGTAGCATGTCTTGTTCCAAACAATTGGGATTTCTTAGTGTGCCTTGAAGAAATTATGCGTTGTTTTAGCATGCAAAAGCATAGTATTGTGGTATTCTCCTTTGATGTTTTGCTTGGGTTGACTTGGCACATGCTCACACCATGTTATGACTATGACAAGTCACCATTATCCTCTATGATCATTTAGTCCTTGACTTGTAGTACCACTATTTGCTTTGATTAGTATGTTTTGTTGCATTGCATAATTATGGCCATTATTGCTCTCTTATTTGGCTGCTCCCAGTCTTTTGCTAGCCTCCACTTGTATGAGTAAGTTCTACTCATGCTTACAACTCCCAAGAAACCAAGTTATTCCAAAGTGTCCACTATAAACTCCTATGTATGGTGTGTTACACCACTCCAAAGTATATTCTTGTTTTCAACTATCTTCCAATTAAAAACTATTTTGTTATGTGAAAACTTAGTAATTAAAGCCCTCACGAACTTGATGGCACATTTTATTCTTTGTCTCTAATAAATTTGAACCATTGAGGCAACTTTGTTGTATATGCTTGCACTTATAAGTTGGGATTAGCAGAACCGTGCTGTCACGGGGAACGTTTTGAACATTGCACTTGTACCTTTTGTATTCCGTTGATATCATGCTCTTTTGTCTATGGATGTTACCAGTGTGAAATGAAGTGGGAACTTGTAAGTCCATGGAGTTTGTATTCTGTGTTAGAGAAATGCCTGGGCCGCTAGCCTAAGCTATGCGTAATCATGGTGGAAACTTGCAGCATCGCCATAGTGACATCTATGAAGCATTCTTCTTATAAAAAAGAGAGACACATTTAGAAAACAGGAAAGAGAGAAAAAAAGCACCATATTCCCATGGTACATAAGGAGAATTGCTGAGATGCTCATCGTCTGCTTGCCTTGTCATTTTGGTTATGGGAAAGCTCCTGTACCATGTGCAAGGGGTACCCCGTTGGCAGTTCTCAATGATATGCAAATACTTACAGTGACAAGAACTTGCCTGGGCCCTAAGTTGAGTATCCATGAGGTGTAGCCCTCATAGTCAAGGGACTTGAGACTGACAACTTATACTTTATCAAGCATATACTCCAGCTTTGCCACTTTAACCTTAACCACTTCAAGATGCTTATGATAGGGGCAATGAGGGATGAAATCTAACTAGTACCATAATTTTTGGAAGATCTTTTTGAAACTTGTAATCCTTTACAAAAAGGCCTTTCTTCCACCATTATTTGAGTCTCCACCTTCTATATTTAGGCACCATTAAGAGAGCATAGTTTTCATTCTGTGTGCAATGTTCCAAAGCTTATTAATTGATGCATATTGTGTTATTACTTGCTCTTTTGCTATTTGTTTCTAGTCACCCTTGTGAACTTTGCAGGTGTCCTATGCATTATATTGCTACTCTATGATGGACAAGCTGATTGCCACTATGCTATGTTTCTGCATGTGAAACAAACAAACGTTTTTCAATACATATTATTCATGATCCTTGTTTGTAGCTTGCCATGTTGCATGCACAATTACTATGTCCTATTGTTAGAACTCCATATTTCATGCACATGTTTAGAGTTCTTTGATCCCTGCTTTCAACGTTTGCAAATGGTTGGATCTTTATTGTTAGAGTGCATGTCACCTCAAAAATTATTCTTTTATCACTTACCTACTCGAGGATGAGCAGGAGTTAAGCTTGGGGATGCTGATACGTTGGAAACGTATCTATAATTTTTGATGCTCCATGCTTGTTTAGTATCTACTTTGCTTTACTTGTCTACACATTGTTGTGCTTTTTACATGTTTTCTCGTACTAACCTATTAACAGGTTGCAACAGCGTGCGGATATTTTTTCGTTGTTTTGGTTTTGAAAAGTTAGTAAAGAAATATTCTCGGAATTGGACGGGACGAAGGACAAAGTCAATAACTTTCCGTGGGGAAAAGAAGTCCAGAGGAGAGCCCGAGGAGCCGTCCAAAGGGGCCAGACCCCCCCCCCCCCCCAGGCGCGGGTGGGCCCTAGCCCGCACCTGGCTAAGGTTTGGCCGCCCTGGCGGCCGCCTCGGTCTCCCCCTTCGCCTATAAGAAGCCCCCGATGCAGAAACTCTTGGTACCCGATCAATATTCCACGAAACCGTCTGTAGCCGCCGCCACCATCGTCCCTAGATCGGGGGGATCTGAAGCTCTTCCCGGCACCCTGCCGGATGGGAGATCATCCCGGAGGCCTTCTCTCCGGTATGATTCG
Organism: Avena longiglumis; assembly: GCA_030063025.1. NCBI lineage: Eukaryota > Viridiplantae > Streptophyta > Magnoliopsida > Poales > Poaceae > Avena > Avena longiglumis. Next base: position 568,824,379 of record CP125974.1, read on the forward strand.
TGAGTAGTTCCACCTTGGACTATGGGTCCATGTAGTAGCTAGATGGTTGCATCTCCTCCTTTGTTCTTTCATGTAAAGATCTTGTGAGCTCCGTTCATGATCAAGATCTAATCTATTTGTAATCATGCATGTTGTGTTTGCGGGGATCCGATGGATATTGAGATTATTATGTTGATTTGATTAATGGTTCTATATTTATGGTTCTATCATGTCTGTGTTGTTTGTGATCTTGCATGCTCTCCCTTGTTAGTGGTTATCTTGGCCAAGTAGTTGCTAGTGACTCCAAGAGGGAGTATTTATGCTCGATAGTGGGTTCATGCCTCTAGTTTCTAAGGGAAGTGACAATAATCTCTTCGTTTGTAGATGTGTTGTTGCTACTAGGGAGAAAACAACGGTCTCTTGTTCATGGAACATGTGGACTGTTTACCTTACACACTTTGCTTAAAGCAGTTGTCTGTTGCTTGCAACTTAATACTGGAGGGGGTTCGGATGATAACCTGAAGGTGGACTTCTAGTCATAGATGTAGTTGGATTATGGTCTATGTATATTGTTGTATTGCCCAATCAACCTCATAGGATCTTTTTGGCTAGTAATTGCATTGTTATGCCTTGCTCAGTTCCTGTCAATTGCCTCGCTTTAATTTGTTTACCCTTCATGCCATATTGTTTATTTAAGGAGAGCACCTCTAGTGAACTATGGACCCCGGTCCAATCTTTACCATTGATACATCTTCCACTGTTACTTGTTTACTTGCTGCAAACGATTACCTTCCACACCATACGTTTAATCCTTTGTTACAGCAAAGCGGTGAGCTTGACAACCTCACTGATTCGTTGGGATAGAGTCTTGAGTTTGTGTTGTGCAGGTATCCATGTTTGTTCCAACACCTGTGTGATGTTTACTTCCTCCTTCTGGTTCGATAACCTCGGTTTCTACTGAGGGAAATCTTGCTGATGTACTCTTCATACCTTGCTCTTGGGGTTTCCAACGAAGCACTCTTCCTCCCTGTTGAGTGTAGCATCAATTTGAATCTTGGTTCCTGGTGGCGGCGGCGGAGCGGAACTCTTTCTGGAAAACTATCGAATCCCCCCTTGGCTTTTAGGTCAAAAGGCAACTTAGAAGCACAGAGGAAGGCCAAGGGGGTGCCTGGGGTGGCTGCACCCCCTCCAGGCGCGACCAGTGGTGGGCCCGCGCCTGGGGTGGGTGTGGGCCCCCCAGGCCTCCTCTCCGTCTCGTCTTCTGGCTCCGTTGATCTTCTGGTGAAATATAATTTTTGGCATATTTTCTGGGATTTTTCCTGATAGTTGATTTTCTGCATAAAAACAAGACACCAAGCTAATTCTGTTGAAAGCAGCGTCGGTCCGTGTTAGTTGTATCCAAATCACACAAGTTTAGAGAAGAAACAATAGCAAAGTGTTCGAGAAAGTAGATACGTTTTGGACGTATCAGGCGGAAGTGGAACCGGAAGTTCACCCGGTACTACCGTCGGCAATTAGGCCTAAGCGGAATTTTTGGTGCAACTTCTGGTCAAAATTCCTCTAAATTAGAACAAACAGATGGGGATGATACAAAAGCTGAGCATAAGAAGAACCAGACCTTCCACTGGAACTACCGGCGGCAAAATGCCCTGGTCGTACAATCGGTGGCTAGCCAGAACTTCCAGTCAGAAAAACTCCAGAAACCAAAACTGCAATAACTTTCGCATCCAAACTCCAAACAAGATGAAAACAATTTTGTTGGAAAGATAACGACATGTTCAAAATATTGGGTATCACCAAGGGAGAAAATACCATGAATATATATGTGATTTATCTTCCAAGGTGTGGAGCCGGAAAAGTCATAAGATCAACATCCGCAATAAGATATGCAAGGGAAATCCTTATTTGATGAACTAGAGCTTGTTATGATGATAACCAAAATCTCTATAGCCTCTCATGGACAAGAACCAACTAACAGCCAAAAAATATGATGTTATGTATGCAAAGGTTTGAGCTCTCTCCGAATGATGCGATCGAGATACCCGCTAGAGAGCCCCTCTTGATAGAACAACTATCTGTCCTAAACCAGGTCTCCCAACTAACAACACGAGACCGGTAAAAGAGAAACCCTATCAAGACCATACCTTTTCCTTGAGCATTCCACTTGAGCTTGATGTAGACCATCTTGACCTTCTCAAGATGGAACACCTTTCTTGATTGCTCTTGCTCGCTCTTTCCTGATGAAGACTTGTAAATTGCCCCCATACTCAATGGGAAAAACCTCTTATTTGAACTTGTCTTCATCACTCCATAAACACGAGGATGGCAAGCTTCAAGCATGAGATCTTCTAGAGATGGTGCATCTTGAGCTAGCCCTTCTTCATTCCTTCTTGAGGTTGATCCATCTTGATGCAACACTTTGCACTTGTCTTGATCAACCTCTAAACATTTTCATCTTTCCACTTAGAGACCAACACATGGCCCAAGCGATGCCAATGGACAAACCTACAAGTGAAACTCAATTTACACATTAGTCCATAGAGATTGTCATTAATTACCAAAACCACACATGAGGACATACATGCCCTTTCACGCATGTATGTGGAAAATACACTTCCTTCTACTAATAAGTATCGGAATTTTCTCGTATCAAACACATATTTGATGAACGGAACACCATATTTTTTTATGTTTTTTTAATTTTTTTTAGTTTCTTGTCATTTTTTGAAATATTATTTAATAAGTAAACCATGTCTTACATTGCCTTATGCGAGCGGCACATTACCAGAAATGTGCTTTTAACCAGGCCACTCCATGGAATCTAGGTTCGTTGGCCAAACACAAACTCAGTGGTGAAGAAGATGAGAATGATAGGCGGTGATTCATCCTCATGGTGCTGAAGCTGTGGAGGGTTGGGGTTGAATCCAACTCACTAGGGATATGCTCCATATTAGTTTGTTCCTCCACTGACTAAACCCGACCTTAGTGGTTCTTAGTGATTCTAGTGCTAAGGTAAAATGATCAAACAATTTATAGTTTAGAGTAATATTTACACATCTTTCTTGTAGGGTTAGGGACCGATCAAACTTTTAGATAGCATTATCTCGGTGGGAGGCCGGGTCCCCTCTCTACTCCTATGCCTTCTCGTTGAGAGTCGTCTCCAGATCTTAGTCGCCGCCCATCTCCTCCCTTCTCTTTGGTGGCTTTGCCGGCCAACGAGGGGACATATTAGGTGGTAGGCTCTCCTTGTACATAGTGGTGGTAGGTTAGAGGTAGGTTTCCCCTGTAGGTAGTTGGCCATGTGCTGTCTCGGAGTGTGTCCCTAGCACTGGTGGGAGGCGTCGGGTGACTTGCGATGCTCCTCTTCCTTGCCATGGTGGCGCGATGCTATTAGTGACAGGGAGGTGCGTCATCGGCATCTTCGTCAATAAACTCGCACTAGTTTGACTGGTGGAGCTCTGAGTCTGCAGTTCGGCATCTTCTTTTTCAACGTGACGTGGAGGCGATGGGGAGAAGAGGGCTGCAGTGTTCGGCGGCCAGTGCTCTAGCGGTCATGGAGTTGCGATGCTGTCTTTTCTTGTGGCCCCTCGGCACCGCTGTTTAATTAAGAGGTCCTTACTGTAATTTATACTTGCACCGATGTTTTTTTTAGGCTCACCAGGCCCTTCGCGGCCTCTCCATTGTTCAAAAAAAAAGTCCAAAATTATTTTTGTTTCGAGTTTCATGAGACAAAAACCAGGAATCCATGGTACATATGCTTGACTAAAGCTACGTTGCTTTGTGTTCTTGGCGAGAAGTTAGAGACGACATCTTTGATTTCGCCGCTGATTCTCCAACACATGCTTTTTGGTTGCTTTCATGATGATCTGGCGTCGGGTGGTAGCGTCCGCACGCTACAAATAGAAGATCTCATACGACGTTCCGTTATCGCTTGGCAGGATTCGAGATCATGGTCTGCCAGCTTCATCTCATAAACGCAGACAAAATGAGCAAATGACGATCTGATTGGACACTGGTGCTTGATCTCGGAGTACCATGTGACGTATGTATTGCCATGTAGTACGGGGAAATGGCAAAGTCAGAGCGGCACTCTTTTTTCTTGAGGAATGAGGTTGATGAAAGGTCGTCGATCAGGCCAGGGACCAAGCCGCTCGCCGAATCCGACAACCGATGGCTCCATTATTGATGACGGAAAGTCGACCTCTGACCCGAGGGGACACTAGCAGACGACATTATCCACATTATCTCGACACCAGAAATACTACTCCCTCCGATTCATATTACTTGTCATTAGATTGGATGTATCCAGCACTAAAACATGTCTAGATACATCCATTTCTATGACAAGTAATATGGATCGGACGGAGTAGCAGTAAACAACTTCTGACGTGATACATGTGTGTTATAGCGCATGACGGAAACCAATTGGTGAAATCTTCAGGCTCAATTTATGTGAGTTTTTGACTATAGAAGTGGAGTGAACAACTTATGTGGCATCGTACACGTAACGTCTAGTATTGAACACTCATGGATATCGTTCGCAGATGGAGAAATATGTTTTAAAGAAAGTCTGTAGAGAATACTTTGAACTTTGCGTCTTGTTTTAGGGAATTCAAATTTGTGGTTTAGAAACTTTTTTTTCTTTTTTGAGAATCAGGAACTCTTTTTGTTGTTTATAAGGAAAGCTAGCCCATCAACCTGGCCAGCCCATTAAGAAGTGACAGCCGGCTAATTCTTGCTAAGGGCATGTACAATGGTGAAAAGGGTATGTCTTTTCTTATCTCTACACATCATCTAGAGAAGACACTATATATAAATTGTACAATGGATTATCTCTTATTGTCATCTCTAGCAATTAATGATAATTAAGTATTTTTAGTAAGAAATTACTTTTCTAAGGGAAGACATGTGGTAAAAAGGAAAAAAAACTTTTCTTATTTCTAAGAGATCATCCCTTAGTTAAGAGAAAACAATCATTTCTTTCTTATTTCTCTCACCTCTAACTAAGCAAAAATCCAATATGACAACCATAAGAGAAGACTGATGTCACCGTATTGTACATTGCCCTAAAAACCGCAATAAAAGTTTCCGGAGGTACGGACAGTTTCCGTCAAAATCAAAACTTCTGGTTAGAAGTTTGAGCTTGGTATTACTCTCTCGCTTACAAATTTATTGACACAATATTTTTTCCGAAATTCTACATATCTATTAATAATCATCAACAACAGTAAAAAAGTCCCAAAACTAATAAAAATTGCAGATAGGTCAATGGACCACCTAGCGAAGACTACTGCCACTAGCACGAGCCGAAGGCGCGTCGCCGTCTCGCTCCTTTATCGCTCGAGCCAAATAGAGCTTGTCAAAGTAGAACTTATTATGATAGACAGACGGAAAGTCGTCATTGCTAAGGCCCAAAGGACCAGCGCACCAAACATGTTTATTGACACAACTTTAATCTGATTTGGTCAAGATGCATGTATCTAAGTATGTTTCAGTGTTCAGACATGTTTATTTTGAAAAAAATAAAGCTACGATATTTTTTTGTCGAAGGAATGGAGTGGGTACTAAGGTGTGCCATGTTTCCAGAATAAAAATACAAGTGGCATGCGCATCAGATCGAACGGACGAGCGGAACCGCGACCGAGCGAATCTCCATGCGCGTGCGCTCGTGTGTTCACCTGCAAGTCCCATACGCAAAACCATCCACACGTCGTCATCTCTACTACCGAACAGAAGATGCGACCGTAAGCAGCTCGTACTATGCACTACCTCACTCTGCATGTTTCATCCGTAATCAAAATTCTCCGTTCGTCTTTCACTTGTGTTCTCTCATGTACCGATGCAGGGGCGGAGACAAGAGGGGGCTAGACCCCCCTAATGATCGCCCCCCACCCCACCCCACATGCATGTGTAGTCCAAGTCTAATATCTATAGCTAGCTAAGTATTCACCAAAGCCCAATAGAAACTAGCCCTCTAAGCCATGGTGGAGGGTTAAAGAAACTGAAAAAAATCTGGATTGTCGATAGGTTTTGTGTGTTAGTTTACCTAGCAGAGCGTCCTCGGACTGCTGCTATTGAGTTAATTGTCTAGGTTGCTGCCATTGGCTAGCGAGCTATGTTCATGGCAGTCCGTGAGGCGTTGAGACAGCGAGCGCCCATGGGCGGCGTTCCCGCGTGCTGGCCTGCTGGTGCTCTCTTACTTAATTCTATCGTGGTGTGGTTTCATCGAAATCCATCGAGTATCACATATTCACACTTTTAATCTACGTATGTATAGACAGATTAATACTATTCTGTTTCCATAGTAGCTTTTGTCCCTTATTTTATACAGATTACAATCTAGTTGTGTTAATATATATACTAGCATATAAAAATAAATTGATGTGCTAGTTGGATGTGTTTCTCTAATCTGTGATGCACCTATTATTCCAAGTAGAAAAAAACATAAATAAATTAGTTTTAAAATTGCACCCTAAATTTCTAATACATATAATTGGTTTAATTTCGTAGTGCCAAACTTTTATATTGGTATGCCGAGATGTCGATATATTGACTAGTCGTTTAGGTATTATGCTTTTTCTGGAAAAAAAATCTTTGCCCCCCTCAAGTTGAAATCCTGGCTCCACCCCTGTACCGATGTACTACATGGCTTTCATTTCACTCTTCTTCCCTTTCTTGGGCAATGGACATCGAACAACGCCTATGTTCTCATGAATTCAATCCAATGAGCAATGACCAGTGACATATACTCCCTCCATCCCAAAATATAAGACAACATTTATATTGCCTGGTCTTTGATGCATAACTTTGACTAACCCCTATATATACCTATGTATATGGATCAATAATCTAAAAATGGTATCTCTGCATTTGTCTTGGAACATTCTTTCATTTCATATATCTCTATACTAATTTTATGAACATTTTAGAAATAGGTATCATAGTTAATTTTGTAAGTCGTTGACCGACGAAAATCAAGGGTGTCTTACAATTTGGGACGGAGAGGGTATTTACAACGTAGAAACAAACCAATGTGATCGGTGCATAGTGAGTTTAGTTAGATGTTAGTCTCTCTCGGACAGACGTCATGAATGTGAACAAATTTATTTTAACTAGATTCCCATGCTTAATATTCGTGCATAAATATTTATTTGGGAAACTACCACGACAACTTGTATGCACCAGATGAAACCAAGCACGTTCAAGAGGAGCATACCAAATGATCAAACCAGATGTATGCAGAAGTAGGACATGCGACAATTTTATGTTCATCGACATCACTATACAAGATATAATACTTCAATAGCAAGCGCAAAGCATGCACATGTTTCGTCAATTTCTAGTTAAACCCAACTTGCATGACACATTTTCCACCCGTTTGTTTTATGGCCAAGAAGTTTCCACACTTATACTTACTTAATACTACAATATATACAAGGCTACTAAGATATTTGTCAAATTTTTTGCATTCAGATATTTGTCAGATTGTATGCTTTAAGATCATTATCATAATATTTAATAGTATTAAAGTATATACAAGGCTATAGAACACATACATATATACAAACAGATGTGTATACACTATATAGTCTATATAATCTATGCAACTACAAAAAATAATAGTTCAAGGATAACTTTTGTTTTTACCATGAATGATAACTTTTGTTATAGCATGCAATTAAAATTTAGCATGGGCAAACTTTGCACTAATATAGATCACAACTGTATAACAAAGACCATTATGACTAATGTTTTAAAACATTTTTATGTGGTTAACTTACCCATCCAAGTAAGAGAAATCATTCTCATTACGACTCTAGTATGATAAAAGTTTTAAGTTTAACATAAGTATAATAATTTAGTATAAAATATTGGTCTTTGCAACCAGAGGAATGTATGTGCAAATGGCAAAAGTGAAAGTTATATGAGACGTCTGCACCGATAGGAAGGGGACATACGCTCTGGCAAGGGTGATACACTTCACTCTCCCGGACGCAAGCAACCTACGGCGAGGCCGACACGCGCAACATGTTCGGCGGAATGCCGGTCGGCCTGCCGGCCGGTATGTCGGCCGAGACATACATGGAGGCCATGATCGCCCAAGGCTCGGCCTCCACCCCCTCCTTCTTCACGGAAGAACGGTCCCGGGCGGATGCCGAACACGGCATCGAGTCTTAGGATTTCGCCGACCTCAACGCCGAGGAGACGCAGGCCGAGCCAACGCAGGCAGAGGACGCCGAGGGTGAAGCCGTGCTTCTGGCGAAAGGCAAAAAGGGGAAGAAGCCAGTCACTTCGATGTCGAACACGCGGATTAAGTGAACCATGCCCGAGGACACCTGTCTCGCCGAAGCATGGAAAATGATGAGCATGGATCCCATCACCGGTGCCAACCAGAATTCCGACAACTATTGGAGGCGCGTGAAGCTAGCATTCAACGAGTGTAGCATTTGCGACTCGAAGTATAACAAAAATTACATGGAGCGAGGGGAGAAGGCTATTACCAACCATTGGGCGATCATCCAGACTGCATGCAGTAAGTGGCACAGCTGCGTGGAAGAGGTGGAACGCACACAAGCCAGCGGGAAAAACATGGACAACAAGGTATCCGCGAACACTAGCCGTAGTTATGACATGCTCGAGCAAACCTTGACACACTTTGCCTTCTATTTTGCACCTTCGTCGTGCACTCGCTTTGTATCGAGAGGACATGAAGGCGGAGTTCAAGTTCCACCATGTGTTCCAGGAGATCGAGAACTGCGAAAAATGGCGGGACACTCGCCTGAGCCTCTCCAAGACCAAGGACGGCGTGTACAACCCGGAGGCCCCTCCCGCTGCTACCGGCGAAGGAAGGCCGGAGATCGGCCAGAAGAAGGCGAAGATGCTCAAAGTCGTCGGACCTCTCGCCGAGCGTCTTCAGGCTTCGATCGAGAAATGCATCGTCGACACGAGGGCGCACACCGAGAAGCGGGCCGATAAGAGCGACGAGAGGTGGAAGCAGCTGATCAAGACCCAAGGGCAAAAGGTGGCCCTCCTCAAGGCCAACTACGCCGCCAAGAAGAGGAACATGGATCTCATGTTCCTGATGTGCGGCGAGGACACGCCGAAGTTGAGTTCGCCGGTCAAGGCCTGGTACATGGCGCAACGCCATGCCATCCTCCAGGGCGAGATCACGCCTGCCGTTGTGCCGAACGACGCCACCACTACGCCGAGCTCCGCTTCCACCTCCTCCAACTAGTCGGTGTCCGCCGGCGAGACGTCCGACCCCGCCGCATCGACCACGCCGCAGGAGCCCATCCCCATCGACAACTGAAAGATAACCGAGCCTTTTTTTCCTGTTGCGTAATAATCTGTCGCCGAACTTGTGGGCGTTAATTATGTCGAACACCTTTTTTGGCCGAGCTCTCTCGCCGGTGGGAACGATAAAAATTCAAATATGTCGCCGTTTTCTATTCGTCTGAAAACTCGGCCTGAAAAAGCGAGTGGAAAACTCGATATTCCCAGGCCAAAACAAGTTTCGTCTAGAAAAAAAATCCGGATTTCAGTCTCGTTTCGCGTCTAACGAGTGAAAATGCTCTTATCAGATAATATTAAGTCAGAGCGGCACTCTTTCTACTTGAGGACGATGAAAGGTCGTCGATCAGGCCAGGGGCCAAGCCGCTCGCCGAATCCGACAACTGATGGCTCCATTATTGATGACGGAAAGTTGATAGTATCTGACCCGGGGGGACACTAGCAGACGACGCTATCCACATTGTCTCGACACCAGAAATAGCACTAAACAACTATACCACTCTTGATTAGTTTATCATGGTGCGTAGAATATTGTCCGGTGTCGCTCCGGCCGCAATCCGCGGCACTGTGCTCGCCGGGCCAGCCGGAATCCGATCAAGACGTGGTGTGCCTCCAGGCGGCCGGGCGCTCCGGTGATCGGCGGCTGATCCCTCATGACTCATGTTGTCGTCAGGCTGTGGCCAGACAAAATGTTGCCTGAACCGATGCATGCGTCACCGCGACACAGGTCCACTGGCACGCCGGCCCCCATGTCAGCCTCATATGGCCACTTTGCCCCGGGCTCCTCTAGGTGTGAGCGTGACGCCGTCGCCGTCCAGAGCCATCTGGCCACCCGGCTCCCACACATGGCCTCCTGCATGCGAGTCACCTGTCGCCGCCTCATACGCTCCGCCAGCGCGCTCCCATAGCCGTCGCTTCCTCCCGATCGACGGCCCGGATCACTCCGCCGCCCGCTATAAATTCCACCGGCACGCGCGCGAGCGAGCGAACTCAATCTACCCCACCCGCCTCGGTCTGGCCAGGAACGAAAAGAAGATGGAGCTGGAGGCGGCGACGCGGCGGTTCCGCCTCTGGTTCCGCGGGCTGCGGTCGCTGCGCCGCGACCTCCGGGCGGCGCGCTGGGCCGACGACCCGGCGCAGCTCAGCAAGCTGGTGGACGGCTACGTCTCCCACTTCTCCGACTACTGCGCCGCCCGCGCCGAGCTGGACCCCGTCTGGACCCTGACGGCGCCGTGGGCCAGCCCCGTGGAGCGCGGCGCCGCGTACTGGCTCGGCGGGTGGCGCCCGACAACACTCGTCCACCTCCTCTACACCGAGTCCAGCCGCCGCTTCGAGGCGCAGCTCCCGGACCTGCTCCTGGGCGTGCGGTCGGGCAACCTGGGCGACCTCAGCCCGGCGCAGCTGGCCCAGATCGACGAGCTGCAGCGCCGCACCGTCGCGCAGGAGGACGAGCTGGCAAGGGAGATGGCGGCGGTGCAGGAGGGCCACGGCGCCGTCGGGGCGGACGGCCAGCTGGACGTGGACGGGCTCGTCGGCCGCGTCGGGGCCGTGCTCGCCGGGGCGGACGCGCTGCGGCTGCGCGCCATGAAGCGCGCCGTAGAGATCCTCGAGCCGGCGCAGGCCGCCGAGCTGCTCGTCGCCGCCGCCGACATGGAGATCGGGTTCCGGGAGTTCGGGCTCAAGCACGCCGGCGGTGGCTCGGGCCGCGGCGGGTAGAGCGGGGCGCGCGTCTCCAGCTGACAGGCCCAGCCCGGTTTTTTTTTCCAATTTTGTCATTTGGTTTGACCGGGACAGAAAGACCTCCCACTCTTGTAATCTTGTTGCCGCGACCGACGATTGTCTTGCCAGACTGTCGCGCGGTGAGTGCTTCGTCGTAGCTGGGCCATGTCAGGGCGTCGTACGGGCTCTCGACCGAAAAGGAATAAAATGATGCAGCGAAATGCATGTTGGTTTCATTGAGAACTCGGCCATCGCTTTGCTTCTCTTTATTTATTACTACCTCCGTTTAGAAATATAAAATATTTTAGATCCGTGAAGGAAATGTATCTAGACATCTTTTAAAGTATAGGTTCAAATGAATATAGATACTAAAAGGTGTCTAGATACATCTTCTTCACAAACCTAAAACATCTTATATTTCCAAACAGAGGAAGTAGAAACGAAAGGTGTCCTGGTCCCGTAAACGGAGTCGACCACGCCCCTAATCGGCCGTTCTAGCACATATTTAAACCACAAATTTGTTGCAAAGAAAATTACACCCTTTGATTTATATTAGTCGACTCGAATTTATTTAGATATAAACATTAAAACTTAATTAGATATACTTATATTGTCATGAATCTAACTCAACTAATATAGGTAGGTCAGAGGAAGTAATTAAAATAAAATACAAAGCACCCGCCCAGAATGCCTCATGCACCGGACACCAAATTGCAAATCAAATCAGAATATTACAACACTTTGTTGCAAATTAAATCAAATACAGCAAAAAAAATACACTTAAATATACTCCCTCTATTTTAAAATATAAGATGTTGGTCTACATACACTTCTTTCACAAAACTAAAACATCTTATATTTTAAAACGGATAATGTATAAGTGAATATAATAGGCATAAGTGAAAAAGTAATTGAATTCAAATTGAAGTTTAAATTTTTATTAAAATAGAACTCATAAAATATAGAGATTTATCCAAAAAATTACGAAGACATGAGGTCTCGGCAATAACCATTTCTCCTATGTTTTCTTAGCTTGATTTTTTCTTTTCTTTTCTTGAGAATCGCTTGATTTTTCTCCTATGTGTAGGTCTCAGCGAGTGGAGGCTAGACGAGCTTCGACGGGCCAGAGGCCCAACATGGCGCCCCAGGAGGATCTGGCCACGCCATGGGCCCACTCTTGTGCCTCGTTGTTCTTCTGGCCTACTTCTTTCAATTGGCCTTGTTTCTAATAAAAACTAAGGACATATTTTTCCTCAAATTTATCCCCTTCGTTTCTACATGAAAAATACAAAATGGAGATTTTTCTGAAAATATCCGAAAATGTATTTGCAAGTTTAGTGAAATTACTGAGAACATTAACAAGCAAAGTACTTGAAAACGTAGATATATATTAAATGTACCAGCTTCCAAAACTTATCATGCAGAAGTGATAAAAGCGAATTTAACAAGAACTTTGCTTCACACATGTATGAAGAACCAATAACATCAAGTGATTATAACAAACCATCTCAAAGGAATAGAAAAACGTTAGTGTGATGAAAATACAGCAAGCTAGTTACAAATGTTATACTAGTCACAAAAGGTTAGCAATGAGTCATGTTTAGTATAATATTTAAAAAATAGCTCCCCAAAACAATGTTATCTCCGCATCTCTTGTATAATTTGTGATACGGTTTATTCAACCTCGTCTCTTTGCTTTCAATGCTAATTAGCACTATACTTGAATTTCGGCTAACTGCACAAGTTAAGGGTAATCGCTCATATTCTCTCCTCAACATAGAAATATGGATAAACATGCTTGTTAATATCTTTATATAGTTGACAATGTAAAAAAACAACGGGAAATAGGATAGACATGGCTCAAAAGATTTTATCTTGTCAGCGGTAAGTATCGTTTAGTTCTTTACCTTACTTTTTTGCGAAATAGTTCTTTATCTTACATTAACTGTTGCAATAGGTGATGGTAAGCTTGAGGATCACATTAGCTTGAAGCATCTAATACTCTTTGAGTTGACTAGCTAGCACAAAAAATAACATGATATCATGGCCGTCTCCCTCTTTTTAGGATCGCATAAAAACACAATCCATGTTGGCATGTTTTGGATTAGCAGGCCAAATTAATATGATTATGGGTTAGAGTTTTCACCCAAAATCTAGTGACGGAGAGGATAGATAAAACAATGCCCCAAGAGGGTAGTGAAACCCGCAGGCGTCACCATTGTCGATGCCAAAGTACGGAGCTTTCGCTCAGATCCTCACCCGTGGCATTAGAGATACAACACAAAGTCTCCAAATCTTGACTAGGACGCCCATCAGTGTTAGGATTACCTGCTGCTAAGCCCCTCGCCACCCACATGCCCAAAGGAAGGGCCACCACCACTACAATGTTTCATTCCAAGAGCACCCATGCAGCCTCTCCTTCCAGAGCCGCCACCTCGGCATCCGCAAACTCGATCCCAATTCACGAGAAACAAGATACCACAGATCTAGCATATCAGAGGAGATGGGCTAGCGGAAAATCCAAGCCTTCTCGCTCAAATCGGTAGCAGGAGAGCAGTGGAGATGCCCCAGATACAAGCCTGCCCGGCTAGGATACATGGCACACCCCGCACGCCGTTTTTGGCCACGTCGCAACCCATCAAAAGAGTCCACCTCCATCGCTGAAAGCGGTTGCTGACCGAACGCAGCAACCGAAGCACACCAGGCCCATATTGGGGCCCATAAACTCCAACCGTCGCGCTGCAGCACCAGGGCCGCCACCCACCTGTCGGAGTCGCACCGCCATCCACCTAGAAATCCCTGTTAGGAGCTCCGCCTTACGCCGTCGTCTGCCACCGAGCCGGTTCGCCTCGGGAAAGGGAGAGGTCGCTGGAAGCGCCATCTTAGCTCACGGCCATACGACATCCACCACCACCGTCCAGACGCCATTGCTGCGGCGCCACAACACCACCTCCTAGTGACACCATCGCTCTTGCGAAACCCGCTCGTCCCCACCGCTGGTGACCACCACAAAACTCGTGTCCCTGCCATGCAGGGCCACCCCACGTTGCCCCTTGTCCATGCGGGAAAGAGGAGAAGCCTCGCGGCCGCCGGCACCGCACGACCTTCGGCCGGCCGCACCGTCCAACTGCAGCAAGGGGAGGGAGAGGGGCCAAGCTATGGCGGCGCTAGGGTTTACCCCTGGTGCTTGCGGGGAGCGTCGCAGGGCTAGGGATCCAGCATGATACCAGCACAGCCTATGGTTCGTGGAAGTTGTTGCGATGTGGAAAAATAGCCACGAAATAGGTAAAAACCAGTAAAACAAACACTAAAATAGCAAAAAAAAAAAAAAGAGAACTGTTTGTACAAGCTGAATACTCATATTCTGCCGTATAAGGTAAAAAATGCAGCCTAATCTGCCTAAAGGTTACCATGTGCTAATTAATCACCAAGGTGGAGAAACCTTAACCACGGCCGATCGAGGATTAAAAACAGGAGCGTACATCTGCGGGGACAGCAACGATTAAACCGGCCCCCGTTCTCCATGTTTGGAGCGTTGCCTTCCAAGCTGGGCGACGCACGCAAAAGCGGAGACATCCCAGCCCATTTCCCGCCGCGCCAGCGCTCGCGCCCGCGCCATCCACAACGACAAGGCAGCGACAGGCTCCTCCCCTCCTCCTCCGCCTTCGTCTCCTCGCCTCCCTCCCAAAACCGCCTCCCCGAATCTAGCCACGCGCGCCTGCAGCCACCGGACATCCCTCCTCTCCTCCCCTCCCCTCTCTCGCGCGCGGGGGGCGCGGTCGAGGACGGACGGCCGCACCTTGGCGTGCGAAGCGAAGCGAATGCGGTGGTAGCTAGCGGCATGCCAGCGATGAGCGCGTGATGGCGCCGCCGTTCCTGAAGACCGGGCACGGCCGCGACTCCAGGTTCTCGTTCAGGCGCCGGAAGTCGAGCAGGGCGTCGTCCACGCCCTCGTCGCCACTGTCCGTGTCGTCCTCGGTCTCCTCGGAGGACATCGACCCGGGGAGCCCCATGGAGGCGCCCAAGCAGGGCCAGACGCTGCCGTGCGCCAGGCGGGCGCTGTCCAGGAGCAGCTGCGGGTCCAGGGGCAAGCTGTCCGTCGACCTGATCCCGCCGCCGCTCGCCGGCGGCCCGTCCGACGTGTCCAGGTCGGCCAACTCGGCGCCGCCGCCCAAGCCCGCGCCCCGGCCGGAGGGCCCGCCTTCAGGTACGTGACCAACTTTATTTCGTGGGATGCATGACCAGTGCCGATTGATTGCATTGTTCGATTCGATCTTGTTTTGGGAATGATTTGCTGTGGGGGTGGTCAATCGCAGACTCTGACATCGTGAGGGACAAATTCTCCAAGCTGCTGCTGGGGGAGGACATGTCCGGCACCGGCAAAGGGGTGTCCTCTGCTCTCGCCCTCTCCAATGCCATCACCAACCTTGCAGGCAAATCTTTTACTCCTACTTACTAATTTCCTTTCCCATCTTTCCAATGTGAATGTTTTCTGAGCCTGAAATCGTTCCGGTTTTCTCGGTTGGTTTCTGTTGCAGCTTCCGTGTTCGGCGAGCAGCGTCGTCTCCAGCCGATGGCCCCCGAGCAGAAGGCCCGGTGGACCAAGGAGATCGACTGGCTTCTCTCCGTCGCCGACCACATCGTCGAGTTTGTTCCATCACAACAGGTGTCCGACGATGGCAGCACCATGGAGGTCAGAAAAAATAAATCCCCCTCCTAAGTAATTTCCATCACAATATACCTGTACTACGTGACCTCATTGTTATGCAAATCAAGCTGCAACGGCACATCTCGTTACCTTTTCTTGCCAAACAAACAGGTGATGATAACCCAGCAGCGCAAGGATCTGCAGATGAACATCCCCGCGTTGCGCAAGCTCGACATGATGCTACTTGTAACTTATCCCACACTCTTCTCCGAACAATTCTCCTTTACAAGACCAATGTGGAGATATACAGTGCTAATCCGTTGCACATTTCTTGCTGTCGAGCAGGATTATCTCGACAGTTTCAGCGACAAGCAGGAGTTCTGGTATGTGAAGAAAGAGTCTGATGATTCTGAGAAGAGCGGCGACGCGCCGGCGCAGGGTGGTGACAAGTGGTGGCTCCCAACCGTGAAGGTCCCTCCGAACGGTCTGTCGGACTCGTCGAGGCGATGGCTCCAGCACCAGAAGGAGCTCGTCAACCAGGTCCTGAAGGCGACAATGGCCATCAACGCCAATGTTATTATGGAGATGGACGTTCCGGAAGCTTACATGGAGTCCCTGCCTAAGGTGATCCACAAGACACTATTGTGCCGTTCAACAATTACTTGCTGACAACATTGGTGAGATCCCATCGCCTGATAAACATCACCTGTTTTTTGATGCCTGGTAGAATGGGAAGTCGACCCTCGGAGACTCGATGTACAAGCTCATAACCGACGAGTTTTTTAACCCCGAAGAACTCGTCGCAACGGTAGACTTGTCGAACGAGTACAACATTGTTGATCTGATGAACCGGATCGAGGCGTCCGTGGTCATCTGGCAGAAGAAGATGACGCAGAAGGACACGAGCAAGCTGTCGTGGGGCCACGGCGTCAGTCACGAGAAGCGGGGCCGGTTCGAAGGGAGGGCGGTGAACGTCCTTCTCCTCCTCAAGCACAGGTTTCCTGGGATCTCTCAGTCAGCCCTAGACATAAGCAAAATCCAATACAACAGGGTACTGCAACCATCTGCAATTTCCACTGCGTTTTCGGATTTGCTACGGTGGTTTTTTACTCGCCATGCCTATTAGTATTACATAACATGCATTTCTCTCTGTGTGCTGGGTTTTTCTACAGGATGTTGGGAGTGCCATTCTGGAGAGCTACTCCAGGACACTCGAGAGTCTGGCCTTCACGGTCATGTCGCGCATCGAAGACGTTCTTCAGGCCGACTCCCTCGCCCAAGACCCCAAGAACGCGGACGCGGCGGCAGTGCCGAGCCTGTCATCAGACGACACCGACACTGTCGTCCAGGACGCCAAGGAGGAGGTGGAGAGGCTGGGGAGGATGGAGCCGCTGAACCAGACGCTGTTCGACTACGTTGGCCCCCGGGACGGCGACATCGAGAGCATGATGTCGGAGTCAGACGATCCCCAGGACGCCAAGCTGACCAAGGTCTCGCTGGTCGCCACCAAGAGGTTCTCTTACCTAGATAAGCTCGAGGATTTGGGTGGAACCAGGAGCCCCATATCTAGACACTAGTGGGTTGCGTTGGTTGCTGCCGTAGGGGAATACACACACACACACACATCACACATGTATGCTTGTGCTGCAGAGCCTCCGGAGTGAAATGCATGTAAATATATGTAAGATGTTCAGAGCATTGTGCTCAAGGTGCAGAACTGGTCGAGCGTGTACCACTGTGAGGTTATGTAAAGCTTTCGGACAACTTTAACTCCACTGTTCCTCGATTTGTTGCTGATATTTCCCTTGCCTTACATGAGCTTATCATATGCTTGTTCACACTGAACCTGAAAAATGGACCTGCAGTTTTCTAGCATAATTCACTGAATTTCAGTACTTTTGGTAGACAACGAAATAATTACCTTTCGGCCAAAATATTCCAGTCATTTCAGTAATACACATGGACCCAAAAAATATTCAAAATATTTTCCAAAATTTTAAAATTTTAGATGAATTTTGACAGAAAATTTTGCTACTTTGACCGAAATGAAGCTGAAATGTTTCCGAAAGTGGAGAAAATTACAAAAAAACACCACATTACAGGTTAGGGTTTCAAAAAGCCACCACTCTACGTTAGGGTTTCACAAAACCATCATTTTAGAGTGAGTTTGTGACAGATAGCACTGATACCGGTTTAAGCCTGGTCTAATGACAAAACTGACCGGTGGGTCCTACCTGTCAGGATGACGTGGCACGATGAAAACAGTTTTGTCATTAGAGTCTAGATTTTGGAGAAACCACTTATATAATTTTGACTGTTTTCATCGTGCCACGTCATCCTCGATGTAGGGCCCACTGCCGCTTTGTCATTAGATCGCTTAAACCGTATCGCTATATCACGAACTCACTCTGAAGTGGTGGTTTTGTGAAACCCTAACGTAGAGTGGTGGTTTTTTGAAACCCTAGCCTGTGATGTGGTGGTTTTTTGTAATTTTCTCCCGAAAGTGAAATTCGAAACCATGGCTACCTGTAGTAACTGAACATTGACCTCTACTAGAGTCTAGACCCTGTTTTGGGTGCAAGGTTTCCGTAAGACTAGTGTTCCTGTCTTTTACAATTGTTATGTTGTCAAGTTAAATTTAGACCTGTCACGGGCTTTGTTAAACTCATTGTTAATGGATCCTTTGTCGAACAACAAAGTACTGCAGGTGTAGGTATGATCCTTATTTGGATGTAGAGGGAAGAATTATCTTTTCCGCCTGCCGTCCCCTGTAATACTCTGCAAATCGGCTCTACTAGTAGAGGTCAATCCGTCAATGCATTTCACTCCGGAGGAACACTAGCTCGAAGCAGAGATGTGTGCGTGCGAGGAAGGCTTGGCTCTGGCCATGCAGTGGAGCCAAGAACCCATAGTCGTCGAAACGGACAGTGCGAGCCTGGTGCGAATGGTGACAAGTGTCATCTTGTCGCGGAGATCAAGAGGCTGATGAGCAAAGATCGTCAGTTTAGCTTGACAAAGATAACTCGTTCTCAAAACATAGCTAGTGATGTTTTAGCTAGTTTTGGTAGAAAATCTGGTAGAACTGGTGTGTGGATTGGGTTGGGTCTGGTCCGGATGAGATCCTAAACCTCATCCTTAGGGATTGTAAGGGCACGTACAATGCGGTGACGTCAGCCTTCCCTTATGCTCGCCACGTTGGATTTTTGCTTAGTTGGAGGAGAGAGAAATAAGAGAGAGAGGGTTGTCTTCCCTTAGCTAAGGGATGATCTCTTAGCAATAAGAGAAGACTATTTTTCTCCATTGTACCATATGCCTTCTCTTAATCAACCATTTTTTTACTAAAAATAGTTAATTTTATTAATTGCTAGAGATAGCAATAAGAGATAATGCATTGTACACGTTATATATTGTGTCTTCTCTAAATGATGTGGAGAGCTAAGAGAAGGCATGCCTTCTCTAGCATTGTACATGCCCTAATACTCCTGTTTAACTTAAACAGTTTAAGTACTAATACAATTCCTTTTTCCCCACAAAAAAAAGTTAAATGTTGGCATAAAATCTCACGGTGTAGTGGTACTGGTCAGGAACTAAACCTGCTCTATCGTAATTAGCTAACAAGTGGTTGATTCTTCCTGCTGATGTACCAGCAGCAGCAGCTGTTTGTGCATATTTACTTGCGCAGTTCTGCACCTTTTTTTTCCGAACCATGCAGGGTAGAAAGTTTACAGAGCTTAAGAAACAGTCTGAGCTCACGACAAAAAAGACAGACAAACGACCACGATAGAACCAAGTTTAAGCGACCCCGACACAACCAAAACTAAAACTGAAATGAAGTTTTACAGGAAAAACACCAACTCTAAGAGTCCCATAATCTGAAACGACCTCCATTAGCAGTGGTCTAAACTTGTGCCTCTTGCTTGATTTGGACAATGATCTGCTCCAAAGTCATGTAGCTATTCTCAAATACCGTTTTATTTTTTTCCTTCCATATGCTCCAGGTGACAAGCATCACGGTTGTATTAAAACACGTTTGTTCCAATCCCTGCAACAAAATTCTCGATTGTCTCCACCAGTTTCGCAGACTTTGCTGATTCAAGGATGGCACCATCTGCGGTAAACCTGTCCAAACCAAAACTGCACCCCATATAAGGTTACTCACAGCGCAAGTCATGAAGAGATGGTTCGGATCCTCATATGTGGTGTTACAAAACATGCAGTGGTCATTGTGTGGGAGCCCCCTTTTAGCTAATCTGTCGGACGTACACACTCTGTTCTGTATAATCAATCAGACTGCTATTTTGCAGCCAAGAGGAGCCCAAAGTCCCCAAATCGTCAGCTGTGTCACACTTGGTTGAAACTGTAAAATGTGCTTTGTAAACCGACCTCGAAGAGTAGATTCCACTAGGTTCCCACGACCATGTCCACGCATCTTCAGAATCAGCTGTGAGGTTTATTGGTCTGATCGCCTCGCAGATTTTGGAGGAACCCTTCAATGTTTAGGGCTTTCTTTATATCATCAAGCCACAAGTGATTCACTAGGGCTTGAGCGACCATTCTCCTAGCTCTTGCAATAGGGTTTATACTCTGAAACATGACGAGGGCGATATCTTCCAAGGATTGTCCATTGATCCACTTAACGATCCAGAAAAAACTTCTTCTTTCATTCCCAATTCTTACTTTAGCAGCTGCATTGAAAATCGCAGTTCTGCACCTGGATCGAGTCATGAATAGGCCGGGCAATATGTATTGGCTAGTGCCATAAAACAGAGGCAAAGTAGCATAGATCGGCACTGTTGCTGTACCCCGCCCGCCGTATATATGCTGCATAAAAACGGTACAAGAACAGCAGCATCTTTTGCAATTACTGATACGTCGTAGAATACAAGTACAACACCAAATTCATTCACATAGATAGGGGTGAATCGGTATCAGATCCATGGACCATGGTACAAGAAGGGCAGAAAAGGAGAGAGCTCGATCCAACAGGCTTAGATCTTGCCGCGTGGGCCCGGGGTGGGCGGCAGCTGGGGCCCCTTCTTGATGGGGAGCAGGTCCGGTGAGGCGCTGGCGGAGACGTAGGCCAGCAGGGAGCCGCCGCCGAGGAGCAGGAACTTGAGCAGCAGGCCCCGCTTGGTGAAGGGCGCGGCGAAGGTGTTGAAGAACTTGCTCTGCAGGCCGTTGTATGGCGACGGCGCGTCGGAGCCGTACAGGTCCCACTGCCCCGTCGTGTTGCCGATGTCCTCCAGGTCGAAGTACACGCTCTTCTCCCCGTACTTGGCCACCACCGCCGCGCCCCGGGCCCTGCAGGCGCGCACGCGCGCACGCACAGCTAACTGTCACGCTCTGCTGCTCGATCGATCGTGGATTGATTAAGCCGTGTCATCTACTGCATGTACGTACCTGCGGACGGAGCGGGCGGAGGAGGAGGGCCGGACGGCGAGCTTGCGGCCGGAGATGGAGCTGCCGGAGAGGCCCTTCACGGCCACGGGCTGGACGGCGACGAGGGACGCCATTGCTAGCTGCGAGCAGCGCACTCTTTCTTCTTCTTCCTCTTCTTCTGAAGACGATGCTGTGGCGGGTACGTCCGTGCACAGAATTAGTTTCGGTGGACGCTGTTAAGGATTTGAACGAAACGGACGTGCGCTCCGGCCGTCGATCAGGTTTGTGTGGGAGGTGCTGCGCGCCGCCGAGGACCAAAGGGCGGGCGCCACGCGGCCGGTTCTGGATAGGCTTATCCCGATCCCCTGATGACCTGCGAGATGACTTGGCATGCCCACGTGGCACCCGGCTTAGCTTGCTCGTGGCGAGGAAGATCGATCTCACCGTCCGTTCAGGCCTTGCTTCCGACAGGATCGCTCGTAGAGATCGCGTGGGCCTGCGAGAAACTAGGACGGCAGCTGCACCGATCGAGCGTGCATCGTACCATACACGTACGTACGGTGTAACGACGACTAACGTGTTACACGTACGTAAGATCGGGATCTGAGATCCACTACTAGTTGAGTTTTGCATCTTAGTTATGTGTGCTTGATAGTATAGTGCTCGCATTATTAAAAGGCAAGACATACTACCATTTAAATGGCATGCTAATTCCACTTGTTTACATGTATCGGTGATGAACTAAAGGGGCAACTCCCAAAAGATGATTCAAAAGCATAGTGTAGTGTAGTGTGGAGACAATAAACTGTTATGTCTACAACAATCGTACGTAAGAGCAAGTCCAGGAACACCCCAATATTTTCTCCCCTATGTGTACATGTAGGGGCCTCCTCTAAAATTATTTTTCCCCTAAATTTTACTTATCTCTAGCAAGTACCCTACATCATCTCCCCTATATTATTATCACATATATTTTAATAGCATAGGGCCCACTTTGTAAAAAAAATTCACCCTGGGGACTCACGTGTCCCTTTGCTGCTGGAGAGTGATTTTTCACTCTCTCTCCCCTACATCGGGGGTTAGGCTCTCCTGGACTTGCTCTAAGTAATCAAAGCGAGCTAAGTGTCAATGATATAAGCACATGTTTGGACTCGCACTCACGTTTTAGAATTTTCCTTCCAAATTTTTCACTTTCTTAAAGTGTAAGTCACACGATCATATCTCCCACCCACGCCATGGTAAACTGCAAAATTAGCACTCGCTTTAGTAGCTGATAGAACAAAGGAAAAGATGCATGCTTATTTTGTGTCCATGAATGGTTTAGCAATATTGCCATTGTCATTCAAGTCACCAAATCTTTCACATGTCCTCACATTGCAAAGGTATATATGCTAAGCTTGTGAGAGAGAGACCAATTGCATAGGATCAAAGTCGTCCAGATAAAAACTCAACTAACTTCACTAAGCTCCCCGAGTTAAAGAGTATGAACATCCTGATCTTTCACGAAAAATATATTTTCACGGTTGAAAGAGCACGTGTGGATCCACATGTGATTTTTATAAGTAATGATAATCGCTATGGACTAATGGTGCATTGAGTTAAACTTGAAGGTTCTGTCCGTAGGCAATGCTTGTAGACCATATGTTGGTTTCAAGGGGGAATAAAAAAGCAAAGAATATCAAGTGGTGAACAAGATAATATTCTTAAAACATTATAAGAGAGGTAATGTTAGAGTTGAGCCTATTGCAGGTATGTCTTTAAGAAGAAGATGATGTGAGTTTTCATGGTTAACTTTAAGATATCATAATAAAGAAAGAAAATAAGATTTGAGGTTGTGATACTTTTGATCTAGATTAATGATGTAATATAGCTTGCTTTTTAAACCTTCGGAATAATCATCTTGGTGTAATATTACTTTGAACAAAACCTTGAGAAGTTTTTAGAACTTTTGTTTACTAGACCAAAACGTTGATTTTTTGTGGTATTTGTCAATGGATGTAAATATGTCACGACCAAGGTGAAAGAACATATGGGCCCCCATGTGTGGTTTTGGTAATTAATGACAATCTTTATAGACTAATGTGTGTATTAAGTTGCACTTGTAGGATTTGTCCATTGGCATCGCTTGGAGCTTGTGTCGGCTTCAAGGTCGATGAAATGAGAAGAAGATATGTTGTGCAAGCTCAAAATGCGCCATCTATAGAAGATCTCATGTTTGATGATTGCCATCCTCGGTGATCATGGATCGATGATGAGGAATCAAGAAAGGCGTTCCATCTTGAGAAGGGCAAGATCGTATACATCGAGCTCAAGTGGAATGCTCAAGGCAAAGGTATAATCTTGATAGGTTTTCTCTTTTGCTGGTCTCATATTGTTAGTAAGAGACCGGGTTTACGATAGATAGCCGGACTACCAAGAGGGGCTCTCGTATGAGGAATTCGGTCACATCGTTCGGAGAGAGCTCAAACCTTTGCATACTTGCATCATCGTATTTTGTTGTTATTTGGTATTACCCATGTGAGGATATAGAGCTTGTGTTAATCTCCATAACAAGTTCTTGTTCATCAAAATCGGATCTTCCGTTTGTATCTTGTTGCGATATTGATTTATGCGGCTTTTCGGTTTCTCACCAAGTGAGGCATCTCACATTATTCTACTTGATATTTTATCATGTGGTGATAACTAATATTTCCATATTTTATTGGAAATCCCTTGTCGTCCTATATCCAACGCAATTCGAATCGGGTCAATCGGAGCTTCTAGTCAAAAGTTATTGATGTTTGAATATTTGCTCGTCAATCTGTTTTCTCGGCCGAGCGGATTAGGTGTGGTGAATTTGGATCATGTTCACTAAACAACTTGAGAGATGTTGAATTTAGTGGGAGTTCATCTGGTAATTTGATTAAGTTGAACTATTTATCATGAACATAGTCTAAATTGTACTTGCAAATACTGTAGATCACATGGCCAAGTCCAACTTCAACTTCAACGTTTTTGCTGAGAAGGAAAAGCTTAGAAACAATGGGTCTAACTTCACCAATTGGTTACGCAATCTAAGAATCATTCTCTCTGGCGGTCAAAAGGACTATGTCCTTGGGAAAGCGTTAGGTGACCCTACTAATCAAGCTACGGTGATGAGAAAGCGTCATCGATCACAAGAAAGATGATTATGGTGTGGTTAAGAGCACCATGTTGTTTGCTATGGAACCGGAACTTGAAAATCGTTTTGAAGACTATCCCGAGCCCTTTGAGATTCTCGAAGAGCTGAAAACCATGTTTCAGACTCAGGCCCGTTCTGAGAGATATGAGATCTCTGAGAAGTTCTTTAACTGCAAGATAGAGGAAGGGAGTTCCATTAGTGAGCACGCCATTAAGATGACGGTGTAGGGGTTCGTAGCATGGAAAACAAAAAATTTCTATCGCATACAAACAAACAAACAAGCCAAGATCTATCTACTAGATTGTAGCAACGAGTCGATGGAATAACTTACCCTCGAAGATTCCAAAGTGTTTAACGAGAGCGGATTCTCGTGGGTGATGTAGTCGATTCTTCCGATCTCAAGATCGTGGACGATCCTTCCGGGCCGCGTTCCAAGCGCCTGCAATCGGTCACACGTTCGTACTGACGAAGACCTTCCTCCCTTGTTCCAAAGAAGCGGAGGTTGTAGCACTCTCTCGCGATTCCGCAAAGACAACGGCGTGGTACCAAGTAGAGGGAGATCCGCAGGCTTCGCCTTAAGCCGGCGAGTATGGTGGATTATGAGAGAGGGCTATTAGTGGTCTAGAGATTAGACACACCAATTAGAAGGCTCTAAACCGCAGGCTAAAGCAATTAGAAGCTCTAAACCAAACGGCTCTAAACCCGAGATTAGAGGTGGAAACTTGTGTGTCTCTAGGAGGAGCCCCGCCTCCTTATATAGGTGGAGGGCCTTGGCGCCAGGGAGGGAGGAGTCCTCCCAACTCGGCCTAGGGCTGGGCGCCCTGGAGGAGTCCAACTCCTCCTCCAGTTGGTTCCAACTCCTCTTGCTTGTTTCCCAGGTTTCTGCTTTCCCAGTTTCTGTTTTAGCCGCTTGACTTTCAAACCGCAATTTGACTTTCATGTTTTTGGAACAGCAAGAACACTTAGTACATGATGCAATCATTCAATGACACACTCATGTACCCTCCCCGGAGTGCCGGACAATCCGAACCTTCTAGAACATTCCCGATGAAAACACCTAATCATTCCCAAATCCAAACGGACTTTCCTTATATGAATCTTATTCTCCTGACCATTCTCGATCACCTCGTGATATCCCGGATCCCATCCGAGACTCGAACAACATTCGGTCTCTTTCTCATAATACCATAACTACTCAAAACAACGTCGAATCCTTAAGTGTGTCTCCCTACGGTTCGTGAATTATGACATGATCGAGACACTTCTCCGAACAATAACCAATAGAGGAATCTGGAAATTCATATGGCTCCCACATATTTCTACGATTACTTTGCGATCGAATGAACCACTTACATACGATACCAATTTCCCTTTGTCTCACGATAGTTTACTTATCCGAGGTTATGATCGTCGGTATCTCTGCATACCTAGTTCAACCTCGTTACCCATAAGTACTCTTTTCTCGTTCCCGTGATATGTGATCCCTTGTGACCAAGTCACATGCTTGCAAGCTAATTGGATGACATTCCACCGAGAGGGCCCAGAGTATATCTATCCGTCATGTGGATGGACAAATCCCACTCTTGATCCATGTGTTTCAACCAATACTTTCCGAATACTTAATGCCACCTTTATAGCCACCCAGTTACGGTGTGGTGTTTGATGTCATCAAAGCATACATCCGGTAAAGGTGATATGCATGATCTCATGGTCGAAGGAATTAGGTTACTATGTATCAGAAAGCATATAGCAATTGAACTATTGAAATAACTTGATCTTTATGCTACGCTTATCAATAGGAGTATGTCCACCATATCATTCTCCTAACGATATGATCTTGTTGTTGATAACATCCCAATGTTCATGATATGGAAACCATAATCATTTAATCAACCAACAAGCTAGTGAAGTATAGAGGCTATACCAGGGACTTCAATTTAAGTTTACAATTCACACAAGTATTAATGTTTCCTTGTTAATACTATTATAGCATGAATATAAACATTTATCATAAACACAAAGATATAATAATAACTATATTTATTATTGCCTCTAGGGCATATCTCCAACAGTCTCCCACTTGCACTAGAGTCATCTAATCTAGATTACATGGTAATATACCGAACACCCATGGCAGTTTGGTGTTGGTCATGTTTTGCCCTCGGGAGAGGTTTAGTCAACGGATCCGCCACATTCAGATCTGTGTACTTTGCAAATCTTTATATCCCCATCCTGGATATGTTCTCGAATAGCGTGAAAACGCAGCTTGATATGCTTGACTTCTTGTGTGACCTTGGTTCTTGCGCATTGGCTATGGCGCCCATGTTATCACAAGAGATAGACATTGGGTCCAGCACTTGGAACCACACCCAGCTTTGTAATGAACTCTTTCATCCATATCGCTTCTTGTGAAGCCTCCGGCGACCATGTATTCCGATTCAGTTGAAGATCTCGCCACAACGCTTTGCTTTGCACTCCTCCTAATCACTGCACCATTCAAAATAAATACGCATCAGATTGTGATTTAGAATCTTACGGATCGGTGTTCCAACTAGCATCGGTGTAACCATTAACAACGAGATGTTCATCACCTCCATAAGAAAGAACCATATCCTTAGTTCTTCTCAAGTACTTAAGGATGTTTTTGATCACTGTCCAATGATCCACTCCTGGATCACTTTGATATCTGCTAGTTAAACTAACAACATATGCAATGTCGGTCTAGTACATAGCATGGCATACATTAGAGATCCTATGGTGAGGCATAGGAGTCTTACTCATCCTTTCTATCTTCGCCGATGTTGGACTTTGAGTTTTACTCAAGGTCGATATAGCAACATGGGCAAGAACCCTTCTTGCTTTCTTCCATTCCAAACTTCTTTAGAACTTTGTCCAAATATGTACTGTGACAATGATATTTGGCGTTCGATCTATCTCTATAAATCTTTATGCCTAATATGTAAGTTTCGCCAAGATCCTTCATTGAAAAACTATTATTCAAATATTTCTTGACACTATTAAGAAGGTCTACATCATTCCCAATCAACAATATGTCATCCACATACAAGATTAAGAATGCTACAGCTCCCATTCACTTTCTTGTAAATACAAGCTTCTCCATAAGTTTGTATAAAACCAAAACTTTTGATTACCTTATCAAAACGTTGATTCCAACTTCGGATGCTTGCTTCAATCCATAGATGGACCTTTGAAGTTTGCATACCTTGTTAGCATCTTTAGGATCGACAAAACCTTTGGGTTGCATCATATACAACTCTTCATCAATATCTCCATTGAGGAATGCTGTTTTGACATCCATCTGCCATATCTCATAATCATAATATGCGCGATTGCTAACATAATCCTTACAGACTTTAGCTTCATCTTGGTGAGAAAGTCTCATCGTAGTCAACTCCTTGAATTTGTCGAAACCCTTTGCGACAAGTCGAGCTTTATAGACGATAACATTACCATCAAGATTCTGCTTTCTTCTTGAAAATCCATTTGTTCTCGACAGCCTTCCTACCATCCAGAAGTCCACCAAAGTCCATACTTGGTTTTCGTACATGGATCCAATCTCGGATTTCATGGCTTCTTGCCATTTATTGGAATCTGGGCTCATCATCGCTTCCTCATATGTCTTGGGGTCATCGGTGTTGTCCACCAACATGACACTCATAACGGAATCATACCAATCTGGAGCGGTACGAGTTCTCGTTGACCTCCGAGGCTCAGAGCAACTTCAACCAAGTTTCATGATCATCATTAGCTTCCTCTCTAATTGGTGCAGGCACCACAGAACTTCTTCCGGTCTTTGCGCTACTCGCAATTTCGAGAGAAGGTTCGACAACCTCGTCGAGTTCTACTTTCCTTCCACCACTTCTTTCGAGAGAAATTCCTTCTCTAGAAAGGATCCATTCTTGGCAACGAAGATTTTGCCTTCGGATCTATGATAGAAGGTATACCCAATAGTTTCCTTCGGGTATCCTATGAAGACGCATTTTTACGCTTTGGGTTCAAGCTTGTCCGGCTGTAACTTCTTTACATAGGCTTCGCATCCCCAAACTTTAAGGAATGACAATTTAGGTTTCTTCCCAAACCATAATTCATATGGTGTCGTTTCAACGGATTTAGACGGTGCCCTATTTAAAGTGAATGCGGCTGTTTCTAATGCATAACCCCAAAATGATAGCGGTAAATCTATAAGTGACATCATAGAACGAACCATATCTAAGAGAGTTCGATTACGACATTCAGACACACCATTACGTTGTGGTGTTCCCGGCGGTGTCAATTGTGAAAGTATTCTGCACTTCTTTAAATGCTCGCCAAACTCGTAACTTAGATATTCACCTCCACGATCAGAACGTAGAAATTTAATCTTCTTGTTACGTTGATTCTCTACCTCACTTTGAAACTCCTTAAACTTCTCGAAAGTTTCGGACTTGTGTTTCATGAAATAGATATACCCATATCTACTCAAGTCATCTGTGAAGGTAAGAACATAACGATAACCACCGCGCGATGCTACACTCATTGGTCCACACACATCGGTATGTATGATTTCCAATAAGTCCGTAGCTCGCTCCATCATACCAGAAAATGGAGTCTTAGTCATTTTTCCCATCAGACATGCTTCGCATCTTTCAAGTGATTCAAAATCAAGTGATTCAAGAAGTCCATCGGAATGGAGTTTCTTCATACGCTTCACTCCAATGTGACCAAGACGACAGTGCCACATATAGGTCGAATTATCGCTTGATTTCAAACGTTTAGCCTCAATATTGTTGATATGTGTATTTCCACTATCGAGATTCAATAAGAATAGACCATCTATCAAAGGTGCATGTCGTAAAACATATTACTCATATAAATCGAACAACCATTATTCTCTCGACTTAAACAAGTAACCGCCTCGCAATAAACAAGATCCCGATATAATGTTCATGCTCAACGCAGCACTAAATAACAATTATTTAAGTATAAAACTAATCCCGATGGTAAATGAAGAGGTAGCGTGCCGACCGCGATCACATCAACCTTTGATCCGCTTTCCACGCCGCATCGTCACCTCGCTCTTCGCTAGCTTCCGTTTATTCTCAAAGACTGCTTCGAGTTACAAATATGAGCAACCGAACCAAGATCAAATACCAAGGCACTACTACGAGTACTAGTGAGATACACATCAATAACATGTATATCGATATACCTTTCTTCTTGATGTTGCCGTTCTTGGATCCGCCAAGTACTTTGGGCAATTCCGCTTCTGATGACCTTCTCCCTTGCGGTAAAAGCACTTTCCTTTGCTTTGGTCCAGCCTTGGTTTTCTTCGGCGTGGTAACTTTCTTACCACCCTTCTTGAAGTGGCCCTTTTGCTTAGACTTGCCTTTCTTGAGTTTGGTGGTCTTATTGACCATCAACACTTGGTGCTCTTTCTTAATCTCCACTTCTGCAGACTTTAACATAGCAAATAGTTCGCAACTCTTTGTTCATGTTACGCTCGATGTTGTAGTTCATCACAAAGTTCCTGTAACTTGGTGGCGGATCGGAGGACGGTAAATCCCCAAAGCATTAGGAATCACTATACCCAAGCTTTGAAGTTTGTTTGCGTGCCCAGACATCTTAAGCACATGCTCACTAACGGAGCTGCCCTCTTCCATCTTGCAGTTAAAGAACTTTTCAGAAGCCTCATAGCTTTCAATTGCCGCATGAGTCTCAAAAATCAATTTGAGATCCTCGACAATATCATATGGGTCTGACTCTTCAAACCTTTTCTGAAGCTCCGATTCTAAACCATACAAGATAGCACACTGAACTATGGAGTATTGATTCTTCCGAGCGAGGTAAACATTCTTTACTTCATCGGGAGCATCACCGGGTGGGTCACCCAATGTGCATCCAAAGACATAGGTCAAATTACCAGCTGTGAGGACAATCCTCAAATTGCGGAACCAATCCACGAAGTTGCTTCCATTGTTTTTCAACTTTTCTTTCTCTAGGAACGCATTAAAATTGATGGTAGGGGCTGCCATTGATCTTCAACATATTTGCAATAGTTTAGACTAAGTTTATGACAAATTGAGTTCAAATTAATTAATGAAATTAAACTAGGTGAACTCCCACTCAAAACAACATCCCTCACATTGTTTTAGTGATCACACGAACCAAATCCACTACATCAACACCGATCATCACGAGAGTTGATATAGTTTCAATGGCGAACAATCGTCATGTTCATCATATCTACTATATGATTCATGCTTTACCTTCGGTAATCCGTGTTCCGAGACCATGTCCGTACATGCTAGGCTCGTCAAGATCAAACCTTAGTTTCTGCATGAGCAAATCTGGCTTGCTCACGTTGTATACACTTGCAGAATCTAACACACCCGATCATCACGTGGTGCTTCGAAACAACAAGCTTTAGCAACGGTGCTAACTAAGGATGAACACTATATGATTTGAAATTCATGTGCATGAGGGATCATCTTATAATGCTACCGCTGCCTACTAAGCAATACAAGATGCATAAAGGATTAACATCACATGCAATTCATAATGTGTGATATGATATGGCCTTTCTTCTTTGTGCTTCCGATCTCCATCTTCAAGCACGAACATGATTTCCATCATCACCGGCATTGCATCAAGGTCAATGACGCTTCACCATGGTTGTCGTTCACCGGCTTCAACTATTACAACTACTTTGAATAGACACGCGGGTCTTAACATAAATTAAAGACAACCATATGATTCTGCGGTTGCCAACTTACAATAAGGAACATTGCATACATCAAATATAATCACAATCATGGCCATATCACATCACTGCACACCCCTGCAAAACAAAGTTACACGCTTCTACTTTCTTTGCATATTTTACGTGGTTTGGGGCTTTCAATAAGTGTCGTTCTAACTTACGAACAAGAACCACAACATTGATACTAGCATTGTTGATTACCCGTTGTAAATTGGATCTTAACTATGCTAGGAGAAACAGGCACCCGCAAAGCCACTTATGCAATACAAGTTGCATGTCAAGCGTGGAGCAAGTCTCATGAACGATGTCATGTAAGGTTAGCCCGGGCCGCTTCATACCAACATACCGCAAGATGCAAAGTACACAAAAATCAATCTACAATAAAAGCATCAACGCCCACAATGACCATTGTGTTCTACTCGTGCAACAGATCTACATATAGACACGGCTCTGATACCATCAGAGGGGTTCGTAGCATGGAAAACAAAAATTTTCTATCGCATACAAACAAACAAGTCAAGATCTATCTACTAGATTGTAGCAACGAGTCGATGGAATAACTTACCTCGAAGATTCCAAAGTGTTTAACGAGCGGATTCTCGTGGGTGATGTAGTCGTACTCTTCCGATCTCAAGATCGTGGACGATCCTTCCAACGCTGCTCGCAGCGCTTCCAATGGTCACACGTTCGTACTCGACAAAGACCTTCCTCTCCCTTGTTCCAAAGAATGGAGGTTGTAGCACTTTCTCGCGATTCCCAAAGACAACGTGGTACCTAAGTAGAGGGAGATCCTGAGGCTTCGCCTTAAGCGGGAGTATGGTGGATTATGAGAGAGGGCTATTAGTGGTCTAGAGATTAGACACACCAATTAGAAGGCTCTAAACCGCAGCTAAAGCAATTAGAAGCTCTAAACCAAACGGCTCTAAACCGAGATTAGAGGTGGAAACTTGTGTGTCTCTAGGAGGAGCCCCTTCTTATATAGGTGGAGGGGCCTTGGCGCCAGGGAGGGAGGAGTCCCTCCCAACTCAGCCTAGGGCTGGGCGCCCGAGGAGTCCAACTCCTCCTCCAGTTGGTTCCAACTCCTCTTGCTTGTTTCCCACAGTTTCCTGTTTTCCACAGTTTCCTGTTTTAGCCGTTTGACTTTCAAACTGGCAATTTGACTTTCAAGTTTTTGGAACAGCAAAAACACTTAGTACATGATGCAATCATTCAATGACACACTCATGTACCCTCACCCCCGGAGTGCCGGACAATCCGGACCCTTCTAGAACATTCCCGATGAAAACACCGGAATCATTCCCGAACTCCGAAACGGGACTTTCCTTATATGAATCTTATTCTCCGGACCATTCCGGATCACCTCGTGATATCCCGGATCCCATCCGAGACTCAACAACATTCGGTCTCTTGCTCATAATACCATAACTACTCAAAACAACGTCAATCCTTAAGTGTGTCTCCCTACGGTTCGTGAATTATGCGGACATGATCGAGACACTTCTCCGAACAATAACCAATAGAGGAATCGAAATTCATATGGCTCACATATTTCTCGATTACTTTGCGATCGAATGAACCACTTACATACGATACCAATTTCCCTTTGTCTCACGATAGTTTACTTATCCGAGGTTATGATCGTCGGTATCTCGCATACCTAGTTCAACCTCTACCCATAAGTACTCTTTTCTCGCTTCGTGATATGTGATCCCTTGACCAAGTCACATGCTTGCAAGCTAATTGGATGACATTCCACCGAGAGGGCCCAGTATATCTATCCGTCATGTGGATGGACAAATCCCACTCTTGATCCATGTGTTTCAACCAATACTTTCAATACTTAATGCCACCTTTATAGCCACCCGCACGGTGTGGTGTTTGATGTCATCAAAGCATCCATCCGTAAAGGTGATATGCATGATCTCATGGTCGAAGGAATTAGGTTACTATGTATCGTAAAGCATATAGCAATTGAACTATTGAAATGACTTGATCTTTATGCTACGCTTATCAATAGGAGTATGTCCACCATATCATTCTCCTAACGATATGATCTTGTTGTTGATAACATCTCAATGTTCATGATATGGAAACCACAATCATTTAATCAACCAACAAGCTAGTGAAGTATAGAGGCTATACCAGGGACTTCAATTTAAGTTTACAATTCACACAAGTATTAATGTTTCCTTGTTAATACTATTATAGCATGAATATAAACATTTATCATAAACACAAAGATATAATAATAACTATATTTATTATTGCCTCTAGGGCATATCTCCAACAGACGGGCTACACTCAACGTCTTGAGCAGCTGGAATGCACGATTCCAGAGGATCTCAAGATTGACAGGGTTCTGCAATCACTCCCTCCCAGCTACAAAAGTTTTGTAGTAACTCACAATCAGATTGGTTCCACTGATACGATCACCGAGCTCTTCGCAAAGCTGAAGGTCGCGGAAGTGGACATCAAAAAGGATAATCATGTGTTGATGGTCAACAAGCCCACCTTTAAGAAAGGCAAGGGAGCAAAGAAGCTGACGAGGTTTAATCTCGTCAATGCCCATTGTTATGGACTTGGGTTTTGGAGAAGATGGGGATGCTGGAGATCGTGGCACGGTTAACAGACAAGCAACCAGGGGACATAAGATTTACCCAGGTTCAGGCCCCCGGAGGGAAAACCCTACTCCTGCTTGTCTGCTCTTTGATTACGGCGGAACCGAAGGTTACAGGGTGCGCAGATTCGATCTGGCGTGGATACGTGTGCGAAAGTATGAGTCGAGGCTGGTTGAGTTCTTCTAGGACGTGCCCTCCTGGCCTTTATATAGACTTAGGCAGGTCCCGGGCGTAGTCCTAGTCAGTTACAAGTTCTTAGGGTTTTACCCCTTTGAGTTTCCTATCTCCTCTAGTCTTGTTCTCCAAGGATCCGAAGACGTCATGGGCCTTGGCCACCCGAAAATCTTCATGGGCCAGCGTATGTCTGCCGTGGGCCTTCCTTGGGCTGGACTAGGTATGCTGAAGTTACATACCCGTAGGGTATAACCATGTCAGTAGCCCCCGAGTGATCAGTCGAATCGTAGATTCGGCTGAGGACTC
Organism: Avena longiglumis; assembly: GCA_030063025.1. Taxonomy (NCBI): domain Eukaryota; kingdom Viridiplantae; phylum Streptophyta; class Magnoliopsida; order Poales; family Poaceae; genus Avena; species Avena longiglumis. The sequence continues at coordinate 568,858,413 of CP125974.1, forward strand.
TTCAATCCTTCGGGTGCAACTCTGTCTTTCAAGAGAATGTGTAGGGATTGTTGATACGTGTGCCTGACTCACCCGACGGATCAGGGTCAGTTAACTGTCTTAGGACGAAACAACATGATCTTCTTTAGGTTTGGGTCCCTTAACCCGGGCCTGGAACATATGCTGGCGTAATTCAACTCAGGCCGCGGAGGACTTACAAGAGAGGAATTCTAGTGATTTTAATTGGTGTACCCAACGCGTCCGTCAGGATTTTTCATCGTACATGTTGGTACGGATTCATGCTAGCAGAGCGCAGTCAGGTGCGTTGCCAGGCCATCATATGATATCTATAGGTCTTATCTTTGCGCAAAGATCCGAACATTTATCACCTCGGAGGTGCTTCGGGTGGCCAAGGAGATTGTTGCTCACTTAGCGTTCTGTTGGTGCAGAGTTGCCAAAAAGTTTTTTGCGTGCTGATCCGAAAGATCGCAGTCGAAGACTTCATAGGGTGCGCGACCAGCGATCCCTATGGGAGTAGCCCCCAAGTGTCTGTTTGAGTCGTAGACTCGAACGGAGACTTTTAGTTCAAGCATTGTTTCAATCATAGGTCCGCAGGACTCGAAAATTTTCGGATGCTTAAATCCATCCTCCCTATGGGAGTAGCCCCCGAGTCCGTAGTGGGGTCGTAGACTCGACGTAGGACTCAGAGAAGTAATTTTGTCCTCATTTGTCTGCCAGCGCTCCTGATAGGAGTAGCCCCCAAGTATTTAGTCGAATCGTAGATTCGAGTGAGTACTTTTAGCTGTGGAGCCGAAGTGGTGCTAGTATAGCTTTTGATGACGTCAGTGCTTACGATTGATGACCTCAAGCGTCTGCTGCGCCAGAGATGACTTGACGGGACGAAGCGTGGGTCCCACTTGCTGACTTTGAATTGACCGGTCACGCGGGGCGTGGAGATGATTACGGCGCCTCCTCGATTTCCGCGCGTAGTGGACGGCGTGGTAACGACGGTTCGTTGTGGTGTTGACACGTGTACGGTCAGATCTACCGTTGGCGTTAGGTCTTCTCGATGGACGGTTGGTGCGTCGCCTTTGTTATAATCTGGGTGAAATCGTGTTTGTTTTTCACCGCACTTCATCTGCTCACGCCTTCTTGTTCTTGAGCGATTCTTGCTGCGCCGAGCTTTTCTTCCACACTTCCTTTGTTCTTTGTCGTTCCCTAACGCCACCACCGTCATGGGGAAGACGAAGAAATCCTCGTCCGCTGTTGGGACCAGCGCCGGGAGGCAAGAAGGGCACCGCCGCTGGCCACCGATGGTGGTGGCGGCGATCGGAGACGCGAGAGAGCGATCTCCGCAAAGCTGAAGTGAGCTCGATCCCGCAAGATGCGAGACGCGAGACTCCCGGCAATGAGGTAATCCCCGCCCCACTGGGTACCGGGTTATGTTTCTTGCCTTTGTCTTGCGTGGGTTCTCGTATCCATCCATGACTTCCTTCGTGGATCTCTTCTTCTATGGGGTTCATTGCATCATGCCTCCCAACTCCCTTCTCCACATTGCGTGTTTTATCACGCTTTGCGAGTGTTGGCTTGGCATTGAGCCGCACTTTGGCCTCTTCCGGAAGCTTTATTCCGTGAAGAGGCAATCTGGTTCGGATGGTGTGTATCCCATTGGGGGTTTCATCATCTCTCTCAGTCCCAATGTCCAATTCTTTTCCTTTTCCATGTCCGAATCTGTCCAGTACTGGCGGAGGAAATGGTTTTACATCCGTGACTCCGTACTGCCTGGGCAAGATTTTGGTCTCGTTCCTTTTGACCCCTCCTAGTTGATTGAGAAGAAAAGATCCTGGAAAAACCAGATCTTAGACGGTGAGGTGGCGGAGATAGAGGCCCTGTACCGTCGGGTGGAGGATCTCCAACTGATTCCTGAGAAGGAGGTGAACGGTGTCGACGTCATCCGAACGTTTCTTGAGCGTCGGGTACAGCCTCTCCAAGCGAGGGCGCATCCGATGTTTCTTTACTCTGGGCGCCGTGATCCGACGAGGGTTTCGAGTGAGAAAATCTCCGAGGCGGAACTTGACAAGACTCTTCGCGCGCTGTTGAAGTTCAAGGCAGACGAAGAAATTCCGGGGAAGTCGCAGACTCCTCCCTTTTCTTCGACGTTGGTCGTACCGAAGGTGTAGATTTGCGCACGTAGTGCTCCCCTTTTGTTCTGTCAGTTGTGTACTTTTTCCCTTTGTTTGCTTAACAAAGTTTCGTCTCCTTTTGTAGAGCTTCAAAGTTCCGGGCATGGCACCACCATTGCCCGAAAGGTATCCGAATGCCCCGGATAATGAAGTCGTGGACTCCGTGTCCGAGCTACCGTCAGCGCGATCTCCAGCGGAGGATGCCGACGAGTCGAGTGAGGACCATTCGCGCAAGCGATCACGGAGCTCCAGCAAATCTTCGGATGCCTCGACTCCTCCGACTCCCAGGAATCCACTGGGCCTTGAGCGTCAGGGTGATGTTCATGAGGGTTCTTCCTCTCCTCTTCCGCTGCTCTGCGAGCTGTTGTTCAAGACCCGCCAAAGAAAGCGGAAGAAGGAAGAAAAGAAGGAGGAGAAGAAGGAAGAAAATAAGGAAGAGAAGAGGGCCCGAAGGGCTTCTCCTATCTTCGACCTGAGCGCGTTGGGCTCGTAAGTTTTCTTGTTGCCATTGTTGTCCTTTGTTCCCTTGTTGTTTTTGCACCTGTGTTGATTGGTTTGTGTGCAGGCAATCTTCCTACGACTCTAGTGATGGAGCGCACGAGATGATGGGGGAGTCGAACATTGCGTCGCCTCCTCCTCAGACGGTGGCGACTTCTGGTGACGTTGCGCCAGTTCTCCTGTGCAGGAGAGGCTGATAGTTGCGCCCCAGAATTTCGGAGGCGGGCCTGCGGGTTCGCCTTCGGAGCACGTAAGTTGTCCTTCTTGATGTTACGGGGGGAGCCCCCGAGTGTCTTCGTATGCTGATGTTGTTTTTGCTTCCTTGTGTTGGGCGTAGCCCCCAAGTCCTGCTCTTACTATTATTGCCTTTTTGCTGCATCCTTTTGTCCAAGAGGCCAAGCGGATGGTGGAGGAACGCCTGACGCTGGAGGCGAAACTGTGGCAGCTTTAAGGTATTCGTCTGCCTTGTAGTACTTATCTTGCTTATCCTGGTACTGTTCTTTGACGCTTGCTTGTTGTAAATGCAGAGGAACATAACGACTCTCTCCGCGAGGTTGATGCTCTGAAGAAGAGCCTTGGCCAAGCGGAACAGAAGTCAAGTCTGCCGCAGTGAGAGCGCTTTGAGCCGAGCCGACGAAGGCGGCAAAGGAGCGTCCAGAGTGATGTCTGCAGATCGTGAGGAGCACCGCCACCGCTATGCCGCCGTGAAAAGGGGTGGCGATAAGCTCATGGCTACGCCAAGGCTATTTCGGTGAGTACAAGCTTTTGGACTTGTTTCTTTTCTACGGATCTTCTTCTATGCCGCCGTTCTTCATGTTTTCTTCTCTTTTGTCTCGTATGCCGCAGTATCGAGTTTGACCACAGTGCTCGAGCACGGAGTGCTCTAGATGATGCCATTGTGGCGGTCGAAGACCGCCGCAAGACTGTCGTCAACTCCTTGCCAAGGCGAAGGAGGTCCTTGGTCGCTTCTACCAGAGCTCTTCCCGGGGCGCCCTTGAAGATGTGGATGCCCGGCGAGGCTCTGTCGGCGCGCCGCAGCTGCATAAGCGCAAGCGTAGGGCATCGGCGCGCCGTCGCCGGGCGATGGCCATGGCGTCTGAGCGGTGAACCTGCCAGACACTTCTCGGATGCCTACGCGGATGGATCCGAGGTAGCTTCCGCTACTCCGCCACGCCGATGATATGGGCCTAAGCTCATTGACTTGTTGTGCGAGTACGCATCATGCAGCAGGCGAGGCCAAAGCTAGGCGCCTGGTTCTCGAGGCGACTCGTCCCGCACTGAGGCTTAGTAGACGTAGGGTAGTTTGTAGTCTCTTCTTGTAAATATCTTTGTAGTACCATCCTTGTGCCAATGAGTGGCCTTATTTTAATGAATTCCTCCGTGTTGTGCTTTTATCCTTGGCTGAATGTCTCGTGCCTTCGCTGCTATAGGTTCCTTCGGTGTTGACCAGTTGACACTTCATCCGAAAGCGTCTGCGAACATCATTGGATGATTCCTCGCATCTCGCTTTTCTTCGGATCGCGTCGTAGCTTGGAGAGGGATTTGCTTACGCGGTCGCGGCCGATGTTTGAAATCCAGCGCATCGTGGTGCAGAGAGGAGTATTTGATGGCGGAGCTGGGTCGACTGTCCGAGCAGCTGCAATGTAAGTTGATCCTTCTTTCGGGCTGTAGCCCAGTTCTTTGGTTGAGCCTGCTGGCTTTACTCTTGTTTTGTGCGTTTGTCGCAGGTGCCAATATTGCTCCGAGGGAAGAAAAGGAGCGTATTGCTGTTCGAGTCAATTATTTGACTCAACAGGACATGGAGGTCGGCGGCTTCTTCTGGATGGACCGTGATCGCGCCATGGTTCTGGCAACGGTGCAGGATCGCGTCTACCAGGTTTCGCGGGTGCTCCGCCAGTGCATATCATCATTGTCTTGATCTTGCACGTCATGTTTCCGTTGGATGTCGTGCAACTCTTGCGGGTCTTCGACGAAGTTTGAATGCCGAAATGTCAAAGAGTCGGTGCGTAGCTCGTCGCAGGTGAAGGCTGCCTTGTCTCTTGTGAGGGTGCACCGACGAGATTTGGTCTTTGTGGCGACCGGGCCACCTCCTCGACCAGATGGTGGCGAGTGGAACATGCGTCCGCATTACGCGGCTGTAAGACAGTATGCCGAACAAATTGTAGACTTGTTTGAGCAGCGTGCTCGGGTTATTCTTCGGAGTAGGTAGGACCTGAAAATAAACAGATAGATGCAAGATTTGTATATTGCGGCTGGGCGTATATGTGCCCTTTGTAAATGTTTGCTTGTTTGTGAGCACGCAGTGCTTTGATTGAGTACGTGCCCTTTTCGTTTGCCTGACGTAGTCAGCTACTCAGGTGTACACGTTTGGTCCTCAGCCGATGAAATCGTGAGGTGGGGGGAGCCCCCAAGTGCGTATGTAGCATGTAGTAAAGTTGCAGAAAATGGTCAACCGAAGGTTGGGGCGAGATACTTAGCTTTATTTATATCATAATGGAGTAGGTACATGGTTCGGCTGAGTAGCCTTGGCTGAAAGCCTTATTGTAAGTAAAAGGGGGTAGGTTGCTACGGGTAGAATCGTCGCAGGTGCGAGATGTTCCATGGGTTGGAGTATGCGACTCTGGACTCCACGTGCTTGAGGCGATAGGCGCCACCTGGGATGACGTCGGTGACGGCGTCGGGTCCTTCCCATGGTGAATCGAGTTTGTTCGGTCGCTTTTGCTTGAGTCGCAAGACGAGGTCTCCTTCGACGAAGGACCTTGGGCACAGCCGACGGCTGTGGTAGTTGCGGAGACTTTGTTGGTACACCGCTGATCTAGCTGCTGCTATATCTCGTGCTTCGTCGAGTGTGTCGACGGCATCGTCGAGTGCAGCCGTGGACTCGGCTCATTGTAGCTTACGACTCGTGGAGCCCGGTGGCGATTACCGGTAGCACGGCCTCAGCTTCGTGCACCATGAAGAACGGTGTGTAGCCGGTGGAGCTGTTTGGCGTAGTACGTAAGCTCCACAGGACAGACGGTAGCTCCTTCGTCCAATTTCCAGCTTTGTGCTCGAGTGAGCTCATGAGGCGCTTGATGCGGCCGATTAGGCCGTTGGCCTTTTCCACTTGCCCGTTTGTTTGCGGGTGTGCCACTGAGGCATACGTGATATTGATCCCGAGGCCTTCGCAGAAGTCCTGGAATTCTTCGGAGATGAAGTTCGATCCGTTGTCGGTGATGATGCTATGCGGTACGCCAACGTAGACAATGGATTCGAAGAACTTGACGGCGGTTGTGCCTCGTTGGTGACCGCATGGCTTCGATCCACTTGGTGAATTTGTCGACTGCGACCAGGAGGAAGACGTGTCCTCCTTTCGAAGATTTTGGCAGTTTGCTGATCATGTCGAGGCCCCATTGGGCAAAAGGCCAGGCTATGGGTATGGGTCGGACCCGTGTGCGTGCGGTTTGTCGGCGAACCGTTGGCACCCGTTGCATCTTCGGACGATGTCCTTAGCGTCGCTCATGGCCGTTGGCCAGTAGAATCCTGCTCGCAGAGCTTTGGCGACGAGGGAGCGGCCGCCTGCGTGGTGGCCGCAGATGCCCTCATGGATATCTTGGAGTATGGCCTTGCCATCGTCGATGGTGACGCACTATTGTAGTACACCCGTGATGCTGCGTTTGTACAGCTCGCCGTTGATGATGGTGAAGGCTTTTGACCGACGAGATATGCGCCGCATCCGTCGGCTATCCGCAATTCTCCGCTTATCGTGAACCGAGGCATGGCTGTGTCCAAGTTTCTTCGACTGCCATGACCTGCATCAGGTTCACCATGGCAACTTCGGTATCCAACTTTTCGGGTCCTTCCTGACCTTTGGGTAGCGTAGCACCCGAGTGTTCTGCTTCTTCGGGTGATCCCTTGGGGAATTTCCGCTTGATGGATGGCACGCAGATCTGTTTGAGGAACACACCTGGTGGTACCTTTGCACAAGTGGAGCCGATGTTGGCGAGTCTATCGGCCTCCTCGTTGCTCTCTTCCAACGTGCGAAGTTCGCGGCAGCCGAATTCTCCTTCGAAAAGTTGTATAGCCAGACGCGATCATGTTTTCGGCAAAGCGTCGCACTCATTCATCGTCATGCGACAAGGTTGGAGTCGCCAGAGATGACCAAAGTGCGTTAAGTCGCATATTTTTGCCATCTTCATGCCATGGATGAGGGCTTCAGATTCGCCTCGTTGTTGGAGGCTCAATTTCATCCAAGGACGATTTCATCTTGTCACCTTGCGGGAGGTTAGTATGACTCGCCTCGCTTCGCGTTTGGAGCCGTCGAAATGCATTTTCCAGGACTACGACATGTCTAGGGTGTCCGGCAGCTGCAGCTCCATCCAGTGCACCAGGAAATCCGGAAGGACTTGAGATTTGATTGCATGTCGCTTCTCGTAGACGATGTCCAGGGGTGATAGTTCAATGCCCCACAGGGCCACACGTCCTGTGGCCTCTGGGTTATTCAGGATGCTGTTTAGGGGTGCCTCGTTGACGACCATCACCTGATGCTCCTGGAAGTAGTGGCTCAGTCGTCGAGCCGTCATGAACACGCCAGTAGGCTGACAGTAGCGGGTACCGCTGTTTTTTTTGGAGTGAGGACCTCACTGAGGTAGTAAATTGGGCGTTGTACACCGTGGGTCTTGCCTTCTTCGGTCGCTCGACCACAGTACCTTGGCCGACCACTGCGTGCGTGCTGCTATGTACAAGAATAGGCTCGCGCTTTTGGCGTGACCAAACGGGCGAGGTGGAGAGGAGCCGCTTGAGGCTTTCGAATCGCCGTTGGCTTCGTGTCCACTGAACTTGTCTGCTTTGGCAAAGAGCCGGTAAAATGGTAGGGCCTTCTTGCCCATGCGGCTGATGAACCTGCTTAGTGCCGCTACTCGCCCTGCGATCTGCTGAACGCCCTTGAGGTTTTTAGGCTTTTCCATTGTCATGATAGCTTTGATTTTCTTCGGTTCGCCGATCCTCGTTGAGAGATGAAGTATCCGAGCAATGACCGAGGGACGCCAAGGCGCACTTTTCGATTGAGCTTGATCCTGTAGCGATCAAGGTTGTCGAACGCCTCGCGAGATCGCCGATAAGTGTTCTTGCCTCCTTGGTTTTAATACTATGTCGCCGACATAGACTTGGACGCGCGACCGATCCGTCCTTGAGGCAGCCTGCATGCATCGCTGGTACGGGCGCCGTGTTCTTTAGCCCGAAGGCATTGTGTTGTAGCGGATACTCCGAACGGTGTGATGAACGCCGTTTTCTTGATCTTCACCTTGAGTCGAATCCGTTGAGTAGGCGTCGAGGAAGGAGAGTTTCACAACCCGCAATAATCGATGATCCGTCGATCCGAGGAAGAGGGAAGTGGTCCTTAGGCGGTTTATTTAGTGACGTGAAGTCCACGCACATCCGCAGGATGTCCGTGTCCTTCTTCGGGACCATCACCGATTTGCCACCACTCGCTTACTTGATTTCCGGATGAAGTCTGCGAGTAACTGTTGATCTCCTTGCCGATAGCTTCGCTCTTGGCTCCGACAATCTTCGGATAGACCGCTGACCGCTTGGTGTCCGGAAGACATTGAGTGCATGCTTGGCGAATTCTAGAACTGGCATGTCCGCAGGACACCAGGCGAATATTTCCCAGCGCTCACGGAGGAATTCGACGAGCGCGCCTTCCTATGCGGTGCTAAGGTCGTTGGCGATCAGCACCGTCTTGGAGGCGTCTGTCGGATGGACTTTTACTTTATTGGTGTTGATGGTGGAGTCGAAGGACATGTCGGGTGCGTTCTGCCTTGTGACTGGGGGTAGCCCATTGTCCGTCTCCTCGCGGAGCCTTACGAGCTCGTCTTGCATGCCGAAAGACTGGGAGATTTTGTTGAAATCCCTGTCGCATTGGTTCGATCGGGTGAAGCTCCCGTGGATTGTGATGACGCCCCTTGGTCCTGCCATCTTGAGTAGTAGGTATGCGTAGTGTGGGACGGCCAGGAACCTTGCGAATGCTACACGTCCCAGGATGGCATAGTATTGCGACGGCCAGTCCACTACTTAGAATTCTAGGCGCTCCTGTCGAAAGTTGTCCGGCTTCCCGAAGATGACGTCGAGCCCTATTTTGCCCAGGGGGAAGATGCCCTTCCTCGACAATGCCGGAACGTTGTGTCCGATTGTTCCAGTCAGCATTGCGGGATCCGTGATAGCTAGAGTGCTTGCGAACATTAGGTTGATGCCGCCGCCATCCATGAAGACGACTCATCTCAAGCCTCCGATCTGCGCCTCCAACACTGTGGCAGCATGACCGGGCGAGGATCTGGCAAGGGTGATCCGCGCGAGTGAATGTGATGCAGACTCGATCCGCCGAGGTACTCGGGATTGCAGCGGAGTTGCCACCAAGTTGATTTGTCGGGTGATTTTCTTCGCACCTGCTTGTTGGGCGCCCTTCCGGATCATGTTTAGTGCTCCTTTTGATGGGGGGTATGGGACCCCGGCGTTGTTTTGCGCTGGTGCGACTGGTTGGTTTTGGCCTCCAATAGGCGGCGGTGGAGGAGCTCCGTGTTCTATTTCACCTGGCGCAGGTGTGTTTCCGAACGCAGGAATTGGAGCTTGTTGTCTCATCTACATCATGCCTTCGCTGAGTTTCTGGAACTCGCGGCAGTCCTTGAGCATGTGGTTGGCTTTCTTTTTGCCGTCCTGTTTGTCGATGTAGAAGTGGATGGTGCATGGACCCGAAAGTTTTTCGAATGCTGATGGTCCGTTGTCGCGGTCGAGGCGTTGCCACGACTGCGCTGGTCGTCCATTGTCGCGGAAGTTTCCGCTGCGGTATCCTTCGCTGTTGTGGCTGTTGTCGCGGCCGGCGCCGGGGCCGACCATGTCGGGTCCGTCATGTCCTCGTAGACGCGATCTCCTCTTCTTGGCGGCGTTTCGTCTTCGGCCGTAGTCGCCTCTTCATCCGATTATGGCGCTGGATGCAATCTTCGCCGCCTTCCCAACTGCTGGCGATTTCCATGAGGTGGTCGAGTGTCTTGGGCTTTACACGCCCAAGTTCCTCCTTGAAGTCTGGGCGCTGACGCCCCCAAGGCGCCGATGGCCCTCTCTGAGATGTGTGCTTGAGTTCTTGGTCGAGACCAGCGTAGTATGTATGAGCGAATAGATTCACCCGCTTTGAGAGTGTGCTCACAATTCTTCGATTGAGGCAGGCCTCTTGGTGCCTTTGAAATTTTGATGAAGTCAGAGCTAGCTCCCAGCTTCGGATGGATCCCGATGATAGGCTGCCGAGCTGCACTGCCACGCCTGCCGCAATCAAGGCATTGCATGGCGGTTTCTTTGTTGCCTCCATGAAGCTTGACGGATGACAGGTGGTCACTGAGCCAGGACTTTGGGTCTTGTGTGCCATTGAACTTCGGAGTATCCTAAGGAAGCTTGAAGTTGCGTGGCATCTGTGTTCGTCGAACAGATCTGCTGAAGCATCGGGCTCCACAGAGTTCTCCTTCGTCTTCATCCATCTCAGATTCACACGAGCATGTGTGTTTGGCGCGTGCTTTATCGATCTTGCGCTGTGTAAGCTTGTCTCTGGCGTCGTAGTCGCGTTTGTGGCGGTTGGATCTCTTCTTCCTTCGAGGAAGATCATGCTCCTCTTCCTCTTCAGATGAGGGTGTGGGGCTCCGGTCGCGCCTGGCCGGAGCTTTTTTCTTTGGCTCCGCAGGAGCGTCTTCGTGGAGCGCAGCTCCGATTAGTCCTAGTCCGGTGAGTGCGGACTTATGCATGGCCCTTTTGTAGGGGTTCGTAGCATGGAAAACAAAAATTTTCTATCGCATACAAACAAACAAGCCAAGATCTATCTACTAGATTGTAGCAACGAGTCGATGGTATAACTTACCCTCGAAGATTCCAAAGCGTTTAACGAGATCGGATTCTCGTGGGTGATGTAGTCGTACTCTTCCCGATCTCAAGATCGTGTAGACGATCCTTCCAAATACCACGTTAAGAGCGCCCCGCAATCGGTCACACGCTCGCATCGACAAAGACCTTCCTCCCTTGTTCCAAAGAAAATGAGGTTGTAGCACTCTCCTCGTGATTCCCAAGAAGACAACCAAGTGGTACCTAAGTAGAGGGAGATCCGCAGGCTTCGCCAAGCCGGTGCGAGTATGGTGGAGCTTATGAGAGAGGCTATTAGTGGCCTAGTAATTAGACACACCAATTAGAAGGCTCTAAACCAATTAGAAGGCTCTAAACTTTTGGCTAAAGCAATTAGAAGCTCTAAACCAAAACAGCTCTAAAACGGAGATCTAGAGTAGAAAGTTATGTGTCTATGGGAGGAGCCCTTGCCCCTCCTTATATGGGAGGGGTTTCCTTGGCCAGGGAGGAGGAGTCCCTCCCAACTCGGCCTAGGCTGGCCCGAGGAGTCCTACCTCCTCCAAAGTTGATTCCAACTCCTCTTGCTTGTTTCCCACGTTTCTTGTTTTGCGGTTTGACTTTCAAACTGGACATTTGACTTTTCTGTTTTAGGATTCAATTTAATCCTTTATTTGGGACAGCATAACACTTAGTACATGATGCAATCATTCAATGAGCAATGACACATTCATGTACCCTTCCCCGGAGTCTTGGGACAATCCGAACCTTCTAGAACATTCCGATGAAAACACCTAATCATTCCCGAACTCAAACGGACTTTCCTTATATGAATCTTATTCTACGGACCATTCCGGATCACCTCGTGATATCCCGGATCCCATCCGAGACTCAACAACATTTGGTCTCTTTCTCATAATACCATAACTACTCAAACAACGTCAATCCTTAAGTGTGTCTCCACGGTTCGTGAATTATGCGACATGATCGAGACACTTCTCCTAACAATAACCAATAGAGGAATCTGAAATTCATATGGCTCCCACATATTTCTACGACATTTATGATCGAATGAACCACTTACATACGATACCAATTTCCCTTTGTCTCACGATATGTTACTTATCCGAGGTTATGATCGCTTGTGATCTCTCGCATACCTAGTTCAACCTCACATCGATAAGTACTCTTTCTCGCTCCGTGATATGTGATCCCTTGTGACCAAGTCACATGCTTGCAAGCTAATTGGATGACATTCCACCGAGAGGGCCCGAGTATATCTATCCGCCGTCATGTGGATGGACAAATCCCACTCTTGATCCATGTGTTTCAACCAATACTTTCCAACACTTAATGCCACCTTTATAGCCACCCGCCACGGTGTGGTGTTTGATGTCATCAAAGCATCCATCCGTAAAGGTGATATGCATGATCTCATGGTCGAAGGAATTAGGTACTATGTATCGTAAAGCATATAGCAATTGAACTAATGAAATGACTTGATCTTTATGCTACGCTTATCTATAGGAGTATGTCCACCATATCATTCTCCTAACGATATGATCTTGTTGTTGATAACATCTCAATGTTCATGATATGGAAACCATAATCATTAATCAACCAACAAGCTAGTGAAGTATAGAGGCTATACTAGGGACTTCAAATTAAGTTTACAAATCACACAAGTATTAATGGTTTCCTTTTTAATACTATTATAGCATGAATGCAAACATTTATCATAAACACAAAGATATAATAATAACTACATTTATTATTGCCTCTAGGGCATATCTCCAACAGTCTCCCACTTGCACTAGAGTCATCTAATCTAGATTACATGGTAATATACCGAACACCCATGGCGCTTGGTGTTGGTCATGTTTTGCCCTGGAGAGGTTTAGTCAACGGATCCGCCACATTCAGATCTGTGTGTACTTTGCAAATCTTTATATCCCCATCCCGGATATGTTCTCGAATAGCGTGAAAACGCAGCTTGATATGCTTCACTTCTTGTGTGACCTTGGTTCTTGCGCATTGGCTATGGCGCCCATGTTATCACAAGAGATAGACATTGGGTCCAGCGACTTGGAACCACACCCAGCTGTAATGAACTCCTTCATCCATATCGCTTGTGAAGCCTCCGGCAGCCATGTATTCGATTCATTGAAGATCTCGCCACAACGCTTTGCTTTGCACTCCTCCAATAATCCGCACCATTCAAAATAAATACGTATCCAGATTGTGATTTAGAATCATCCGGATCGGTGTTCCAACTAGCATCGGTGTAACCATTAACAACGAGTGTTCATCACCTCCATAAGAAAGAACCATATCCTTAGTTCTTCTCAAGTACTTAAGGATGTTTTGATCATTCCAATGATCCACTCGATCACTTTGATATCTGCTAGTTAAACTAACAGATATGCAATGTCGGGTCTAGTACATAGCATGGCATACATTAGAGATCCTATGGCGAGGCATAGGAGTCTTACTCATCCTTTCTCTATCTTCGCCGATGTCGGACTTTGAGTTTTACTCAAGGTCGATTAGCAACATGGGCAAGAACCCTTTCTTGCTTTCTTCCATTCCAAATCTCTTTAGAACTTTGTCCAAATATGTACTCAGTGACAATGATATTTGGCGCTTCGATCTATCTCTATAAATCTTTATGCCTAATATGTAAGTCGCTTCGCCAAGATCCTTCATTGAAAAACTATTATTCAAATATTCCTTGACACTATTAAGAAGGTCTACATCATTCCCAATCAACAATATGTCATCCACATACAAGATTAAGAATGCTACAGCTCCCACTCACTTTCTTGTAAATACAAGCTTCTCCATAAGTTTGTATAAAACCAAAACTTTTGATTACCTTATCAAAACGTTGATTCCAACTTCTGGGTGCTTGCTTCAATCCATATATGGACCGTTGAAGTTTGCATACCTTGTTAGCATCTATAGGATCGACAAAACCTTTGGGTAGCATCATATACAACTCTTCATCAATGTCTCCATTGAGGAATGCTGTTTTGACATCCATCTGCCATATCTCATAATCATAATATGCAGCATTGCTAACATAATCCTCACAGACTTTAGCTTCGCTACCGTGAGAAAGTCTCATCGTAGTCAACTCCTTGAATTTGTCGAAACCCTTTGCGACAAGTCGAGCTTTATAGATAACATTACCATCAAGATATGTTTTCTTCTTGAAAATCCATTTGTTCTCGACACCTTCCGCCATCCTAAGTCCACCAAAGTCCATACTTGGTTTTCGTACATGGATCCAATCTCGGATTTCATGGCTTCTTGCCATTTATTGAATCTGGGCTCATCATTGCTTCCTCATATGTCTCGGGGTCATCGGTGTTGTCCACCACCATGACATTCATAACGGAATCATACCAACTGGAGTGGTACGAGTTCTCGTTGACCTCCGAGGCTCAGAGCAACTTCAACCAAGTTTCATGATCATCATCATTAGCTTCCTCCCTTATTGGTGCAGCACCACAGAACTTCTTCCAGGTCTGCGCTACTCGCAATTTCGAGAGAAGGTTCAACAACCTCGTCGAGTTCTACTTTCCTTCCACCACTTCTTTCGAGAGAAATTCTTCTAGAAAGGATCCATTCTTAGCAACGAATGTTTTGCCTTCGGATCTATGATAGAAGGTATACCCAATAGTTTCCTTCGTATCCTATGAAGACGATTTTTCCGCTTTGGGTTCAAGCTTGTCCTACAGTAACTTCTTTACATAGGCTTCAGATCCCCAAACTTTAAGGAACGACAATTTAGGTTTCTTCCCAAACCATAATTCATACGGTGTCGTTTCAACGGATTTAGACGGTGCCCTATTTAAAGTGAATGCGGCTGTTTCTAATGCATAACCCCAAAATGATAGCGGTAAATCTAAGTGACATCATAGAACGAACCATATCTAAAAGAGTTCGACATTACGCTCGGACACACCATTACGCTGTGGTGTTCCGGTGTCAATTGTGAAAGTATTCCGACTTCTTTAAATGCTCGCCAAACTCGTAACTTAGATATTCACCTCCACGATCGTAACGAAATTTAATCTTCTTGTTACGTTGATTCTCTACCTCACTTTGAAACTCCTTAAACTTCTCGAAAGTTTCGGACTTATGTTTCATGAAATAGATATATCCATATCTACTCAAGTCATCCGTGAAGGTAAGAACATAACGATAACCATCACATGACGCTACACTCATTGGACCACACACATCGGTATGTATGATTTCCAATAAGTCCGTAGCTCGCTCCATCATACCGTAAAATGGAGTCTTAGTCATTTTTCCCATCGACATGCTTCGCATCTTTCAAGTGATTCAAAATCAAGTGATTCAAGAAGTCCATCTAATGGAGTTTCTTCATACGTTTCACTCCGATGTGACCAAGACGACAAAGGCCACATATAGGTAATTATCGCTTGATTTCAAACGCTTAGCCTCAATGTTGTTGATATGTGTATTTCCACTATCGAGATTCAATAAGAATAGACCATCTATCAAAGGTGCATGTGCATAAAACATATTACTCATATAAATAGAACAACCATTATTCTCAGATTTAAACAAGTAACCGCCTCGCAATAAACAAGATCCCGATATAATGTTCATGCTCAACGCAGCACCAAATAACAATTATTTAAGTATAAAACTAATCCCGATGGTAGATGAAGGGGTAGCGTGTCAACCGCGATCACATCAACCTTTGATCCGCTTTCCCACGCGCATCGTCACCTCGCTCTTCGCTAGCTTCCGCTTATTCGCAACACCTGCTTCGAGTTACAAATATGAGCAACCGAACCAAGATTAAATACCCGTGCACTACTACGAGTACTAGTGAGATACACATCAATAACATGTATATCGATATACCTTTCTTCTTGATGTTGCCGTTCTTCGATCCGCCAAGTACTTTGGGCAATTCCGCTCAAAGGACCTTCTCCTTGCAAGAAAAGCACTCGGTTGCTTAGGTCCAGCCTTGGTCTTCTTCGTCGGTGGTAGCTTTCTTACCACCCTTCTTGAAGTGTCCTTTGCTTAGACTTGCCTTTCTTGAATTTGGTGGTCTTATTGACCAACAACACTTGGTGCTCTTTCTTGATCTCCACTTCGCAGATTTCAACATGGCAAAGAGTTCGCAACGCCTTGTTCATGTTCGCATGTTGTAGTTCATCACAAAGTTCTTGTAACTTGGTGGTAGTGATTGGAGGACACGGTAAATCCTCAAAGCATTAGGAATCACAATACCCAAGCTTTGAAGTTTGTTTGCATGCCCGCACATCTTAAGCACATGCTCACCGACGAGCTGCCTCTTCCATCTTGCGCTTAAAGAACTTTTCAAGCCTCATAGCTTTCAATTGCCGCATGAGTCTCAAAAATCAATTTGAGATCCTCGACAATATCATATGGGTCCGACTCTTCAAACCTTTTCAAGCTCCGATTCTAAACCATACAAGATAGCACATCGAACTATGGAGTACCGATTCTTCCGAGCGAGGTAAACATTCTTTACTTCATCGGAAGCATCACCGCAGTGGGTCACCCAATGTGCATCCAAAGACATAGGTCAAATTACCAGCCGTGAGGACAATCTCAAATTGGAACCAATCCGCTAAGTTGCTTCCATTGTTTTTCAACTTTTCTTTCTAGGAACGCATTAAAATTGATGGTAGGGCTGCCATTGATCTACAAACATATTTGCAATAGTTTAGACTAAGTTTATGACAAATTGAGTTCAAATTAATTAATGAAATTAAACTAGGTGAACTCCCACCAAAACAACATCCTCACATTGTTTTAGTGATCACACGAACCAAATCCACTACATCAACACCGATCATCACGAGAGTTGATATAGTTTCAATGGCGAACAATCATCATGTTCATCATATCTACTATACGATTCATGCTTTACCTTTCGGTAATCCGTGTTCCGAGACCATGTCTCACATGCTAGGCTCGTAAGATCAAACCTTAGTTTCGCATGAGCAAATCTGGCTTGCTCACGTTGTATACACTTGCGTAATCTAGAACACCCGATCATCACGTGGTGCTTCAAACAACAAGCTTTAGCAACGGTGCTAACTAAGGGTGAACACTTTATGATTTGAAATTGATGTGCATGAGGGATCATCTTATAATGCTACCGCTGCCTACTAAGCAATACAAGATGCATAAAGGATTAACATCACATGCAATTCAATATATGTGATATGATATGGTTTTCTTCTTCGTGCCTCCGATCTCCATCTTCAAGCACGAACATGATCTCCATCATCACCGCATTGCATCAAGGTCAATGACGCTTCTCCATGGTTGTCTTCCACCGCTTCAACTATTACAACTACTTTGAATAGACACGCTGGTCTTAACATAAAATTAAAGACAACCATATGGTTCTCGCCGTTGTCGACTTACAATAAGGAACATTGCATACATCGAATATAATCACAATCATGGCCATATCACATCATCGACACCCCGCAAAACAAAGTTAGACGCTTCTACTTTCTTTGCATATTTTACGTGGTTTGGGGCTTTCAATAAGTGTCGCTCTAACTTACGAACAAAAACCACAACATTGATACTAGCATTGTTGATCACCCGTTGTAAATTGGATCTTAACTATGCTAGGAGAAACATGCACCATAAAGCCACTTATGCAATACAAGTTACATGTCAAGCGTGGAGCAAGTCTCATGAACGATGTCATGTAAGGTTAGCCCGGCCGCTTCATCCCAACATACCGCAAGATGCAAAGTACACAAAAAGCAATCTACAATAAAGCATCAACGCACAATGACCATTGTGTTCTACTCAGGCAATGATCTACATATAGACACGGCTCGATACCATCGTAGGGGTTCGTAGCATGGAAAACAAAAATTTTCTATCGCATACAAACAAACAAGCCAAGATCTATCTACTAGATTGTAGCAACGAGTCGATGGTATAACTTACCCTCGAAGATTCCAAAGCGCTTAACGAGATCGGATTCTCGTGGGTGATGTAGTTGTACTCTTCTCGATCTCAAGATCGTAGACGATCCTTCCAGCGCCACGCTCCCAAGCGCCCCTGCAATCGGTCACACGCTCGGTACTGACGAAGACCTTCCTCTCCCTTGTTCCAAAGCAATGGAGGTTGTAGCACTCTCCTCGTGATTCCTAAAGACAACGGCGTACCTAAGTAGAGGGAGATCCCGCAGGCTTCGCCTTAAGCAAGTAGTATGGTGGAGCTTATGAGAGAGGCTATTAGTGGCCTAGTAATTAGACACACCAATTAGAAGGCTCTAAACCAATTAGAAGGCTCTAAACTGTGGCTAAAGCAATTAGAAGCTCTAAACCAAAACAGCTCTAAAACGGAGATCTAGAGTAGAAAGTTATGTGTCTATGGAGGAGCCCTGCTTGCCCTCCTTATATGGGAGGGGTTTCTTGGCCAGGGAGGGAGGAGTCCCTCCCAACTCGGCCTAGGGTCTGGCCCGGAGGAGTCCTACCTCCTCCAAAGTTGATTCCAACTCCTCTTGCTTGTTTCCCACAGTTTCTTGTTTTGGCGCTTGACTTTCAAACCGACATTTGACTTTTCTGCTTTAGGATTCAATTTAATCCTTTATTTGGGACAGCAATAACACTTAGTACATGATGCAATCATTCAATGAGCAATGACACATTCATGTACCCTTCCCCGAGTGCTTGGACAATCCGAACCTTCTAGAACATTCCCGATGAAAACACCTAATCATTCCCAACTCAAACGGGACTTTCCTTATATGAATCTTATTCTCCGACCATTCCGGATCACCTCGTGATATCCCGGATCCCATCCGAGACTCAACAACATTTGGTCTCTTTCTCATAATACCATAACTACTCAAACAACGTCAATCCTTATGTGTCTCCTACGGTTCGTGAATTATGCGACATGATCGAGACACTTCTCAACAATAACCAATAGAGGAATCTGAAATTCATATGGCTACATATTTCTACGATTACTTTGCGATCGAATGAACCACTTACATACGATACCAATTTCCCTTTGTCTCACGATATGTTACTTATCCGAGGTTATGATCGCTTGTATCTCGCATACCTAGTTCAACCTCACATCGATAAGTACTCTTTTCTCGCTCGTGATATGTGATCCCTGTGACCAAGTCACATGCTTGCAAGCTAATTGGATGACATTCCACCGAGGGCCCAGAGTATATCTATCCGCCATGTGGATGGACAAATCCCACTCTTGATCCATGTGTTTCAACCAATACTTTCCAACACTTAATGCCACCTTTATAGCCACCCGCCACGGTGTGGTGTTTGATGTCATCAAAGCATCCATCCGTAAAGGTGATATGCATGATCTCATGGTCAAGGAATTAGGGTACTATGTATCGTAAAGCATATAGCAATTGAACTAATGAAATGACTTGATCTTTATGCTACGCTTATCTATAGGAGTATGTCCACCATATCATTCTCCTAACGATATGATCTTGTTGTTGATAACATCTCAATGTTCATGATATGGAAACCATAATCATTAATCAACCAACAAGCTAGTGAAGTATAGAGGCTATACTAGGGACTTCAAATTAAGTTTACAAATCACACAAGTATTAATGGTTTCCTTGTTAATACTATTATAGCATGAATGCAAACATTTATCATAAACACAAAGATATAATAATAACTACATTTATTATTGCCTCTAGGGCATATCTCCAACACCTTTTCGGGTCCCCCTCCGGAGGTGGGTGAGCCGCGAGATACGCAGTGGCTGCCATGATCGCTGCTTGTGGCGTCTTCGGGGTGATGTTGCCGTCAGCGTCCATATCCATGAACGATGTATGGAGAGTTCGGGTCACGTCACGCCGTTCCTTGGGGTCCATGTTTTCCACCCGAGAGCGGTGCTTGTTTCCATGATTTCTGTTTGTGCTAGAGCCGGGTTCCATGGCGGAGAGCGCAGCTGGCTACCGGACTCGGGGCTTGCTTGCTTGTTTGTCGGCGTCTTCGTGATCTCGACTTGTTTCTTGTGCTCCTCGATGAGGAGGTAGTGGTATGCCCTCACAGATCACGGGAGTCCAGGGTAGGACTATTTCACCGCGACGGCCGCGGCGTGCTTCTACCCATCCTTCTTGCTAAGTTGGATGAGGTGGCCACGCTTTTTCCTGTTTTCGCCCTTCCGCAGTTGGGGTTGGGCGGCGGTTAGGCGTTCCTCGTCGGCTTGATGATCGCGCGCATGATAGCGCCGCAGATTGGTTGGCCGCCGCAGCCTTTCGATCCGGAACGTAGGTCCCTTCATCCAAGGTGGATCGCATAGATCGGAGTTGCAACTGCCGCCAGAGAACTCATCTGTTGATGGTGACGCGTAGCACGGGGTGTGGAGCCCACGGCGGGCCTGATTGACAAGACGGCACCCGCCAGGAGGCGAGGGTGCCGCTTGTCCCACCGAAGCGAAGCTCCAAAAATTTCGAGTCCGCCGCCACGGGCTCAAATCCTTCATGGTGGCCGAAAGTGGGCGGTGAAGTCGGCGCCAAGAGGAGGTGATTCTCCGTCGCAGAGTTGTAGATCGATCGGTCGGAACCGCCACGACCAAGACATCAAGAGCCCCAATTCCCACAGACGGCGCCAATTGACGAGGTTTAATCTCGTCAATGCCCATTGTTATGGACTTGGGTTTTGGAGAAGATGGGGATGCTGGAGATCGTGGCACGGTTAACAAACAAGAAACCAGGGGACACAAGATTTACCTGTGTTCAGTTCCGGAGGGAAAACCCTACTCGCTTGTCCGCTCTTTGATTACGGCGAACCAAGGTTGGTGTGGCGCAGATTCGATCTGGCATGGATGCGTGTGCGAAAGTATGAGTCGAGGCTGGTTGAGTTCTTCTAGGACGTGCCCTCCTGGCCTTTATATAGACTTAGGCAGGTCCCGGGCGTAGTCCTAGTCGGTTACAAGTTCTTAGGGTTTTACCCCTTTGAGTTTCCTATCTCCTCTAGTCTTGTTCTCCAAGGATCCGAAGACGTCATGGGCCTTGGCCACCCGAAAATCTTCATGGGCCAGCAGATGTTCACCGTGGGCCTTCCTTGGGCTGGACTAGGTATGTCAAGTTACATACCAGAGGGTATAACCATGTCGAAGCCCTTCAAGAAGGGCGGCAAGCGCATCGCCTCCGAGAAGAAGCTCAAGTCCGGTCCTAAGCTAATCGAAAGTGCTTCTATTGCAAGGACAAGGGTCATCGAAGCGAATCGTCAAGTACTTAGCGGACAAGAAGGCTGGCACCATCAAAGGTATATTTGATATACATGTTATTGATGTTTTCCTTACTAGCCCTCGTAGTGCCCGGTATTTGATACCGTTGGTTGCTAATATTTGTAACTCAAACAGAGCTACGGAATAGACGGGCTTTATAGGGATGAGGTGACGATGCTGCGGCAACGGATCAAGAGTTGATGTGATGGCCGTCGACGCCTCCTTAGTTTTACCTTTGGGATTAGTTTTAAACCTTAATAAATGTTATTATGTGCCTCGTTGAGCATGAAAATTATTTCGGATCGTGTTTATTGCAAGACGGTTATTCATTTAAATCGGAGAATAATGGTTGTTCTATTTATATGAGTAACATATTTTATGGTCATGCACCTCTTGTGAATGGTTTATTTCTTCTAAATCTCGAAAGGGATGAAACACACATCCATAACATTGAGGCTAAGAGATGCAAAGTAGATAGTGATAATACTACTTATTTGTGGCATCGCTCTAGGTCATATTGGTGTAAAGCGCATGAAGAAACTCCATTCTGGTGGACTTTTGGAGTCTCTTGATTTTGAATCATTTGACACATGCGAACCATGCCTCATGGGCAAGATGATCAAAACCCCGTTCTCCGGTATGATGGAGCGAGCAACGGACTTGTTGGAAATCATACATACCGATGTATGCGGACCGATGAGTGTTTTGACGCGTGGTAGATATCGCTATTTTCTCACTTTTTCCGATGACTTAAGTAGGTATGGGTATATCTATTTAATGAAACATAAATCTGAAACGTTTGAAAAGTTCAAAGAATTTCAGAATGAAGTGGAGAACCATCGTAACCGAAAGATTAAGTTTCTACGATCCGATCATGGAGGTGAATATTTAAGTTATGGTTTTCTCACGCATCTTAAAGCAAGTGGAATCGTTTCACAACTCACGCCACCCGGAACACCACAGCGCAATGGTGTGTCTGATCGCCGGAATCGAACCCTAGTAGATATGGTCCGATCAATGATGTCTCTTACTGATTTGTCGTTATCATTTTGGGGTTATGCATTAGAAACCGCTGCATTCACTTTAAATAGGGCTCCATCTAAATCCGTTGAGATGACACCGTATGAACTGTGGTTTGGTGCTAAACCTAAGTTGTCGTTTCTTAAAGTTTGGGGATGCGGTTACGTCAAGAAGTTGATGTCGAACAAGCTCGAACCCAAAGCGGAGAAATGCGTCTTCATAGGATACCCTAAGGAAACTATTAGGTATACCTTCTATCACAGAACCGAAGGCAAAGTGTTTGTCGCAAAGAACGGTTCCTTTCTTGAGAAGGAGTTTCTCTCGAAAGAAGTGAGTGGGAGGAAAGTAGAGCTAGACGAGGTTATTGAACCTTCTATTGAGTTGGAGAGTAGCGCAGCACCTGAAATTGTTCCAATGCCGCCTGTACCAACGATAGAGGAAGCTAATGACAAGGATCATGAAGCTTCGGACGATGCTGCTACTGAACGTCGCAGGTCGACAAGGTCGCGTGCCCCTCCTGAGTGGTACCGCAACCCTGTCTTGTTAGTAGAAGACAGTGAACCTACGAACTATGAGGAAGCGATGATGAGCCTAGACTCTGAGAAATGGCTAGAAGCCATGAAATCCGAATTGGGATCCATGAGCGAAAACCAAGTATGGACTTTGGTGGACCCTCCTAGCGACCGAAAGGCCGTTGAGTGCAAATGGATCTTCAAGAAGAAAACGGACGCGGATGGTAATGTTACCGTCTATAAAGCACGGCTTGTCGCGAAAGGTTTTCGACAAGTTCAAGGTGTTGACTATGATGAGACTTTCTCTCCTGTAGCGATGTTTAAGTCCATTCGGATTTTATTAGCAATTGCTGCGTTTCATGATTATGAAATATGGCAGATGGATGTCAAGATCGTTCCTCAATGGCAACATTGATGAAGAGTTGTATATGATGCAACCCGGTTTTCGATCCTAAGGATGTCGATAAAGTATGCAAACTTCATTGCTCCATTTATGGATCAAGCAAGCATCTCGGAGTTGGAACCTTCGTTTTGATCAAGTGATCAAGAGCTTTGGATTTGTTCCAAATTGCTACGAAGCTTGCATCTACAAGAAAGTGAGTGGGAGATCGGTGACGTTTCTGGTACTATATGTGGATTACATATTGATTATTGGAAATGACATTAACATGCTTAACGATGTGAAGAGTTATTTGAACAAGTGTTTTTCAATGAAAGACCTAGGTGAAGCTGCTTATATATTGGGCATCAAGATCTATAGAGATAGACAAAGACGCCTGATAGCTTTAAGCCGAGTACATACCTAGACAAAGTTCAAAAGGTTCGTAATGGATAAGGCAAAGAAAGGTTCGGCCTATGTTGTCGTAAGATATTGAGCAAGGCTCGGTGTTCCTACCAGAAATGATAGGGAAGCTATGAGCAAAGTGCCTTATGCTCGGCCATAGGTTCCATCATGTATGCCATGTCTTGTACTAGACCGGATGTGTCCAATGCTCTTAGTTTGACGAGCAGATATCAAAGTGATCCAGTGGAACATCGACAGCCGAAGAACATCCTAAAGTACCTAAATAGAACTAAAGAAATGTTCTTAGTCTATGGGGTGATGAACAACTCGTCAGAAAAGGTTACGCCGATGCTAGTTTTGACACCGACAAGGATGATTCTAAATCTCGACAGATACGTTTATATTTTGAATGGAGGAGCTGTGAGTCGAGAAGTCGGAAGCAAAGCATGATCGGGATCTATAGTAGAAGCGGAATACATGGTCAGCAGGTTGGCCAAGTGAAGGAGTTTGGATCAGAACTTCATCATCGAGCTTGGCGTTCCAAGTGCATTGGACCCACTGGAGATATTGTGTGACAACACTAGCGCCATAGCACTCGCTAAGGAACCAAGATATCATCCAAAGACCAAGCATATCAACTCAAAGTTTCATATAATCCGAGATTATATAGCGATGGAGATCCAAGATTAGCAAAGTACATACGGATCAATGTCGCAGATCCATTGACTAAACCTCTTCCACGTGTAAAACATGATCACACCTCGGTGCCATGGGTGTGAGATTGTTGCCAAATGTAAACTAGATTATTGACTCTAGTGCAAGTGGGAGACTGTTGGAATTATGCCCTAGAGGCAATAATAAAGATGTTATTATTATAATTCTTGTTCATGATAATGTTTATATTCCATGCTAGAATTGTATTAGCGGAAACTTTAATACTTGTGTGGTGTTTGAACAACACCGTGTCCCTAGTACGCCTCTATGGACTAGATCATTGATCAATGATGGTTAAGGTTTCCTAACCATAGACATGAGTTGTCAATTGATAATGAGATCATATCATTGGGTGAATGATATGGTGATAATTCCAAACTAAGCGAAGCAATTAGATCGTGCCATCGTGTTCGTCTTTGTGAAGCTTTTCTTATGTCAAATATTGTATTCGTTAGACCATGAGATAATACAACTCCTGTATCGAAGAAAGCTTTGAGGTCATCAAACGTCATCCTATGAGAGGGTGATCATAAAGGTGTCTCTCGGTGATCGGAAAGTATCATTGGGTTGTATGTATCGAGATGGGATTTGTCCCTCCCAAGTCGAGAGATATACTTGGGCCCACTCGTAATCGATATCAACACCACTTGCAAGCATGTGGTTAAGGAATTAATCACAAAGTGATATCGGATTACGAACAGTAAAGTACTTGGTGAACGAGATTGAACTAGGTATGACGGCATCGACGATCGAATCTCGGGCAAGTAAAATATCGCGAGACGAAGGGAATATATATGGGATTGATTGAATCTGGCATCGTGGTTCATCCGATATGATTATCGATGAATGTGTGGAGTCAATATGGGTTTCGCACTCAGCGTTGATTATTGATAGAAGATCATGTCTGCATATTCTCGAACCCGCAGGGTCACACACTTAACGTGTCTCGATGCTAGGATAGATTGGATAATTGGTGTATGAGTTTTTGTTCGGAGTCTCGGATGGGATCCGGGACATAACGAGAGGTTCCGGAGTGGTCCAGAATAAGATTCATATAAGGCGGTAGTTTTTGGAGTTCGAATTGTTCCGGGTTAATCGATTGTACCGAAGCTTCTAGAACCTTCCTAAGGGGACCAACGTGGACACACCTTCCGGGAGGGGCATGGGCCTATGAGGGAGCGCTGCCGCATTGGGGCACAAGGCCCCATAGGGCCCAGCCGGCCAGAGAGGTTTAAACTAGATAGAGTTTCTAGAAGGGGTTTGCCCCACCTCCTCCTTGGGGCCGCCTTGGCTTGGGAGGGGCTGCGCCCACTCTATATATAGAGGGATGGCACCAACCCCCCACACCTTCCTCCAACCCTAGCCGCTCAGCCTCCCTCTCCCTCCCGATCGCTTGTAGGCGAAGCCCTGCTGCAGAAATTCTCCACCAATTGCACCGCGCCGTCGCGTTGTAGATCCAACCCATCTCTCCACCATACTTGCTGGACCAAGGAAGGAGGATACGTCGAGGTGCTGCACGTGTGCATCTCACGGAGGCACCGCCACTTGTGGTGCTAGATCGGATCGGATCGCGAGGAGGAGAAGCGAGTACGACTACATCACCCACGTTCCGATTTAACGCTCACTGCGAATCTTCAAGGGTATGAAGATATAATCCAATCTCTCTCATTGTTTGCATCTCCTAGATTAGATCTTGGCTTTCCCTCTGTTCGCATCCGTAGAAAATTTTGATTTACTATGCCGCGAAACCCTTCAGTGGTATCAGAGCTAGATCTATGCGTAGATGTGTTTCACGAGTAGAACGCAACATGGTTGTTGCGGGCGTTGATGTTTCTGTTGCAAGCCTCTTGTTTGTGTTCTTCTTACGCGGATAGTGAGATTGAAGCGGTCCAGCCAACCTTACGCGACGCCGTCATGAGACCGCCCGACTTGACGTGTGGCTTGTTCCACACATGTGGCTGGTGGATGTCAGTTTCTCTCACTATAGTTGTCATGGGATTAACACCGGAGTTTGGCAACCATAATATCACCGTTGTGGCTTACCCTAGGTAATAATCGTTCTTAGCATCTACTCCCATAAGCCACGTAAAACATGCAACAACAAAGTAGAGGCGTCTAACTTGTTTTTGCAGGGAGTGTTTTCTGTGATATGGTATGGCCCAAGATGTGATGTGTATAATGTATGCGATGATCATGTTTCACGACTTGCATGTCGATGAGTACACAACCGGCAGGAGCCATATGGTTGTCTTTATAATTGTGTATGACCTGTGTGTCAACTTCTTATGCGCCATGTAATAGTTTCACTTTATCGCTAAGTAGTTAGCAATAGTTGTAGTTGCTATTCGTGGTGGAGGCAATCATGGTGGAGTGATGGAGATCATGCCGGAGCGCACAAGATGGAGATCATTGCGCGAAGATTGGCTATACCATGTCACATTAAAGTTATATGCATGTGATGTTTATCCTTTTATGTATCTTATTATGCTTAGATCGCGACGGTAGCATTATAAGATGATTCCTCACTTAAAGATCAAGATAAAAATTGTGTTCTCCCCGAGTATGCACTGCTATGAAAGTTCGTCGTGTCCAAGCATCACGTGATGATCGGGTGCTATAGACTCTACACTCACATACAACGGGTGCAAGCCGCTTTGCACACGCTGAAATACTTGGTCTCACTTGACGAGCCTAGCATGTATGACATGGCCTCGGAACACATGAACCGAAAGGTTAAGCATGAGTCATATGAATGATATGATCGACACTTCGTTGTCCACCATTGAAACCACATCTCTTCTCGTGATGATCGGATTAGGTGTGGTGAATTTGGATCATGTTCACTAAACAACTTGAGGGCTGTTGAATTTAGTGGAGTTCATCCGTAATTTGATTAAGTTGAACTATTTATCATGAACATAGTCTAAATTGTACTTGCAAATCCGTAGATCACATGGCCAAGTCCAACTTCAACTTCAACGTTTTCTTTGAGAAGGAAAAGCTTAGAAACAATGGGTCTAACTTCACCAATTGGTTCCGCAATCTAAGAATCATTCTCTCGGCGGTCAAAGGACTATGTCCTTGGGAAAGCGTTAGGTGACCTCTGCAATCAAGCTACTTGCCGATGAGAAAGCTGTCTATCAATCAAGAAAGATGATTATGGTGTGATTAAGAGCACCATGTTGTTTGCTATGGAACCGAAATTCAAAATCGTTTTGAAGACTATCCCGCCCTTTGAGATTCTCGAAGAGTCGAAACCATGTTTTACTCAGGCTGCTCGAGAGATATGAGATCTCTGAGAAGTTCTTTAACTGCAAGATGGAGGAAGGGATGTTGACATGGTTATACCCTACGGGTATGTAACTTTAGCATACCTAGTCCAGCCCAAGGAAGGCCCACGACAGACATACGCTGGCCCATGAAGATTTTCGGGTGGCCAAGGCCCATGACGTCTTCGGATCCTTGGAGAACAAGACTAGAGGAGATAGGAAACTCAAAGGGGTAAAACCCTAAGAACTTGTAACCGACTAGGACTACGCCCGGGACCTGCCTAAGTCTATATAAAGGCCAGGAGGGCACGTCCTAGAAGAACTCAACCAGCCTCGACTCATACTTTCGCACACGCATCCACGCCAGATCGAATCAAGACCTGTAACCTTCGGTTCCAGTAATCAAAGAGAAGACAAGCAGAGTAGGGTTTTCCCGGGGCCCGAACCAGGTAAATCTTGTG
Organism: Avena longiglumis; assembly: GCA_030063025.1. Taxonomy (NCBI): domain Eukaryota; kingdom Viridiplantae; phylum Streptophyta; class Magnoliopsida; order Poales; family Poaceae; genus Avena; species Avena longiglumis. The sequence goes on from CP125974.1 coordinate 568,885,959, forward strand.
TCCCTGGTTGCTTGTCTCATAACCGTGCCAAGATCTCCAGATCCCCATCTTCTCCAAAACCCAAGTCCATAACAATGGGCATTGAGATTAAACCTCATCAATTGGCGCCGTCAGGAATTGGGGCTGATTGATGCGTGACGGTTCCGACGATCGATCTACAACTCGCGACGACGGAGAATCACCTCCTCTTCGCGCTGACTTCACCGCCCACTCCGGCCACCATGAAGGATTTCGAGTCGTGGGCGACGGACTCGAAATTTTGTTCGAGCTTCCGGGCCTGGGACAACCGCACCTCCGCCTCCTGAGCGGGTGCCCGTGCCAATCAGCCCGCCTGTGGGCTCCACACCCCGTGCATCACGCCACCATCACCAGATGAGTTCTAGAAGAAGAACAGAACTCCGATCAGGCGATCCACCTTCGGATGAAGGGACCTACGTTCCGGATCCGAAAGCTGCGCAGAAATAACCAATCTGCAGCGCTATCGTGCGCGCATCATCCAAGCCGACGAGGAAACGCCTAACCCGCTGCCCAACCCCAACCCGCAGGAGAAACGGCAAACGGAAAACTGTGGCCACCTCATCCAACTTAGCAAAGAAGGATGGGTAGAAGCACGCCGTCGCAGTGAAATAGTCCTACCCTGGACTCCCGCGTGATCTGCCGAGGGCATACCACTACCTCCTCATCGAGGAGCACAAGAAACAAGTCGAGATGCGTAAGACGCCGACAACGCATAAGCAAGCATTTGAGTCCAGCGCGCGACGAGCTGCGCTCTCCGCCATGGAACCCGGCTCTAGCACAAACAGAAATCATGGAAACAAGCACCGCTCTCGGGTGGAAAACATGGACCCCAAGGAACGGCGTGACGTGACCCGAACTCTCCATACATCGTTCATGGATATGGACGCTGACGACAACATCACCCCGAAGACGCCACAAGCAGCGATCATGGCAGCCCATCAGATTCATGGCTCACCCACCTCCGGAGGGACCCAAAAGGGCCATGCATAAGTCCGCACTCACCGGACTAGGACTAATCGAGCTGCGCCCACGAAGACGCTCTGGAGCCAAAGAAAAAGCTCCCCCAGCGCGACGAGCCCCACACCTCATCCGAAGAGGAAGAGGAGCACGATCTTCCTCGAAGGAAGAAGCTCCAACCGCCACAAACACGACTACGGCCAGAGACAAGCTTACATAGCGCAAGATCGACAAAGCACGCCGCAAACGCATGCTCGTCGAATCGAGATGGATGAAGACGAAGGAGAACTCTGGAGCCCGATGCTTTCAGCAGATCTGTTCGGCGAACAGATGCCACGCGACTTCAAGCTTCCTTCGGATACTCCGAGTTCAACTACACAAGACCCAAAGTCTTGGCTCGGACCACCACATCCGTCAAGCTTCATGGAGGCAACAAAGAAACCGCCATGCAATGCCTTCACCGCAATGACAGCGCTGGTCCGCTCAAGACCTATCATCGAGGATCCATCCGAAGCTGGGAGGATCTCGCCACTGACTTCATCCGAAATTTCAAAGGCACCAGAAGAGGCCTGGCTCAATCAAGAATTGCGAGCCTGCACTCAAAGAACGGGTGAATCTATTCGCTCATACATACGCTGGTCTACGACCAAGAACTCCGCAGACACATCTCCGAAGAGAGGGCCATCGACGCCTTCGTGGACGACGCCAGCGCCAGACTTCAAGGAGGAACTTGGGCGTGTAAATCCCAAGACACTCGACCACCTCATGGAAATCGCCAACAGTTGGGCAGACGGCGAAGATTGCATCCAGCGACCGCAATCAGATGAAGAGGACGACTACGGCCGAAGACGCCGGGGTCCCATACCCCCTATTAAGATGACGGGCTACACTCAACGCCTTGAGCAGCTGGAATGCACGATTCCAGAGGAGCTCAAGATTGACAAGGTTCTGCAATCACTCCCTCCCAGCTACAAAAGTTTTGTAGTAACTCACAATCAGATTGGTTCCACTGATACGATCACCGAGCTCGCAAAGTCAAGGCCGCGAAGTGGACATCAAAAGGATAATCATGTGTTGATGGTCAACAAGCCCACCTTTAAGAAAGGCAGGAGCAAAGAAGCCCTTCAAGAAGGGCGGCGTAAGCGCCTTGCCCCGAGAAGAAGCTCAAGTCTGGTCCTAAGCCGACACCGAGTGCTTCTATTGCAAGGACAAGGGTCATCGAAGAATCGTCCAAGTACTTAGCGGACAAGAAGGTTGGCACCATCAAAGGTATATTTGATATACATGTTATTGATGTTTTCCTTACTAGCCCTCGTTGTAGTGCACGGGTATTTGATATCGGTTCGAGTTAATATTTGTAACTCAAACAGAGCTACGGAATAGACGCGGCTTGCGAGGGATGAGGTGACGATGCGGCGTCAACGGATCAAGAGTTGATGTGATGGCCATCGGCACGCTCTCCTTAGTTTTACCTTCGGGATTAGTTTTAAACCTTAATAAATGTTATTATGTGCCTGCGTTGAGCATGAACATTATTTCTGGATCGTGTTTATTGCAAGACGGTTATTCATTTAAATCGGAGAATAATGGTTGTTCTATTTATATGAGTAACATCTTTTATGGTCATGCACATCTTGTGAATGGTTTATTTCTTCTAAATCTCGAAAGGGACGAAACACACATCCATAACATTGAGGCTAAGAGATGCAAAGTATTGGAGATATGCCCAAGAGGCAATAATAAAGTGGTTATTATCATATCTTCACACTTATGATAAATGTTTACATACCATGCCGGAAACATTAATACTTGTGTGATTTGTAAACTAAAATAAGAGTCCCTAGTAAAGCCTCTTGTTAAACTAGCTTGTTGGTTAATATATGATCATGGTTTCCTGATCATGAACACAGAGATGTTATTAACAACAGGGTCATATCATTAGGAGAATGATGTGATGGACATACTCCTATAGTTAAGCGTAGCATAAAGATCAAGTCATTTAATATAGTTCATTTGCTATAAGCTTTCTGATACATAGTAACCTAATTCCTTCGACCATGAGATCATGCATATCACCTTTGCCGGATGGATGCTTTGATGACATCAAACACCACACCGTAACTGGGTGGCTATAAAGGTGGCATTGAGTGTTCGGAAAGTGTTGGTTGAAACACATGGATCAAGAGTGGATTTGTCCATCCATATGACGGATAGATATACTGGGCCCTCTTGGAATGTCATCCAATTAGATTGCAAGCATGTGACCGGCTCACAAGGGATCACATATCACGAACGAGAAAAGGGTACTTATCTAACGAGGTTGAACTGGGTATGCAGAGATACCTACGATCATAACCTCGGATAAGTAAACTATCGTGAGACAAAGGGAAATTGGTATCGTATGTAAGTGGTTCACTCGATCGCAAAGTAATCGTAGAAATATGTGGGAGCCATATGAATTTCCAGATTCCTCTATTGGTTATTGTTCGAGAAGTGTCTCGATCATGTCCGCATAATTCACGAACCGTATGGAGACACACTTAAGGATTCGACGTTGTTTGAGTAGTTATGGTATTATGAGAAAGAGACCGAATGTTGTTCGAGTCTCGGATGGGATCCGGATATCACGAGGTGATCCGGAATGGTCCGGAGAATACGATTCATATAAGGAAAGTCCCGCTTTGAGTTCGGAAATGATTCCTGTTTTCATCGAATGTTCTAGAAGGTTCCTAATGTCCCAAGACTCCGGGGAAGGGTACATGAATGTTTCATTACATATTGAATGATTGCATCATGTACTAAGTGTTCTTGCTGTTCCAAATAAAGGATTAAATTGAATCCTAAAACAGAAAAGTCAAATGGCCAGTTTAAAAGTCAAACGGCTAAAACAAGAAACTGTGGGAAACAAGCAAGAGGTGATTGGAACCGACTTGGGGGAGGAGTCCCTCCAAGCCAAGGCCACCCAAGGCCGACTTGGGGAGGGACTCCCTCCCCTTGGCCGCCCCTCCCACCTATAAAAGGAGGGGCATGGCCTCCTCCTCTAGACACACAAGTTCCTATCCTCTAATCTCCGGTTTAGAGCCGTTTTGGTTTAGAGCTTCTAATTGCACTAGCCTTCGGTTTAGAGCCTTCTAATTGGTGTGTCTAAAATCTAGACCACAAATAGCTCTCTCTCTCATACTCCACCATACTCGCTCCGGCTTAAGAAGCCTCATGATCTCCTACTTCCTGCATTACGCCAGGCCGAATCGCGGAGAGTGCTACAACCTCCGTTGCCTTGGAACAAGGAGAGGAAGGTCTTCGTCGAAAATCGAACGTGTGACGATCATGAAGCGCCGAACGCAGCCTTAAGGATCGCTTACACGATCTTGAGATCGGGAAGAGTACGACTACATCACCCACGAGAATCCGCTCTCGTTAAATACTTTGGAATCTTCGAGGGTAAGTTATTCCATCGACTCGTTGCTACAATCTAGTAGATAGATCTTGGCTTGTTTGTTTGTATGCGATAGAAATTTTTTGTTTTCCATGCTACGAATCCCTACACAAAGTAGATAGTGATAATACTACTTATTTGTGGCACTGTCGTCTAGGTCATATTGGTGTAAAGCGCATGAAGAAACTCCATTATGATGGACTTTTGGAGTCTCTTGATTTTGAATCATTTGACACATGCGAACCATGCCTCATGGGCAAGATGATCAAAACCCCGTTCTCCGGTATGATGGAGCGAGCAACGGACTTGTTGGAAATCATACATACCGATGTATGCAGACCGATGAGTGTTTCGACGCGTGGTGGATATCGCTATTTTCTCACTTTTTCCGATGACTTAAGTAGGTATGGGTATATCTATTTAATGAAACATAAATCTGAAACGTTTGAAAAGTTCAAAGAATTTCAGAATGAAGTGGAGAACCATCGTAACAGAAATATTAAGTTTCTACGATCCGATCGTGGAGGTGAATATTTGAGTTATGATTTTCTCACGCATCTTAAAGCAAGTGGAATCGTTTCACAACTCACGCCACCCGGAACACCACAACACAATGGTGTGTCTAAACGCCAGAATCGAACCCTATTAGATATGGTCCGATCAATGATGTCTCTTACTGATTTGCCATTATCATTTTGGGGTTATGCATTAGAAACCGCTCCATTCACTTTAAATAGGGCTCCATCTAAATCCGTTGAGACGACACCGTATGAACTGTGGTTTGGTGCTAAACCTAAGTTGTCATTTCTTAAAGTTTGGGGATGCGAAGCTTACGTCAAGAAGTTGATGCCGGACAAGCTCGAACCCAAAGCGGAGAAATGCGTCTTCATAGGATACCCTAAGGAAACTATTGGGTATACCTTCTATCACAGAACCGAAGGCAAAGTGTTTGTCGCAAAGAATGGTTCCTTTCTTGAGAAGGAGTTTCTCTCGAAAGAAGTGAGTGGGAGGAAAGTAGAGCTAGACGAGGTTATTGAACCTTCTATTGAGTTGGAGAGTAGCAGACCGAAATTGTTCCAATGTCACCGCACCAATGATAGAGGAAGCTAATGACAAGGATCATGAAGCTTGGACGATGTTGCTCTTGAGCGTCAGGTCGACAAGGTCGCGTGCCCCTCCTGAGTGGTACGGCAACCCTGTCTTGACTGTCTTGTTAGTAGAAGACAGTGAACCTACGAACTATGAGGAAGCGATGATGAGCGCAGACTCTGAGAAATGGCTAGAAGCCATGAAATCCGAATTGGGATCCATGAGCGAAAACCAAGTATGGACTTTGGTGGACCCTCCTAACGACCGAAAGGCCGTTGAGTGCAAATGGATCTTCAAGAAGAAAACGGACGCGGATGGTAATGTTACCGTCTATAAAGCACAGCTTGTCGCGAAAGGTTTTCGACAAGTTTAAGGTGTTGACTACGATGAGACTTTCTCTCCCGTAGCGATGTTTAAGTCCATTCGGATTTTATTAGCAATTGCTGCGTTTCATGATTATGAAATATGGCAGATGGATGTCAAGACTGCGTTCCTCAATGGCAACATTGATGAAGAGTTGTATATGATGCAACCCAAAGGTTTTGTCGATCCTAAGGATGCTGATAAAGTATGCAAACTTCAGCGTTCCATTTATGGACTGAAGCAAGCATCTCGGAGTTGGAACCTTCGTTTTGATCAAGTGATCAAGAGCTTTGGATTTGTTCCAAATTGCTACGAAGCTTTTATTTACAAGAAAGTGAGTGGGAGCTCGGTGACATTTCTAGTACTATATGTGGATGACATATTGAATATTGGAAATGACATTAACATGCTTAACGATGTGAAGAATTATTTGAACAAGTGTTTTTCAATGAAAGACCTAGGTGAAGCTGCTTATATATTGGGCATCAAGATCTATAGAGATAGACAAAGACGCCTGATAGCTTTCAGCCAGAGTACATACCTAGACAAAGTTCTGAAAAAGTTCAGAATGGATAAGGCAAATAGAGGTTCAGTGCCTATGTTGTCAGGTAAGATATTGACCAAGGCTCAGTGTCCAGCTACGGTAAATGATAGGGAAGCTATGAGCAAAGTGCCTTATGCCTCGGCCATAGGTTCCATCATGTATGCCATGTTGTGTACTAGACCGGATGTGTCCAATGCTCTTTGTTTGACGAGCAGATATCAAAGTGATCCAGGAGTGGAACACTGGACAGCCGTGAATAACATCCTAAAGTACCTAAATAGAACTAAAGAAATGTTCTTAGTCTATGGGGGTGATGAAATGTCGTCAAAAGGTTACGTCGACGCTAGTTTTGACAATCGACAAGGATGATTCTAAATCTCGGACAAGATACGTTCATATTTTGAATGGAGGAGCTGAGTCGGAGAAGCCGCAAGCAAAGCATGATCAGGGATCTATAGTAGAAGCGGAATACATGGTCTGCCGCAGGTCCAAGTGAAGGAGTTTGGATCAGGAACTTCATCACTGAGCTTGGCGTGGTTCCAAGTGCATTGGACCCACTGGAGATATTGTGTGAAAACACTAGCGCCATAGCACTCGCTAAGGAACCAAGATATCATCCAAAGACCAAGCATATCAACCGCAAGTTTCATATAATCCGAGATTATATAGCAGATGGAGATCTGAAGATTAGCAAAGTACATACGGATCTGAATGTCGCAGATCCATTGACTAAACCTCTTCCACGTAAACATGATCAACCTCGATTGCCATGGGTGTGAGATTGTTGCCAAATGTAAACTAGATTATTGACTCTAGTGCAAGTGGGAGACTGTTGGAATTATGCCCTAGAGGCAATAATAAAGATGTTATTATTATAATTCTTGTTCATGATAATGTTTATATTCCATGCTAGAATTATATTAAGCGGAAACTTTAATACTTGTGTGGTTTGTGAACAACACCGTGTCCCTAGTACGCCTCTATGGACTAGCTCATTGATCAATGATGGTTAAGGTTTCCTAACCATAGACATGAGTTGTCAATTGATAATGAGATCATATCATTGGGTGAATGATATGGTGGACCCAAACTAAGCGGGCAATTAGATCGTGTCATCGTGTTCGTCTTTGTGAAGCTTTTCTTATGTCAAATATTGTATTCCTTAGACCATGAGATAATACAACTCCTGGTATCGGAAGAAAGCTTTGAGGTCATCAAACGTCATCCTATGAGAGGGTGATCATAAAGGTGTCTCTCGGTGATCGGAAAGTATCATTGGGTTGTATGTATCGAGATGGGATTTGTCCCTCCCAAGTCGGAGAGATATACTTGGGCCCACTCGTAATCGATATCAACACCGCTTGCAAGCATGTGGTTAAGGAGTTAATCACAAAGTGATATCGGATTACGGAATGAGTAAAGTACTTGATGGACGAGATTGAACTAGGTATGACTGATGCGACGATCGAATCTCGCAAGTAAAATATCGCGAGACGAAGGAATATATATATGGGATTGATTGAATCTCGGCATCGTGGTTCATCCGATATGATCATCGATGAATGTGTGGAGTCAATATGGGTTTCAGCACTCGTTGATTATTGATAGAAGATCACGTCAGATATTCTCGAACTCAGGTCACACACTTAACGTGTCTCGACGCTAGGATAGATTGGATAATTGGTTTATGAGTTTTGTTCGAGTCTCGGATGGGATACGGGACATCACGAGAGGTTCCGGAGTGGTCCGAGAATAAGATTCATATAAGGCGGTGTAGTTTTGGAGTTGAATTGTTCCGTTAATCGATATTGTCTGAAGCTTCTAGAACCTTCCTAAGGGGACCAACGTGGCCACACCTTCCGGGAGGGGCATGGGCCTATGAGGGAGCGCCTGGCATTGGGCACAAGGCCCCATAGGGCCCAGCCCCTCTAGAGGTTTAAACTCGAGATAGAGTTTCTAGAAGGGGGTTTCCTTGCCCACTCCTCCTCCTTTGGGGCCGGCCTTGGCTTGGGAGGGGCTAGTCTGCCACCCCTCTATATAGAGGCTAGGGGCACCAACCACCCACACCTTCCCTCCAACCCTAGCCGCCTGGCCCTCTCTCTCCTCCCGATCTTTGTAGGCGAAGCCTGCTGCAGAAATTCTCCACCAATTGCACCCTTGCCGCATTGTAGATCCAACCCATCTCTCCACCATAATTGCTGGACCAAGGAAGGAGGAGGCGTCGAGGTGATGCGTGTGCATCTCACGGAGGCACCGCCACTTGTGGTGCTAGATCGGATCGGATCGCGAGGAGGAGAAGCGAACGACTACATCACCCACGTTCGACGAGCGTTCATTGTGCGAATCTTCAAGGGTATGAAGATCTAATCCAATCTCTCTCATTGTTTGCATCTCCTAGATTAGATCTTGGCTTTCCCTCTGTTCGCATCCGTAGAAAATTTTGATTTACTATGCCGCGAAACCCTTCACCGGTTGCCACCGACAAGTGCACCGATAGTGGAAGCGTGGATCGATCCCGTTGGGGTGAGATTCACCAGAGAATAAGGGAGGCCTTTTGTGGCGTTGGTGGTTTGATACCACCCCCTGTCCAAACGAGACGTACTCCATGTTGGGAGGAACTCGGTAAAATATCGGTGTCCCTGCGTGCCTCGGTTATCTCTATACCCGAGCTCTTTACTTATGCACTTTACATTGTGATAGCCTTCGTGCTTGAAGTAATATATATCTTGCTATCACTTTGTTGTTTGTATTGCTTAGCATAAGTTGTTGGTGCACATAGGTGAACCTTAGTTGTTTTAGGTTGTGCTTAACAAAGTAAACACTAGTTTTATTCCGCCTTTGTTGAGCCACTCTAGGAAAAGTTTTAATCGCCTATTCACCCCCCTCTAGGCGATATCTGTATCCTTTCAATTGGTATCAGAGCCCGGTCTCTCATTTTAGGCTTCACCGCCTAGAGAGTAAAGATGTCGGCTAGGGTATTAGTGCACAAGGACACGCTCACATTCGATGGCACAAATTATGATGTTTGGAAAATTCGCATGCTTAATTTATTTCAAGAAATTCACCCAATTATCGAGGGATATCTATATGTGGGTGTCTCTTCTCCTATGGATACCCAAAACGAATCTTTAGAGGAGAAGTTGAACTCTCATATAGATGCTCTAGCTACTAAAATTATTTTGCATGTTGTGAGCAATGTAGTTCTTTCTTCTATCATGCCTTATTCAAGCGCTCGTGAGATATGGACCAAGCTTCAAGATAAATATAGCAAGTCCAACATTATTGCTGATGATTGTGTTGCTTCCACTTTCGGTCGAGATGAGTTCTCATCGTCTACCACTTCACCAACATGTGATTTTTTACAAGGTAATGATATGGTGAGTGGTGATAGAAATTGCAATATGGATAGTGATATTACTATCTGTAATCCTTCATCCCTATCTAGTTGCAATGATCTATCTTTGGACCTTAACACTTCTAGCACTCAAAACTCCTTACATGCTTGTGTTAATAGTCCTTGCATATCATGTAGAAATGACTTGAATAAATCTCATGATGATATGCTTGTGTTGTCTTGTTGCCATGATAAAAATGCTTCCATTTCCTCTAGTGCTTGTGTTGCTAACCATGTAGAGGAAAATGAAGATTCTATGGGCCAAGACAAGGTCTTGAAGAGATCTACAAGTGCAATCTCATCATCACCTTCCTCTGGTTCTCACATGTGCCTTATGGCTAAGGGAACAAAGGTAACCTCTTTGAATCCCATTGTATCTCATGATGATGATGATGAGGTTGAGAATGATAATGATGATTATAGAAGTAAGTATGATATTACCTCTATTAAGAAAATGGGAGAGGTTGTCTATAGCGCTCTCTTCAAAAATAAATTTGCTTCCTCCAACTTTCTTGAAATCTTGAATTGTGCCATAGAAAGCAATGATCTTATTGAGGAGAAATAAAACTTAATTGATGAAAAGTTTGCACTTGACCGTGAGTATGCTAATGAAGTTGCACAACTAAAGGACTCCCTTGAAGAAGAACAAACCACCAAAGAATCTCTTGAGGAGACTTTTACTCTAGAATTTATCTAGAGTAAAGGAATACCATGATAGAGAACTTGCGGTGGCTAACTCCTTTAAGATTAAAAATGATGAACTTGAAGTTGCTTATGCTAAACTTGTTGAGGATTTTAAGCACCTCGAAAATGGCTCTCGGGTCGTTAAGAGGGAGCTCATCAAACTCACCGAGTCACATGAGCAACTTAAAGCTTCATATTTAAAAGAGCTTGACAAGTTGCCCTCACCTCTTGCTAATAATAATGTGAAGCATCTATTTTGAAGGAGAATGTTGAGCTAAAGGCTCAACTTGCTTTGCTAACTAGAAACTATGGGAAATTAGAAGAAAGTCATGATAAGCTCTCGAGCTCGCATGAGGATCTTCTAGTCTCCCATGGTAGGCTAAAATTAGCTCATGAGGCCATCGTGTCAAAGGTAACATCTAGTGGGCCTCATGTGGACATTAGCACTATATCTACTCCAAATATTATATTGCCATGTGCTAGTCCATGTAATTCATCCTCTCACAACCATGTTATATCTCGTGATGAATTACATTTCGTGCCTTGTTTCTCTAACAATGTGGCATCTACTTCCTCTAGTACATTTGTTGAAACTAACCATGTAGAGGAAATCAAAGAGCTCAAGGCTCAAGTCACTTATTTGAAGAATGACTTGAAAAGGGGTCATCAAGGGAAGGTCGCACTCAACAAAATCTTGAGTGTGCAAAAATCCCTCAATGACAAGAGTGGGCTTGGATTCAACTCCAATGTCAAGAACAAGTCCACTATCAAGTTGAAGCACGAGGACAACAAGAAGAATGGCCAAGATCAAATCAAGAATCCGGCCAACATTGTTTGATTCAAGTGCAAGGAAGAAGGGCATCATGTCAAAAATTGCCCATTAAAGAAGAAGTCCCTTGGCAAGAAGCAACAAGGGAAGCAGCCTCAAGCTCTACATCTTGTTAGAGATGGGCCTCCTCCCAAGAAGACTCAAGCTCTTCCTCAAGTTGTCGCTACATCCAAAAATAAAGATGGCAAGAGTAGAACTTGCTACATTTGTTGTAAGAAAGGGCACATTTCTTCCTCATGCACTATCGGTATCTCCTAATCCAATCCTATCATTATTGATGATGCTTATTCTCTTTATAAGGATGAGGTTGGCAATGTGTTTGCCAAATTTGTTGGTGCCCAATGTGGTGTCAAGAAAAGATCCATTTGGGTTGCCAAGCCTATTGCGACTAACTTCTTAGGACCCAACTTGGTTGGGGACCAACAAGCCAAAACTTGATCAATAGGTGTGTTTTGGAGGGCATTGGATACTTGGCTACATCATGAAGAATTAAGGGATCTTCATTATTATAATTGTCAAGCCAAGTCATGTGGATTATATTGCTCCTATTATATTTCCAATGTTCCTCCTTGCGGTAACATATGCTTAACTCATTTCATTGAAAGTTACTCGCCCCCTTGTGCATGTGTTGGTTTTGTATCCTCCATGCTTTTGTACATGTTGTGCCTTCCACTTAATTATCTTGAGGTATAAAGCTTATTAGTGTATGATTAGGTGGCACACCATGTATGTGTGTTTCTTGTGTTTGAGCCTTTCTTGATTATATTTGATATCTTATTTGGATCTTGTGAGAGATTAATGGATTTTCCCATTTTGGGGGAGTGTTATGCTTGGGCATTCCACAATCCTAAAATTGTGTGTACATGGGAACACCACCTAGTATTTATATTGGATTATTGTCTAGTCTCTATGTGGTACAATTCTCATGATAAATGTAAGTTTTATAATGTCCATTAATTATCTCTATTTGTATTATTTTGCCTCGTGTTGGTTTTATGGTAGTATCACATTATGGGGGAGTCATATGCTTAGTGCATATTACAATCCTAGAAAATGTGAATATTCGAGGTTGTGTCACTTAGAATTGATATTGATAATTATCTAGCACCTATGTGACACATTTGCTCATACAAGTTCCAATTTGCTTGAATGACTTTATTGATCTTATTTTGGATCTTGTATATGTGAATGATTCTTGGTATGTGTTTCCTCATATTTATATATATATATATATATTCGCATGGAAACCATTTGCTTCAAGTTACTCTAATCACTAGTGATTGTGTGACTATTGGAAGCTACCAAGAATCTTGCTTGAAGTATCATGCTCAATTCTTATATTTAGTTATATGCTTCTTGTTGTGACTATGATCTTGGATATCCATGCAAGCTACCTTGGGAAAATTATTTCCAATATTTCTTGTCCTTGTACAATGAGTACCCAATTTATGGTAGAATTTATTAATCATATTCACTTTGTCCCTTGCTTAATATTGTCCTATCTTTGGCCAAGTAAAATGTTTTGTGTGCTCCCATGTATTCCTTGCTACTTTTGGATCTTCTTATTTTATTGGTATCCTCTTGTGTTTTATTTAATGTAGGTAACAGTGATGATCTCATTTGTGTGCATTTTGCATTCAAAAGCAAAATTCTATATAATGCACTATCCATCGGGGAGCTCTCCTATATTATTTAGAACACTCATATTTATGCTTCTTTGTTTGATCCATATCGGGTTTTATGTGCTTGGAACCTCAATCTTTTCGTTTTGGTATTTGCGCCATCATGAGAAGTTTGGGGAGTTTGGTTTCTTGTTGGAACCTTGCTCTTTTTGGGAGTTGGTTTTGTCTCACTCCTTGTTTCATGATTTGACCATTTTTAGAATGAGATAAATCCTTGAGAATTTTTATTTCTATATATCTTTTTCTCTTTTGGCTTTAGCTTAGTTCATTTGTTGAACTTGTGACCTTTCATGTGTTGGATTGGTTCTTTGATACAATTTGGAAATAGTTTGTCATGTCACACTCTTGTGTATGCAATCTCGATTTACTTGGTGTTTTGTTCAAATTGTATCTCCGTTTTGGTTTTTGAAAGCTTTATGCATGCATATTTACTATATGATTATATTATGGCATGCTTGTTTTCTTTGATCCAATATATAGGGGAAACTCCACCAAATCCCATCGGCTAAGTTGTGCATGAAATTCAATTTCATATCAATATGCACATATTTATGTGGAGTCTCTCCTATGTATTGTAGTTGCACTAACTATTTTGGACCCAATAAGTTTGGGGACCATTTTGTACTTAAATGTGTTTTAGGTACATTTGAGATATATTGGATGCTTGTCTCTCAATCTTGAAGAAGTGGTGTGTTAATGACAATTAGAGGCAAGCTATAGGATGTTCAACGAATTCATATCCTCTACATTCTACCAATTATATCTCGGTAACAAGTATCTCTTTCTCATGCTCATATATCTTGATTCCAACCGTTTGTCGGTTGCCTTCTAGCGTGAATTTTTGTTATTGTATTTATTGTTGTATCTATATCTATGGTATTAAGAGAACTCTCTATTGTATATGTGTATAAGTTGAGATGAGTGCATATAATCGGGACTATGCAAAATCATGCATGTGATCCATCAATCCCAAATATGTCAATCTAGCAATTTTATTGCCTATCCTTTCCCCAACTTCTCTCATGTGCAATAGTGAGATTTTGCTAATATATTGTTTCTCGTGATACTTGTTGCCTTTCTTCATATATGCCAACTTTCTCCTTTTCCCTTGCTGATAGTTGTAATATATGTAGTGTGTTGATGTTTGAAGTTCATTAATGTACAATAAGATATATTTGAGCCTTTGGCCATGCTTTGAAGCAAAAATCTTATTGGTATATATTATGACTTCATTTTTTCTTTTCATATGCCTTCTTGTATATCTTATTTATGTGTGCATATTTCTTTGTTGGCATATGTCTCTGTGATGTTTTCCACTTATAGACTGAAAGAACATTTCTTAATCCCTAGTGTTTTGTGTGTTAGATAACAATACCAAGGATCATTTAATGTGTGTTGAAGTGTTGCAGCTCAGAAATCTACCTTTGGGGGCGGATAATCCGGCCCCACCAGGGGCGGATAATCCGCCTCCTCTGCCAAGCTTCATAAGCCCGAAGTGGGGGCGGAACATTGGCCGGACTTTCCAGCCAGGCCGGATAATCCGCCCCCCAGGGGGGCGGATAATCCGCCCCTCCTGCTCTTCGCCAAGGCGCAAGCCCCAGAGAGGGGGCGGAGTTTTGGCCGGACTTTCCGGCTACGCCAGATAATCCGCCCCAGGAGGGGGCCGGATAATCCGCCCCCCAAGATATTCTCCAAGTTTCACCAAGGCAAGCCCTGCAGAGGCGGAGTTTCCCGGAGAATCCGCCTTGGGGGAGTTTTCAGGCGGATAATCCGCCCCAAAGTTGTGCAACCAGATCTGGGAGGTATTTAAGCCAGCAATCCCCTCTAACGCTTGATTCATCTCGAAAAGGAAGATCGGATCTCAAAGTTCATACAAGAGTGCTCCACCTAGATCCATCCAAAGGCCCCATCCCTTTGGGAATCGAAGGAGAACTCGACCTTCATCATCGCAATCAAGCGCTTCATTTCCTCTCCATTCATTTGGAGAACCTCCGATCTAGTATTTCTTGCAAAGATCTAGATCCTTGTTTTTGTTTATATTGATAAACCTTGTTTTTTGTGACTTGTTGTCATCCGGGAGCCCCAATTCGGTTGTGGGTGTGTGCCCGATAGTGTTGTAAAAGGCACGGTTCCGCCTCAAGGGATCCAATAGTGGAGAAGGTGGATCAGGCCTCGTGGCGAGATCCATCGGAGAATAGGGTGAGGCCTATTGTGGCGTGGTGGTCTTAGAACCGCCCACCCTCCAACGCAGATGTACTTCCTTAACAAGGAAGGAACTGCGGTAAAACAAATCCCTGTGTCTCCGCGTGCTCCACTACGGTTTCCTCGCTCCTCTTTTACGTGCTTAGTAGTTAGGGTTACATATAGGGAAATTCTCGTAGTTGCATATCTAGAGAATTTACTTTGTGTCAAGCCTAAAATTGAAAAAGTATATTAAAATTGGTTAGCACCTATTCACCCCCCCCTCTAGGTGCCCATACGATCCATTTCATTTGGTATCAGAGCCTCGGCTCTTATTTCGAGCTTAATGACCTAAGAGAAGTATGGGTTCCAAGGAGATGGGAGTGATGCTCGGAGGTAGTCACCATGAAGCGATCTCAAGACGTTGGAAACAACCTTGGTGAGTTCTATGGAGGCTAAGATGGAAGAGATGCGTCAATTGATAATGCTCTCCACATCCGCAAAGATCACCTCCATCTAACTCGAGGATACCACTCTGCAATCCAAGGAAACGGGTAAATGTTTCCAAAGATAACGTGGTAGGTGATGATACAAGTAAGAGCTCCTCGAAAAGGATAGCGGTAAGGATGGATACAATGAGGTTTCTCATGTATTCCCCGATCCGCCTATTCCTCACCACATATACATAATAGGGTGATCCACCCAAACCTGTCACTTCTACTTTCTCTCAATGGCAATTTTGATGAAAACTCATGTGCGTTCCTCCATAGAGTTGTGGAAGATCATCGAAAATGGTCTTCACGTTGGAAATCCTAACAATCTCACAAGGAGAGAAGTGGTCGATAGTCAACTCAATGCTACGACCCTACACATGATACAACTTGGTGTGGGAGATAAAGACATGCCACATTCAAGATCTTAGCACGCCTAAAGAAGCTTGGGATGCTCTCACCGAGCTCTTCATCGGAAATGAAAGTATGAGAAGGAATAGATATGATGCCTTGAGCAATGAAGTCAAGGATTTTATATCTTTGGATGGAGAAGACCACGAGGACATGTATAGGAGGCTCAAGGCAATAGCTACCTTCGTAAACCACATGCTTATGTTGATGATGCTTGGATCAAGCGCAGTATGTCGTGCTCTTATGCCATTTGAGCCTGATTTGAAAAGTCTCCAAGGTAGGCATAATTATCACCTCATGTCATCCAATGAGGTAATGCAAGAAATGGCCGCATTCAAAGTGGCTGCCAAGAATGTCAAGATGCTCGTGCTCGAGCTATGGGGATGCAAAGGGGTAAACATGGCTTTGAAGACTAGTGTGATTGATCATGATGAATATGCGGTAGAAGGCCCGGACTGTCCAAGATATAAAAAGGATCCACGGACAATACTTGGCTCTTTATGCAAGAAACTTTTGGAAAGATCCGCCAAGGCTAAAGTTGAACTAGATCGCAAAAGTGGAGCCTATGGAAGAAAAGAAAATGGTCCCAAGTGAGAACTTGCTTTAATTGTGGTGACCGGTTGCACTTAGCTGAGTGTCCATATCAAAGTAGAGAGGATAATGGAGGAAGACTCATTTTCAAGGACAAATCAAAAGCTCCACGTAAGAAAGCAGTTTGTAAAGAAAATGCTCCTTTCAAGAAGCAACCAAAGATTGTTCTAGTAGCTCAAGAAGAATATTCATCGGGGAGTGAAGATGAGGACGAGGACGATAGCTCTCAAGAGGTGGCTGCTATAGCCACCACATCTACATCAACATCACTCTTCGACTCTCCAAACGAAAACATCATCAACAAGAATCCTACTTGTCTCATGGCAAGAAGCTCCGAGGTAACTTCTTCTAACTCTTCCTTTCCCAAGGCTATGATAGACATGGATGATCCTGCTAGTCTTAAGGTTAAAGAAGAGATTATTGCTTTGGACTATTTCTATACTAACTTGCAAGGTGAGCACAAAGTTCGTTTTGAGGCTCTTATGGATCAGTTGGCCCAAAACGAAGCTCTCCTCGAAGAAAAGGGCAGAATTGAAAGGGAGGATGCAATGGAAATTGCATCCCTAAAAAATGCTCTTGAAGAAGAATAAGAAGCTCGGGTCTCTCTTGAAGAGAGGCTTGAGTCTATGGAAGAATCACATGAAGAAATTGTGACTAAACTCGTTAAGGAACGTGACAATGCGGTCACCAAGGCAAAGAAGTTAAAGAAGGAAAGGATTGACTTTGGGGCTACTCATGATAGACTCTCCGAGGAATTGGAGAAACTGGACAATGCTCACAAGGCGTTGAAAAACGAGTTCTCTATCCTCAATGAGTCACATGATCAGCTTCAAAGTCGATTGGCCATATATGATACTCCTAGCTCGTCCAACTCAACATATAGTAACAAGAAAAATGCTAATGTGGGAAAAGGAGTGATCAAGGACACCACTACAAAGGACAAAGGTGTGCTTGATGAAGTCCTTGACAAGCAAAGGTCAAATCATGGTAGAGAGGGACTTGGGTATGTCACCAAGTCCAAGAAGAAGAAAACCAAGAAGAACAAGACCAAGAATGTGCAATTAAAGACAAGCACGGTGAGAAGGTTGTCACAAAAGACAAGACTAATAATATTGGTTTTGCAGGGTCTCACAATCCGAATTATGAACTCTTTTGTGATGACTATGGCGATGTTTATGCTTATTATGTTGCTCCTTTTTATGAATTTAGTGCTTGGTCTATTTGGGTCCCAAAGACCCTTGTTACTAACATGAAAGGACCCATTGAAAAATGGGTACCTAAAACCAAGAAGTATTTTCTTGCAGGCTATGCTTCCGTGGGTCGAAATGGGTCGGATAGTGGTGCACTAGTCATATGACCGGAAGCAAGGAGATCATCACGAGATGCGTCCAAATCTTGATAATATCACGCCTCCTATGGTGATAAGTCTAAATCTCGTATTGGGTCTTGGCAAGGTTGTGGTTGCCCACGATATCTCTCTCGTGGACGTCATGCTTGTTGAGACCCTTGGCTATAATCTTCTTTCTGTTCGTGCCCTTGGCAAGATGGGTTTGCTGTTTTATCGATGATGATTTGGTGGTACTCTTATGGAGCAAGTCTCTAAAGGTCGCTTTCGTTGGATCGTCGACGCCAAATGACCTGTATGTGGTGGACTTCTCGGGGAAAACCACTTCGGGTCCGATGTGTCTATTCGGAAAGGCCGACGTGGGATGGCTATGGCATCGCCGTTTAGCCCATGTCAACATGAGAACTTTGCAAAGTCTCCAAAAGGGTGGCCACATTCTTGGACTAAAAGACAATGTCTCTTTTGCCAAAGATCGTGTTTGCAGGGCCTGTGTTGAAGGAAAAATGCATGATTCTCCCCACAAGAGGAAGACTATTGTGTCATCGAAGAGGATCTTGGAATTACTCCATGTGGATTTATTTGGACCTCCTACTCATGCAAGTCTTGGTGGGAAGAAATATTGCTTGGTCATCGTCGATGATTACTCAAGATATACATGGGTATATTTCTTCAAGCTGAAAAGTGAGACTCAACAAACTGTCATCGACTTTGCCAATGAAGTTCAACGTCAACATAATGTTCCCATATTGGCAATTAGAAGTGACAATGGCACAGAATTCAAGAACTACACTTTAAACGAGTTTCTTAGCGAAGAGGGGATTAGACACCAATATTCCGCTGCGTACACCCCTCAACAAAATGGTGTAGCCGAGAGGAAGAACCGGACTTTGATGGATATGGCAAGATCTATGCTAGCTGAATTTAAGTCTCCTTATAATTTTTGGGCTGAAGCCATATCCACTGCTTGTCACTCATCAAACCGGCTTTACCTTCGGAAGATCTTGGACAAGACCCCATATGAAATACTTACCGGCAACAAACCCAACATCTCATACTTCAGGGTATTCGGGTGTAAGTGTTTCTTTCTTATTAAAGGTGTTCGTTTGTCAAAATTTGAATCCAAAGCTTTAGAGGGTATATTTGTTGGTTACGGTGCCGAATCCCACACTTATAGAGTCTACAACAAGCTCACTGGGATTGTTGTAGAATCTTGTAGTGTGGAGTTCGATGAAAATAACGGCTCCTTTGTAGGGCAAGTTGATGTTTGTGATGCAGATGTTGAAATACCCCAAGATGCCATAAGAAGAATGGGCGTGGGATTTTTCCGCCCCATTGAGGAACCCCTTGTGGCGGATCGGGAAGGACAATGCTGCACTCAAGTGGAGCCCTCATCTTCACAAGATCAACAAGCTCCTACTGTTGGAGAAAATCCTGCACCAACACCACAATCTGCTGAAGACCATCATCCCTGGACAAGCTGGTAGTCCCAGGCCGGACCATCCGCCCCCTCCAAGGGGCGGACAATCCGCCCCTGGCACTCCAACTTGTTCCAGAGGATCCGAAGGAGAATTCAACAACTCTGAAGCTCCCAGGCCGGATTCTCCGGCCCCCGAGGGCAGATTATCCGGCCCTGGGTCTCCAAATCATCGAGCTTTCTCAGAAGATGGTTACGGTACTCCGCCCAGTCGGATAGTCCGCCCCTCCAAGGCGGATTATCCGCTCAAGAAAATGTTCAAGAACAATCTTCCGACAAATCGGTGACCAAGATCAAGGACAAGGCAGTAATCAAGACAAGGATACAGCAATTGAATCCACTCCTTCAAGAAACAATAAGGATATTGAGGCTCGTCGCAAGGCTCGTGCTGATCGCAACCTTGAACTAAGAGGTCACACTCTTGACAAGGTGGTTGGTGATCTACGACGAAGGGTATCCACTCGAAGAGAGCTTGCTAGGTTCTGTGATCATCAAGCTCACATTTCCATGGTTGAACCAAAGAAGGTTTTTGATGCTCTTGAAGACCCCTATTGGGTTGTTGCAATGCATGAAGAATTAAACAACTTCGAACGCAACAAAGTGTGGAAGCTCGTAGAAAAGCCAAAGGATTGCCGCAATGTTATCGGCACCAAGTGGATCTTCAAGAACAAACAGGATGAAAATGGCATTGTTGTGAGGAATAAAGCACGACTCGTGGCTCAAGGATTCTCTCAAGTAGAAGGGATTGATTTTGGCGAGACCTACGCTCCTGTGGCTCGCCTTGAGTCCATCCGTATCCTTCTTGCATATGCAGCTCTTCATGATTTTAAGTTACAACAAATGGATGTTAAGAGCGCTTTCCTTAATGGTCCTCTACATGAGTTAGTATACGTCAAGCAGCCCCCAGGGTTTGAGGACCCCAAATTTCCGAACCATGTCTACAAACTCGATAAGGCGCTCTATGGCCTTAAACAAGCCCCACGTGCGTGGTATGAGCACCTTAAAGAGCTTTTGCTAGACCGTGGATTCGAAGTTGGGCAAATCGATCCCACTCTTTTTACTAAGAAGGTCAATGGGGAGATTTTTGTATGCCAACTCTATGTAGATGACATTATTTTTGGCTCTACTAACCAAGCTTTTAACGATGAATTTTCAAAGCTTATGACCCATGTGTTTGAGATGTCCATGATGGGTGAGCTCGGGTTCTTTCTTGGATTTGAAATCAAACAACTTAGAGGGAACCTTTATTAATCAAGCTAAATACATCCAAGACATGCTCAAAAGGTTCAAGGATCGGATCTCAATGGCGTTGCCACCCAATGCAAACAAAGTGTCATCTTGAGCTCGATCCCAAGGGTAAAGATGTGGATCAAAGGTATCGATCCATGATCGGCTCTCTCCTTACCTCTGGCATCTAGGCCCGATATCGTGTTAAGTGTAGGAGTGTGTGCAAGGTACCAAGCCGCCTAAAGAAAGCCACTTAGTGGCGGTCAGCGAATCTTCCGATATTTGGTTCATTCCCCACATTTTGGGTTATGGTATCCCAAGGGTTCAAGTTTCTCTCGTGTGGTTACACCGATTCAGATTGGGCTAGTGACAAGGATGATAGGAAATCAACCTCTGGTGCATGCCAATTCTTGGGCAGTCTCTAGTGTGTTGGTCATCAAAGAAATGTAATTGTATTTCACTCTCAACCGAAGTTGAATATGTTGCAAGTGCTTGTACTCAATTGTTATGGATGAGGCAAACTTTAAAGGAATATGGTGTCAATTGTGACAAAGTGCCTCTTTTATGCGACAATGAAAGTGCTATCAAAATTGCTTACAATCCTATGCAAAGATACAAGAACAAAACATATAGAGATTCGCAACCACTTTATTCGGGATCATGTTGCTCGTGGAGATATTGCTCTCATCATTTGTGAGCACGAAGAACCAACTTGCTGATATTTTCACGAAGCCCCTCGATGAAGCAAGATTTTGTTATTTTCGGAATGAGCTAAATATCGTAGATTCAAGGAGCTTGGCTTGACTATTCTTGCACACTCACTTGCTCTTATTCATGTATTTGGCTTAGATGTGGGCATAGACATAGGGGGAGTGTGGTCCTAATTGATTGGGCCAACCCTCCCCCCATCATGCCGAAAGCAAGTAAAATCATTTCCCTTAATATCATTTTGTGATATGTGGGTCATCGATGAGCATTGGTTTTGAACTCAAGATACATCTTCGCGGTGTCATGCCATGCGCTCCAACATGGTGGCTTCGGCCACCGCCCTCTTCCTCGAGAAGAGTTGGTTTTTTCATGGGTCTCGTTGGATTTTCTTGCATACCTTTTGTTCTTATGGAAAACACACTCAAAATTTGGCTTTTGATTGATTTGATTCTTGCAAATTTGGGTGTGTAGTACCATCTCAGTTTGATTCTCTCAACCCAAGCCTTTCTCCAGGGACGTTAGCATCGCTCTTCTTCCTTTTTGGCGTTTTGATGCCAAAGGGGGAGAAGTAGTTCTATTAGGTCTCGTGGATTTGTAAGGGTCGGGCACAAGCTTTTCGTTTTTAGTCGTTTTTCATTTGCTTGCTTGTGCCTTTTCTAGCGTGAACTTGTTTGCTATTTGTGGTTGTTTGTGTAAGACTATGTCGTACTCCACAGTTTGGTACTATGTTTGGTATTCATGGATTTCTAGATTTATCTATCATGGACCCCATGGAATTATGGAATTATGGAGCATATTTGATGACATATGGATTCATGGAATTTTCTATGTATGCCTTGGCTATAGATTCCGGTGGTATGACTCTTCTCTCCAAACCTTAAAAGTAGTGTTCTACCTAGTGTGTGTATTTGTATTCAAATGCAAATCTTAAATATGCACACATCTAGGGGGAGCGCCTTTCATTATCTAAGGTGGCACTTGCCGGTCTCTTTGCAAATCCTAGTATTGTCATCTAACACCAAAAAGGGGGAGATTGAAAGAACATTTCTTAATCCCTAGTGTTTTGTGTATTAGATAACAATACCAAGGATCATTTAATGTGTGTTGAAGTGTTGCATTGAAATCTACCTTTGGGGGCGGATAATCCGGCCACCAGGCGGATAATCCGCCTCCTCTGAAGCCCCAGTGGGGCGGAACATTGGCGGACTTTCCGGCCAAGGCGATAATCCGCCTGTGGCGGATAATCCGCCTCCTGCTCTTCGCCAAGGCGCAAGACCCGAGAGGCGGAGTTTTGGCCGGACTTTCGGCCACGCCGATAATCCGCCCGGGAGGGGCCGGATAATCCGCCCCAAGATATTCTCCAAGTTTCACCAAGGCAAGCCCGGAGGCGGAGTTTCCCGAGAATCCGCCCTTGGGCGGAGTTTTCCCAGGCGGATAATCCGCCCAAGTGAAGCGGATAATCCGCCCAAAGTTGTGCAACGGCCAGATCTAGGGAGGGGTATTTAAGCCAATCCCTCCCGCCGTAACGCTTGATTCATCTCGAAAAGACGGTCGGATCTCAAAAGTTCATACAAGAGTGCTCCACCTAGATCCATCCAAAGGCCCCATCCCTTTGGGAATCGAAGGAGGAGAACTCGACCTTCATCATCAAGAATCAAGCGCTTCATTTCCTCTCCATTCATTTGGAGAACCTCCGATCTAGTATTTCTTGCAAAGATCTAGATCCTTGTTTTTGTTATATTGATAAACCTTGTTTTTGTGACAGCTTGTTGTCATCCGAGCCCCAATTCGGTTGTGGGTGTGTGCCCGATAGTGTTGTAAAAGGCGGCACTTCCGCCTCAAGGGATCCAATAGTGGAGAAGGTGGATCGGACCTCTCGTGGCGAGATCCATCGGAGAATAGGGTGAGGCCTATTGTGGTGTGGTGGTCTTAGAACCGCCCACCCTCCAACGCAGATGTACTTCCCTTAACAAGGAAGGAACTGCGGTAAAACAAATCCACGTGTCTCCGCGTGCTCCACTCGGTTTCCTCGCTCCTCTTTTACGTGCTTAGTAGTTAGGGTTACATATAGGGAAATTCTCGTAGTTGCATATCTAGAGAATTTACTTTGTGTCAAGCCTAAAATTGAAAAAGTATATTAAAATTGGTTAGCACCTATTCACCCCCCCCCTCTAGGTGCCCATACGATCCATTTCATAGACATATACACATATACACATATGAGAAGATAATTTTAGTTGATTTTTAATCCTTGGAGACCACCTTTTTAATCCTTTTGATTCTTTGGTGGATTCCAAATCTATTTGCCTATGAGTGCTCGTTCCTCTTGTTTGCATCTTCGGGCACTCATATTTGCTCTCTCATGCCTTGTATTGTTAAATGAATTTGGATGAGTGAGGATTCCATGATTATGCACCTCGTTCCCAAATGCAATTGTCATAATTGGCGCATTATATTTGGGGAGCTCATCTAATTCATTTAATAATGCTCATTTGTATTCTTTCACATTTGTTGTGTTTTAAATGCTTATGGGGGAGCGAGGATTCCATATTTGTGCAATATGTATTCTAATGCATTTATGTTGAATAGTGCACAAATCTTGGGGAGTTTCTCTATTTTGTTATTTAAAGCACTCTCTTGCTCATATCATAATATCTTGTTGTTTCCATTTGGACTCATTTGTTGTTTTCATTTGATTTGTCGGATCTTGTGTTTGCTTGCGTCATTTGTGATGCGTCATTTTATTTTATTTCTTTTGGCAATCTTTGGGTCCTCGATATAGTTCTACTCCCTCCCAAGTATTCATCATTGGATATGTGCGAAGGCACACCTTTGGAGGAATTATTATTATATTTTCCTTTTAAAACTTGTCACCCATTTCGGCAATCGATGCCAATGGGGGAGACGTTTTAGAGGGTTTAAGGGAGGTTGGTTTATGCATTGAGTTGGTTCTTAAGCATTTGCCTTTCATGCTCTTGCATCTTTGTTGTTGCATAGCATGTGGTATATATAGAGGAAACTCCACCAATGATAATGATTGGCAATATATATACAATGAAATTCAAGTTCATCACACATGCATAGATTGTGGGAGAGTTTGCTCTATATATGGTGGTGGTACCAATTTCACATACTTATGTAGTATTTGATATTGGTATTACCATTTTATTCATTAATATTACTTATATAAACCCTCTTAAAGGGATTGTCATCAATTACCAAAATGGGGGAGATTGAAAGAACATATGGCCCCCCATGTGTGGTTTTGGTAATTAATGACAATCTTTATAGACTAACGTGTGTATGAAGTTGCACTTGTAGGATTTGTCCATTAGCATCGCTTGGAGCTTGTGTCGGATTCAAGGTCGATGAAATGAGAAGAAAATATGTTGTGCAAGCTCAAAATGCGCCATCTATAGCAGATCTCATGTTTGATGCTTGCCATCCTCGGTGATCATGGATCTATGATGAGGAATCAAGAAAGACGTTCCATCTTGAGATGGGCAAGATGGTCTACATCGAGCTCAAGTGGAATGCTCAAGGCAAAGGTATAATCTTGATAGGTTTTCCCTTTTGCCGGTCTCATATTGTTAGTAAGAGACCGGGTTTAGGATAGATAGCCATACTATCAAGAGGGGCTCTCGTATGAGGAATTCGGTCACATCGTTCGGAGAGAGCTCAAACCTTTGCATACTTGCATCATCGTATTTGGTTCTTATTTGGTCTTACCCATGTGAGGATATAGAGCTTGTGTTAATCTCCATAACAAGTTCTTGTTCATCAAAATCGGATCTTCCGTTTGTATCTTGTCGCGATTTTGATTTATGCGGCTTTTCGGTTTCTCACCAAGTGAGGTATCTCACATTATTCTACTTGATATTTTCTCACGTGGTGATAACTAATTTTTCCACCTTTTATTGGAAAGCCCTTGTCGTCCTCTATCCAACGCAATTGGAATCGGGACAATCGGAGCTTCCAGTCAAAAGTTATTGCTGTTTGAATATTTGCCCGTCAATCTGTTTTCTGGATCGAGCGGTAGTACCGCCCGGGCGGGCCGATACTACCGCCCGCCCCTGAGAACGGCCCGTTTTCTTTCTGTCTCGCTGGGTACCTAAATCCGGTACCGGCGGCCAGTATCTGCTTGGCCGGTAGTACGCCCGATTTTTTTCCAGATCCAGATCCAAATCTTGCTCCACAGCCCATTGCGCCTTGCGCAGACGCTACACGATCCTAGCGTCCGCCACTGACCACAGTCCCAGATGCCCCTGCCGCTTGGGCCTGTCCATTGTCCTCTATCCTCGTCTGCGCCCTCACTTGGTGCTCCGCCTTCTTCTTTGCTTGGCCTGTGACCCTCATTGTTGTCACTGCATCTTGCTGCTAGCTGTCGTTGCTGTTGCTACACCGCTATTAAGCGCATGCTCGCCTGCACTGTGAGCCTCTGCTGCTTGGTGGCCCCGCATTGACCACCTGCTGATACTGCTGCTTTCTCTCCCTGGCTCGCTCGCTGTTGTACTGGTTTGTTGGGACTGGTAGTGCCGGCCCAATCCGGTACTACCAGACCGTTCAGAAAAACACCCCAACGGCTATATTTTGTCTAGCCCTATATAAGTCTTTTGTCCATTTTCGTTTAGGGTTACTTCTCACTCCTCCTTTTGTCTAAGCTTTGCCCCCATTTGCCTTACTCTTTGAGCTTGATTTCTACACACCCCTCCATAGATTCTTGCATATATTTGAGGGGTAGTTGGAGGTGATCTAGATCTACATTTTGACCTAATCAATTCATCTCTTTATGAGTGTATCTTTGGGGATCTAGATTTTGGGGGATTTTGTGTCTCTCTTTGATTTCTCCTCTCTTGTTCCCCCAATATCTTTAGTAGCTTTGTTGGAACTTGAGAGTGAGGGATTTGAGCATCTTTGTGGTGTTCTTGCCATTTGCATTTGGTGCATCAGTTTGAGTTCTCCTCGGAGGATTTGGTTTGAGTTGCTCATTGGAGCTTGTCCCTCTTGGGTTCTTGGAACCCTAGACGGTTTTGTGGCGTTGGTGGCATTGTGGCCTTGGTGGCATTTGTTGAGGCCTTTTGTGGCGTTTGTTGGGGGCCTCCAATTAAGTTGTGGAGAAGTGCCCCAACCTTGTGAGAGGTTCCGGTTGCCACCGACAAGTGCACGGATAGTGGAAGCGTGGATCGATCCCGTTGGGGTGAGATTCACCGGAGAATAAGGGAGGCCTTTTGTGGAGTTGGTGGTTTGATACCATCCCCTCTTCAAACGAGACGTACTCCATGTTGGGAGGAACTCGGTAAAATATCGGTGTCCCCGCGTGCTTCGGTTATCTCTATACCCGAGCTCTTTACTTATGCACTTTACATTGTGATAGCCTTCGTGCTTGAAGTAATATATATCTTGCTATCACTTTGTTGCTTGTATTGCTTAGCATAAGTTGTTGGTGCACATAGGTGAACCTTAGTTGTTCTAGGTTGTGCTTAACAAAGTAAACAATAGTTTTATTCCGCCTTTGTTGAGCCACTCTAGGAAAAGTTTTAATCGCCTATTCACCCCCCTCTAGACGACATCTGTATCCTTTCACAAGGTTTCACCTGCACATGTGCACACATAAATGAGATACAAATGATAACAATAAGCGTTGAATGTATAATAACATAATAAACATTAGGATACTTGTGGAAGGGGAATCCTAACAACACCATAGCCTACTGCCCTAGCAAGATGGATATATTTTCCAACCATTACTCCTCCGACCAGAGTAGGGCTCCACCAGTCATTAAGATAAACAAACCAAAGCATTAAACTTAGTAACGACACCATGATTTCCTAGAGAATTTTCTCTAGCTACTCTACATCCCCTTACTCTCACCAGGTTTTACTTTGTAGCCATCATATCTCCTCTCCTCTCTCCTCTTTATCTTTATAGATTTTTCTGGTCTTTGATACCTAAAAAGTCCTAGGATCGATGCAACAGACTAGAGACAAATATATAGATCTAGATTACTTTAAATATACAAATATTCCGATATCAAAAGATGCACATATTCCTGCGAGTCTAGGCCTCAGTCCGCAACCCCTGAAGATTATTCACTCATCACTAGATCAAAAATCATATTTATTTTAAAGAATTTTGGAAAGAAATATGAAAGTCTTACAATACCGCAAAATTCGAAGAAATCAAGATTATAAGTATTTGACTATGGCTATGAGGAAGACTCGATGTGGAGATGGCATTATGACAGTTCAACATGGAAGTTGAACATAGCGGTTCATGACTGGAGGGGTAACTATGTACCACCTCCGATGACAGTTTCGTAGAGCCTAGCTAATGGTGGGGGTGTTTCACCACCTCCCAAAATACACACAACTATTGTTCAATTAGATCATCCGCACATAGAGCTAAGATATGTAAGTAGTATGGCTGCCAATGTAGCATAGACAGACCCTCATCTCAGATGCAGTTCCTACCAAGCAAGCATCTTAGCCATTCCCTTCTCTCACGTATAGGCATGTAAGCGTATAACCAACCTTGTATATTTATATCAGCAAGATGGTCCATAGACCGGATCAACGGCTGGCTGGTGTGCAAATTCTTCTTAATAAGAGGCTTAGGTGTGAATATGAGCTCCATGTGAGCAAATTTATCCATGAGATTGCTAATGAGATCCACCGGAAATGTCTAACATAAGAAACAAACGTGTTAGTTAAGTAGGTGAGAAAATCATGAAACAAGTAAACATTCATTCAGCAGCTCATCACAACCTTGGAGAACTCCATCAGCCTGGTATGCTCCATCCTGAAAGATAAGGTCTCCAACACCATTGGACTCCGTATAGATCCTTCGGCTGGCACACTTGCGCCCACTTCTCCTTTCACTTTCTCATATGGTTATAGACCTGAGTTGGGGTGAGTTTCTTCCAGTAAATTCAAGAACATCATTGCATACACGCTGCATATAAACCTCTTTGTTGGAACACCGCCGTCTCTAAATAGTGGACGGTGAGCGAAATTCTCCTGCAAGAAATTCACGGCAGTGCTCGAGCTCACGCCATCTGCCGCCTGCATGAGCTCGGCCGTCGCGTTCCTGGATTTGCACATGGAGAGGCTGGCTCTGGGGAAAAGCCCGAATCAAGCGTTATCTTCATGTGTGTCAGCAGGATGCTTTGATGTTCGGACCAATGCGGCTCAAAAAAAATACTGGTAAACAATCGGTCCGATTTCGTTGCCCACGTGCCGGAGAGATTGCAGGCTACCAAACACTAAAAGAAAAATAAACTCCTGCAGTGTACAACACAGGTTGGCGCGGTGACGCAAACGCGACGGGCACCTTGTTCGGTTCAGGCCGAGATCCACTGATCCATCGACCCATCCACCTGCGCGCGGGATCACGCACCGGTGAGCCGTCACCGACGCGGCGCCACCAAACGGCCAGCCAAAACGCACTACAGAAACACAACTCGCCGTCGTCGTGCGCCCCGGCCAAACCCCCCACCCCTCTACATCTCCACGGCTCCGCCCCTCCGCGGCGGGAGCTCCCCGAAGCTCCCCCACCACTTCCCGCGTCGCACTCCCTCTTAGACCTCCCGCTTCCCGCCCCCAAAGGCCTCCGGCTCCTGGGCCGGGCTCCGTCGATTCGGGTCGGGGGGCGCCGGGGCCGCGGGGCGGATCAGATCCCGCGCGGCCGAGCCGGGTGCGCGTGCGGACTGATCGGACGGGCGTGCGCGTGCGGATCAGATCTATGCGCGAGATCTAGGCGGGCAGGCACGGCGGTGACGAGCCGCCGGTGATCGGAGCCGGACCCGGACAGGATGGCGTGGTGGTCGGGGAAGGTGTCCCTGGGCGGGCTGCAGGACATCGCCGGCGCCGTCAACAAGATCAGCGAGAGCGTGAAGAACATCGAGAAGAACTTCGACAGCGCGCTCGGCCTCGAGGAGAAGCGCGACGACGAGGAAGGTATCTATCGTGCACGCCACCACTGTTGCTCAAACCCTTTCTCCCGCCCGCGCTTCCTCTCTGTACCCGGGCTGCATTGGTGCCTAGTACTAGGGTGCGTAGACAAGTGTTAGTTTGAAACTGCCGTGGCCCGTGGGGTTGTTTTGGCTGAACACTGAGATGGGGTTGTTCCGTGGCAGTAATGCTATTTGTAGCTGGGTCGTATAGAAGTTGGGCTGTTGTGGAGACTGGAGAGCACACAGCAGAGACTGACTGAGAAACTGATGCTGAATGGGAGCGAAAGTTTGGATTCAGGCTATTACTTACTGGTTTGCTTCTGATGTAGATCCTTGCATGAGTCAGACTCTGTACACCGGACATCAACACTCAGTCCCTAAATTCTGCATGTATCAGTTAGTACTGAATTACTATTGATCATCGATTGGTTTGGGTAGATCATATTAACTTATACAGACCATAAACTTATATATACCTCTTAGTACGCTCGCGTTACAGCATTTTTATGTTATTATTTCCTTTTTAGAAGTATTGGAACTTGGAAGCACTGAATTCATGCTTCTTTTCATAACTAATTCCAAATGTCTTTGTTTTATAGAGCATGGATATGATGAGCAGAGAATATAGCTTTCTCTCTGTCTATTTACGTGGCTAACTAACCTCACGAAACATAATGTGTTCTTTTGGCAATGCAGGATCAGGATCCCGTACATCGAACTCTGATGGAATGGGATTCTTTAATCCTGTCATGGCCTTCATGGGACATAATGGCGAGGAGAGCTCTACGGAAGTATCAGAAAAGCAACAATCGCCAGCAGTAGAAGAGAATCATAGGGTCACCACCGAGCCACACACATCTGAAGCAGATGCTTCTGAAGTACCAGCAACAGCACAAGCTCTGAAACAGCCTTCAGAATTAGAGGAGGACACTAGCAGCTCCACCGAGTCGCCTGTACCTAAGGCCAATGTTTCTGATCAATCTGTAAGACCACAGTCTCCAGCACGTTCTTCAACAGCAGAAGAAAAGCATGATGGCTCCACCGAGTTACCTACATCCAAGGGGGACACTACTGAAGTATCAGAAACAGCACAATCCCCAACACATCCATCTATAGCCGAAGAAACTTCTGGTGGATCCATTGAGACCAGAAACTCAATTGAGAAGGAAACCCAGGGTCATCAAGACACTGAATATTCTGATCCTAATGATGAAGCATTACCGAGTCAGCCTGATGCATCCGTCGGGGACATACCTGGGGATAGAACACGTTCACCTAACAAATTGGATCAATCAAGTGATATGGGAGAGGAAGCATCTATGCTTGCTGGAAAGGAAGACACAAATGATGGAAACACCTCCCGGTCACAACCAGCAGAATCGATGATCGCTAATTCAGATGATGTAAATGAGGCCAGGGTGAAAGCTGTTCAAGAATTTGATACCCAAAAGGAAATAATCAGCCCACAGGAGAACAGCGACATCGTTGACAAAACCAATCATGGGGAAGTCAAAGTACTTGATGTCGAAACTAATACGTCCGAGAATGGGGAAGAAAAAGATCAAACAGAGGTACATGCAGTATCTGTTGTTGATAATGAGGATAATACAACGACACAGCTTGAAAACCTTAGCTCAAAGTCAATAATTGTGGACAATGATCCAGACTTGCAAAATGAGTTGGTACCGGCTTCTGCCTACACGCCTATTGGCCCTGTAGAAGTTGGTTCTCATGCAAATGATTTGAGAAAAGAAGAAAAGATTCAGGACTCTGTTACAACCATGAATTCTCTGGAATCTGTTGGTTCTGTTGTTGAACTAGAGAAACTAAAACGTGACATGAAGATGATGGATGCTGCACTGCAAGGCGCTGCAAGACAGTCTCAGGTATCATTTCCACATGCTCTAGCATTTACTGTAGCAATTCAGTCATAGCGAAACTTGACATTGGGTTGACCATCCGATTCTATCCCACTTGTCTGTCGAGGAAACAGATGGTTTTGGTCCATCACCACTCCGTCCTTCCATAAAATGAGAAATTCAGTCATCCCACCAAATATGACGGATGATGGAGCAACCCATCTAGGATGAGATGATACCTCAAATTAATGCTTCGTGGGATCGTACGTGTAACATTATGGAAGTTATTCCTAGATGATTTTCCAGTTGGAAGAAAACCTTTGTAGTTACATGAATTCATATTTATATAACTGAAAATGCCAGCCGTAAAGTACACTAATTGGAGTATAATACCTTACTGCATCTATTTTCATGCAGTGCAATCTGTTTTGAGGTATTAAACCATTGAGTGCTTGCTAATTTGTTCCTAAACTTTTATTCACTATGATTTTGTTTTACTCGTGAAGGGTTCCATCTTGTCTTTCCTTTTTAGCGTCATGCTTTTAAAAGACAACTGAGTTATTTAATATATCAAATGGTTTTTTAGTTCCAAACAGGACAAGCATGCAGTTTTCTTTTCTTAACACAATATTAACTATTCCGCTATATATTAGCGTGGGGCTTACTTATCACGAGGCCTTGTCTGCTGCACATGGCCCTTAACAACTATTACATGCACATTGGAACATCTTCAAAACATTGAATAATTTTAATGCCCTATGTTAGTCATTTCTTTTTGACATGCATGGCCACTCAGTACTATTTTAATGTCGAACAACACCTAATATTTTCTGCAGTCCAAAGCTGATGAGATTGCTAGACTGATGAATGAGAACGAGCAACTGAAATCAACAATTGATGAGCTGAAGGTATGTTTGCTAAGCATATTCCTTATCTTTTGCCTTCTGGAAACAGATATTTAGAATGTCTTTAGATTAGAATCAGCAAAATTAAGTCAATTTATGTGCAAAATGAACAAGATGATACTATGCTTATACAACTAGTCTCTGCGATAAATTTCAGATTAGTTATCTTTTTGGTATTGCACAGGGTAAGTCAGTTGAAGCAGAAATGGATGCGCTTAAGGATGAATATCACCAACGAGTAGCAACTCTTGAAAGGAAGGTGAGACTCATTATCTTATCTACTCAATACTTTCTATCATCAATGGATCACAACATATGCTAAACTAGAGAGTTCATAGTTAGTGTATGATATTGCTCACATGCCACATGTAATGCTGCAATTATAACCATATGTTTCTCATACCATAGTTCTTTTTGATCGGTTCTTTATGATAGTGCTAGGAGTAATTGAAGATTGTCTTTTGTGCTTTAACAAAGAACTATTTAGCTACAGTTTGAACTTCTTCCTGTAATGCTTCTAGTTCTGAACCATTTGACTAGTTGGATGCACTGCACATTTCGTATATTATTGTCTTTTTAATTTTGTTAGGTGTAACTTTTAATATATTAGTTTACTAATAGTTGAGACTCTGTTTAACATAAAAGTAGAGATCAGACTGAGCTGTATTAGTGAGGTTCAGTAAATACTATGGCCAAAATCTCATAAGTTTCTATTTTATTCGCTTACTGTTTCTGGGACATAGTCTTCCTCAGTGTTCTTGTTCATCTAGATTTTTTTACAAACACCGATATGTTTGTAATGTGCATGCCTCAATGTGTCTAGGTGTATGCACTAACCAAAGAACGAGATACATTAAGGAGAGAGCAAAACAAGAAAAGTGATGCAGCTGCTCTTTTGAAAGAAAAGGACGAGATTATCACTCAGGTCATGGCTGAAGGTATGCAGAATTGTCGGTTTTGTTCCTGTTCTTGTATGCTTATGTTGAACAACGGTTGGCTTTACAATAGTTAAGTTATTCTGTTATAATGTTAAGAATACGAAATTAGAAATTCTATCATTTGAAACATTAATACTTTGACGATTTCAAGTATTAATGTTACCATATGGTATGTCCCACCACGTCGTGCATCCTTTGTCAGCGACAGTCATTGCAATTTTGACTCCAATGGTCACCTACCGATATGACATAGTACCGACATTAGGAAAGATGTAATGGCTTACAGAACATGGATAATAATGACATCATAAACTTTTCAAATCTATCATGTAGACAAGAGTCATAATACTATCACTTTGATATGGGGTCTCTCTTCTGCAGTTTATTGTGGTATTTGAAAGTTGTGTACCCTTAACAAGCCTTGATTCAGTCCCTTACTGCTTTGTTGGAGCTAAAGTCCCCATACATACTATGCTCCCCATGTGATTATTTCGGCCTCTATTGGCACTAACATCGTGAGTTACCCAATGAAACAGGCGAAGAGCTATCGAAAAAACAAGCTGCTCAAGAAGCTACTATACGAAAACTGAGAGCACAGGCATGGAATATAACTCTATCACTACGCTTCTGAAGTAATGTAATTTTCATGTTAATCAAGTTCTCTATCTTTTTTTGGTTGAAGCTAGATTCGTGAGTTTGAAGAAGAAAAGCAACGGTTGAACTCAAAGATCCAGGTAAAGAAGACAACAAATATGTTAAAAGGACAGTTTTATAATCAATTAATTCATTCATGCTATTTTTTTTCTTATCTGCTTTAATGACACACATCCAGTATTTGTGTTTGCTGCTTGCATGATACAGAATCAGTTTTGCACCCATTTTTCGGTGGTTTATTCTTCTCTGTTTTGGCCATGTGTGGACACGATGTGCTGAGTGGTTCCATTTAAATTGTAGTTTGCCTAACCTGTACAGCATGCTCACAGTTCATGATCTTGTTCAACCAGACAAGTCCTTTAATTTTTTACTTGGTGGATGTATATCTCTGAAATATTGCTTGAATACAATAAGGGAGTTAGTTCGACTTCCTGAAGGAACCACTTTGCTCCCTTGATGAGTTTTATTTTCTGTCAGGCTTAAAATGAACTCATGCACTTAATTTTATTACTTCACAGGTTGAGGAGACAAAGGTTGAGAGCATTAAAAGAGACAAGGCAGCAACTGAGAAGTTGCTACAAGAAACAATAGAAAGGAATCAAACTGAACTTGCAGCTCAGAAGGAGTTCTACACAAATGCTCTTAATGCAGCCAAAGAGGCCGAGGCATTAGCTGAATCAAGAGTCAACACAGAAGCCAAAGTTGAGCTCGAAAGCCGTTTAAGAGAAGCTTGTGAAAAAGAAAATATGCTGATTAACACAATAGATGAGTTGAGGAATGCTCTTACTAGACAAGAACAGGAGGTAAGTCATGAAAATATGTATCTAAAGTTCTACACATGTGCATCTACAATTCAATATCCTCGGGGCAATTAGTCTGTGGATTGTGTTGATCTCATTGTTATCTATCACTTCATTGATATTTTTTTATCGAAAGCATTAGTTTTTTTGCACTATTCTACTTCAGAACCCACTGATTGTGTGTTTACTTGGGGGCCTTTCAGGCCGCTTTCAGGGAAGAACGGTTAAAAAGGGATCATGACGATCTTCAAAAGCGCTATCAGGTAAGCAGGGCGTTTTTGGTTTAGTTGGTATTACAGAGTAAAATTAGTCATAGACCAATTGTCATTTTATTTCATTATTTAATACTTCAGGCCAGTGAACTTCGTTATAATGAACTGGTTACACAAGTTCCTGAGTCAACAAGGCCACTCTTAAGGCAAATTGAAGCCATGCAGGTATTGGTGCTTCCATAGATTTTCCTTTGTGGTGTGGTTATTTATCCTCCTTTTCTTATTGGGTGTATGTATACTACTTATGCAATTTGTGAATTGAGTTTTTTTGGCAGTCAGAAGTAGGCTAATCAATTCTGTGTTAATATTAACAGGAGTCAGCTGCTCGAAGGGAAGAAGCTTGGGCTGGCGTGGAGAGAACCTTGAACTCTCGCCTTCAGGTCTACTATGTTCTGATTTTTTGGTTAACAGTGGTCTTTGAAAAAATAACTAAGATAACTAGAACTATCAACATGAGCTTTATTAATATTAACAAATGTCATTTGGGACTTCAGAGGAATGACTGTAAACTATATCATTAGTAGCTATTTTCATGTATTTGTTTAATCCAATCAGGCATAAAGCAAGAAACACATCAGAAGTAGTTCAGTGACATAATTTTTCTTGTTCTACTCAAATATGCAGGAAGCAGAGGCGAAAGCTGCTGCCTCAGAAGAAAAGGAGCGGTCTATAAATGAGAGACTGTCACAAAGTTCATCCCGCATAACTGTTCTGGAGACCCAGGTTTGTGCGTCAATTTCTTCTGTGACAAAAACATGTGACATTAGTTTAGTCTATAACCATGGTTTTTGCCATCAATTTGAAACTTTAAGTAAGAAAGTTTTTTTGACATGGATGTTGGTTCGTATGCAGATTACAATTCTTAGAACAGAGCAGACACAGCTGAGCCGATCTCTTGAAAAGGAGAGACAGAGAGCATCTGAAAGTAGACAGGAGTACCTTGCAATTAAGGAAGAGGCGGCAATGCAAGAAGGACGCGCAAAACAGCTTGAAGAAGAAATAAAGGAGCTTAGAGCTAGGCACAGAAAGGAGCTGCAAGACGCAGCAGAACACAGGGTGCTCCTTGAGACGGTAGTCAACTTACTATGTGAATCATTTTTTTCTGAAAATAACTGGATATACATGTTAATTAATCTGGTTGCTTTGAGAACATGTACTGAAGCCACGTTTTTTCCTGCCAAAATCATTAGTGAGCCACAGGGACACTTTCTTTAAACTCAATCAAACATACTCATATGACGTAATTTTTGTACTTTGGGGTTGTCTAGTAGCAGGATTTTGTAGCGTCAAGAGTATTTTTGTACATGAAATATACTAGTCATATATGTCACCAATCCTTGCTATACTAATCTGCTGGATCATGCATTATCCACGCGGCAAGATTTTAATGTCTCTTATGATATCTTGCGTGAATTGCACTTCCAGGACCTCGAAAGGGAAAAGGCTGCTAGGGCAGAACTTGAGAAAACTTCTTCCCGTGAGGCACCTAAAATTCCACTTCCAGATCAAACAAGTATGTACTTTATTTGCCTCTGATTAATTTCTCTGAGTTTAATCTTACTACTCCCTCCGGCCCATATTAATTGACTTTGATTTGTCAAATTTTGGATGAATCTATATACTAAATAGTGTCTAGATTCATCCAAATTTTAACAAATCCAAGTCAATTAATATGGGCCGGAGGGAGTATATATTTGTTTGTGACCTTACCTATCGATCTGTTGGTTCCTTGTTGCTTCTTTTCAAGAAAATGCTCCCCACAGAAAGCTCTCTAGTGTTGGTAGCATGGAAGAAAGCCATTTCCTTCAAGCATCATTGGACTTGTCGGATAGCGCTTCATTGGAGAGGAGAGCGTCCACAGAAAGTAATATGTCATACTATCTGAGGAGCATGACTCCAAGTGCTTTTGAGTCAGCACTCCGTCAAAAGGATGGAGAATTGGCTTCTTACATGTCACGCTTGGTGTGTATATGCATCCTTTTAAATTTCTGCTGAAATTGTTTAATTTATAAATCATCAAGTCATATCACTTTGATTTAGGTGTTCTAGAAACTGACTGTAGCTGATTATTAAAGCTGGATCGTCTCAAAGTATACCAGTTGGATCCAAAAGCTGTTTTAGCTGATTTACTCGCAGCATCATGAATGTTTGCATATATTTTATTGATATTAGCACTTGGCTTGTGCGACACATTGTTTGTCAGTACCATGTTGAAAAATGGTGGAACTACCAAAGCTGCTGGCCTCCCTGAGCTCAACTGTATTTTGCCCATAATCGTGTTGTTTCTGGCTGTTTCCATGAGGTGCCTGGTTACCTAACTTATGTTCAACATCATCTAGAATGTAGTAGACCATTTACTACCTGTAAATGGCATCAAGAGATCTCCAGTCCCATACTGATGTTAGTTACTACAAACTCATGTGCATACTCGTGTATTTTAATGCCTGAAGAAGCCGAAGCAGTAGCTTGGAGTAGTTTTGTGACTTTTGTTTTGATAAAGATGTTCAGCATGGGCATGTTTTTATCATGACATCAGCTTGCCTCAAACGTTCAACAACGTAATCCTTTGTAACCATCATCTACGACATTTTATGTTTTACTAATTCTACAGCCATGAGAGGACGGACTCTTGTCTTAGGGTGTGTGCTAGTGTTAATTTGTTTTGGTGAATACTTGGTCCTACAGGTGTTAGTATTGTAAATGCCCGTGCTATTGTCACTGCAGTAATGTTGCTACTATGTTACAGGCCTCATTGGAATCTATTCGGAATTCTCTGGCAGAGGAGCTGGTAAAACTGACGGAACAAGTAAATCCTTGTGAACCAACTGCATTCTTATTTCATTATCTATGTGGATGCTAATTGAATTGATTTTTGTATGCAGTGTGAAAAGTTGCGGAATGAATCTGCTGCTCTGCCTGGCCTAAGAGCTGAACTGGAAGCACTGAAACAAAGACACTTCCAAGCTCTAGAACTTATGGGGGAACGTGATGAAGAGGTATGGCTGCCATCCAGCAAATTATGACTTACCACTCATCTTTTTGTGTTAATGACCTTATCACAAGATACTCCAAAATCTGTCATTATTTTTAGCCTATGTTATATGGTAAAATAAGTCCAGTTCTAAGAATTAAATTGGTATCAAGCTTCACACAGTGGAATCCTGTAACTTCGCTGAATTAGCAATCCTTGTAGTGACTTTTAGTTTGTGGAACAAAGATTTCTAGCTCACAATCCTGGCTGTTCTTTTCAGCCCCAAAACTGGTCCCTTTCAGATTTGATATTGTTTAAAATTACTCTGTGCTACTGCTAACCACCGGCATTCCGCACATTGGTTGTAACCACCATCATAGCTACGAGTCAGCTTGCATTTATTGGCACATTTTATTAGCTACATTATTAGATGAGTCCCAAGAAAATGATCGAGTAAACTCAGTTAATAAGTACACATACCGTGCTGTTTTGCAGTTGGAAGAATTGCGAAATGATATTGTTGACCTAAAGGATATGTACAGAGAACAAGTCGATCTTCTTGTTAGCCAGGTTTGAAAGCATATTGGTTGAAATTCTGCTTGTCTTTCTAGAGAACCTAATGAACTGTATTGGTCTAAAACGTTTCCTTTTTTCAGCTCCAGACATTGGGCGCTCGTGTATAGTGCTACTGACCAAGAGATTTTGAAGGCTGAAAATATTTTGCCACAGTTCAAACTATGGCGAGCTGGGAGTTCACAATTATACGACACTGTACAATGTGAAGATTTTTTGTTGATTTCATTAGATAGTTTGTTGTATACTAGATTGAATATTAACAATTTTGCATTTATTGTTTGCAAAAGTTTCATTCATAAGAGGGCAAGTAACTTTAACATTTTAACATAAACGTGAAAGCTAGTACTAAGTACCAACGTAATGGGCCTGATTCAAGTCACTTTCGAATGGTGACAAGAGGGTAAGTAACATTAACATTTTAAAATAAACGTGAAAGCACTAGTTTTAGTTAACATATACTCTCTCCGTCCAGATTTGTCTAGATTACGTGTTTGTGTTAATACATGTGAATCTAGACAAATCTGCAATATCTAATTTGGGACCGAGGGAGTATTAGTAATCCCTCACTACTGATTTTCCCATCAGAGTGACGATTGGTAGCAACACTGATCATGATAGTGACGCCATCATTTTTGACAGTTTAATACGTGTGCTGATATAAGAATTGAGTTATTTGTTAAACAAACATGTTTATGATTGCAAAGGACTTTTATTGGACTATAACATCAATGGGAGTTTAAGATCAAAGAATACATGACTTTTGGACCATCTGCAATGCAAGGATTTCTTACTTACCTTCAAGCATTTCCCATAGACTGAGCATACATGCACAGATCAAGACACTTTGCCAGATATAGATCATGTGGATTCGGCATTAAATCATGGTAGGCTGTTCTAATACAAGAGCATAGTAAGCTGTACCAAGCACCACCTGAAAGCATATGACTGAAGTTCTGATACAAGACACCAACAAAACATTTTTGTACTAGCAGCAAGAAACGGTTATTTAAACAATCTACTACCGCTATACATGTGAAATTCAGGAATTGTTTTTTGCCACCGCAAAGTGCAGTTGCACTCTCAAGCACATTAGGAAATGCAGAGCTTCAGGAAGGACACTGGCACTTACAAACTTCAGGACCTTTTTACTATGTTGTGAGCAACGTGATAGATTGATCAATCTCGTGCTTACCTACATGTCCCTCTCCTTGTCGTGGATTTCCTCCGAAGATACAAAATAGAATGTTTTCCTATACAAAATCCACAAAAGTTAAATGAATCCACAACCCTGTTGTCGGCAATGTCCACAAAATGCCTCGTCAAGGGCAAGGTTCTGCTGCATTTTCCAAATGAGAATCGGTAAAAATCCTTTCCAGGTGGTGCTTGGTACAGCTTACCATGTCATGCCAGTGTTTTTGATCGCGTTGTCAGGTTTAGACTTGTGGTTTATCACTCAGGCAAGTTTTTGTATGTGGTTGAAGGGTTTACAAGTTGATGGACCGAAGTGTACATAGTGAGAGCGAATGAGCGAATTCAAGGGCAAACTACTAGTGGACACTTCATATAATCTAGAATCATCTAAACAACCACACCAATCTTGATGTACACTAGAAAATTAGAAACATTGGCCCAAGTTATTTTTTAAAATTCATAGTACACAAGTTATTTAAGGGATACCACAAGAAAGGTACTCTTACATCATCAAAATAAAAAACATCATCAAAATAAAAAAGTTTGATAATAGCTAGCTGAACCCGGCTCCTTGCCATATCTTAAAGATACGAGTTTTCATCTTTAATATAAATATTTAGATCAATTATAATATATATTTGCATAATATCTTATTTGACGTTGCAGATGTATTTATTTGTTGCTTCTATTGTTAAGAAAATTTTGTTGTATACGTATATTAATCATATTTTGGAAAGACTATATATACTTTCTGAGCAGTGAGCACAACTGCTCATACAGTTGTCATGCCTGGCAACTTATTCGCTATTCATTTCTTCATCTCTTCTCAATACCTGCCACTGAAAGACTAACATACATACATAGGGGTGCAGAAGTGGGAGAATTGGGACATGTGGGATACCACTTTTAGACAACTAGACTAACTCTAATTTAGGTGGAATAAGTGGAATAAGCGGGATATGTCAAATCTAGCTTATCCCACTTGCCCCACTAAGTTTTAAGTTAGTCTAGTTGTCTAAAAGTGGTATCCCACTCGTCCCAATTGTCCCACTTCTACATCCCTATACATACGTACAAAGAAATAGTAGCACGTTGCCACGTTACGTATGTACTGCTATGTCTCATGCTACTACGGCGGCGAAACGCTCGACTCGCCGTACCGTCAGCGTCAGATCCCTCACGTACCCCGCGCGCGACGCGAGCGCGCCGGTCCATGGCCGGAGCGCGACAGCCAGGCGCACCGCGGCGCCGAGCACGGCGCAGGCGGCGAGCGCGCGAGCCAGCCTCAGCTCTTCCGCGACCACGTCGACGGCGCGCGCCGCTGGCGGCGCAATCAGCCTGCAGGCGTCGGAGACGGCGAGCGCCAGCAACGCGAGCAGCACTCCAGGAAGCAGGAGCAGCAGCGCGAGGGCGGCGGCGGCGAGGAGCGACATGGACAGGAGACCCCCCCAGAGGAGCGCGGCGAGGAGGAGGTCCAGGTGGTGCTGCAGCGGCGCCGTCGTCGCGTGCGTGGCCATGGCTGGCAGAGGAAGACCGGCTGGGAGGCAGATGCGGTTCACGCACGGGGAGGAAACCGGTTTGGCAAGAAGAAGGTTGGTGAGTGTGGATGGTTGCGAGGTGTTCCTTCGGTGCACGTCTGGTATGGTATGCTTAGAGTGGGGAGAGAAACTGATAGACGCTGCATGCAAGCAAGCTTACGAGTCCATATAAACGCAATATAGAACGAACAAATTCTGATGAACTATTCCCTCCATCTCCTCGTCACCCAAACCGGCACCATCATAAGTAAGAGCATCTCTAGCCGACACTCTAAAGTATATGAGACTCTAAAACAGGTTTAGAGGGCACTATGAATTTCCCTTCACGTTTTTGCAAGGTGTGTTGCAAAGTCAGACTCTCTAAACTTGAGATACTCCCTCCTATCCATATTAGTTGACTTAAATTTGTCTAGATTTAAATGAATATAGACACTATTTAGTATATAGGTTCATCCAAATTTTGATAAATCCAAGTCAAGTAATATGGGTCGGAGGGAGTAGTGTTTTCTGCATTTGTCAATCTTTTTTGCATACAATCTCCATATTTGATGTCCAAAATCTATAGAATCGACAAACCAAATGCATAATAAAATCGCACATATTAGACCATCACAAACAGTTCATGGTAAAATTATCACACGTAGTTCAAACAACAACGAAAAATAAATCATCCAAATTAAACACAACTTAGGATGAAAAACATGATCAAAATGAATATTATCACCGTCTATATATCATAAAATCACGGATGCTCAATAAGATCATCACGAAGCTGGATGTGGGACATGGCCTTCCATCTGCTGTACACACCTAGGAACCTCTGAACTCGATGAACTGTCCTACGAGGTCTCACTAGAGTACCAACATTACACTACAGCAGTCACAATACACCTCCTCATCCATCTCATCTTCTATGATCATGTTGTGGAGGATCACACATGCCATGATGCCCCTCAAGGTCTTCTTGTCTTGAAAGCGAGCGGGTCCACACACAATTGCAAACCTCGCTTGCAACATCCTAAATGTTCGCTTAGTGTCCTTCCACGTTGATTCTTAAGCCTTGGCAAAGTGAGCATTTTTCATGCCTTGAGGGTTTGGGATTGTCCTCACAAAGGTGGATCAAGTAGGGTAGATGTCATCAGCTAGATAGCAGCCCATGTTATAGTTCATTGCCATTGACGCTGAAGTTTCAAGCCAGAGCTTCCTCATTTGTAGAGTTACAAATAAATGTGATCTTTGTAGGACATTGATGTCAATGTGAGAACTAGGCCTCACAAAGTAATAATGCTAAATCCATAAGCCCTCGGAAGCAACAACTTCAAGAATGATAGTAAGGTCATGGCAATGCCCTCCGAATTGACCATGTCATGACGTTTGGCAATTCGTCCACTTCCAATGCATGCAACTGGTACTCCGAGTCATCCATGGCCATCCTCTAGATGCATTAATGGTCAATCCTTGTGGTTGTCAGATGCATTGGGGATCTGAGGTAATCATTTCCAAAGAAACATTCTTGGCAATAATCATGGCGATCTTGAGCGTGGTGTCCCCTCATTTATTCATTAACATAGTCTATGAGACACCATATGCAATCACACGAATCACAATAGTGATCTTCTGCATAGCAAAACCCACGTTGTCAGTTGTGTCATTTGCCGCTCAAAATACCTATTGTTCTCCTACATAGCCTTGAAAATGCACTGGAAGAGGGTGGGTGACATCCTTAAACAACACCGAAAGTGCTTCGGCGGGTACACGACATGCTCCAAAAATAGTCATTCCCATTGTGATTATGTCAAACAAAAAAGTCAGAAAACAATGACAACCCGCTAATGGGAACAAAAGCCCATGACAAATACTTATCGCAAAACTGAACCTAGTGTCTAAGCCGGCCGTGTATGTGCCACAGTCATTGAAGGCAACACTAGTGGGCACACTAAAAATCAATGTCGACTAAGAAGTGGCTAAACCGTCAAACAAGGGGCGGCGTATGCCATCATCCCGATGATTAGGGAGTTTATTGTTATGCTCGGTCTATGTTTTTAATAATATCACCGATGCATCTACCCTAGAAGCCTTGCCTAGGCGTGCGGCCTTGATGCTTGGCTATTGATATTAATGTGTCGTCCCTTAATCTCCATTGGATGTCTTGAGGTAATCCAGGGGCCACAGAAAAATAGCAGATGCAGTTGTAGGACCATCCTTGGTGATATTCAGCAGCAGCGAGGTCTGTTCAAGAAAGTTTGCTTCATTCGTGATTCCTGCTTGTTCAATATTGACGCTCATAACTTAGCCCGAAGTGTTTGTATTACTAGAACCAGACCACCATGTTTCATTTACTCATCTCCATAACCGGCTATTGCACCACTACCCCTCTCTTTGATATTGCATTAATAAAATAGCTATTTCTTCCCTAAAAAAGGCAGCCTCAGAATCGACCAATTCATTGATTCAATTGGACAAAGAACATGAAGAAGGCTTGGAAGTTGGAACAAAGAGATGGGGCGAAAAAGATACTAGAAAAATACCTTGACCTAACATGTTCTAGTATTCCCTCCATCGATATATATACAAGACCACTTACTCTTGTCTAGTTGTCTTAGTCGCATCCATTCAAATTTGACTAAATCTATGAAAAACATATTATGACACGAAACTTGGTTAAAGTTAACCATGTGAAAAAAAGTTAACTATGTTTGACTTTAAAAAAAGTAAATGGCAGTTGGTACTTGGACAATGTGAGTACAAAACATGCATATTGGACAGACATGCTGAAATTTGACTAAATCTATGAAAAACATATTATGACACCGAAACTTGGTTAAGTTAACCATGTTTTTTAACCATATAAAAAAAAAGTTAACTATGTTTGACTTTTAAAAAAGTAAATGGCAGTTGGTACTTGGACAATGTGAGTACAAAACATGCATATAGGACAGACATGCTGAAATAGACGTGCAATATGTGTCCTAGAGCCGTGCAGCAAGAG
Source organism: Avena longiglumis (assembly GCA_030063025.1). NCBI lineage: Eukaryota > Viridiplantae > Streptophyta > Magnoliopsida > Poales > Poaceae > Avena > Avena longiglumis. The sequence goes on from CP125974.1 coordinate 568,930,028, forward strand.
AGAAAAAAGAACTGCCCCCTGCAGAAAGAATAAAATTCGTCGACAGCAGGATTCGAACCTGCGCAGGCAAAGCCCAACAGATTTCGAGTCTGTCTCCTTAACCACTCGGACATATCGACTTTGCTGTTTCTGTCAACTCAGCATCCAATATTAGCAGGTGCAAGCACATGTCAGATATTTTTTTTAAAACACGTGTAATGAGCTTGTTGCTACTGAACAGTTTTACGAACCATCAGCTAACCACATGGTATTTTTCATCACAATTTCTACCACAAAAACCCAAGTACTTTTGTCACATATAATGTGCCTGGCCAGTAATGTTCGAATCACATGCTATGTTATCCACAGTTTGAACGTGCCATTAGGAGCTTCTCTTTATAGGAAGAGTTGAGACATTTATGATCTCATCCAGCAATCAAAATAATTCTCACGTTTTCATGTATTAAATCTATAGCTTCATGGTGGATAGTTAGATTCCAAAAGGAATCTGGCACAGCTCACAACCTAAATGTCCAAATCTATGGTATTACCTTGGCTGTTAACAGTTACAATGGCTGCAGGTTTTTTACATCTGTAAACATATACTGCTAGTAAATATAAAAGGCCGTGAAAAAAAATCTACAGGAAATTTTGTAGCTGATGAATACAGAGGGAAATCAAGAGCACACAAAGAATAGAGAGTACACAAAGAAGAAAAAGTTTGGTCAGGCAGGTTTGCTTGGTCGCGGCGGCTAATAGGGTTGGCTTGCTGGAGGCAGACCACGGCGCTATGACTTTCTTGATCCCTGTTGCACAGGCTGTTCAGGAGGGCATCAGTTAGCAGCGCCGCGGCACTTGTGGACAACACAAAGTCGAAATTCAGAGCCTCTGCGCCATTACAATAGTTTATCACGCTTCTGTCTTGTACACAGTGCAGCAACGGCGGCGAGACTTCTATGTTAGAGGTACGTTGACCTCAAGGTTGTTCCACAATGACCATCCGGCAGGATAGTTGAGTTGAGGAGGTTCCAGGTTGAAATTCCAGACCATAACTCGGTTGCAATTGTCTGGAAGGCCCTCTATTTGACGCTCACTTTTAACAAGCTTCTCAATGAATCGTGACTCCTGAAATGGTCAGATCACAAAAATAATCAGGTCAGGGAGTGAAATTGATATCATCGCAATGACTTCTGTTATCATGGCAATGACTTCATACGGAATAACAGAAATAGCCATGATGCAGCATTTACTTTGAGGTACAGTAGTGGCTATAGATGGTTACATTTCCTATCGATTTTGCCTTAACTGTAATTATCCTTTATTTGTCTAAGCAATCTTTTATTACAGCATTGCCATTATTTTTTGGATAGGTACTAATTGCAGTTTGCTCCATGCCTCCATGGAGATCTACAAATGGAAATTCAGCTAAGCAGCAGTAGGATTTGGCACAGAAGTTCCACTAAATTATATTATGCTTGACTATATGAAGTTCGCATACAAACTCACCTGCAAACCACCTCTACCCCCAGAGTGGACGATGACAGAATCCATAGCCGGGCGGTTCCACCTCTGAGGATCCCAGAGCATTGTGCTGTTGAAAGCAAACCCAGAGAAACCTACTGGGAATCGACGAGGTGCACCCTTCTTCTGAATTGTGTTCCACCCAGTGATTCGGTTACCTTTACATGTAGGACCTTCTACAACCACCCTGTACTTACTTCCATCATGGTTTGCTACAGGCCATGTGCCGAAGCGCCTGAATAAAAAGAACAAGCTCATAAGGAAAAGAGAAATTACTAAGCATTTTTTGAGTCTGAAATCTATCATAGGCAGTTCGAAGGCAACAACATTCATGATATCGTTTGACCTCCTAAAGCAAGTTTCTATTTCACAAGTTTCATCATTTGAAGACTACTTACAATATGTAGTTTTTTTTAATATAAAGACTACTCCCAATTAAATTCGTTTCTCGCAATGTTGCCATAATGCTGCACAGCTTATCGAGTTTTAGCATCAGTCATCAGTAAGATAAACTGAAAACAGCAGATCATATTACTCTCTAGTATTCTTTTGTCAGTGAAGACCACATTCAGAACGATGTGAAAATTATTCACAAGGTACAGGCTGGAATCTGGAATCACAAATATTGTTTGGCATGAATAAAGGCTCTGGCTGAAAACTAAGGGCTCTGCTGGGCCTGGTCGAGTATGCCATTGGTGGTCACCAGTATAAGCTAGGTTTGATAATTGAAATGTAAGAAACTCTTCTGATTTGTTGAAAAAAGAAAAGGAAATTTGACAGGTGAAGTTTTCTAGTGGAGAGAGCTTCCTGTTACAAAGCAGAAGCCACACAATTCTAGGAGTAAAAGCAAATCGATAGCTTTTAGTTTTACCCATGGTTTACAAAACCAGTTAGTGTTAATTTCCAGAAATCCTAGCCATGTGTATGAGATTATGAAAATTGTTTCGTTACTAAATCCAAGTGACATCCAACTGAAGTAATTACATATTTATATAAATGGTCATAGGTTGCTTGAGAAGGAAGCATTTGCTCGGTGTTCACACACAAGGATCATGTAGCACTCAACCTAGTACTGACTTGTGTCATAAGCAAGGAAGATGTAACAATTCATTCACCTAATACACTATAGAATAGTAAGACTGACAGGAGCGAAGGAACAAGTATCTACACATCTAAAGCTTGTCACCAGCAAAAGTTATTAATACAACAGAAGTTTCAAGATTTCATCTGGACTGTAAAGAGGATTCACCATGCATTCATTAATTCATCAAATATAACAGCACATCAAACGAAGTTTCGGTGGAGAATTGTCACCTGATTTTCCGCATTTCTTCAAATACATCACCCATGTATGACCGCTCTTCGTCAGCAAAATGCACTATACCATCGAGGTGATGCTTTTTAATATGGTATATTGCATTATTCCTCTGACAGACAGCAATCTTGCGTACACTGGTAATATTCTTCCTGCAGACAATATGCCTGTACATAACCCCAGAAGACCTCAGGATATCTGCTGTTTGAAGGGTAGTACCAGGCCATTCCACCACTAACCATAGAAGAGGAGGTGGTACACCTTTCAGAACATGAGCCAGCCGATTCAGGTAATATGCCTGTTGTGGTCGAACAGATGTGATTGTCACCACTATCAGAAGCTTCCTCACTGGGATGACCAAATCATTAACAGCAGGTTTCGCATGCGAAGCTTCGAAAAAATCGATCTCGTCATCTAACATCGCAGGAACAGGAGGGCTCTCAACCTCAGGTTCATCAATCACCTCGACCTCTTTCTGCACTACGATTGCATCCAACTCCTTAACCTTATCATCCACTCCTTCATCGAACGGAAGCCTCGAGATTATCTTCTGAGAGACATCAACCGAGAAGAACGGGGTGAACCCGACGAAGATGCCGACCATGAAACACACAAACAGCCGAAACGCAACCCTCTTGCAGCACATCCCCTTCGATTTCGACCTCTCGGTCGACCGACATGCCGATTTGAGGGTGCTTGACCACAGGGCAAAGTCCAGAGAGGCCACGGAAGCCAGCAGCCCCCTCATCACCACATAGGACTGCGAGTACAGCAGCTTAGGAGACGGGGAGGGGTCGGCGAACTGGGACCAGTCCTTGACCGGGCCGTGGCCGTCCCGGTGGAACCCCCCTGTGGAGTTCCTTCTGCTGGACACCATTCCAACATCATTATGCATGTATGCCCCCTGAATTGCTCAGAAGCCCGTGCTGCGTCCTAGTCCAAGATCACTGCTCCTACCGTCTCTTGTGCTCATGTGGATTACGCAGAGCAGAATTGTACCTGCAAAGCAGCCAGTAGCAAGAACTGCATCAGCTCAAGCTCAAACTAAACTCATTAGATTAGGCCCCCTTATCCACCCACCCAACACGCGAAAACTATAACCACTTCTACCACCGCAATTCAGTCGAGCAAGATCTACTACATGTGCACAGAAACGATCACATCTCCCAGTAACAATCGACTAAATCAAACACCCATAGATTCGATTTCTGATCCCAAAGGCCAGAGCGAATTCCACCACGCAGAGAAATAAAAATTCGAGGACAGAAGAAAGTTCAGAACGATGGACTGGAACCTGTGATCCGAGCAAGGCAACACCAGCAACGCGCCGCCCCCCAAATTGAGACACCGACGATCTCCGCCGCAAAGCTCCAAACCCGAACAGAACTGGGGAGGGAAAGGGTGCCTCCGGACAGACCGAGTGGGATCTGGACGCCGGCGGCGCCGCGGCTGTCGGGGAGCTCAAGTCGCCCTCTCTCGGCGTGTGCTGGTGTGATTGGGTTCCTCGGCCTTGGTGCGGTTAGTCTGGTGGGTAGCTAGCTAGCTCTACGCAAATCGAGGCAGGAGCGGGGAGGAAGGAGTTGGTGCGGTGGTGGCTGGAGGATAGGGAAAGGGAAAGGGAAAGGGAAGCCTAGCGGGGAGTAAACTAATGGCGCCGTCGCCGTCGTTTGCGCGAGTTTCCTGGTTTGGCCCCTGCTTTCTCGTGCGTTTCCGGTAACTACCGAAGTACGAGTAGTTGCTCTACTGTTGCCATATTTTTTGGTTGAGTTTTTTTACAGGAGATATTGCACTGTGAATTACACCTTCCGTTTTCATATTTTGCGGGTTAGAGTATCTCCACCCGGTTGTGTATAGCCGTTTCCCAGCCCCGCCCCTAGGCCAACCGTTTGTAATAGTATCAAAATAGGCACAAATTTGAATGAAGTAGACAAATTTCATACATTGTAGAGGAGTTTCTTACAAGGCTAGACGAAATATAACTAAAAAAAAAAATACACGCCAAGGTGGCGGCAGAACGTGGTGTAGCCACCGTCGCCGTCATCATCGTCGTTTTCGTCGCTCGGTGCCTCATCCTTCGACGGGCGGCTGCAGCCTTGGCCATCATCGCCGAAGTGCCTTTGCCGAGACATGCTCGGTCCCGCCTCGTTGTTGTCGAAGTCGCCGAGGAGGAGGATGACGTTGCGGTTGTTGGCGCTCCGTCTCCTCCCGCTCCGCCTCGTCCTTGGACGCAAACCAGCTGTGCTGACCCAACACACCACTGCATGTTGTAGTGCACAAGTCGTTAATATAGTACTCACGAAGTATCATTTCGTAAATATTACATTTGTTAGAGTGATACAACAAAAACATTCCAGGCTCGCAATTTTACATGTATATAATATCATTCAGAAGAATACAAAAGATTCATTATCCTCTTTGGTCTAGAGAGGATTCATATTTGAATCTAAAATGTAAAGCAACTACTTTCTAAATTAATGGCACTACTATATTTAGTATCACTCGAGTTCAACAACTTATTTATATAAATCCATGTTGCTTGGTTCATTTATGCTATCCTACAAACTGCATTTCTGTTTCGGGTCTTTATACTCATTTTCATATTTTATACCTTGATCTATTTCTTCAATACCTTCGGAAAGATCTGGTTCCTCATAATACATCTCTCCTTTGTCGTTGGTTTGGTATCGATCCTTTGTCCCATAACTCTCTGAGTATAGCAAGGGTTTAAGAAGATAATTTAAGTATGAGCATACTCAGCAAATTTTATAATTAGTGTGTGTTGTGTAACCATTATCTAGGTTCCTTGGGTTTTCAAAAAAAGTTTTTTAGAAAAGATAAGTTTTAGTTTAGAAAAACTATATATATCCGTCTTTACGAGTTGTTAGAATTTTATTAAGCTCACTTCCACGCTATGTTTGCAATCTATTCCCTGGATCATATGTCATATTTAATACACTCTTGAGAGGTGTGTTAATTTTTCCACGAATGTACTTGGTCTTGTTGCACTTATCACACTTCCTTAGTTGTGACTCCGGTTACCAAGTTTTTGCAAGTCATATCGAGCTTTACCGAATTTCGTAACCTTCCTGTTGCATTAAACCCAGTTACTAACTGAAATTTTGTACGACTAAGTTACTAGAGTGGTCATCTTGCAGCACAATATGAAAACGTTATAGCTTCCACCCCTATCATTCCTCTCCGGGAATACAATCCGACTTAGTCATAAAAGGTAATTATAAATTTTTGACTCACTTGTCCTATTCTAGATCTGTGGTCAACTCGGTTTATACGGCGCCTTAGAATGACTAATTACGGTTGTTATTTATATCATAAGTTATATTTCCAGTACAATGAAATCTTTACCACATGATTTCCCATCGTGTAGTCCATCATGATTTCATTGTCCAACAGTTTATAATTCAATAAAACAATATTGATATGCAAGGATTGATTTCGTGACATAATGAAGTTTGAAGGTTCTACTTGACCCCGGGTTTTGGAAATCACAATCATTGTTCAAAAAGAGAACACAGTAAAAACCAATTGATGATCTAATGCAACTAGATGAATGCAAATTCTTAAAGTATTGTGATTAAATTTCTTTTGATTCGGATTGCTTTTATTTTTACGTGAGTTTTCCTTTTTTGGGTTTTGTTGAATTTCAATTTAGAATTTTCATATAACTTATATGAATTCTACTTCAAAATTTTCATATAATTCAAGGGAATTAATTGAGCAATACAAAGTGTGTGTTGAGTTCAAAATAATATTCCAATATTTTAGGAAATATTATTTGGGTTTAGGGATTTTAAGAGTATTTTTACTCTATTGAAAGTATTTCTTTTAATTCCAGTAATCAACTATTTTTATCCATATAAAATATTTTTAATAATTCCAGAAAAATGGATTTGAAATTCTTATATTTTTTCCTTTTTGGAACTATTTTTATTTTATTTTTCTATAACACCTAAGGGTATTTTCTATTAAAATGTCCTTTTGGGAAAATGTGAAATTACCAAAATACCCCTAGTCCCACTAATTAAACCAAAGTGGTCAAAACGAGTGACTTGGTTTGCTTCGACCAAACTGGTCCTCTCTCTCTCTCTCTCTCTCTCTCTCTCTCTCTCTCTACTGCGCACCGTCGCCGCTTTGCTAGTCGATTGACATTACTGGTCATCCTTGCTATCGCCATCACTTGCAAAATAATATTCTCACTCCACTCTATAATCCTACCCCAGGGATTCTTCTCTCTACTATCCCGCAGCCAAGCGTAACCCTAATCCAAAACTAGGGTTTTGGTGAGATGGCACTGTCGTTCTCTCGTGCTCCTTCGACACTCACTCGTCGTCGAGATGGTACCAGAGCACCTCCCTAGCGTATCCCCTGTGTTGGCTAGGCAGGCGCATGTTGAGATACCCACTCGTGGGGCTTTTGTGCCACCGCGATGGTCTTCTTCCTCCCCTTCGGCCCCGGTGAGATCGGCTCCCGTTTTGGCCAAAGGTAAGATTTCTTCCTTGTCCTACCCTCTCTTCTCCTACTCTACTTTCTTCTCCTGGCATACTCTATCTAGGTTTAGCTTCTACTACTGTTGTTTCTAGGGTTTGGTCTCCTTCTAGATGTTTCTAGAATCTTCTAATGGTTCATATAGTATGTAGGATGCTTCTATTGATTGGTTTCTTCATAGCTCTAGGTTTGATTCATATTGGTTTACTGAATTTCTTCAGTGTGTAATGTGGACAGTGAACTGTCTATTTCTTCAGTTAAGTGTTTCAAGTTTCTATTAGTGAAACTTTGATGTTCTACTGGTCTTAGTGTGGTAGCTAGATTGCTTGTTACCGATCCTTTTGTTTCTAGAATCATACTGTCAAGTTTCTTTAACTAAATCTTATTATCTGGCAGTCTAAATTTTATCTGTCAGTATAGATGGTTCTAGTGTTGGTTGATTACTTAGGATTTGTTCGTGTTATCATTCTTGTCAAAATCCACAACTCAAACATTTCACTTAAGTTTGATCTTTATTATTTAGTTGCTTATGCTAATTGTCTAGTAGCTCTATCTGTTATAGTTACACCAATATACAAGTGTGTTCTTAAGTTTGTATGCATTAGTTGTTTACTAAACTTGGCTTGATGATTATTGTAAGTGTGTTTGTTTTATTACTTTCATTTACTTGTAGGTTTATTGTATAAGAATATTTTATTTGTATCTATATTTTCATCCTTAGGCTAACCTGTGATCTATCCTAGGGAAGAGAGGCTAGATATGAAGTTTATATTCTTGATTACTATGGTTGTGTGAAAAGGATACAGATGCCGCCTAGAGGGAGGGGGTGAATAGGCGGTTTAAAACTTTTACGAGTTGGGCTTAACAAAGGCGGAATAAAACTAGCATTTACTTTGTCAAGCACAAAACCTATATAAACTACGGTTCACCTATGTGCACCAACAACTTATGCTAAGCAAAACAATCAACTATGTGATAGCTAGATATAAAAATTCAAGCACGAAGGATATCACAAAGTAAAGTGCATAAGTAAATAGCTCGGGTATAGAGACAACCGAGGCACGCGGAGACGATGATTTATTACCGAGTTCCTCCCATAAATAGAGTACGTCTCGTTGGAGAAGGGGTGGTATCAAACCACCCTCGCCAAAAATCCCCTTATTCTCCAGTGAATCTCACCCCAGGATCGATCCACACTTCCACTATCGATGCACTTGTGTGTGGCAACCGAACCTCTCACAAGGTTGGGGCACTTCTCCACAACTTGGAGGCTCCCAACAAAGCGCCACCAAGGCCACAACCTGCAACACCAACAAACCGTCTAGGGTTCCAAGAACCCAAGAGTAAAAAGCTTCTCAACTTCCACTCACCAAATCCTCCGAGGAGAACTCAAACCGATGCACCAAATGCAATGGCAAGAACACAGGAAGTGCTCAAGTCCTTCTCTCCCAAATTCCACAAAATCTACAAAAGCTAGTGGAAGAATAAGAGAGGAAGAACACAAGAGGAAATCCACAAAAGAAACCCCAAGATCTAGATCCCAATATGTTCCCCTCACATAGAGGAGAGATGGATTGGTGGAGTTGTAGATCTAGATCTCCCCTTTCAAATCTGTAACACCCTCAGAATCGGACCTATGCAAGTTCGGGCAAAATTCACCAAACCCGCATAGAAACGATTCAAAGGTGCCCACCAGGCACTTTCGTGCGGGTGGAAAACGAAGTAATAACATTACACAACAGTCCTCGATGGGACCCCACAGGCAGATATATACAACAGACTCAAAGAGTCAAGAATACGATATATTATACAAGATCCAAATCACCTTGAAAAGGTAGGGCGTCCGACTACGGACAAGAAGCAAATGGGGCTAAGAGCCTGAAGAATAACCAATGGCGTCCATAACCACCCGAGCCAAGCGGAAGGGTATCCCCGCTAACGGCGTCGTTCTCAAAACACCTTGACAAAGGGTGCCGACAAGGGCAAAGCAAAACAAAGAAGAGGCGTCGATCTTGAGGCCGATTACGGCGAGGCTAGAATTCGCGGTCCTCGCCTACAAAGGTATGGTGGGTGGCGGCGTGACGAGATGCACTAAACAATCTCTGAGACTCGATACAACCACGGTTATCGGAGAGGGTAAGAAAGACCTATCCGGATCCAACGAGACTAGCACCAAACAAACCCATCCGGTGTTTCCCCTCGAGACCAAGCAGGAAGTCAACCGAGGAACTCACGGTTGGCGATTTTATTTATTCGATTATAGTTGCGCTTTACTAGTCGGTTTAAGTAATCATCCCGATAAAATAAGCGATGGGTCATTTTAGTTAATCATTCGTGATAGTGGCAACAATTACTAATCAGTGCATGAGATAGCATGAGATAAACCCAAAACCCAAAGTGGTTGTTACTTTTATTCACCAATTCGTTGTAGTTGCAATACTTACTAGTCATATGCAATTATGCATGGCGACAACCAAACAAGCAATTGTGGGCAGAATTAATTAGCCATTCCGTTGTAGTGGAGCTGATTACTAGTCATTATAAGTCAAATTTATAGCAATAAACTTTAGTTATGCTTGTCTATGATCGAGATCATGCTCCAAGTCGTCCATATCCATGGACACGGCTTTGAGAAAGTTTTACCCGGCGGGTGCACCAATAACAACGCTCGATCAACCTCGGAAAAACCAAATCAAAACCCAACGAGGCTTTCACGGTGAACAATCACGATTCAGAAATATTTCAGGGCCACCCTTAGAGTACACCATAGCGGTAAGCAAGCTCGAGACGGACTCAAGGTTGCGCCAATGGTACATGTGACGGTATGCCCCAAGCGGGGACATCGATAGCGTAATCACTCCGCTTACCTAAATAAGTACAGGTGCACCTCGCACAATCGTAAATAAAGCGATAAAGCATGGCATAAGTACAGGATCGTAATAAAACCTCAAACTAGTTTGTGGCCCCAAGAAATAAGAATGAATCAAGCTCGGCTCAGGGGGTCCCATATACCTCCGGATGTGGATAAGCATAAAAACAAGGAACAGTATCAAGTACTCGGGGTCTTCACGGACACAAGTGGGCGTTCGGAAAACAAATATTATCTATCACCCACCGATGCCTCTGCTTATTCAATTTTAGTTGTTAAACAGAAATTAAAGTGACAATAAGTAAAACTAGAATCATCTCCAACAACAACATGCGGCAATTCATCAGCAACTGTGGCATATGACGACACGCAACAGCACTTGAGCAAGCGACTACGACGCGCAAGTCCAACTATCTACCAAACAACGGTAATCGGGTGTGTCCAAGGCAATATAAGGCTGCAGGGGATATCACGGATACGGAAACTAGAGCATCGCAACACAGATAGCAATAGAACAACAGGAGGGAATAAAGACTATAAAAGTAAGATAGGTAGAAAGGGGGAGATGCTCGCCTGAAAAACATTGTCGAAAGGTTCATCCGAAGATCGGGACGAAGCTCACATCAACTCAACGGCCTTATCATGAAGAAGCAAAACACTAGAAGAAGCACGGATGCAATATTTAATACCGCAGAAGATCGGCATGATGCATGTATGATGTATGGCATGGCAAAGAGCGATGCAATTAGGTCATATTAAGCGGGCCGGGTCCCGACAATTAATTAGATGGTGCAAGTTGTTTAGATCCCCCGCAATTTAAATGTTGTTTAGCAAGACAATAGATGGCAACGGTTCGCTACACCTGTTTAAATAAGGCCAATATAAGGCTAGATTTGCCCGCATATGGGCCCCATATTTAATTATTAGGTGAATCGGCGGAAGGCCCCCGAACCACATGAATGTATGCGAGATGAACAATTAAATATGCGATCAAGTTGTTATTATGCATTTATAAAATAGTGTTTGCGGGAAGGGGTTCACACATTAGGGTTCTCGACGATCTCGGGGTTTCCGGGGTCCGGGGTTCGACAGGGTCCAGGGTCCAGGGTTCGACGGAACATTCTCTGTTAGCGAAGTAGATCTTGTCGCCCCCGGGAAGAAGTACTAGGCGTTCTGCGCCGGTGCCGTTCTTGTCGCATTCGCGGCCTTCGGGTCATGTCGATCATGGCGTTCGAGGAAGCTCTCGGTGTCCGTGAGGTAGACCTTGGCGTTCTGAGGAGTACTTGGCCCGACGTCGGGCATCGGTCACGTTCTTTGTAGTCCTTGTCTCTGACGCTCTTGCGTCTGCAGCAATCGAGGCGGTCTTGGCCGGGGTGGAGTACTTGGCGTCCGGGTGCGGTACTTGTGGTTCATGTGGCGATCTTGGCATCCTTCCGGTTAGGGTTGGCGTTCATGAGGTACTTGTCGTCCCGGAAGAAGGTCTTCGTCTAGGGTCGGCGATCTTGGCGGTCCCGAGGTTCGATCTGCGAAGGTCGTTGGCGGCTTCGGGGTGCTCCAATCACGCCATAGGTTCACACGTTTTCCACGACATACACTGCACACGACACGAGCACACACATACGAGCACACGCATACGAGCACACGCATACACGAGCACACGTCGTGGCCTGAGGCCGCAGTGGCGGGCAGGCGTGGAGGGGCGGGCGAGCTTGGCGAGGGTCTTGGCGGAGGAGGCGAATGACGGCGGCGCATCTTGTGACAGCGCGAGGCCTTTCGGCGAGGACGCAGACGGGCGCAGGTCCCGGCGTGAGGCGGTGGTGGCGGAGCCAGGCGGAGGATGCGTCAGCGACGGGTTCCGTGAAGCGTCGCCAGGTTCGGAGCCTTGGCGGGCGAAATCGCGGGCCGAGACTTCGGAGTCAGGGAGGAGCCTGGTGCGTCAGGCGGCTTCGCCGGCCTTGTGTGGCAATGACAGCGTCGGCCGAGCGGAGGCAGGCGTGTGGCGGGTCGGCGTCGGTTAGGCGGCGGACGCGAGGAGGCCGGGCGGCGGCGCTCGAGGCGAGTGGGGCAGTTCAACGCGGCGGAAGGAGCTTGGAGGTGGCTGGCGGAGGCTGGTCGTGGCTGCGGTGGTCAGGCCGGGAGGCGGGGCCACCGCGGAAGAGGCGTGAGCGGAGGAAGCGCGCCGGCGGAGCCTTGGCTCATGACTGGCGAGGCATGCGGCGTGGCCGGGCGGGTCAGACCTTGACGAGAGAGAGAGAGAGGGCCAGGCGAGGGTGGGGGCGAGGGGCCGGGAGAGAGGCGTGGGGGACTGGTGAGGTGGGACCCAGTGGGGTCAGGGCGTGGGTGAGTGGGTTGGGACCGAGGGAGGCAGGGCGGTTCTCTTGGGTGCGTCTTGCTGGTGGGTCCCACAGCGTCATAGGGAGGCGTGGTGGGTGGGGAGGAGTGTGTTAGCTGTGTGTGTGTGGCGTTTGTGAGGGGGTGTAGCCGGCTGGGTGGGGTGTGTTGGTTGGCTGAGGGGAGGAAGAGAGAGGGAGGTGGTTAGTCTAGGTGTCAGAGTGTGGTTGGTTGAGGGAAAGGGCAAAGGTGAGGTGGCACATGCCTATTGGCTGGGGTGATGTGGAGGAGGGTGTGGGGGTAGATTTTTGGGTAGTCTTAGGATTAGAGGGGGCAGGATAGGTGAGGTGGCAGGTGGGTATAGTTTGGGTGAGAGGGTGAGGTGGCGGTCTGCCGTTGGTGGGTAGATTAGGATTGGGTGGGGGTAGGTTTTAGGGGGGGCTGGTTGGGGGAACCGATTTAGAAGTCTGGGGCGGTCGTTCGGGTCAATCGGCCCGTTCGACTGCCCCGCACAAAATAATTTAATATTTTTAATTAATTGCGACGGATTTTGTAAATAGTTTTTGACAACAAAATATCCGGTACATCCGGGGTTGGCGTTTGAATAAAAGACGGGGCGTTTTATAAAACAAACCGGGCTCTGCAAACGTAGTTTTGGCAAACAATGCATGATGATGACGATGCAATGCACAAATTCAACGCGATTTTCTAGTAGTGGTTTTGCGGGATGCCACAATTCGACACCACTAACAATGGATCTCGCCCTCGAGATCCGCCTCATGCTAACGGAAGGAAGGTCGGCGATCTGCGTCTTCTTCCTTCGGGTAGGTCCTCGCGACACCACTAACAAGAGTTTCTTCTTCATCTGGAGAACGGCGACACCACCAACAAAGGGTCGTTGCTCCTGATCGTCGAGAGAACACTCCGGAAACAAAAAGGTCGAAGGTAGAGGTATCAACAAATAAAGCCACCCCTAACTTCCGTGGACGGAGTAAAATTGCTGGATCCACTGATTCGACGTACAAGAGCGAATGATAAGAGCAGTGGTAGGGTAGCTAATCCATCCCGCACTCAAACCATTTCTCTGCACGCGAATAGATGGATTTTGCAACCAACTCTCAGGATTAGACTGAAGATCTCGACAAGCGAGGTTCAGGAACAAAGGAATGTTGCCAGCAGAAATCGTATGAAAGACACAACGATTAGGTTTCGCGATGGTTCCATTGGCAAGAACAACACATGCTCAAGGTCGACTCAACTTCACCAAAGCTCGTCCTTCTCGGATGTTTTTCCACGACAACGATATCCCAAGGAACACATATGGATAAAGATCTCAAGAACAAAAGATCGGATGAAGGGCAATGTGAGCAGTTGCAGATTGATGATCGTAGCACTCCATTACAAAAGGAAGAAAGCGAAGCCCTGAAGGTACGACGGAAACCCAACCACGAGAATTCCTGGACTCGAAGAGAGAGAAGAGAGCAGATCCAAAACACGTAGAGGTAAGAGAGGAGTAGCAGAGGGGAAGGAGTAAAATCAGACCTAATCGACTATCCAACCGATTTTGCAAAATAGTTTTGACACTCTACTTGCCGTTAGCTAGGTTATCCTGACATTTGGACTTGTGGGTATCGCATGGCTACGAGCTCGATACCACTCTGTAACACCCTCGAATCGGACCTATGCAAGTTCGGGCAAAATTCACCAAACCCGCATAAAGCGATTCAAAGGTGCCCACCAGCACTTTCGTGCGGGTGGAAAGCGAAGTAATAACATTACACAACATCCTCGATGGGACCCACGAGCAGATATATACAAATGACTCAAAGAGTCAAGAATACAGATATATTATACAAGATCCAAATCACCTTGAAAAAGGTAGGGCGTCCGACTACGGACAAGAAGCAAATGGGGCTAAGAGCCCTGAAGAATAACCAATGGCGTCCATAACCCTGCCCAGGCCAAGCGGAAGGGTATCCACCTAACGGCGTCGTTCTCAAAACCTGCTTGACAAAAGGGGTGCCGACGAAGGGCAAAGCAGAAAACAAAGAAGGAGCGTCAGTACTGAGGCCAGTACACGGCGAGGCTAGAATTCGGCGGTCCTCGCCTACAAAGGTATGGTGGGCGGCGGCAAGACATGCACTAAACAATCTCTGAGACTCGATACAACCGACGGTTATCGAGAGGGTAAGAAAGACCTATCCGGATCCAACACGAGACTAGCACCAAACAAACCCATCCTGGTGTTTCCCCTCGAGACCAAGCGAGGAAGTCAACCGAGGAACTCACGGTTGGCGGTTTATTTATTCGATTATAGTTGCGGCACTTTACTAGTCGGTTTAAGTAATCATCCCGATAAAATAAGCGTTGGGTCATTTTAGTTAATCATTACGTGATAGTGGCAACAATTACTAATCGTGCAGATAGCATGAGATAAACCCAAAACCCAAAGGTGGTTGTTACTTTTATTGACCAATTAATTGTAGTTGCAATACTTACTAGTCATATGCAATTGCATGGCGACAACCAAACAAGCAATTGTGGGCAGAATTAATTAGCCATTCCGTTGTAGTGGAGCTGATTACTAGTCATTATAAGTCAAATTTATAGCGATAAACTTTAGTTATGCTTGTCTATGATCGAGAATCATGCTCCAAGTCGTCCATATCCGCGGACACGGCTTTCGAAAGTTTTACCCGGGTGCACCAATAGCAACACACGCTCGATCAACCTCGGAAAAACCAAATCAAAACCCAACGAGGCTTTCACGGTGAACAATCACGATTCAGAAATATTTCGGGGCCACCCTTAGAGTACACCATAGCAAGTAAGCAAGCGAGACGGACTCAAGGTTGCCAATGGTACAAGCGACGATGCCCCCCAAGCGGACGCCGATACTGCGTAATCACTCCGCTTACCTAAAGCAGTCTGAGGTGCACCTCGCACAATCGTAAATAAAGCGTAAAGCATGGCATAAGTACAGATCGTAATAAAACCTCAAACTAGTTTGTGGCCCCAAGAAATAAGAATGAATCAAGCTCGGCTCGGGGGTCCCATATACCTCCCGGATGTGGATAGCGCAAAAACAAGGCAGTATCAAGTACTCGGGGTCTTACGGGACACAAGTGGGCGTTCGGAAACCAAATATTATCTATCACCCACCGATGCCTCTGCTTATTCAATTTTAGTTGTTAAACAGAAATTAAAGTGACAATAAGTAAAACTAGAATCATCTCCAACAACAACATGCGGCAATTCATCAGCAACTGTGGCATATGACGACACGCAACAGCACTTGAGCAAGCGACTACGACGCGCAAGTCCAACTATCTACCAAACAACAGGTAATAGGGTGTGTCCAAGGCAATATAAGGCTGCAGGGAATATCACGGATCGGAAACTAGAGCATCGCATACGTATAGCAATAGAACAACGAGGGAATAAAGACTATAAAAGTAAGATAGGTAGAAAGGGAGATGCTGCTTTGAAAAACATTGTCGAAAGGTTCATCCGAAGATCGGGAATGACTCACATCAACTCAACGGCCTTATCCATGAAGAAGCAAAACACTAGAAGAAGCACCGGATGCAATATTTAATACACGGCGGAAGATCGGCATGATGCATGTATGATGTATGGCATGGCAAAGTGCGATGCAATTAGGTCATATTAAGCGGGCAACCGGTCCCGACAATTAATTAGATGGTGCAAGTTGTTTAGATCCCCATAATTTAAATGTTGTTTAGCAAGACAATAGATGCAGCAGTTCGCTACACTGTTTAAATAAGGCCAATATAAGGCTAGATTTGCCCGCATATGGGCCCCATATTTAATTATTAGGTGAATCGGCGGAAGGCCCCCGAACCACATGAATGTATGCGAGATGAACAATTAAATATGCGATCAAGTTGTTATTATGCATTTATAAAATAGTGTTTGGGAAGGGTTCACACATTAGGGTTCTCGACGATCTCGGGGTTTCCGGTCCGGTTCGGCAGGTCGAGGTCCGTGGTTCGGGAACATTCTCTGTTAGCAAGTAGATCTTGTCGCCCGGAAGAAGTACTAGGCGTTACTGGCGTCTTGCCGTTCTTGTCGCATTCGCGGCCTTCGGGTCATGTCGACGATCATGGCGTTCAGGGGAAGCTCTCGGTGTCCGTGAGGTAGACCTTGGCGTTCCTGAGGGAGTACTTGGCCCGACGTCGGGGCATCGGTCAATCCTGGTTCTTTGTAGTCCTTGTCTCTGACGCTCTTGCGTACCTGCGCAATCGAGGCGGTCTTGGCTTCGGGGTGGAGTACTTGGCGTCCGGGTGCGGTACTTGTGGTTCATGTGGCGATCTTGGCATCCGTCCGGTTAGGGTTGGCGTTCGCGGGAGGTACTTGTCGTCCCCGGAAGAAGGTCTTGCGTCTAGGGTCTCGGCGATCTTGGCGGTCCCGAGGGTTCGGTCTGCGAGGTTGGCGAGCTTCGGGGTGCTCAATCGCCATAGGTTCACAGCGTTTTCACGACACATACACGAGCACACGCATACGAGCACACACATACGAGCACACGACACGAGCACACGCATACACGAGCACCGCGCACGGCCACAGGCCACGGTGGCGGGCGTGAGGGGCGGGCAGGCTCCGTGGGCGAGCTTGGCGAGGGTCTTGAGCGAGGAGGCGCCGCGGAAGTCGGGCGGCGAGGTACGCATCTTGTGACAGCCTTGAGGCTCGGCGAGGCAGACGGACGGGCGGCGGGTCCGGCATGTCCGGAGGCGGGTGGCGGAGCCCGGCGGAGAGGATGCGTGCGGCGGTTCAGGGTGAAGGCGTCGCCGGCGAGGTTCGGAGAAGCCTTGGCGGCGAGGCGGAAAGCCGGGGCCGGACTTCAAGAGGGCGGGAGCTGCGGGCGCGTGGGCGGCTGGCGGGCAGCGGCCGGCAGCGACGGGAGGCGGGCGTGGCGGTGGGGTCGGCGTCGGTTAGGCGGTCGCGCGGGAGGAGGCCGGGCGACGGCCTTCGGCGGCGAGTGGGGCAGTTCACGCAGTGGCCGGAGAGGAGCTTGGAGGTGGCTGGGCAGAGGAGGGCTGGTCGTGGCTGCGGTGGTCGGGCGCGGCCACGTGTGAGGCGGGCCACCGCGAAGAGGGCGGAGGAAGCGCGCTGGCGGCGGAGCGAGGGCTGGCGGGCGCCGGGCGGGCCGGGGCGCAGAGAGAGAGAGAGGAGGCAGGCGGGTGGGACGCGCCGGGAGAGAGGCAGCGTGGGGACTGGTCGGGTGGGACCTGTGGGGTCAAGCGGTGGGTGAGTGGGTTGGGGACACCGAGGAGCAGAGGCGGTTCTCTTGGTGCGTCTTGCTGGTGGGTCCCGCGCGTCATAGGGGAGACGCGTGGTGGGTGGGGAGGAGTGTGTTAGCTGTGTGTGTGTGGCGTTTGTGAGGGGGTGTAGCCGGCTGGGTGGGGTGTGTTGGTTGGCTGAGGGGAGGAAGAGAGAGGGAGGTGGTTAGTCTAGGTGTCAGAGTGTGGTTGGTTGAGGGAAAGGGCAAAGGTGAGGTGGCACATGCCTATTGGCTGGGGTGATGTGGAGGAGGGTGTGGGGGTAGATTTTTGGGTAGTCTTAGGATTAGAGGGGGCAGGATAGGTGAGGTGGCAGGTGGGTATAGTTTGGGTGAGAGGGTGAGGTGGCGGTCTGCCGTTGGTGGGTAGATTAGGATTGGGTGGGGGTAGGTTTTAGGGGGGGCTGGTTGGGGGAACCGATTTAGAAGTCTGGGCTGTCGTTGGTCAATCGCCCGTTCGACCCCTTAAAATAATTTAATATTTTAATTAATTACGGATTTTGTAAATAGTTTTGACAACAAAATATCCCAGTACATCCGGTTGGCGTTTGAATAAAAGGCAGGCGTTTATAAAACAAACCGGCTCGCAAACGTAGTTTTGGCAAACAATGCATGATGATGACGATGCAATGCACAAATTCAACGCGATTTTCTAGTAGTGGTTTTGCGGGATGCCACAATTCGACACCACTAACAATGGATCTCGCCCTCGAGATCCGCCTCATGCTAACGGAAGGAAGGTCGGCGATCTGCGTCTTCTTCCTTCGGGTAGGTCCTCGCGACACCACTAACAAGAGTTTCTTCTTCATCTGGAAAACGGCGACACCACCAACAAAGGGTCGTTGCTCCTGATCGTCGAGAGAACACTCCGGAAACAAAAAGGTCGAAGGTAGAGGTATCAACAAATAAAGCCACCCCTAACTTCCGTGGACGGAGTAAAATTGCTGGATCCACTGATTCGACGTACAAGAGCGAATGATAAGAGCAGTGGTAGGGTAGCTAATCCATCCCGCACTCAAACCATTTCTCTGCACGCGAATAGATGGATTTTGCAACCAACTCTCAGGATTAGACTGAAGATCTCGACAAGCGAGGTTCAGGAACAAAGGAATGTTGCCAGCAGAAATCGTATGAAAGACACAACGATTAGGTTTCGCGATGGTTCCATTGGCAAGAACAACACATGCTCAAGGTCGACTCCAACTTCACCAAAGCTCGTCCTTCTCAGATGTTTTTCCACGACACTGATATCCGGCAAGGAACACATATGGATAAAGATCTCAAGAACAAAAGATCGGATGAAGGGCACAATGAGCGATTCTTGATGATCGTAGCACCTCGTTACAAAGGAAGAAAGCGAAGCCCTAAAGGTAATTTGAAACCCAACCACGAGAATTCTGGACTCGAAGAGAGAGAAGCGGATCCAAAACACGTAGAGGTAAGAGAGGAATAGCGGAGGGTAAGGAGTAAAATCAGACCTAATCGTAACTATCCAACCGATTTTGCAAAATAGTTTTGACACTCTACTTGGTTAGCTAGGTTATCCTACTCTGAGTGGACTTGTGGGGTATCGCAAGCTGAGCTCGATACCACTGTAACACCCTCGAATCGGACCTATGCAAGTTCGGGCAAAATTCACCAAACCCATAGAAGCGATTCAAAGGTGCCACCAGCACTTTCGTGCGGGTGAAAGCAAAGTAATAACATTACACAACAGTCCTCGATGGGACCCATGAGCAGATATATACAACAATGACTCAAGAGTCAAGAATACGAATATATTATACAAGATCCAAATCACCTTGAAAAGGTAGGGCGTCCGACTACGGACAAGAAGCAAATGGGGCTAAGAGCCACAAGAATAACCAATGGCGTCCATAACCTGCGTGCCAAGCCGGAAGGGTATCCTCGCTAACGGCGTCGTTCTCAAAACACCTTGACAAAAGGGTGCCGACAAAGGGCAGGCAAAGGAAAACAAAGAAGGAGCGTCGATCGAGGCGAAGACACTGCGAGGCTAGAATTGCCGGTCCTCGCCTACAAAGGTATGGTGGGGTGGCGGCAAAGATGCACTAAACAATCTCTGAGACTCGATACAACCGGTTATCGAGAGAGGGTAAGAAAGACCTATCCGGATCCAACACGAGACTAGCACCAAACAAACCCATCTGGTGTTTCCCTCGAGACCAAACGAGGAAGTCAACCGAGGAACTCACACGATTGGCGTTTTATTTATTCGATTATAGTTGCGGCACTTTACTAGTCGTTTAAGTAATCATCACGATAAAATAAGCGATGGGTCATTTTAGTTAATCATTACGTGATAGTGGCAACAATTACTAATCGTGCATGATAGCATGAGATAAACCCAAAACCCAGCAGTGGTTGTTACTTTTATTCACCAATTCGTTGTAGTTGCAATACTTACTAGTCATATGCAATTGTATGGCGACAACCAAACAAGCAATTGTGGGCAGAATTAATTAGCCATTCCGTTGTAGTGGAGCTGATTACTAGTCATTATAAGTCAAATTTATAGTAAACTTTAGTTATGCTTGTCTATGATCGAGATCGTGCTCCAAGTCGTCCATATCCGCGACACGGCTTTGAGAAAGTTTTACCCGCCGGGTGCACCAATAGCAACACACGCCGATCAACCTCGGAAAAACCAAATCAAAACCCAACGAGGCTTTCACGATGAACAATCACAGATTGAAATATTTCAGGGGCCACCCTTAGAGTACACCATAGCAAGTAAGCAAGCTTGAGACGGACTCAAGGTTGCCTTAATGGTCATGGCGACAAGATGCCCCCAAGCGGGACCGCTGTCGATACCGCGTAATCACTCCTTACCTAAGCGATGCAGGTGCACCTCGCACAATCGTAAATAAAGCGGTAAAGCATGGCATAAGTACAGGATCGTAATAAAACCTCAAACTAGTTTGTGGCCCCAAGAAATAAGAATGAATCAAGCTCGGCTCGGGGGTCCCATATACCTCCGGATGTGGATAGCGCAAAAACAAGGAACAGTATCAAGTACTGGGTCTTGGGACACAAGTGGGCGTTGAAACCAAATATTATCTATCACCCACCGATGCCTCTGCTTATTCAATTTTAGTTGTTAAACGAAATTAAAGTGACAATAAGTAAAACTAGAATCATCTCCAACAACAACATGCGGCAATTCATCAAGCGTGGCATATGACGACACGCATAAGACTTGAGCAAGCGACTACGACGCAAGTCCAACTATCTACCAAACAACGGTAATAGGGTGTGTCCAAGGCAATATAAGGCTGCGGGGATATCACGGATCGAAACTAGAGCATCGCAACACGGATAGCAATAGAACAACAGGAGGAATAAAGACTATAAAAGTAAGATAGGTAGAAAGGGAGATGCTACTGAAAAACATTGTCGAAAGGTTCATCCAAGATCGGACGAAGCTCACATCAACTCAACGGCCTTATCCGCGAAGAAGCAAAACACTAGAAGAAGCACCGGATGCAATATTTAATACACGGCAGAAGATCGGCATGATGCATGTATGATGTATGGCATGGCAAAGTGCGATGCAATTAGGTCATATTAAGCGGAACCGGGGTCCCGACAATTAATTAGATGGTGCAAGTTGTTTAGATCCCCCGCAATTTAAATGTTGTTTAGCAAGACAATAGATGGCAACGGTTCGCTACACCTGTTTAAATAAGGCCAATATAAGGCTAGATTTGCCCGCATATGGGCCCCATATTTAATTATTAGGTGAATCGGCGGAAGGCCCCCGAACCACATGAATGTATGCGAGATGAACAATTAAATATGCGATCAAGTTGTTATTATGCATTTATAAAATAGTGTTTGCGGGAAGGGGTTCACACATTAGGGTTCTCGACGATCTCGGGGTTTCCGGGGTCCGGGGTTCGACAGGGTCCAGGGTCCAGGGTTCGACGGAACATTCTCTGTTAGCGAAGTAGATCTTGTCGCCCCCGGGAAGAAGTACTAGGCGTTCTGCGCCGGTGCCGTTCTTGTCGCATTCGCGGCCTTCGGGTCATGTCGACGATCATGGCGTTCAGGGGAAGCTCTCGGTGTCCGTGAGGTAGACCTTGGCGTTCCTGAGGGAGTACTTGGCCCGACGTCGGGGCATCGGTACCGTCCTGGTTGCTGTAGTCCTTGTCTCTACGACGCTCTTGCCGGTACCGCAATCGGTCTTGGCCGGGTGGAGTACTTGGCGTCCGGGTGCGGTACTTGTGGTTCATGTGGCGATCTTGGCATCCTTCCGGTTAGGGTTGGCGTTCGCGGGAGGTACTTGTCGTCCCCGGAAGAAGGTCTTGCGTCTAGGGTCTCGGCGATCTTGGCGGTCCAGGGTTGGTCTTGAAGGTCGTTTGGCGAGCTCGGTGCTCCAATCGGCCATAGGTTCACACGCGTTTCGACACATACGAGCACACGCATACACGAGCACACATACGAGCACACGCATACACGAGCACACGCATACACGAGCACACGTGCGGCGGGCCTGAGGCCACGGTGGCGGGCAGTGGAGGCGGGCAGCTCCGTGGCGAGCTTGGCGAGGTCTTGGCGGAGGCGCCTGGCGACGGTCGGCGCGGCTGCATCTTGACAGCGCGAGGCCGCTCGGCGAGGACGCAGACGGGCGCGGGTCGTGATCCGGCGGGGAGGCGGTGGTGGCGAGCAGGCGGAGGAGGGATGCGTGCGGCGACGGGTTCCGTGAAGGCGTCGCCGGCGAGGTTCGGGCCTTGGCGGGCGGAAATCGGAGCGCCGGACTTCAGTGCGGAGGAGGGGCGCGTCGGGCGGGCTTCGCCCGGCAGCAGCATGACGGACAGCGGGCGCCGAGGCGGGCAGGCGTGGCGGCGGGGTCGGCGTCGGTTGGGGCGGGGCCGAGGAGGCCGGGTCAGCGGCAGCGCTCGAGGCGGTGGGGCAGTTCCAGCGCGCCGGAGAAGGAGCTTGGAGGTGGGCAGGAGGCTGGTGGGCTGCGGTGGTCGGCGCGGCCCGTGAGGCGGGCCACCGCGGAAGAGGGCGGAGGAAGCGTGGCCGTGGCATGCAGCGGGCTCATACTGGCGCTGGCAGCCAGGCGGTAGCGGGCCTGGCGCTGAGAGAGAGAGGGAGCGGCGAGGGTGGGGGCGACGCCTTGGAGAGAGGCAGCGTGGGGGTGGGACCAGTGGGTCAGGCGGTGGGTGAGTGGGTTGGGGACCGAGCGAGGAGCAGAGGCGGTTCTCTTGAGTGCGTCTTGTGGTGGTCCAGCGTCATAGGGGAGACGTGGTGGGTGGGGAGGTGTGTGTTGTGTGTGTGTGGCGTTTGTGAGGGGGTGTAGCCGGCTGGGTGGGGTGTGTTGGTTGGCTGAGGGGAGGAAGAGAGAGGGAGGTGGTTAGTCTAGGTGTCAGAGTGTGGTTGGTTGAGGGAAAGGGCAAAGGTGAGGTGGCACATGCCTATTGGCTGGGGTGATGTGGAGGAGGGTGTGGGGGTAGATTTTTGGGTAGTCTTAGGATTAGAGGGGGCAGGATAGGTGAGGTGGCAGGTGGGTATAGTTTGGGTGAGAGGGTGAGGTGGCGGTCTGCCGTTGGTGGGTAGATTAGGATTGGGTGGGGGTAGGTTTTAGGGGGCTGGTTGGGGAACCGATTTAGAAGTCTGGCGTTAGGTCAAATTCCGTTCGACTGCCCCGCACAAAATAATTTAATATTTTTAATTAATTGCGACGGATTTTGTAAATAGTTTTTGACAACAAAATATCCGGTACATCCGGGGTTGGCGTTTGAATAAAAGACGGGGCGTTTTATAAAACAAACCGGGCTCTGCAAACGTAGTTTTGGCAAACAATGCATGATGATGACGATGCAATGCACAAATTCAACGCGATTTTCTAGTAGTGGTTTTGCGGGATGCCACAAAATCCCCCCAAAAGATTCAAGAAATATGGGAGGGATTAAGAGTATTTGCAAGCTCCTGAAGGTCAAAACAATGGAGGAGAGAGAGAATGCAAGCCACGGGCCTAAGGAGGAAGAATGGGTCTATTTATACCCCTCCCCAACGAAATATGACCGTTTGGGACCTTCCAGGCCGGATAATCCGCCCCTCCACCGGATATTCCGGGTTCCCCGGGCCAAAAAAATGGCTAAGGACTTCGCGACGCGTCCCTCAGTATAGGGGCGGATTATCCGCCCCCGGAGGGCCGGATAATCCGCCCCCATTACTAGGAGCCACGCCTCAAAGTCTTAAGCCGTTTTCCAAAAAAGGGCCGGATAATCCGCCCCCATGGCCGGATAATCCGCCCCCTGAAAACTGGCACGAACAGCAAAACTGAAACCATCATAACTTTTGCATTCGGACTCCGATTTTGATGATCTTGGGCTCGTTTCGAAGGTAGTAACGAGCTCTATAAGATCATGCAGGGAACCATCATAGTCTAGCAAGGAAGGATAGAACCAAATGATGAAAGGTTTAACCTATCTATAAAAGACAAATCGGTAAAACCTCCAATATCGAAAACACAATAAAGAATGCATATGAAATCCGTTTTCAATGAACTTGAGCTTGTTATAGAGATTGACACAAGATCTAAATCCTCTCATGGATAAGAACCAAATAAGAACCAAGAAAGAGGATTCCAAGAATTCAAAGGTCTGATCTCTCACCGAGGGATATGATCAAGTTACTCACTCGAGAGCCCCTCTTGATAGTACAATTATCTATCCTATAAACTGGTCTCCCCAACTAACACCACGAGACCGGTAAGACGAAACCTTATCAATATCAAACCTTTGACTTGTATATTCCACACCTCAGATGGAGCACCTTTCTTGATTGCACTAGCATAGGTTCAACTTCTACTTGACCAATCTCCAGATCATTCCTTGAAACCTTGATCAACACTTGATCTTCTTCACTTTATTCTTATTCCAACCTTGAAGCCACCAAATGTTTCAAGCATTGTCTATGGACAAATACTACAAGTAAAACTCAATGCAAACATAAGTCCATAAAACATTGTCATTAATTACCAAAACCACACATGGGGCACACATGTTCTTTCAATCTCCCCCATTTTGGTAATTGATGACAATCCTTTGAGAGGGTTTATATAATCAACTTTACAATACTACACAAGTATGTGATGTTGGTACACCCATAATATATAAAGCAAGCTCCCCCACAGTATATGCACGTGTGATGAACCATTACCGATGGTGGAGTTTCCTCTATATATTCAACATGCAAAGAAACAACAAAGATGCAAGAGCATGAGAGGCAAATGCTTAAGAACAAACTCAAGGAATAAAACCAACTTCCCTTAAACCCTCCAAAACTTCTGCCCCATTGGCATCGATTGCCAAAATGGGTGAATAATTCTAAACGACCAATATAGTGAGAATTCCTCCAAAGGTGTGCATTTGAAACAAATTTATTATGATAAAACATTTACACATATCCAATGAAGAATACTTAGGAGGAGGTCAAACTATATTGAGGATCAAAAGATTGAAAAAGAATAACAAGATGAAGAAGCATCAACAAATGATGCAAGCAATCAAAAGATCCAGAAAACCACTTGACAAAAGGAACATAGCAAATGAAAGATTGATAAAATTATAACATCGAAAAGATATTGTTCTAAATATTATGAGGAGGCTCCCCAAGGTTTGTGCACAAATTATAATTTGTATTTGAATGCAATATGGACAAACATGGCATCCTCACTCCCTCGATATTATTTAAAACACAACGATGTACAAAAGAGCATATACCAAGGCATAAAACTTGCAATAAACAAATGGTTGAGCAATGAGTAAGAGACAACATAATAGCAGGCTCAACCACAAGGATGTGTGAGAGGTATGACAAATCATATTATAAGACTAGTACAAGGATGACCATTGCGTATTAACATAGTCTTGAATGAGTGATATTGCTTAGTATGACCATACAACACACATGAAACAAACAAGACATCAAAAAAAGAGTTGTAACAAATCTCATGTATATAAGTTTCTAAGTAGAAAATCTCACAAAGATATTGATCCACAAAGAAACATGTACACACATGTTAGATACTAAAATAAATAGAGCAAGATATCCAAAATGAAGTCATGACAATACAACACTAAGATCTTTGCTTGATAGCATGGCCAAAAGGCTCAATTTTATCTTATTGTATAGTGATGAACTTTAACCACAAACATATCAAATACATAAAATTCATGCCAAGATGCAACCTACGATATGTTGGAAGATGATATGTATGCATGAGTAAGAGATACTTGTTACCGAGATATCATTGGTGTGATGAAGTAGATAGGAGCTCGTTGATCATCCTAGCTTGTCTCTAATTTTCATTGAGTCAACACTTCTTCCTTATGAAATAGACAAGCATCCAATGCATCTCCAATGTACCTAACACAAAATTCAAGTACAATATGGTCCCCAAACTTATTGGGTCCAAAGTAGTTAGACAACTACAATACATAGGAGAGACTCCACATAAATATGTGCATATTGATATGAAATTGAATTTCATGCACAACTTAGCAGATGGAATTTGGTGGAGTTTCCCCTATATATTGGGTCAAATAAAGCAAGCATGCCATAATATAAACATATAGTAAATATGCATGCATAAAGCTTTCAAGAACCAAAAAGGAGATACAATTTGAACAAAAACACCAAGTAAATCGAGATTGCACACACAAGAGTGTGACATGACAAACGATGTCCAAATTATATCAAAAAACCAATTCAACACATGAAATATCACAAGTTCAACAAATGAACTAGGCTAAAGCCAAAAGAGTAAGAGATAGATAAAAATAAAAATGCTTAAGGATTTATCTCATTCTAAAATGGTCAAATCATGAAACAAGGAATGAGACAGAACCAACTCCCCAAAAGAGCAAGGTTTAAACAACCACACCAAACTATCAGCACTTTTCAAGATGGCACAAAGTACCCCAAAAAAAATCTTCCAAAGACATAAAACACGATATGGATTAAAACATGTTGTGAAGAGGTATAAAAGGAGTGTTCTAAATGATATAGGAGAACTCCCTCATGATTAGTGCATTATTTAAGATTTTGCATTTGAATACAAAATGCACACACACAAGATCATCATCTCTACCTACATCAAAAATAGAGAACTAAACAATTTCAAGTTAAAGAAATATCCATAAGAGGCAAGGAAGACATGAGAGTCAACACAAAGCATTTTATTGGCAAACGATAGGGCAAACATAAATAAAATACAGATTGAAAATGATCAAAAATAACTACCACCTATTATAGTACCGAATGTCCAAGGACAAGGGATATGCAATTATTTCCGGGTGGTAGTTTGCAAAAATATCCAAGATCATATTCACGACAAGACTCAAAAAGATCCAACATGAGACAACCAATGGATATTTATAGAATTTGAATGTATCATGAGTATTGTGCCACATAGATACTACTCCCTCCGTCCCAAAATAGATGTCTCAAGTTTCTCAAAATTTGAATGAATCTATATGC
Source organism: Avena longiglumis (assembly GCA_030063025.1). Lineage (NCBI taxonomy): Eukaryota > Viridiplantae > Streptophyta > Magnoliopsida > Poales > Poaceae > Avena > Avena longiglumis. Next base: position 568,957,361 of record CP125974.1, read on the forward strand.
TAAATGGTGTCTAGATTCATCCAAATTTTGACAAATCTAAGACATTTATTATGGGACGGAGGGAGTAGATAATATCCCACTATATAAATGCTAGGTGGTATTCCTCATGTACACACATTTTTAGGATTGTGGAATGCCTAAGAATAACACTCCCCCAAAATGGGATAGTCCATTAATCTCTCACAAGAGCCAAATAAGATACCAAATATAATCAAGTAAGTCTCAACACAAGAAAGATACAAACATGGTGTGCCACCTAATCATACACAAATAAGGTTGATACCTCAATATAATTAAGTGGAAAGCACAACATGTACAAAAGCATGGAAGATACAAAACCAACACATGCACAATGGGGCGAGTAACTTTCAATGTAATAAGTTAAGCATTTGTTACCGCAAGGAGGAACATTGGATATATAATATAGGCAATATAATCCACATGACTTGACTTGACAAATATACTAGATGAAGATCCCTCAATTCTTCATGATGTAGCCAAGTCTTCAATGCCCTCCAACCAACACCTATTGATCAAGTTTTAGCTAGATGGTCCCCAACCAAGTTAGGTCCTAAGAAGTTAGTAACAATAGGCTTGGCCACCCAAATAGTTCTTTTCTTGACACCACATTGGGCACCAACAAATTTGGCAAACACATTGCCAACCTCATCCTTACAAAGAGAATAAGCATTATCAATAATGATAGAGTTGGATGAGGAGATACCAATAGTGCATGAGGAAGAAATGTGCCCCTTCTCACGGCATATGTAGCAAGTTCTACTCTTTCCATATTTATTTTTGGATGAATCAACAACTTGAGGAAGAGATTGAGTCTTCTTGGGAGGAGGCCCATCTCTAACAAGATGTAGAGCTTGAGGCCGCTTCCCTTGTTGCGTCTTGCCAAGATACTTCTTCTTTAATGGGCAATGTTTGACATGATGCCCTTCTTCCTTGCACTTGAAGAAAACAATGTTGGCCGGATTCTTTACTTGATCTTGGCCATTCTTCTTGTTATCCTTGTGCTTCAACTTGATGGTGGACTTGTTCTTGACATTGGAGTTGAATCCAATCCCACTCTTGTCATTGGGGGATTTTTGCACACTCAAGATTTTTTTGAGTGCGGCCTTCCCTTGATGACCCCTTTTTTCAAGTCATTCTTCAAAGAAGTGACTTGAGCCTTGAGCTCTTTGATTTCCTCTACATGGTTAGTTTCAACAAAAGTACTAGAGGAAGTAGATGCTACATTGTTAGAGCAACAAGGCACGGAATGTAATTCATCGCGAGATATAGCATGGTTGTGAGAGGACGAATTACAAGGACTAGCATATGGCAATATAACATTTGGAGTAGATATAGTGCTAATGTCCACATGAGGCCCACTAGATGTTACCTTTGACACGATGGCCTCATGAGCTAACTTTAGCCTACCATGGGAGACTAGAAGATCCTCATGCGAGCTCGAGAGCTTAACATGACTTTCTTCTAATTTCCCATAGTTGCTAGTTAACAACGCAAGTTGAGCCTTTAGCTCAACATTCTCCTTCAAAATAGATGCTTCACAAGAAATAGAGTTAGTAGCACAAGCATCATCATTATTAGCAAGAGGTGAGGGCAACTTGGCAAGCTCTTTTGAATACGAAGCTTTAAGTTTCTCATGCGACTCGGTGAGTTTGATGAGCTCCCTCTTAATGACCCGAGAGCCACTTTCGAGGTGCTTAAAATCCTCAACAAGTTTAGCATAAGCAACTTCAAGTTCATCATTTTTAATCTTGAAGGAGTTTGCCACCGCAAGTTCTCTATCATGGTTTTCCTTTACTCTAGATAATTCTAGAGTAAAAGTCTCCTCAAGAGATTCTTTGGTGGTTTGTTCTTCTTCAAGGGAGTCCTTTAGTTCAACAATTTCATTAGCATACTCACGCTCAAGCGCAAACTTTTCATCAATTATGTTTTCTTGCTCCTCAATAATATCATTGCCTTCTATAGCATAATGCAATATTTCAATAAAGTTGGAGGAAGCAATTTTATGTTTGAAGAGAGCGCTATAGACAACCTCTCCCATTTTATTAGAGGTAATATCATACTTACCTCGATAATCATCATTATCATTCTCAACCTCATCATCATCATCATGAGATACACTGGGATCCAAATAGGTTACCTTTGTTCCCTTAGCCATAAGGCATATGTGAGAACCGGAGGAAGGTGATGATGAGATTGCACTTGTAGCTCTATTCAAGACCTTGTCTTGGCCCATAGAATCTTCATTTTCCTCTACATGGTTAGAAACACAAGCACTAGAGGAAATAGAGGCATTTTTATCATGGCAACAAGACAACACAAGCATATCACCATGAGATTTATTCAAGCCATTACTACATGATATGCAAGGACTATCAACACTAGCATGTAAGGAGTTGTGAGTGCTAGAAGTGTTAAGGTCCGAAGATAGACCATTGCAACTAGATAGGGATGAAGGATTACAAATAGTAAGCACACTATCCACATTGCAATTTGTATCACCACTCACCGTATCATTACCTAGTGAAACATCACATGTTGGTGAGGTGGTATACGATGAGAACTCATCTCGACCGAAAGTGGAAGCAACACAATCATCCTCAATAATGTTGGACTTGCTATATTTATCTTGCATCTTGGTCCATATCTCACGAGCGCTTGAATAAGGCATGATAGAAGAAAGAACTACATTGCTCACAACATGCAAAAGAATTTTAGTAGCTAGAGCATCTATATGAGAGTTCAACTTCTCCTCTAAAGATTCGTTTTGGGTATCCACGGGAGAAGAGAAACCCACATATAGATACCCCTCGATAATTGGGTGAATTTCCCTAAATAAATTAAGCATGCGAATTTTACAAACATCATAATTTGTGCCATCGAATGTGAGCGTGTCCTTGTGCACTAATCCCCTAGCCGACATCTTTACTCTCAAGGCGGTGAAGCCTAAAATGAGAGACCGGGCTCTGATACCAATTGAAAAGGATACAGATGCCGCCTAGAGGGAGGGGGTGAATAGGCGGTTTAAAACTTTTACGAGTTGGGCTTAACAAAGGCGGAATAAAACTAGCGTTTACTTTGTCAAGCACAAAACCTATATAAACTACGGTTCACCTATGTGCACCAACAACTTATGCTAAGTAAAACAATCAACTATGTGATAGCTAGATATAAAAATTCAAGAACGAAGGATATCACAAAGTAAAGTGCATAAGTAAATAGCTCGGGTATAGAGACAACCGAGGCACGCGGAGACGATGATTTATTACCGAGTTCCTCCCATAAAGAGAGTACGTCTCGTTGGAGAAGGGGTGGTATCAAACCACCTACGCCACAAAAATCCCCCCTTATTCTCCAGTGAATCTCACCCCAACGGGATCGATCCACACTTCCACTATCGATGCACTTGTCGGTGGCAACCGGAACCTCTCACAAGGTTGGGGCACTTCTCCACAACTTAATTGGAGGCTCCCAACAAACGCCACCAAGGCCACAACCTGCAACACCAACAAACCGTCTAGGGTTCCAAGAACCCAAGAGTAAAAAGCTTCTCAACTTCCACTCACCAAATCCTCCGAGGAGAACTCAAACCGATGCACCAAATGCAATGGCAAGAACACAGGAAGTGCTCAAGTCCTTCTCTCCCAAATTCCACAAAATCTACAAAAGCTAGTGGAAGAATAAGAGAGGAAGAACACAAGAGGAAATCCACAAAAGAAACCCCAAGATCTAGATCCCAATATGTTCCCCTCACATAGAGGAGAGATGGATTGGTGGAGTTGTAGATCTAGATCTCCCCTTTCAAATCCCCCCAAAAGATTCAAGAAATATGGGAGGGATTAAGAGTATTTGCAAGCTCTTGAAGGTCAAAACAATGGAGGAGAGAGAGAATGCAAGCCACGGGCCTAAGGAGGAAGAATGGGTCTATTTATACCCCTCCCCAACGGAATATGACCGTTTGGGACCTTCCAGGCCGGATAATCCGCCCCTCCACCGGATATTCCGGGTTCCCCGGGCAAAAAAAACGGCTAAGGACTTCGCGACGCGTCCCTCAGTATAGGGGCGGATATTTGGGGCGGATAATCCGCCCCCGGAGGGCCGGATAATCCGCCCCCGTTACTAGGAGCCACGCCTCAAAGTCCTAAGCCGTTTTCCAAAAAATGGGCCGGATAATCCGCCCCCCTGAAAACTGACAGGAACAGCAAAACTGAAACCATCATAACTTTTGCATTCGGACTCCAATTTTGATGATCTTGGGCTTGTTTCGAAGGTAGTAACGAGCTCTATAAGATCATGCAGGTAACCATCATAGTATAGCAAGGAAGGATAGAACCAAATGATGAAAGGTTTAACCTATCTATAAAAGACAAATCGGTAAAACCTCCAATATCGAAAACACAATAAAGAATGCATATGAAATCCGTTTTCGATGAACTTGAGCTTGTTATAGAGATTGATACAATATCTAAATCCTCTAATGGATAAGAATCAAATAAGAACCAAGAAAGAGGATTCCAAGAATGCAAAGGTTTGAGCTCTCACCGAGGGATATGATCAAGTTACTCACTCGAGAGCCCCTCTTGATAGTACGGTTATCTATCCTATAAAATGGTCTCCCCAACTAACACTACGAGACCGGTAAGAAAGAAACCCTATCAATATCAAACCTTTGCCTTGTATATTCCACACCTCATATGGAGCACCTTTCTTGATTGCACTAGCATAGGCTCAACTTCTACTTGACCAATCTCCAGATCATTCCTTGAAACCTTGATCAACACTTGATCTTCTTCACTTTATTCTTATTCCAACCTTGAAGCCACCAAATAGTTCAAGCATTGTCTATGGACAAATCCTACAAGTAAAACTCAATGCAAACATAAGTCCATAAAACATTGTCATTAATTACCAAAACCACACATGGAGGCACACATGTTCTTTCATTGTGGCAATGTACTTGTGTTGGCATGGAAGGTGTGGTGTTCTCAAGTAATGGAGATGCATAGATGCTAGCCCTAATTACACTAGGTTGCTACCTAAAAACTCACTCTTTTCTATTCCTATCCTAAAGTTTTAGCCATAAACCTTTGAAGATCGAAAAGTGTGTTTGAGGAAGATTTGGTGTAGTTCTTCCCTTCCTAGCTTTTATTCTTGCTTGATTCCTTCTCTCGGATCCCTCTATATCACTTGTGAGTGTGGTTTACGGTTTTCTCCTCTCCACCAACCACTGATCTGAGGGTGTTTCTTATGAGCTTTAGTCTAAGGATTGTGATTTCTATGCTGGGTCTGAGGTCCTATTTATATTGTTCTAGGGTTCATGTGCTGATGACACCTCATTGTTTGCATGCAGTGAGTATGTTTCTTATACCGCCTCTGTAGATTGGTTTCTAGTTGGAATTTATGTGACAACATGGGCTATAGTCGGTTTGATCATAGGCCATTTTAGGCATGAGGGTAAATGGCTATTTTAGTCATTTGTTTGCCCAATTTGTATTCTGAAAAGTGGAATTTCTTATTATTATGTAATATTTCCTAGGAATTTAATTCTTTAGGATGTTATTTGTGGGCTTGGTATATCATGATGTGTGAACTGCAGTGTTCTCTTATCATGAATCTTGGTTCTTCTATAGAATCGATTAAGTTGAGGTGAGCTATTTTTATATGTTGTCATTCTTACTTGTCATTAGGGTTTAGTTTGGTTCCTAAGTTGGTATGGCTGTTGCTCCTATCTATGGTTATATGGATTTTGTTTTAGCTGTTGGTTATTTCTAGATGAACACTACATCCTTGTATTGACGATACTCTTAATAATGTTCACTATCACTTGTCTTGTTGCTATTGTTCTTCTTAGTGTTGTTCACTAGCTATATCTTTCTAGCCGTTGTTCTTTTTTCTTCGGTTGCCTATACCTCAATTACAATGTCCAGGACAAGTTTCTGGAACGTGTTATCGGATTGTACAACAAATAATTCACCTTAGGGTGGATCCTACATTCTAATCATCACAAAATTGTTTTCCTATGTGTTTTTTTGGAGGTCAAGATAGGCTAGAAGATTAAGAAGATCAAGATCAAGATGAGAAGACCAGTGTAGTTTAGGTTTTGATTTTCTTCTTTTTTCTTTGTAGATTGTACGAAAATTAGATCCTTTCTTATTATCTTTTTTTATGAATTCCTCATGTAATAAACCTTGTACTCATTTTATAATTAATAAAGATTAATTTATAAGATTTGTAACTCTTTCCTTATATATTTTTTTATATTTTTCATTTCTTATGTGCATTTTTATTTGAATTCAAGTTTGAATAATTCAAACCTCAATTTTGAATTCAAAGTTGACTTTATGAGCTCTAGAATCTTTATAGTTGAGTGTAAGTGTATATGAGTCTTGGAACTCAAGTTTTAAAGGTGTGTTAAGTTCCTAAAGTTTGAAAATATAAGTTAGTTTCATGGTTAGTTTCCTATAGTTTTCAGGACGGTATGGATATCGTTAGTAGATATTGGAGTTTGTGTAAATAGTTCTGCCTTGTAACTACCAAATTCGTTTTTCAACTAACTTTAGGCAGCGAAACACGTGAGAAGGTGAGTTCTTCATTTCAAAGAGACATGATATGTGATGAGTTAGGAAGCCTCTGATCATGAGAAAGTATGTGTACATGTTGTGCACACTTAAATATCGAAGCTAAAATTTGATAAATATGTTTTCAAACATAAAAGTTGATCAAAAGACTACATTGTACACCCTTGTTCCAAAATATAAGATGTTTTAGCTTTTGTGAAACGAATGTATCTAGACAGTTTTAATGTGTATATTTGGAGTGAACTTATACACTAAAATACGTCTAGATATATTCGTTTCAGAAAACTTAAAACATCTTATATTATGAAATGGAGGGATTACTATTTACTAGCTAAAACCTATGTGTGTGTGTGTGTGAAAAAAATACTATCGTTGTGTTGCTTTAAAAAAAAAATCATTCCTCATGATTGTTTTCACTGTTTCCAAACTGTCTTGACTGCTTACTTATTTTTATTCCTAGGAAAAAACAAAACAAAATGACAACTATTTCCTTGTAAATCTAAGACTGATTTTCCCCTTCATTTGTTGTCTTTCTTTCCCTATGAAAATGGGGTAATTATTGATTTTTTGGTTAGAAGGGGTTTGAGAGTAGAGAGACTACCAAACTTATTAGGGTGACATGGCTGCACGAAATTGCAGGTAATTCCTTGCAGGTGGGGGCTAGCTATTTAGATATAGAAAAGGCATGAGAATCAACCATGAACGACCGCAACCACCCACATCAGTTCAATGGTGAAAATATTTGCCTTGTACTAGCTGTTACTTGACCCCCTCATGCACGATCAATAATGTCCCATGTAATATTGCCACTTGAGGAAAATGATTAAAGTGGGCCATTTTGGTCAATATCGCAGTTTGGATATGGTAGCTGTTGGTTATCATTTTGGTTGTCTAAGTTGCTGGTTACCAAGTAAACCATGTCCTCTTCAACTCGTCTCGATCACTTGGCCCTAGCATTTCAATATTAGTCGGTACTAAAAGATCTTCTATAATGTCAAACTTGTGGTCATGTCATATTGTTTGGTCATATCCTGCTAGCAGAACTTGAATTAGTTCACATTTTTTTGGACCCACATGTTTAGAAATCTCGGTGACCATCATTCATGACAGGATCTTGATTGTTGACGCGGTACTTGACTTGTGACCCCAACGAACGACTGGTTCAAAAAGAAATATGCCTAGATTTTCTCTAGAGAAGCAACTCGAGCAAGTGGTACTTCTAGTGTGAAAACTGAAAACCAAACACCACTCACATAGGATCCAGCGGCACACGTACGGTGGTCAGTACTAGTTAATCATGTAGTGTACGATTTGCTATGCTATCAGTTTAATGACAAGGGCAAGCTCTTGTCCGACCGGAAGCCGACGTTCCTTCAAGTGCAACCTAAGCAATAATACTAGTAAGTCCCTGTTGCTCAAATGCAAAACCAGATAATATAGCGGGTGCTACAAGCAAATGCCCGCCTCCGTCCATGACGCGTGGGCCCTGCATGCTGGCCTGGCCGGCGGCGACGCGGAGTCGCTGAAGTTGGTTGCGACGGTCGCCGGCGCGCGAGGTGGAGGACACCTTGCATGTCCTCATCTGATCATGTGTATTAAATTGTTCATGTGCGTGTGCAGGTGCGCTGTACTGCTGGCTTTCTACCGTCACGTGCAGCGGCCGGTGGAAGGACGGAAGGCATCGTGTGATCCCACGTGCTCTAATGCTCCTGCAGTGCAAATAACTAATCCTTTCATTGTTATTAGTATTCAGAGAATGTAACAACCTTCCCGCAAAAAAAAGAGAGAGAGAATGTAACAACCTAATCATGTCGTGTTGTCTCTGCCTAGTTGTATTTTTTTAGTGTGGACTAGTGTTGTTGCCGTCGGTGCCGTCGATCGGAACCACAGTGGTCATTATATTACCTGCCCTATAAAAAAATCAAAATAGTCATTGGTTATTAGCAGGCTGGGTGCTGGCCACTCTGGGTAGCTAACACCAACCATCATGTGTGATCATCAACCTCCGCTACACCTACACACATGTATTTAGCCCGGAGTACTTAAGATAAAGTATGTAGCATCAATTATTTTTCTTCGTCGAAAAAAAGTAGTATCAATTGTTGGCATCAGGAAGAATCTAATTATGGTACAGTGCCAAACATCTATATACTGAACAAATGATCGATTCATATAGCCCTGCCTAGTATCTCAGTTGTTGGAGCGACCACCACCGTTAGCTAGCTAGCTGAGATCGATGTGCAAGCTTATGATCCGACCAGTCGCCTTCCACAGGTCCACCACAGAGACGTACAATGTCGTTGGCTTCAATCAACACCAAGTGAAAGGCTACTACTGCTCTAACTAATCCACACGGAGACGTACGTCCTTTGGGTGATGGATGTGACTCCCACACGGTCTCACCCACTGCGTTATGGAAAGGACCAGTTTTTATCTTGGCATCTTGTCCCTACCGTTGAAAGTTGTTGGCGGCTGATTCAGACATTGAATTCTTTACATTTCATGTCGTCCTCGAGGGCACGATTAGTCGTGATTGATTATTGTGTCTTTTTTGGGTGGAAAAGTGGTGTTTTATTTCGAGATGATGAGTCGTCGGTGGTGCTGAAAGAGAGAGCCGTTTCCAGTGCTGCCGTACTGGAGCTGTTATAGTATTGGTACTAACTTTCTTCGGTTTACAAACATATGGCGTTTCAAACATGGGTTTCAGAGCAAATCATTCCGTGCCCAAAGGAGATGCAGAAGGCATGCCGCGGAACATATAATGACCATGTGTCTGATCCGCGATCCTGAAGTGAGCTTAACCTGTATAATTAAAGTAGTTCCCAGTATGATTAAATTGTAAAAGCTGCCGTCGTTGGTGTGCGAGCTGTAGAAATCACGGACCTTCTATAGTTCTATCTCCGCCTGAGCCAGTCTGAACCTGCTGTTGCTCCAGGGAAAGCATAATAAGCTGATCAAGCTCCTGTTGATCCTGTTGAGCCAGTCTGAACCTGCTGTTGCTCCAGGGCAAGCCTTCCTAATGGAGACCATAGATCATACGAGAAGGACACGCTTTGTGCCTGCTTGTACTGTGCAAGCAGTAGAGAACTGAACACTGTCTGTCTGAACCAACCAATGTTGACAGAGATATCCTATTAGCCAGGACTTTTTGCAATGAGTTTATGAATAGAATGCTGTAGCCTGTAGGGAGATCGACTGGTGTGTAGCAGTGTAATGTCGGCCTGGTTCACTTCGTCAAGGTTCGAGTTTGGTTGTGAAGATTTGCCATCAGGTCGTTCTTTAGGTCAGACACATAGTGCTGGAAGAACGGTTCGCGAACCCGTCAGGCCTACGGCTACTGTTGGCTGGTGCGTTAGCTATTGAGAGCGCAATCTCATCACAGGAAAAAGGATCCTGTAGCTCATGAAGATCAGCTAGTGTTAGATATAAGAGACTGACAAGCCCAAGCTACATATTCAGGTTAAAAACAGAATTTAGACACACAAGGCACTAATTTGCTGGACGCGGGCTTGAAAATAACCCTAACACCCCTCCCGGGTCGCTCACGCGGCGGCGGCGGCTCCGGAGGGTCTCCACCGCCCACACCAAGACCACCCCCCTGGCTATCCTGGCCGCTGCCATCGCCGGCGCCGGCGATGGTGGCGGCCACCGAAGGCAGGGGACAAGGAGGCGCACCGGGTGGACTTTCCTCGTGCGAAGGTTGTGTCCTCGATGGATGACGCGGGAGATGTGCGGCGGCCTTGCCCACGGCAGCACGGCGACGTAGCGTTCGCCGGTGACCGGCTGGCCTAGTGCCGGCTCGATCTAGGTAGCGCGGGCCCGAGCTGCCACTACTAGGAAAATGCCTATCAGTGGCGCACCATTTTGGGACTTCTGTGGCGCATATGGGATACACCACTATTATCTCGCCATTAAAGTGTAGTTCTGTGGCGCATATTGAAATGCGTCACAAAAGTCTAAAAAACTTCTGTGGCGCATATTGCCAAAATGCGCCTCGGAAGTCCCGAACCAGATCTCAAACTTCTGTGGCGCATTTGGCCAATATGCGCCACAGAAGTTTTTTTTTCAAATTTCAAAAAAAACCCGGCCAGATCTGGCCGGAGGTGGTGCTCGCCGGAGGTGGGGGTCACCGATGGAGGAGAGAAGGAGGTCACTGGTGGAGGAGAGGAGGAGGCCACCGGAGGAGGAGGAGGAGGAGGAGGAGGAGGAGGAGGAGGAGAAGGTCGCCGGAAGAGGAGCTCACCGGGGGGGAGGAGGAGGGAGGTGGGAGGAGGAGGAGTTCGTCGGGGTGGAGGAGGAGGGAGGTGGGAGGAGAGGGAGGAGGAGGATCTCACCGGAGTGGAGGAGGGATGAGCTCACCGGGGTGGTGGTGGAGGAGGAGGAGGAGAAGCTCACCGGGATGGAGGAGGAGGAGGAGGAGGATCTCACCGGGGGGGAGGAGGAGGAGGAAGAGGAGGAGGATCTCACCGGGGTGGAGGAGGAGGAGGAGAAGGTGATGAGAATGAGAGAAAAAGGTGAGGAGGGGAAGGGTGGAGGAGTGGAAGAGTATAAGAGAGGGAGAAGGGGAGGGATTCAAATTTCGAATTTTGGCCAAGACTTCTGTGGCGCATATGGAAGAAATGCGCCACAGAAGTTTGTCCTCCTTTTTTATTTTTTTGCAGGAAAAAACGATCTTTTGGCTATAAATTTTTACTCTTTTCGAATTTTGAGAATCTAAATAATCTCTAAACGACCGTAGGTCATTGCGAGCGGATGCGAAATCTCGTTCTCGTTATTTTGGTATATTATACGTATTTTTCCGACATCGTATGCAAAAGTTATGGCCGTTTTACCGTGGCATAAACTTTTTTTTAATAAAAAGTCGGAATGCATGTTGTTAATTTTCCTACAAACTAGACCATATTACCTATCACTATGTGAAAGGATTTTATTTTTTAAAGTGTTTTTCATTTTCTATTATTTTTAGCAAGGCTAAAATGACGATCCTCCGGGGAGGAGGTAGAATCTGTTTTTTCCTACTCCAACTTCTGTGACGCATGACTCTATATGCGCCACAAAAGTACAGTCAATGAGATTTCGTGGTAGAGTCCACCCGAACTTTCTGTGGCGCCAACTTCTGTGACGCATGTGGACATATGGTTCACAAAAGTTTCAACTTCTGTGGCGCATTTTTTCTATAGCTAGTTTCCTAGTAGTGTGCACGGGTCGCGGCTGTTGCAACCTCGTGTGCCGATTTCAAACATGTGGCGTTTCAAACATGGGTTTCGAAGCAAAAAATACGAGTTCAAGCTGTCCAATAGTGTTGTTGTTGTTGTTGTGAAAGACCCTTTCATTCCGTGCCATCCGGACCTGCAGCAGGTATGCCGGGGAACATATAGTCCATGTGTCTGATCCTAAAGTGAGTTCAACTTTAACCTGATCAACTGGCATGTGCTGCTTGGCTCGACACCCCCAAATTTTCGTGGAAGAATCGTGCATTCTGACAGTGAAGAACAATGTTACATCGATCGCCATCCCGCGTTGGCGCACCATTTCTTCTGAACCATCGAGTTCCCAAGTTCTGTTCCAAAAAAAAAAAAAATCTAGTTCCACATTCTATGAATAAATTGTAAGAAGCTTTCGTCGTTTTTGTAGAAATCACGATCCACACTCTATCGCCGTCTGAGCCGGTCTAAACCTTCTGTTGTTCCAGGGAAAGCATAAGCTGATCAAAGCTCATGTTGAGCAGTGTTGGAGAGTGGTAGCATTAGTTTGATCATATCCCAGTGTGCATGCTCATATTGCGACGCCACTGTGTGGGTCTAGTCTATGGGGAAAGAGTGTAGGATGGGGCGTACTGAGAAAAGCCTTCCTAATGGAGACCATAGATCATAACCTATCTTGTTTCAAAAACATAGATGATACCTACCAGGAGGACAGGCTTATGCCTGCTTGATTGCTTGTACTGTGCAAGCAGTAGATAACTGAACTGTTTGAACCAAAGTTTAGCCAACACTTCTGCAACGAGTTTAGGAATAAAATGCTGTAGGCAGATTGACTGGCCTGGCCAGTAGTCGCTGATCATCTGTGGTGATTCACACTTCGGTATCACTATAATGTAGGCCTTGTTCAATTCGTCAAGGTTCAGAGTTTGGCTGTGAAGATTTGCAAAAGCTCCATCAGACCGTTCTTTAGGTCAGACACATAGTGCTGGACTCGATGGCTTTTCTCCACAGTTTTTTAGGGTCCCGAGTGCAAAAGGTTCAGGGCTGGTTGTAAACTTTATGTTTTCTTGGGCCCTCTATGTAATTGTAACCCCACCACATAATGAAAGCTTCTAAGTCCCTTCGTGTGCAAAAAAAATCACAGGAAAAAGGATCATGTAGCTCATGAAGATTGGCTGGTGTTGGGATAAGAGATTGACAAGCCCGAGTTAGAGATTCAGGTTAAGAACAGAATTCAAACACACAAGGTACTAATTTCTGATATCGATTTCACTTTGGTTTCGAGTCTAAATTACGAGTTTTTCGCCAGACATAAAGAGGCAACTAGTTTTAACCCAATATACATGGAATGTGCTCATTGCGTGGTTAGATCTGGCTAAGTAAGGGAGAGTGGCGACAAGGAAGGGAACATGTGAGATTGATGTTCAAAACAGTAAGTAAAGGGTTGGGTTTGAGCAACAACACACAAGAGTAGGTCGGTCGTCTGACCATTGATCAACGCCTCGGTGAATAGATCTGGCGATATCATCCTTTGGGACATATAGTCTTTGCTGCCAGTCAAATAGAGGTCTCAAAAAAGCGAGGAGCGGGTGAGGCGACTCCCCCTCCTCCCATCATTACAAGTATGTGGTATTATAAGTCGGTGTATGGAGGGGCTTGCAATATAATCTTTTTAGATACACTTATGTTCACCATGAGTATAAAAACCGCGACGGTGATGACAAAGAGGAGAAGTGGCGGCATGGATGGTTTGCTGAAATATTTGAGTATTTTTTTCCGGTGCAACGCACAGACACTTTTGCTAGTTATATTTATGTTTACACTAATCTTTTATACCTTTTCAAATTTAATGTTTATCAAAGTAGAAACTTAAGCAGTATATTTTATAATTAAACATATAATAATAATATTACTAATATAAATTATATTATACTTTTATATATAATGTGAATGTATAGAAGAATGCTTTTTTCATATGACGTCACTTAAAAACTGAAGCATGATTCCCTCAAGTATGAGAGGGATACAAAAATCTTAATCACATGTATTCACGGAGTAATTTATGACACTTTAGGTAGGTTAGAGTGTGTATTTATGCATACTTAATATATGTATATCTTAGCCGCCGCCGTGTTCCTCGACGCCGGGAACTGCCGCTGGGTCTCGGTTCCTCTGCCTTGGATCCGATTCGGAGGGAGACGCGGAGGAAAGGTTGGCCGCCCGGAAGGCGCTGGTAGCTCTTGATGACGACACCGGCGAGCTTGGCTGGACAACCGTGTCCCGGCGGCGGCGTACGGATGCAGAGATTCGCCAAGAATTTTGGGAGGACATGGGGTTCCCAACACCGGCTTCAAGATTCTGGGAGAAGGAGTCGCCGGAGGTGGGAGGCCGGAGGTCGTCTGCTTCTCCACCGGGATCGTCGGCTCGCAGGAGATCGTCTTCTTTGCCGATGGGTCTGGCTATCTCCAGGGGCCCCAAGGTCATGCCTTGGAGGGGTCCTCTGCCAGCGCGGTGGTCCTCGACGCCGCCGATTCTCGGGATGTTCCTGGAGGCCGCCGTCATTGGCACTAGCCTGGGGCATCGGGAGCAGTTCGCGGCTCGCGCGGAGGATGCAGTTTCGGTTTGCGAGGAGGTGGGTCCGTTTGGTGACCCCACCAGGGCTGGATCGGACGTGCAGAGCACGCGGTTTTCCTGGACCGGTATCGCTAATAGGCTTCTGGGAGTCGGGCGACGGGAATCCTCTCTGTTTTCTTCCGAGCCGCCAGAGCCATCGCCCTCTGCCTCTGATCGCGCAGCTTCTTCACCGGCTCCTGGCCCTCTGTGTTCACCCGGTGTCTCGTTTGCCGCGGTCGTATGCTCTGCTAGGATGTCGGGGCAGGGTCAAGGTGCTAACCCTAGAGGTCCGGCCTAGGCTTCTGGGCTGCGGGGAGCGCATGTGTCTTCCGCCGGGGCTATTCCTGCTGCCGCGATGAGGCCTTCCGGTCCTTCGTCGGCCTCTCCGGCACAGGCCGCTGCGTCCGGGATTGGTTCGATGCAACCTCCCGCCGTGGCGAACGTGTACCATCCGGCATCGGGTCACGCGCTCTTTCCGCCGGGGGTCCAGTTCAGACCACCCGCGGCATACTTCAATGCCCTCCAGACTATTCCGACTCAGCCCTGGCCATACTGCTGGCGTCGCCTTAAGCGGCCGCGTCTTACTTGCCGGGGCGGTACCGCCCTATGTTTCATGGAGGTTACACCGGAGATCAGTTGGTGTGGTCCCGCAGCCAGCAATGATCGTTTTCGTCGGAGTGGGCGCTGCCGTTCAAGAGGAAAAAGAATAAGAAGCAGCCTCCGATTCGAGGGGTTCAGCCACAGGTAATTCAAGCCCAGTCGGATCAGCAGTTCCATCCTCAGCAGCAGAGTTTCCAGCAGCATGGTGTTCCACAGATGCAGGTGCCAAGGTCTTATGTACCTCCTGTCTCGCAACAGTACACCCCGCAGGAGCAACGGATCTACCAGCCGACGGTTGTCGCTTCATAGGATTCAGAGGGACCGTCTATGGCCGATGTCGGTAAGAAGAATAAGAAGTTTTTTCGGTGCTGGAAGTGTGCGGTCAATACTCATGCGACCAAGGATTGTAAGGCGGTCCACTTTTGTTACATCTGTGATTGCACTGCACATCCCACTTTGAGGTGCCCGGTGCTGAAGCTGCCGCGCTTGACTCCGTATATGGCTGGTATTGGCAATGACCAGACTCTGTTCACCCAGATTCCGGATGCTATGACTCGGGATCATCTTGCGCATAGTAAGACACCTATTTCTCTGGTACGAGTGTCTGGCCCGATGGTTTCAGCGGAGGTCGTTCAGAGGCAGATTGCTAGGCGGTGCCAGGTGCAGGTTCAGTGGAAGTGGGAGGCGGTGCCACATGGAGATTCAGCCTTCTTAGTGAGCTTCCCGACGTTTGAGGATTTGGACAGGATGGATGGAATCCTGATGACTGTTTCGCTCAGTACTGCTCAGCTGACCTTTTCGGTTTACATGATGGAGGAGGTGCCGCATAAGCTTGAGATGCAGCAGGTTTGGTTACATGTGGAGGGAGTACCCCATATTTTGCGTTCCTTTCAGGGCTTGTGGGCTGTTGTAGGACTCATGGGGAACACTCTTGATGTGGATTTGTTCAGCCTGCGGAAGCGGGGGATCGTCCGTATTCTCGTGGAGATGTTTGATACGAAGGTTTTTCTTAAGGCCAAGGATTCGCTTGGTCACTTTATTGTGTCAGATGCCGTGGTCAAGCATAAGGTATTTGAGTTTCATTTCCGGATTGAACCTGAGGGTTATATTCCGGAACCAGAGTTTGTTCCTTTCTTGTGGAGAAAGGGAGATGATGATGCAGATGATGATGCCAATGGGAAACATTTAGAGGATGCTATGGATACTTCTGAGGCTGCTACTGCCACTCAGGGGGTGGGTTCTGGATCTTCCTCGGTATGCGGTCTGCGACTACATCTTCGGTCGGTGAGTGAGGGTGTTCTTGTCACTCCCTTTAATGCCAATCCGGTTACTCCACGAGGTCGAAAACTTCTGGATGCTCTTCCTTTGGATTCCCCTCTTCGCGGGAAGGGTTCTTCCTCGGCGCCTCGTGTTTCTCTGGCTCAGTTACAGGATGCTCTTCATTCGGTTTCCATTCCTGTACGGCGGTCTTGCTCGCCAACAGGTCCGTAACGCATATTTTGGGCAGATCTATTCTGTTTCCACTCCTGTTCTCGAGGAGGTTGCTCCTTGGGTGTTCGCGAAGCTGACCAGGAGGGGCATGACGTTCGTGACCAGCTTCAGGTTGCTGTTGTGCTTGGTCCGACCCAGGTGGGGTTGGCCAACCATGACGAGGTGGATGATTGCGTCTCCTTGGTCAGGGAGGACCTGGGGACGCTTAGGGACGTCTCGCCTCTACTGGTGGGTCAGGGGCCTTCGGTGGTCGATGGGGGCGACCGGACCCAGGAGGGGTCCGGGTTGTCCCGGTCTCCAGCACGGGTTTCTTCTCCAGGTGATGCTTCGCCAGTCGTTGTGCAGGGGAGTGGTACTACCTTCAGGCGGAGTGCGCGCCATGGAGTGGACTCCTCTGGGGCGTCCGCGACTGATGAGGACTCTATGATCAAGGCCATGCGGCGTAAGGCGGAGAGGAACTTAGATTCGCCAGGTATATTGAGTTCTTCGAAGTCCTTTTTGTCTTTTTCTACTCCTGTTATTTCTTCTAAACTAGCCAATGTTGGCATTAGTTTGGGTAGCTCTAGACAGGAAGTATCTTTTTCTTCTAATGTTTTGCGACACATGGAGGTTGACCGTCTAACGGTTACTCCTAAGGTCGGTGTTTTTCCTGATACTTCACTAGATGAGGAGGAGGAGTTGCATGCCACAGTAGATGGTCAACTCCTTTCTCACTTAGTCGGTGAAGTGTCGGAGGTGGACTTTGATGAGACCGGGCTTGCCTCTGTGTATGAGCTGAAAGCTTCTGGTCGAAAATCAAAGAGCCAGAGGGCGCGAAAGAGATCCCGTGTATCCAAATCTCCTATAGTTTCTCAATGAATGGAATATTCTCAAATAGCAGAGGTCTTCGGGACTTGGCTAAACATTTATTCTTTGCTGATTGTGTGAGAGAACATAATTTGGATTTTTTGGGTATTTCTGAGACTGGTAGACGGGATTTTTCACAAGATCCACTCAATCGCCTTTCTGGTGGAGTGGACTTTACGTGGATATCACGTCCGCCACGTGGTCGATCTGGGGGGATCCTATTAGGCGTTAGAGATGAGACTATGGAAGTTTTAGCTAGTTCGGTGGGAGATTTTTTTATAAAACTCCATATCCGTAACAAAGTGACAATTTCACATGGTCTTTAGTCGCGTATATGGGGCCGCCAGATGTTTATAAGGCTGACTTTTACGTGAGCTTGTGAATTTGGCAAAGGACAATCCGTATCCTATTCTTATAGGAGGGACTTTAATTTGCTTAGATTTCCTCACGAGAAAAGTCGGGCCATTCGATGAACATTGGCCTTTTTGTTCAATCTTTATAGGCGATGCGGACTTGAGAGAGGTTACAATGTTAGGAAGGCAATTTACATGGGCTAATAGTCTTCCGGAGCCAACATATGAAAAACTAGATAGATTGCTTATGGATCTTGAGGAACAAAAGTTCCCCTTGGTAACTGTTCGCGCTCTAGAACGTATTGAGGCTTTGTCGGATCATGCTCCTTTACTTTTATCTTT
The DNA here is from genome assembly GCA_030063025.1 of Avena longiglumis. NCBI lineage: Eukaryota > Viridiplantae > Streptophyta > Magnoliopsida > Poales > Poaceae > Avena > Avena longiglumis. The sequence goes on from CP125974.1 coordinate 568,975,406, forward strand.
TGGATCACCGCCACGGAAGTCTATGAATGAGTTTAAATTTGAACTCGGTTGGATGAGCCGTGATGGTTTTTACGAGATGGTTAAGGCTATTTGGGAGAAACCGGTTGGTGTCCAAACGCCTATCCTACGATGGAATAACAAAATGCGTACTTTACGCAAGTTCCTTCGAGGCTGGGCCATGCACACAGCTGGTATCCTTAAAAAAGAAAAATTACGCCTAACATCTATAATTGATGACTTAGAGGCTTTTGCGGAAATCAGGCCATTAACTGCACAAGAAATTGAGCTTAAGAGCCATTCGAATGCGGAGATAGCCCGAATTCTGCGCGAGGAGGAACTCAAATGGTACCAACACTCTAAAGCTAAATTCATTCTGGAAGGAGATGCGAATACTAGGTACTTCCATGTTGTTGCCAACGGCAAGCATAAGAAGAAACTTATTCACTCTCTGATTCAGGATGAAGGTATGATTGAGGGACAGGAGCATCTGAAGTCATATATCACTAACTATTATAAATCCTTGTTTGGGGCCCAGAGGAAAATTCTTTCTCTATGGATGAGTCCCAAACGTCTGACATCCCCCAGGTTTTTGATGAAGAAAATAGCTTTCTAACTGCCTCATATACCGAGGAAGAGGTCAAGAAAGCAGTTTTTCAAATGGAACATAACAAAGCACCAGGACCCGATGGCTTCCCAGCGGAATTTTACCAAAAATTCTGGGATGTTATTAAGAAGGACCTGATGACTTTGTTTGGGTTTTTACAAGCCGAACAATTGGATCTCTTTAGACTTAACTTTGTTAATATAATTTTACTGCCTAAGGTTAACAATGCAGAACGTATACAACAGTATCGTCCTATCTGCTTACTTAACGTTAGCTTTAAGATTTTTACTAAAGTTGCCACGATTAGACTAAACTCGGTCGCTAACAATGTTGTTAGCCCGTCTCAAACTGCGTTCATGCAAGGACGAAATATCCTAGATGGTGTTGTAATTCTTCATGAAACAATCCATGAACTACACTCAAAAAAATTAAATGGTGTATTGTTCAAGATTGACTTTGAGAAAGCATACGATAAAGTTAATTGGGCTTTCCTCCAGCAAACACTTCGCATTAAAGGGTTTTCTGAGGAGTGACGCTATCTTATTCAGTCTTTTGTGTCTGGGGGGAGTGTTGCCATTAAAGTAAATGAAGATACTGGTAAATACTTCCAAACCAAGAAAGGACTGATACAAGGGGATCCATTATCGCCTTTACTATTTAATATAGTGGCTGATATGTTAGCTATCCTTATTGAGAGAACAAAGACTGATGGTCAAATTGAAGGAGTAGTTCCACATCTTGTCGATGGTGGACTTTCTATTCTTCAATATGCCGATGATACAATTCTTTTTATGGAACTTGATCTGGAGAAGGCTAAAAATCTGGAATTAATATTATCAGCATTCGAGCAGTTATCTGGGCTTAAAATAAACTTCCATAAGAGTGATTTGTATTGTTTTGGCGAGGCCCAAAACGAGGCCCACCTATATACTGAACTTTTTGGTTGTGGTCAGGGTCAATTTCCAATCAATTATTTGGGAATACCGATTCATTATCGGCGTCTCACAATTGTTGAATGGAAACTTGTTGAGGAAAGGCTACAAAAACGTCTTAATAGTTGGAAAGGTAAATTGTTATCCCTTGGTGGAAGACTAGTACTCATAAATTCAGTACTTACTAATATGGTACTGTATATGATCTCGTTTTTCCAATTACCAAAAGGGGTCTTGAACAAAGTGGATTATTTCCGTTCAAGATTCTTTTGGCAAGGGGATAGTGAAAAAAAGAAATATCGACTGGCCAAATGGAATGTGGTTTGCCATCCGAAGGAGTTTGGTGGACTGGGCATACACGATTTGCAAGTCAAAAACACCGCACTCCTGGGCAAATGGCTGTTTAAACTACTTACGGAAGATGGTGTTTGGCAAACCATGTTATGGAGGAAATATGTGGGGTCCAAGGCTGTGTCTCAAGTGGTTTGGAAACCCAGAGATTCATATTTTTGGGTGGGTCTTATGGCCACCAAGAAACATTTCTTTCGTTTTGGTGCTTTCGAGATTAAGGATGGATCACATATTAGGTTTTGGGAAGATAAGTGGCTTGGCCAAACTACTCTTCGCGAACAATATCCAGCTTTATATTCGATTGTTAGACACAAAGGAGACACAATTTCCATAGTGATGGAAGACTATCCTCCTAATCTGTCTTTCAGAAGAAGTCTCATCGGTCCTAGATTGGTTTCTTGGAATAATTTATTATTACGTTTATCCATGATACAATTGTCGGACGGTGTTGACGTGTTCAAATGGAAATTACTAGAAAGTGGTAAATTTTCTGTTGGCTCACTATATAAAGCCTTGGTCCAACCTGATATCCCGGTCGATGATAATAGTAAAATTTGGAAAATGAAAATACCCCTTAAGACGAAGATATTCGCTTGGTATCTACGGAAAGGGGTAATTCTAACAAAAGATAATCTTGCAAAGAGAAATTGGAATGGAAGTACACAATGTGTTTTTTGTCATCAAGATGAGACAATTCGCCATTTATTCTTCCTTTGCAAATTTGCTCGCTCTATATGGTCATTCATCCAAATAGCTTCTGGTTTATCTCCGCCACGTTCTGCAACCAATGTCTTTGGTAATTGGTTGCACGGAATTGTTGATAAGTACAGAACTTTGTTTAGGGTGGGAGCGCTTGCCATTATATGGTCGCTATGGCTTTGTAGAAACGACAAGATTTTTAATAACAGTGTGTCTTCTCCTCTGCAGGTTATCTATCGAGCCACGGCTATCCTCCGATCATAGAATATTCTCCAACATATGGAGTTTCGCGACTTATTTATGGAGGGATGTACGCGATTGGAGGACACGGCAAGGGATATTTTCTCCCAACATGGATGGCCGAGTGATCTGAGGATTGATCTATCTTAGATTCTAGTCATTTATTTACATAGTACTTTTGTGTAATGCTTGTTTAATTTCTACCTTACTTCTGTCGTTCGTGTGGCTGTGTGCATCTTGGTTATGCAGAGGCCGGGTGTAAACATTAAACATTTAATAAATGTGCCCATTTCCAAAAAAATGTATATCTTAGCACATGGTTTTAAAAAATATTGATAGCGGTTTCTAGTGCATAATTAGATACAAACAAGTAGGAAAAACATTGAGTTACAAGGGTTATATATATGAGGTAGTTGTCATCCAATTAAGGTTGATATGCTGCTTTAGAGTGTATTTAGTTCAATGGCAACAGGTGTGGAATGGGATACGAACAACCACCTGGTTGGGAAACCTCTTTTTTTGTTGGGTACTTGGGGTAGGTGGAATGGGCCAAATATCTATATATCTGGTTGGAAGGAGCTCATTTCCCCCATATCTTCTCTCTACTTCCTCCATTTTGAGAGTCCTCTCTAGCCCGCGTTCTTCCAACTCCCCTCTGGCGGTGTCGCCGCCTAGATAGATGAAGGAAGAGATGCTCGTCGTGTACACAGTAGTGGTAGCTAGGATGTTTGTTGGCCTCGTGTCAGTGTTGGGATTTATGTCTGTAGCTTGGAGCAGGGCCTCCGATCGGAGTGGCTAGATCTATGTACTTTTAGGGTTTCTCCCTCTCCTTTTGCTCTGGATGTCAGAGCTAAAGACGACGGGGAGAGCCACATTCTCCTTCAGTAACCATGATTATCATATATGAAGTTATGAAGGCGATGCAATCACCAGCATTGCCACCATCAACGGCCAGGGGTGGAGACAAGGGGGGCTAGCAGGGTCTGACCCCCTAACATTCGCCCCCTCAATAATACTCCCTATGAGTGTTATTACTAATTATGAAAGATAGTACTGGTTAATTATGAATTAGCAATCGGCCATTAAGCAAACAAATGGAGTTGTAACTCCATGTGGTATGCGTGACATCAAGCCCACAAGGTCAATACTAGCCCAGTGTGATTATTGTGGAGCAATGCAGGCCTCATATGAATAGTACACTCGTACACTGGCCACACCTTGCCGACTAGTTGATTCATTCATGGCATAGCAGCCGCCACACATAGAGGGGCCATATCTTGTCTGATATTGATTGGGTCTTTCTCGAAAAGCTAACTCTAGCCATCATTTTACTGTCGGACGCCTAGCACATCAAGTACATCAGATTAACTATTGCTGCCGTTTATTTCTGGACGGAGGGAGTAATTAAGTGACCATGGCACTTATTGCGGAGATCCTAGACATGGACATGTTCAGACCACCCACACTGCTGCGTCGGTTCAACAAATAATGTGTCAATTACGAACCGATATGGTCTTGCTGTAGTGTATGGAATCGATGTAGGTCCCACTCTTTACATCTTTTGCATGCATGCATGTCGACTTTGCCTCACAATTCTGATACTAGGTCCCACACTGCAATGGAAAAAGAGAATCAAACTCTTGAACCGCTTCTCATGTGAGATCCTACGAACCGATGCTGGACGATGTATGGAACCGTTTCAACAAGAGGTGAGAGAATGCTAGGAATTACTTTTTACACACAATATGGCTGGTCTCACCGTCTTCTCCGTCCAACCGGAGCACACCGCCACCGCATGACACCTTTCGGATGCGCCAATCCCAACCAAAAAGCACCGGCGGCCTACTCCAAACTACTGCCATAGAGCCACTAAGGCTACCTAATGTACTGCTGCCGGCGCCGCCCGTCCACCATCTCTCACTGGCAACGCCGACGAGAGAGGCGTCGGTTTGGCCTGGGGCCCTTCGAGATCTTTACTGGAACTGTAGCAGGGGAGAGGGGAAAGTCTGGCCCTCAGTTAGTTAGGATGATAGCAGTTCGTTTTCCATTCTGAGTACTCCGTAATTCCGTATATGATTACCAGACATGAAGCCATGACGGCGATGTAAATCACCAGCAGTACTGCCACCATCAACAGCCTCACTGAATCCTTTGAGGGAGACTCGGCCAACGCGCAAACTGACACTGATCGATAAATAAAACTAATTGGGATCGGGAGAAACACATGCAAGAAAAGTTTAATATTTGAAAAAACACCATGCGGCTAGCTCTTATTCTAAGGGTCTTGGCAAGCCGAGCACCGTCAGTTGGGGGATGCATGGATCAATGGTTGGCGACGATCTCCTGCGCCCTGGTCTCGTATTCAAACCCGTAGTCACTCATCTTGGAGCTGTCCGCCGAGAAGATGAAGAACCCGGGGAGCTTGTTCTGGCGCAGCAGCTCCTGTGCGCCGGCGATGCCTTGCTCCTGGGTGAGCAGCTTATTCTCCTGGGGCGTCTTGCCGGTCTCTAGGCTGGCCAGGATCTTCCCGCCAGGGTAATTCGCCTGCTGCTCGTCGTAGAACATCACGTAGGTGTCGACGTCGGTGTTGTCGCCATAGCCGTAGAACTGGAAGTTGACGTAGTCGATGACGCCGGAATACTTTCCCCACAGCGCCTTGTAGTACTCCTGCACGGTGGGGTCCTCGAACGGCGCGATGGAGGTGGTGATGTTAGGAAACTTGGCCTTGAGCTGGGTGAGCAGCCGGCCGACGCACTCGACGAAGGTGTCGACGCCGGCGCCGAAGTGCTCGTAGTCGACGTCCACGCCGTCGAGGCCGTACTCGTTGATGAGGCCCGAGAGCGACGCCACGGCGTTGGCCACCCACGTGTCCACGGAGGTCGGCGTGAAGACGGCCTTGACGATGTCCTGCACGCTGTCGCCGCCGATGCCCAGCATGACGCTCACGTTGGGGTGCGCGGCCTTGGCGGCGGCCACGGCGGCGCGGGTGAGGTTGTCCGTGTCCCAGAACGCGCTGAAGACGCCGTCGGTCGGCGTCGGCGTGGTGGCCTGCTGGGCCGTGTAGTCGATGGCGAAGGCGAGGATGAAGTTGAAGCTCACGCCGGCGTTGACGGGCACGTCGGAGAAGCGCACGCCCGTGAACTGCGCGCCGATGTACTCCCGGAACAGGTACCCGTTCGTCATGGCTGCCGGATTATTGATTGGCTTCTGCTAACGACGACGGCGCCGTTGCCGGAGTGGAGTAAATATATGTACACGTACATATATTGACCATATCCGGGAGGACTACAAAGTTGACGAAATTGCAACTTTTTATTGACGAAATTGTGACTTGAAATGCGACGTTGCAGCTAATCGTCTCAACCTGGGTATATATAAGCGCGTTTTGGAGAAAGTTGGATAACAAAAGCATGTAGTGGCGGATAAACAGAGAAAAACTGGTTGCTGTATATGCGTGGACGCGTACGAACGTGGTGGGTGTAGACAGGTTGCTGTATATGCGTGCGACTGCGTAGCTTATCACATTATGCCGCCGCCCTATTGATTACGAGGAAGATACCACAAGATATTCCATTTCAGAAGAAAAAAATGACAGAAAGAGATATCTCGATTCAGATCACGTAAGATGGTCTGTCTCCGTTCCTAATTATTGCACCTAGGTGTATGAATTGTCTGTCGGTTCTTTCAGGGGCCCATTGATCTGTTGGCCGTGGTGCAACTCTTGCTACTTTCCTGTGCTGCTGTTCATATCTGTTTGCCAGAGAGGCCCAACCAAGCATGTATGAACTGCAAGAGGTACCGCTCTCTGTTAGGAGTCTATGGTAATCAACATCTGTTCCCCCTACGCGGTAGTGGTCTTGCATTTGTATGACCCCCAGTCCCAGTGGGCAGTGGCTCGATGTGCTCAATTTTTCTTCAGAGTATACTTATGTTATGCGTGACTCGATCTGCTTTATAAAGTGCTCTTGAGCTGCTTGCCCTACTGCAATAGCTAGTAATAGTACCAATTGACCACAGGCATAATCATGGATTACGCAAGTCCTGGTGGGGCTGATACATCGACAGATCTAGACGTCGACATTTCACTACACCTTCAGTCTGACGATTCGATTCGGCTGCTACTGTCATCATTCTTCGTTAACTGACAGAGACACTTGCATGGTCGTCTTTCCCAAAACCGCGAAGCTGCTCGGAGAAACCGGCTAAGAAAAAGGGCAGTATTCACGTGGTGCCTAGACTGCAGGCGTTGTAATAGAGACTTACTAGAAAATTGATACGCCTTTTCGTGGCATATTCATTGAAAAGATTGTTTCTGGTCGCTACCAGCTTCTGCATTCAATGTGGAGCATGCACGGGAATGTGGTAGCAGAAGCACAATAAGCAGGTCGATGAGCTCAGAGCCGCCGTCAGCGCCCATGCCGGCGACCTTCAGGCTTCTCGCCATCTTATAACTAGAGGCGCCGCAGCCGAGGCTTATGCCTTCCAAGTCCTGTAGGACGTTAACATGGACAGTGGACGACCCACGTCGAGAGGTGCTTCCTCTGGCTCGAGGACTTCGCGGTGCGAGTGCGATCATCGGTCGTCAGAGCTTGTTAACAAACTGCACTTGTTTTTATCACTTTCCTTCACTTGCCTCGCTCATTTTGAAGCAGATGCATATGATGCGGTCACTTGCGACCCAGCAAAAAATCCTTCATGTTTCACCATCTTATACTCTTTCATTCACATAACAGAGTTATCAAATAGATTATTGCTACAAGCCTACAATGCGCGAGGTACCCTTTTAGATTCGGTAACAATTACTACACAACAATAATATGTTTTCACCTTATCCGTAAATCATAACGCAATTGACCACGACAAAAATTCAGATGCCTACAGTTCAATTTATACTCCAGAAGTTTCCTACAAATTTCTTACATAATGTTGCACTATAAAAATGTATTAAGATATTGTTAGATCGTATGCATTGTAGAACTAATAATATCAAAATGCAGAGAAAACTCATAAAAAATCATGCATATACTGTTTATACTTCATCAATCTAAAAAATAATTCAAGTAGGCTTTTTCATATTAGTGTGATTGTAATTCAACATGCTCTTAGGAATGATGTCTTGGAAAGGAAAAAAGTTATGTAACTTTATTTACAAAATATGTTTTAAATTTAGCATATTTTAGATATACATTCAACGATATATGTTAGACTATATAAAAAGAGCACAATATATAATTAATGTTGAGAAACACGGTTGTGTGGTTAACACTCTGAACTATACAATTCATAGTTTATATTTCTAAATATCAATTTATTATAAGAATATGTAAAAATATAAAATTTTAGTATAATTATATTAGCTTTTAACTTCGTTGCATCAAAAATTTACCTTAGTAGGTGTTTTTACATGATTTTTCTACACGACGGGCGAGAATAGATTGGATTATAAGGACAAAATATAACCCGGAGCGTGACACATTTTATGGACAGTGCAACGTAAAATCGTCTGCAATAGTTTTTCTTCCTAGCGGATTAAGGTTTTGTGGTGCATATCAAGGACGACACACAGTTTTATGGCGCGGTAGTATTGATATCAGCACAAAATGGTGTCGTTGTAGGTGGCAGGCAAGTGCTTTTGAAAATATGCCCTAGAGACAATAATAAAAGAGTTTTTATTTATATTTATGTTTTGTAATTAAGTTTATTATTCTGTGCTATAATTTGTAATAGTTCCGGATAATGAGTATTTGAAGGAAAAAACTATAAAATATAAACACCATAAAGATATCTCTAGTCTTGCCTTCAAGACTAGTTCATGTATCATCGGTAGTTGTGGTTTTCTAATTATAGGAAAATGCAAAGCGTTGTAGGGTTTGATATGATATATGATATCAACATAGTTAGCGGAACACTGATGTTAATATACCATGAAACACATTGTTAATATTATACTTTCTCAAAGACTGTATTACGGCTACTAAGATCGTTCGACTATAAGACTTAGACTTGGATACGTCGTTCATATCAGATAGTATGTCAATGTTCCATGCAGTGACATAACAAAAACCACTGCGTGTTGTACCGCGCAAGTCATCAGCATAACGTTCACGGAACACAGTTCCACAAACATTACACCCAACATAATAGTATAACAGAAACATCGCAGCTTTAATGTATAACTATAAAAAAGATCTACATAAACTCCTTGAAACAATCAAGTTTGCTAGGTAAATTCCTTCCGATCAAAAATCTAAAAAGAGCAACGTGTAAACTAGTCTTTCCCTAGATCTACTTCTAGATCTATATCAATAAATAACGGTTGCCTATTGCTTCGTTAGCAAAATTCTAACGGTATGATATCTATTATTGAGAATTTGTTCCGGATTTCCACTATCACTGATTGTAGTATCTATCTCTTTTATCTCTCTTGGGCTAACTTCATCTTCTCGTAGAGGTCCTCCTACGTCTTCTAGTTCTATGTTTGCAGTACCGCCATTGTCATCATAACCTAAGAAAGGGTTTGAGAGGATAAATTGAGTACGAGCATACTCAACATGTTCTAATTATGTAGATGATTGATGCACTCTCTACTGCCGTGGATCTGAGATCCTGGGTGTTGGGCGCGCGTGGACCTAGAGGTGTTGTCATGCGCTCTACCAGGTGGGTGATGGCGAGTGTGCACGCCGACGAGCTACTGGCTAGAGGGTGGCATGTTGTTGCTCCTTGGAGTTAGCGGCCTACTTCCATGAAGTGTTGTTGGGTGATGTGAAGTAGCCGGCGAACCGGGCGACATCGATTCTAACGTGCCCTCATCAATCGACAGGAGTTGGACACACACACATGAATCGATCGGCGAGGTGGCCCATTCGAGTGGGAGGATCGATTCCAGCTGGAGGAGGAGGAGTTGGGTAAGGGAGGAGCGGCTATTCTGGCTGCGATCGGGAACGACGTTGGGGCAAACGCGGTCGAGATTCAAATTTTAGACAAGGTTATCAATATCATTTCGTAGGTTTTCAACTGGTTGGAACATTTCTTCAACGTCTTATATATTGAAGCGGAGGAAGGGAGCACATACTTACCAATATAGATAAATTCAAATTATTTATTTTCGGACAAAGGGAGTACTACATAAAATGAGTCATATGCATATACAGCTAATCCAAAGTGCATGTCTTCATGAAATTACGGTACATATATATTGGCATTAATCTAAGACCTACGCATATTTCTAGGTCGATAAATTAACCAACTTAGCATGAGGTATATAAGATAAAAACTATACTATTAGAAACTTTAAATGTTATATTTTCTAATGATATAATTTTTATATTATATAATTCATATTATATAGCTCATGCGGACGACCAAGGTATACGCGTAAGTCTTATAAACTGGGATAGAGGTAGTACTAAGGAAAGAAGATTGAAGATATTATTCTTACAAAATAATAATTTACGCATGCACGCCCTTGCAACAAAAATCATATTCTTACAAATGATAATTTTTGCAATGTATGACTCTAAAATTGAACCAAAACAAGTGGAGACCCAAACAAGGTCGGCCACTCTACATTCATAGGCACGGCCAAGATACTCAGCGCGTTCTCCAATTGCTGCTCCTCCACCTCTCCGGTTTCGAGATCGATCTTGAGTAGCCTCCGGGATTCATCTATCAGGATCAACGTGTCACTCTTCTCCAACGATACGATGCGTACATCACAGATATCAGACGGCTGTCTGGGTATGTTTAGCTCGACCTCCCTTACGTGGAGCCAAACTTGAGAACCGACGACGACGTTGTTTCCCCGCTGCCACACGTGCATGCAGCCGCCAGACATGAGCTGCGTCGTCTACGGAAAACAGCGAGAGAGACCCGTTGGCAGGGACGCAAAGCGTGGGCCGGCTAGCTCCTGAGCTGGTTCGCCGGGATCGGTAGCTCCGTCAAGGAAGCGTGGTGGCATGATGTGTCGGCGGCGCTCACGTCGAGGGTGCAATGTTGCTCGATGTGGCTGTCGAAGTAGTACAGGAGGAGCCAGTGCGCCATGGCGCCACGCACGACGGCGGTGTTTGTGATTTGGTGGAACCGGAGGCCGCGCTTTCCGAGCCGGTAGATTTCGCTGAAAAGCTTTGTCGGTGCGCTCCTCCATCGTGACTCGGCTGACGAGAACGTGTAGAGGTTGCACTCCTGCTCGTCCTTCTTCTTTAGGTTGCGGAAGAAGACCATGGCTAGCACCTTGAAATAGTCCGAGGACGTACTGTTGATGCTGGCCACACTCGGCACCGGTCAAGACGGTGCAATTAACGAAGGAGAGCTTGCACTCGAGCGGCGGAAGCAGGCGACACGTGCGAGCGAGCGGGTCGCACACGGCCACTCGAAGAAATCGATCAAGGAGACGAGACGCAGGAGGAGGAGGCCACGACGTGCGGCGAGCGGATGGGCAAATTGCGATTCGTCGTCGGGCAGGCCATCGACAACATATTTAAGAAGACGGCGCTCTCAGCGCCGAGCGCCGAACCTTCCGGCTGCGGCACGAAGAACAGCCGGTACGGCGACGTTCTCACGTCGTCCACAGGTTGCCGATCGAAAAAGCCGAGGAGGGCGGACGGAGCACGGGCGTTCTACGGACAGCAGCGGCGGGCGAAGGAGCGGTCGGCGACGAGAGCGCGCCACCGCTTGCACGTCACGGCGCAGCGGAACAGGGCGGCGGCGTCTGTGGACACGCGGTAGAGGATCTGGAGGACGACGTCCTCCGTCGAGAGCAGCCTGGCCGCCGCTGTGTGCGCCATGTCTGATTCCGCTACGTTTTGATCGGACCCGATTTCGATTAGTGTTCTGTATATGGGCTGGTCGGCCCAAGATTCTGTCCCCCGCTTGGGATGTCTAATTTGTTTCCAAACCGTAAATTTGCACCCACCGTTTTTCCGGTAAACACCGTCTTTCCTCGACCAATACGGACGGAGACACAATCGGACAGACACAAAATTAAAACGGTTTTGCTAGTTCTCAGGGACGAATGAGAACTTCTTAGGTCTCAGTTGTCTATTTCACCGTTCAATTTACCTCGTGATTCGTGCAAAGTGAAAGTTACACATGAGTTGCAACTGGGTGTAACTAAGAATTTAATGAGTTGCAACTAGGTTGTAACTGAGAATTAGTATAAATATTAGGATGACATCAGAGACTTAGACCTAAGAAGTTCTCATGCGCCTGAGATCTAAACACTCCCAAATTAAAATGGTTCCGGTCAATAAAGACACAATCTGTTAGTGTGTTCGACTCAAACGTCAAAAAACATTGGTGTCTTGTAGCAAAACTTTTGGAATAAAAAGGGAAAATGATATGGATCCCCCGGACGATGGGGGTTCCCATCGTCCCCCTCCCCTCAAAATCGCCCCAAATTTTATTTTTGCTGCAAAACGGCCCGCTTTTGCTACATATGTCCCATTTTTGCTTCCGAAGCAAAAAAAAGGTTCGTTTTAGAAATAGAACATCTCGCCGGAGACCTCGCCGGAGATCATGGAACAAAAAATTGTGCTAATGCAGCAAAACCGACTTTGCCGGAAACTTTTTTTGCTGCATGGTCTCCGGCGAGGGTCATCAACGAGTTGTTTCCGACGATGTCTCCGGCGAAGACGGTTTTGCTGCATTAGCACATTTTTTTTTGCTGCATGGTCTCCGGCGAGACGTTCTATTTCTAAAACGTACCTTTTTTTTGCTTCGGAAGCAAAAGCGGAGACATATGCAGCAAACGCGGGATGTTTTGCAGCAAATGATAGAGAAGCTATGAGCAAAGTGCCTTATGCCTTGGCCATAGGTTCTATCATGTATGTCATGCTGTGTACTAGACCGGATGTGTCCAATGCTCTTAGTTTGACGAGCAGATACCAAAGTGATCCAGGAGTGGAACACTGGACAGCCGTGAAGAACATCCTAAAGTACCTAAATAGGACTAAAGAAATGGTCTTAGTCTAAGGAGGTGATGAACAGCTCGTCGTAAAAGGTTATGTCGATGCTAGTTTCGACACCGACAAGGATGATTCTAAATCTCAGACGGGATACGTTTATATTTTGAACGGAGGAGCTGTGAGCTGGAGAAGCTGCAAGCAAAGCGTGATCACGAGATCTACAGTAGAAGCGGAATACATGGTTGCTGCAGAAGCGTCAAGTGAAGGAGTTTGGATCAGGAACTTCATCACTGAGCTTGGCGTGGTTCCAAGTGCCTTGGACCCACTAGAGATTTTGTGTGACAACACTGGCGCCATAGCACTCGCTAAGGAACCAAGATATCATCCAAAGACCAAGCATATCAACCGCAAGTTTCATATAATCCGAGATTATATAGCAGATGAAGATCTGAAGATTAGCAAAGTACATACAGATCTGAATGTCGCAAATCCATTGACTAAACCTCTTCCACGTGCAAAACATGATCAACACCTTAGTGCCATGGGTGTTAGATTGTTGCCAGATGTAAACTAGATTATTAACTCTAGTGCAAGTGGGAGACTGTTGGAATTATGCCCTAGAGGCAATAATAAAGATGTTATTATTATAATTCTTATTCATGATAAAGTTTATATTCCATGCTAGAATTGTATTAAGCGGAAACTTTAATACTTGTGTGGTTTGTGAACAACACCGTGTCCCTAGTATGCCTTTATGGACTAGCTCATTGATTAATGATGGTTAAGGTTTCCTAACCATAGACATGAGTTGTCGATTAATAATGAGATCATATCATTGGAAGAATGACATGATGGACAAACCCAAACTAAGCGGAGCAATTAGATCGTGTCATCGTGTTCATCTTTGCGAAGTTTTTCTTGTGTCAAATATTGTATTCCTTAGACCATGAGATAATACAACTCCCTCGTATCGGAAGAAAGCTTTGAGGTCATCAAACGTCATCCTATGAGAGGGTGGTCATAAAGGTGTCTCTCAGGTGATCGGAAAGTACCTGTTGGGTTGTATGTATCGAGATAGGATTTGTCCCTCCCAAGTCGGAGAGATATTCTTCGGGCCCACTCGGTAATCGATATCAACACCGCTTGCAAGCATGTGGTTAAGGAGTTAATCACGAAGTGATATCGGATTACGGAACGAGTAAAGTACTTGCTGTGAACGAGATTGAACTAGGTATGAAGGTACCGACGATCAAATCTCGGGCAAGTAAAATATCGCGAGACGAAGGGAATATATATATGGGATTGATTGAATCCTGGCATCGTGGTTCATCCGATATGATCATCGATGAATGTGTGGGAGTCAATATGGGTTTCCAGACCCCGCTGTTGATTATTGATATAAGATCATGTCTGCATATTCTCGAACCCGAAGGGTCACACACTTAACGTGTCTCGATGCTAGGATAGATTGGATAATTGGTTTATGAGTTTTTGTTCGGAGTCTCGGATGGGATCCGGGACATCATGAGAGGTTCCGGAATGGTCCGGAGAATAAGATTCATATAAGGCAATGTAGTTTTTTGGAGTTCGGAATTGTTTCGGGTTAATCGGTATTGTACCGGAAGCTTCTATTCCGGAGGGGGACCAACGTGGCCCCACCTATCGGGAGGGGGCATGGGCCTATGAGGGAGTGCCCTGGCCGCATTGGGCCAGGGGCACAAGGCCCCATAGGGCCCAGCCGGCCAAACCCTAGGGAAACCCTAGGGGAGCTTCTAGAAGGGGGAAACTTGCCCCCCACTCCTCCCTCCTTGGCCGCCGGCCCTAGGGCTTGGGGGAGGGGCAAGGGCTGGCCGCCCACCCCTCTATATAAAGAGGGCTGGGGGCGCACCCCTCCCACACCTCCTCCTCAAGCCCTAGCCGCCCTGATGCCCTCATCTCTCTCTCCCTCCCGACTGCGTGTAGGCAAAGCCCTGCTGCAGAAACTTCCACCACTTGCACCGCGCCATCGCGTTTGTAGATCCAATCCATCTCTCCGCCATAATTGCTGGACCAAGGAAGGAGGAGACGTCGAGGTGCCGCACGTGTGCATCTCTCGGAGGCATCGCAACTTGTGGTGTTAGATCGGATCAGATCGCGAGGAGGAGAAGCGAGTACGACTACATCACCCATGTTCCGTCGAACGTTCCGCTGTGCGAATCTTCAAGGGTATGAAGATCTCATCTATCCCCCCTCGTTGTTTGCATATCCTAGATTAGATCTTGGCTTTCCCGTTCGCATCCGTAGAATTTTTTTGATTTGCTATGCTGCGAAACCCTTTAGTGGTATCAGAGCTAGATCTATGCGTAGATGTGTTTCACGAGTAGAACGCAACATGGTTGTTGCGGGCGTTGATGTTTTATGTTGCAAGCCTCTTGTTTGTGTACTTCTTATGACGCGGGATAGTAAGATCGAAGCGGTCCAGGCCAACCTTACGTGACCTCGTTCGCGAGACCGGCTCCGCACTTGACGTGTGGCTTGTTCCACATATGCGGCTGGTGGATGCCAGTTTCTCTCACTATAGTTGTCATGGGATTTACACCGGAGTTTGGCAACCATAATATCACCGTTGTGGCTTTCCGTAGGTAAGAATCGTTCTTATCTTCCTACTCCCATAAGCCACGTAAAACATGCAACAACAAAGTAGAGGCGTCTAACTTGTTTTTGCAGGGAGTGTTTTCTATAATATGGTATGGCCCAAGATGTGATGTGTATGTTGTATGCAATGATCATGTTTTGTAATGTTTCACGACTTGCATGTCGATGAGTACACAACCGGCAGGAGCCATATGGTTGTCTTTATAATTGTGTATGACCTGTGTGTCAACTTCTTATACGCCATGTATAGCTTTGCTTTATCGCTAAGTAATTAGCAATAGTTGTAGTTGCTATTCGTGGTGGAGGCAATCATGGTGGAGTGATGGAGATCATGCCGGCACGCACAAGATGGAGATCATTGCGCGAAGATTGGCTATACCATGTCACATAAAGTTATATGCATGTGATGTTTATCCTTTTATGTATCTTATTATGCTTAGATCGCGACGGTAACATTATAAGATGATTCCTCAGTTAAAGATCAACATAAAATTGTGTTCTCCCCATGTATGCACCGTTGCGAAAGTTCGTCGTGTTCAAGCATCACGTGATGATCGGGTGCTATAAACTCTATGTTCACATACAACGGGTGCAAGCCAGTTTTTGCACACGCGGAAATACTTGGGTTTGACTTGACGAGTCTAGCATGTACAGACATGGCCTCGGAACACATGAACCGAAAGGTTAAGCATGAGTCACATGAATGATATGATTGACACTTCGTTGTCCACCATTGAAACCACATCTCTTCTCGTGAAAATCGGATTAGGTGTGGTGAATTTGGATCATGTTCACTAAACAACTTGAGGGATGTTGAATTTAGTGGGAGTTCATCTAGTAATTTGATTAAGTTGAACTAGTTATCATGAACATAGTCTAATTTGTACTTGCAAATATTGTAGATCAAATGGCTAAGTCCAACTTCAACTTCAACGTTTTTGTTGAGAAAGAAAAGCTTAGAAACAATGGGTCTAACTTCACCAACTGGTTCCGCAATCTGAGAATCATTCTCGCTGGAGGACAAAAGGACTATGTCCTTGAAGATGCGCTAGGTGACGCCCCTGCTGTAGATGCGCCGGCTGATGAGAAAGCTGTTTATCAGTCGCGCAAAGATGATTATGGTGTGATTAAGAGCACCATGTTGTTTGATATGGAATCGGACCTTCAAAATCGTTTTGAAGACTATCCCGGGCCCTTTGAGATTCTTGAGGAGCTGAAAACTATGTTTCAGACTCATGCCCGTTCTGAGAGATATGAGATCTCTGAGAAATTCTTTAACTGCAAGATGGAGGAAGGGAGTTCCGTTAGTGAGCTCGCCATAAAGATGTCGGGCTACACTCAACGCCTTGAGCAACTGGACTGCAAGATTCCAGAGGAGCTCAAGATTGACAGGGTTCTGCAATCACTCTCCCAGCTACAAAAGTTTTGTAGTGACTCATATCAGATTGGTTCCACTGATACGATCACCGAGCTCTTCGCTAAGCTGAAAGCTGCGGAGGTGGACATCAAAAAGGATAATCATGTGTTGATGGTCAACAAGCCCCCAGCTTTAAGAAAGGTAAGGGTGCAAAAAAGCCCTTCAAGAAAGGCGGCGGCAAGCGTGTTTCCCCTGCTGAGAAGAAGCTCAAGTCTGAACCTAAGCCGGACACTGAGTTCTTCTATTGCAAGGAAGCGTAACTGTCTGAAGTACTTAGCGGACAAGAAGGCTGGCACCATCAAAGGTATATTTGATATACATGTTATTGATGTTTTCCTTACTAGCCCTCGTTGTAGTGCCTGGATATTTGATACTGGTTCAGTTGCTAATATTTGTAACTCAAAACAGGAGCTACGGAATAGACGGCGGCTTGCGAGGGATGAGGTGACGATGCGCATTGGCAACGGATCAAGAGTTTATGTGATGGCCGTCGGCACGCTCTCCTTAGTTTTACCTTCGGGATTAGTTTTAAACCTTAATAAATGTTATTATGTGCCTGCGTTGAGCATGAACATCATATCTGGATCGTGTTTATTGCAAGACGGTTATTCATTTAAATCTGAGAATAATGGTTGTTCTATTTATATGAGTAACATCTTTTATGGTCATGCACCTTCTATGAATGGTTTATTTCTTCTGAATCTCGAAAGGGATGAAACACACATCCATAACATTGAGGCTAAGAGATGCAAAGTAGATAGTGATAATACTACTTATTTGTGGCACTGTCGTCTAGGTCATATTGGTGTAAAACGTAGGAAGAAACTCCATTCTGATCGACTTTTGGAGTCTCTTGATTTTGAATCATTTGACACATGCGAACCATGCCTCATGGGCAAGATGATCAAAACCCCATTCTCCGGAATGATGGAGCGAGCAACGGACTTGTTGGAAATCATACATACCGATGTATGCGGACCGATGAGTGTTTCAACGCGCGGTGGATATCGCTATTTTCTCACTTTTACCGATGACTTAAGTAGATATGGGTATATCTATTTAATGAAACATAAATCTGAAACATTTGAAAAGTTCAAAGAATTTCAGAATGAAGTGGAGACCCGTCGTAACAGAAAAATTAAGTTTCTACGATCTGATCGTGGAGGTGAATATTTGAGTTATGATTTTCTCACGCATCTTAAAGCAAGCGGAATCGTTTTGCAACTCATGCCACCCGGAACACCACAGCGTAATGGTGTGTCTGAACGCCGGAACCGAACTCTATTAGATATGGTCCGATCAATGATGTCTCTTACTGATTTGTCGTTATCATTTTGGGGTTATGCATTAGAAACCGCTGCATTCACTTTAAATAGGGCACCATCTAAATCCGTTGAGACGACACCGTATGAACTGTGGTTTGGTGCTAAACCTAAGTTGTCGTTTCTTAAAGTTTGGGGATGCGAAGCTTACGTCAAGAAGTTGATGCCGGACAAGCTTGAACCCAAAGCAGAGAAATGCGTCTTCATAGGATACCCTAAGGAAACTATTGGGTATGCCTTCTATCACAGAACCGAAGGCAAAGTGTTTGTCGCAAAGAACGGATCCTTTCTTGAGAAGGAGTTTCTCTCGAAAGAAGTGAGTGGGAGGAAAGTAGAGCTAGACGAGGTTGTTGAACCTTCTCTTGAGTTGGAGAGTAGCGCAACACCTGAAATTGTTCCAGTGTCGCCTGCACCAACAATAGGGGAATCTAATGACAAGGATCATGAAGCTCCGGACGATGCTGCTACTGAACGTCGCAGGTCGACAAGGTCGCGTGCCCCTCCTGAGTGGTATGGCAACCTTGTCTTAACTGTCTTGTTAGTAGATTACAGTGAACCTGCAAACTATGAGGAAGCGATGATGAGCCCAGACTCTGAGAAATGGCTAGAGGCCATGAAATCCGAACTGGTATCCATGAGCGAAAACCAAGTATGGACTTTGGTGGACCCTCCTAGCGACCGAAAGGCCGTTGAGTGCAAATGGATCTTCAAGAATAAAACGGACGCAGATGGTAATGTTACTGTCTATAAAGCACGACTTGTCACGAAAGGTTTTCGACAAGTTCAAGGTGTTGCGATGTTTAAGTCCATTCGGATTTTATTAGCAATTGCTGCGTTTCATGATTATGAAACATGGCAGATGGATGTCAAGACTGCGTTCCTCAATGGCAACATTGATGAAGAGTTGTATATGATGCAACCCGAAGGTTTTGTCGATCCTAAGGATGCTGATAAAGTATGCAAACTTCAGCGTTCCATTTATGGACTGAAGCAAGCATCTCGGAGTTGGAACCTTCGTTTTGATCAAGTGATCAAGAGCTTTGGATTTGTTCCAAATTGCTATGAAGCTTGTATCTATAAGAAAGTGAGTGGGAGCTCAGTGACATTTCTGGTACTATATGTGGATGACATATTGATTATTGGAAATGACATTAACATGCTTAACGATGTGTAGAGTTATTTGAACAAGTGTTTTTCAATGAAAGACCTAGGTGAAGCTGCTTATATATTGGGCATCAAAATCTATAGAGATAGATAAAGACGCCTGCTAGCTTTAAGCTATAGTACATACCTAGACAAAGTTCTGAAAAGGTTCAGAATGGATAAGGCAAAGAAAGGTTCAGTGCCTATGTTTTCAGGTAATATATTGAGCAAGGCTCAGTGTGCAGCTACGGTAAATGATAGAGAAGCTATGAGCAAAGTGCCTTATGCCTCAGCCATAGGT
Organism: Avena longiglumis; assembly: GCA_030063025.1. Taxonomy (NCBI): domain Eukaryota; kingdom Viridiplantae; phylum Streptophyta; class Magnoliopsida; order Poales; family Poaceae; genus Avena; species Avena longiglumis. The sequence continues at coordinate 568,994,951 of CP125974.1, forward strand.
TCTATCATGTATGCCATGTTGTGTACTAGACCGAATGTGTCCAATGCTCTTAGTTTGACGAGCAGATACCAAAGTGATCCAAGAGTGGAACACTGGACAGCCGTGAAGAACATCCTAAAGTACCTAAATAGGACTAAAGAAATGTTCTTAGTCTATGGAGGTGATGAACAGCTCGTCGTAAAAGGTTACGTCGACGCTAGTTTCGACACCGACAAGGATGATTCTAAATCTCAGACAGGATACGTTTATATTTTAAATGGAGGAGCTATGAGCTAGAGAAGCTGCAAGCAAAGCGTGATCGCGGGATCTACAGTAGAAGCGGAATACATGGCTGCTGCAGAAGCGTCAAGTGAAGGAGTTTGGATCAGGAACTTCATCACTGAGCTTGGCGTGGTTCCAAGTGCCTTGGCCACACTAGAGATATTGTGTGACAACACTGGCGCCATAGCACTCGCTAAGAAACCAAGATATCATCCAAAGACCAAGCATATCAACCGCAAGTTTCATATAATCCGAGATTATATAGCAGATGGAGATCTGAAGATTAGCAAAGTACATACATATCTGATTGTCGCATATCCATTGACTAAACCTCTTCCACGTGCAAAACATGATCAGCACCTTAGTGCCACGGGTGTTAGATTGTTGCCAGATGTAAACTATATTATTGACTCTAGTGCAAGTGGGAGACTGTTGGAATTATTCCCTAGAGGCAATAATAAAGATGTTATTATTATAATTCTTGTTCATGATAAAGTTTATATTCCATACTAGAATTGTATTAAGCGGAAACTTTAATACTTGTGTGGTTTGTGAACAACACCGTGTCCCTAGTATGCCTCTATGGATTAGCTCATTGATTAATGATGGTTAAGGTTTCCTAACCATAGACATGAGTTTTCGATTAATAATAAGATCATATCATTGGGAGAATGACATGATGGACAGACCCAAACTAAGCAGAGCAATTAGATCGTGTCATCGTGTTCATATTTGCGAAGTTTTTCTTATGTCAAATATTGTATTCCTTAGACCATGAGATAATACAACTCCCTGATATCGGAAGAAAGCTTTGAGGTCATCAAACGTCATCCTATGAGAGGGTGATCATAAAGGTGTCTCTCAGGTGATCGGAAAGTACCTGTTGGGTTGTATGTATCGAGATGGGATTTGTCCCTCCCAAGTCGGAGAGATATACTTCGGGCCCACTCGGTAATCGATATCAACACCGCTTGCAAGCATATGGTTAAGGAGTTAATCACAAAGTGATATCGGATTACGGAACGAGTAAAGTACTTGCTGTGAACGAGATTGAACTAGGTATGACGGTACCGACGATCAAATCTCGGGCAAGTAAAATATCGCGAGACGAAGGGAATATATATGGGATTAATTGAATCCTGGCATCGGGGTTCATCCGATATGATCATCGATGAATGTGTGGGAGTCAATATGGGTTTACAGACCCCGTTGTTGATTATTGATATAAGATCATGTCTGCATATTCTCGAACCCGAAGGGTCACACACTTAACGTGTCTCGGCGCTAGGATATATTGGATAATTGGTTTATGAGTTTTTGTTCGGAGTCTCGGATGGGATCCGGGACATCACGAGAGGTTCCAGAATGGTCCGGAGAATAAGATTCATATAAGGCAATGTAGTTTTTTGGAGTTAGGAATTGTTTCGGGTTAATCGGTATTGTACCGGAAGCTTCTAGAACCTTCCGGAGGGGGACCAACGTGGCCCCACCTGCCGGGAGGGGGCATGGGACTATGAGGGAGTTCCCTGGCCGCATTGGGCCAGGGGCACAAGACCCCATAGGGCCCAGCCGGCCAAACCCTAGGGAAACCCTAGGGGAGCTTCTAGAAGGGGGGAAACTTGCCCCCCACTCCTCCCTCCTTGGCCGCCGGCCCTAGGGCTTGGGGGAGGGGCAAGGGCTGGCCGCCCATCCCTCTATATAAAGAGGGCTGGGGGCGCACCCCTCCCACACCTCTTCCTCAAGCCCTAGCCGCCCTGCTGCCCTCATCTCTCTCTCCCTCCCGACTGCGTGTAGGCGAAGCCCTGCTGCGGAAACTCTCCACCACTTGCACCGCGCCGTCGCATTATAGATCCAATCCATATCTCCACCATACTTTCTGGACCAAGGAAGGAGGAGACGTCGAGGTTCCGCACGTGTGCATCTCTTGGAGGCATCGCCACTTGCGGTGTTAGATCGGATCGGATCACGAGGAGGAGAAGCGAGTACGACTACATCACCCATGTTCCGCTGTGCGATCTTCAAGGGTATGAAGATATCATCTATCCCCCCTCATTGTTTGCATCTCCTAAATTAGATCTTGGCTTTCCCGTTCGCATCCGTAGAATTTTTTTGATTTGCTATGCTGCGAAACCCTTCATGGCTTTGCCACCGAGGGGTCTAGATGTGACACATCGAGGGGGTCAGACCTCGCAGCTTAGCAAGAAAATCTACCCTCACTCATTAGAGTACACATGATACAGTAGATATTGTTCCAAGCTAAATATGATCCTTCTCAAGAGATAGAAGTGTTGTGATGGCCATTACCTAGAAATAGTGGCCTTGTCCGGATCGTTATCCATGTGCTGCCCGACGATTCCGTGGGCCTTATATAATCCACATCGTTCACGTACAACCCTGAACCTTAATGGTATTTAACTATCAAATATAGAAAAAATTCACGTCGATTAAAATTAGCCTCTCGACTACCGTGACCAAATGGATCTTGCATATTTCTATAGACAATTCGATGTTTCCTTTACACAATAGAGTTCTTAAAGAGATCTCCGCTCCAAGCGCGACGCGTATATTTCTAGTTTTAACAAGAAGTACATACAATGACACGTTTTCAACTTATTGTTAAATCCACTACAACTTGTAACAGTCAATTGACAATGTAATAATAATGATGCCAACTATTTAATTTATAATCTAGAAGTTTCTATAAAATTTCTTACATGATGTCCAACTATAAACATATATTAAGATATGTTTTCAACCATATGATTTGGAGTCTCCACTACTATATTTAATAATTATAAAATATATAAGAAATTTGATACAAAATTGTACATGTACAATATAATTCATCAATTAAGTTACAATAAATCAAAGAGGCATGTGGTTTTGTCCTTTTTTGTTTTCACATTTAATGTGGTTGTATTTCAATATCTTCTTAGGGGACAATGTCTTAGAAAGAAAAAGGTAATATAACTTTATTTACAAACTATGTTTGAAATTTCAGACTTTAGGTATAGTTTTCACGATTTATGTTGAAACTATGTAATGGATGAAAACTATATATAATTAATGTTTACAATCATTATTGTGTGGTTAACAATGTCAACTAAGTAATTCACAATATATATTTGTTAATATCATGGTATGATAATTTCTATTAAAAGATATAAAAGTTAGTACAATTATGTTAACTTTCAATGATTATAGGTCCAAATTTTACTAGTCTAGCATTTTTATAGACTCTATCTATACAATGGGCCTGGGACAATATGTCTTTCAACATTTTGTATTTTATGTAGTTGATCTTAGAAATTTGTAAGAAATTTTCTATTACTGCATATTTTGTAGTAAAAAATGCACGTGGAAGGTTTGCCTTTTAGACCTCCTCTTCGGTACCATTTTTTGTTTGTCGTGTGACATCGAAATACAAGTTTGGAGAATAAAGGGTGTAACATCCCAAAAATATTAATCAAGGTTATCAAATTTCAATCACCCAAAATTAGGGTTATCAAAAACTTTTGTTAATTAAATCCATATGAATGCATGTGTGTATATGGTGAATGCATGAATGCTTGTATGGACTTGTGTGATTGTTGTGAATGGCAAGGATTGGCTTAAAGATGAAAACAACATCATCTAAATCATTTCCAAGTAGAATCAAATCAATAGAAATTCAAAAACCAACAAAATAAGCAAATGGTCACTTTTGCCAATCTTGCTCACTAGACCACTTTTAATGTTTCGAGTCCAAGATTTCTAAGAGAAACAAATCCAATTATTTTCACCCTTTGCTAGAACAAGTAAAAGTGAACCTAATCTCACCTTGCAAACCCCCAGAAACATTTGGCAACCCTATTCAAATGACATTTGAAAATTGAATCTAGTTCATATGGTAAGATCACCATTTCTCAAAACCCCAACAAACCAGTTTACCTTGACAAATCCAATCAACCAGATACTCCCTAGTATTTTCCCAGTACACTCAGAAGTTTCATCCAAAAATTCAAATATGAATTTCTTGCGGCCATTTCATCAAACACCTGGAGACACAAACCAAATTCTGCCAAACTTCACTGTTTTGAGCAGTAATCTTTCCAAACCTTGTTCCCCATTGATCACCCTTGTATCCCCCAGTGACAACCAGTGCATTAAACCAGCCTAGACCCCTACCATTGCACCATGCCGTGCATGCCCGAGCAAACCCTTGCCAACCGACCATGGCAAGGTAGCTAGAGCCATCGCCGCTCCTAGCCACCATGTCTAGGAGGCACGCCACCGTCCACCGCCACCCTCTGTCCAGCCCTAGATCGAGGGGGATCTGAAGTTATTTCTGGCACCCTGCCAGAGGGGAGATCATCCCGGAGGCCTTCTCTCCGGTATGATGCGTGAGTAGTTCCGCCTTGGACTATGGGTCCATGTAGTAGCTAGATGGTTATATCTCCTCCTTTATGCTTTCATGTATAGATCTTGTGAGCTCCGTTCATGATCAAGATCTAATCTATTTTTAATCATGCATGTTGTGTTTGCGGGGATCCCATGGATATTGAGATTATTATGTTGGTTTGATTAATGGTTTTGTCTTTATGATTCTATCATGTATGTGTTGTTTGTGATCTTGCATGCTCTCCGTTAGTAGCTATCTTGGCCAAATAGTTGCTAGTAACTCCAAGAGGGGGTATTTATGCTCGATAGTGGGATCATGCCTCTAGTTTCCAAGGGAAGTGAGAGAAATCTCTTCGGTTGTAGATGTGTTGTTGCCACTAGGGAGAAAACAACGGTTTCTTATTCATGGAACATGTAGACTGTTTACCTTACACACTTTGCTTAAAACAGTTGTCGGTTGGTTGCAACTTAATACTAGAGGGGGTTCGGATGATAACCTGAAGGTGGACTTCTAGTCATAGATGCAGTTGGATGGCGGTCTATGTATCTTGTTGTATTTCCCAAACAAATCTCATAAGATCTTTCTAACTAGTAATTGCATTGTTATGCCTTGCTCAGTTCATGTCAATTGCCCTGCTATAATTTGTTTACCCTTCATGCCATGTTGTTTATCTAAGGAGAGCACCTCTAGTGAACTATGGACCCCGGTCTAATCTTTACCATTGATACATCTTCCACTGTCACTTGTTTACTTGATGCAAACCATTACCTTCCACACCATATGTTTAATCCTTTATTACAGCAAACCGGTGAGCTTGACAACCTCACTGATTCATTGGGAAAAGTCTTGAGTTTGTGTTGTGCAGGTCTCCGCGTTGCTTGCAACACCCATCCCCTCCGGTTGTCCCAATTATTGTCACTTTGGGGCCTTTGGATCCGGAAAATGATATGTGTACACAATTTGCAGATAAGATCACAAACAATACTATCATAATGATTCAATAATAAGTTCAGACCTGAGATCATGGCACTCGGGCCCTAGTGACAAGCATTAAGCACAACAAGTTGCAACAAAGTCAAATAGCACTAATAGAGATACTAGCCACTATGCCCTAACAGATCTTATTCGATTACATGATAGAACTCATCCAATCCCTACCATCCCCAAGCCTACAGCGGGGGAATACTCACTCATGGATGAGGAAAACACCGATGGTTGATGGAGATGCGTTGGCGATGACGATGACGATGATCCTCTCCAAATTCCCCGTCCCGGCAGGGTGCCAGAACAAAGTTTCTGGATCCGAATCTTGGTTTCTGGTGGCGGCGGCGGAGTGGAACTCTTTCTGGAAAACTATTGAACCCCTGCTCGATTTTTAGGTCGAGAGGCAACTTAAGGCGCAGAGGGAGGCCGAAGGGGTGCCTAGGGTGGCTGCACCCCCCTAGGCGCAGGGGTGTGGGCCCCCAGGCCCCTTCTCCGTCTCGTCTTCTGGCTCCGTGGGTCTTCTGGTGAAATATAATTTTTGGCATATTTTTCGGGATTTTTTCCTGATAGTTGATTTTCTGCACAAAAACAAGACACCAAGGTAACTCTGCTGAAAACATCGTCAGTCCGTGTTAGTTATATCCAAATCACACAAGTTTAGAGGAGAAATAATAGCAAAAGTGTTCGAGAAAGTAGATACGTTTTGGACGTATCAATGACTAATAATAATAAAGATAATATGCAAATATTGTGTTGCTCGTGTGTGTTCAGACTACCTTTGTTGAGGTCTTCAATTGTACAGTGGTTAACCAACTCCACTTACCATGGCTTGCTCATCTTCTCTGACACAATTGAATCGTGTGTTGGTCTCGCCTAAAGGGCAGTGTAGAAATGGCACCAACATGTAGTTTAACCTTCAATTCTTTTGGAGTTTAACCTCCGCATAGGCATATACTAAACACAATGCAATATCATTGCGATGAAGATTTTTCTACAACAAACAATTATGAAACAATTACTAATTTTTTCTTAAGCGTTGATTCTAATCCACTCACCAATTTCATCTGCATGCAATTTCCAATATATGAAAACGTGAGATCATGATTGCTATATAGATGATCTACTTTCTTCAGGCCTACTTCACAAGAGAAAGAAGAACTAAGTTGACATAAAGAGCCGTCATGGTAAGGTGGTGATCTTGGTGCAGATTCAAGTTTAATACCCTGCGTTGCTACAGAACCACCAAGTAAAGACTAAATAATAGGGAAAATATGCAAACATTGTGCTGCTCGTGTGTGAATTGAGCCCACTTTTGTTGTCGGGGTCTTCCATTGCTCATCTTCCGAGACGGTGTTAATTTTGTGTTGGTCTCACCTAAGAGGGGCAATGCAAAAATGGCACCATCCTCACCCAACATCTAGTTTAGCCTTCAGTCCTTGAGGAGTTTAACCACCGGATAGGCATCTACTACACACAATGCAATATCTTTGCGCTAATTTTTTTTCTAAAACAAACAATTGTAAACATTTACTAATTTTTTCATAAGAGTTGATTCTAATCCACTCACCAATTTTCATTTGCATGCGATTTCCAATATATGGGAACGTGAAATCATGATTGTATATAGATGATCTAGTTTCCTCAAGCCCTACTCCACAAGAGAAAGAAGACCGAAGTTGAGAGTCATCGTGATAATGTGCCGATCTTGATGCATATTATAGTAAAACAACCATGCATGCATGTAAACAAAGCAATAGTATCAGTAATATAAAATGGTTGGTTAGGTCCTATGAGGAAAAAAATATTAAGTTGAAGTTATCGTTTTTTCTAAAAGATAATAAACACAACGATAAAATAATTTTTTCTGAATATGATGTTGCACTTCACGAACTGAAAGGAAGTATCAGTAATACTCTCTCTATTCTTAAATATAAGACATTTTGAGAATTTAAACTAAACTAAAAAATGTATTATGTTTGGGAATGGAGGGAGTACTATGTTTCTGCCAAAACCTTGTCGTGCCCATTTGCAGATTAATAATGAATTCAACATAATGGACACAACTTTTTTGCAACGTGGAACTAACCAAAGGTATGTAAAGTCTTACCATGTGTTTTTGTATGCAACATCAAATATATGACTCCAGGTTACTGAACAAATTGTGAAAGAATATAGTTTGAAGGATGATAAAGCTCCCCAAATCATCATGTAAATCAAGTACTTGTAGAAAACTGCAGATTGGTACTTGCCTTCTAGATTATTGCAGCTCAATAATACACAATTAAACCGGACATCAATTCAGAGGAACTATAGGACAAAGCAACCAGATACTAACTAATTAGGTGCAGTCCCAGGATCAACCAGGACCAGGTTAAATAATCCACAACTCTACTGAAGATGAGAAATCACAACCGTATGTGACTTTCGATGTCATATCCGTGTGGCTAAACTTGTTGGCTATGAGTAGGAGTAAGAAGGGCCACACATCCTTACACATCCTTAGACAGAATGAATCTACATACTAAAATAAGTCTAGATTTATTTTCTTCACAAACCTAAAACATTTTATATTTTAAAACGTAGAGAGTACATAAGCATCGGAAAGGCCGTGAATGTGTGCCCATGGCGAAATTAAAGAGCTTGTTCGTTGCGCCGCGATGCCGCCGTGGCTCCGGTTTCTACGCGAAGAGGCTGCCGCCAGCCTCTATGCCTACCATACATCCTTTTGTGTTGCTGCAGTGTTGCCCTTGTGTGGCTACTCGCCCGATTGGATGGAAACAAATGACAAAGCGATATGTAAATTAAAAGAAAGCGGCAAGGTATGGTACATCTCTATTACCTCACCTTGATGTTAGACAACAAACATCAATGGGAATTCACTTGAATATACACGTGAAATCTCTAGATTTAATCATATAATATGGTAAAAGATATGGCGAATGCCCATGCATGGGGATTCAAGCAAGAATTGCTTCTATGTCGACTCCACACGCGGCGTCCTGGATGTCGAGATCCAGGTCTCGGAGTCTAGCACATGGAGTAGGAATACAATGCATGTACTCTAGCAATGTGTTGAACGTCGGTCTGGTGGATTTTACCAGGCCAATTTGCGGCTGGGGCTGCGGCGTGACTTGGTGAGCGAGATCGGCGATGATCGTCTCAAGGCAGTCCGACAACGTGAGTAGCGGCAGTATCAGGAAAGAAAGAGAGAAGGTGCATGGGCGCCATCAAGGTGATGGGATAAGTTGTTTTTATAATACTAGTAAAGATATATTTATAATTTATCTGTATTTTTTTTTGTTCCCGTTAGCCATTGGGCTAACTTCCCTTGCAATGGAAGGAATATGGGCTACCTTTGCAGCGGCCCTTTTCAGTACGGTTTTATATTATTTGGACACAATGTTGTACCTGTTTATTTATATAATAACATTAAAAAAAGCAAAATATAAGACCAGCTTGAGGCCTCATGCGTAGCTTTCATGGCCAGGACACTTCGTTTACGTACGTTGACCCGAGGCGGCCACAGCCCCATAGTGCACTGTGCACGCTGTACTACCAAAAGTACCAAGCCAGCCTGAGCTTGTCCCCCCAGGCCCCAGCCCAACGCAGCCAGCCGTGGTGGCCATGCATGTACGGCACTGGGGGCACCAGAGCAGGGGCACGGCTCTTTGTTCCGTTCAGTTTGCTCGTTGTCCTCGCCCAAAGTCGATCGATCGGTCTCACTCGGTGTTGTCTGGCGCCAGCGGGGTATTCCACAGGTACAGAGCCGGGTCCGGGCAATGGGCGTTGGAAAGGAACATGGCGAAGCAGGGCAGGGCGGGGTGGGATGGTGATCATGGCTGCCGCTGCACGGGCCCGGCCGTCTCGGTCGCCGGCCGGCAGGACAGGAGCGCCAGGGCTCTGGGGAACGGGGCCATCGATCGATCATGTATCATTATCATCGATCGAGTTTGAGTTCCACCTGACCTGGAAAACCTCCCACCGCTGTGGCCGAAATCATCGCCCCTCGTTAATGCATTGACACTCTCTTAGACTATCGACCTAGACAATTACTCGCTCACGGCTTAGCGGTCTATACACCCAAGTTACTACTGGGTTTCAAGCACTTGTCGAGGTAGTACAACAGAACTGTTCTGGTGCACAATTATGCTCGCGATGGCAGCGATCCGTGGATGAGCGGCAGAGAGCCGCAGCAGGCACGCAGCGGAGGGAGTAGCTGGAGGAGGGCCGGGGGAGGCAGCGACTTAAATGCGGTGCGCTCGAGCACCACCCTGTGGCCGCACGGCATGAATATGATGGCCCTGCCGGCGAGGTGACCGAGCGAGCGAGCGAGCGGTGAAGTGATGATGCGCGAGTGGCAGTCTGCTAGTAAGTAAATGGAGTAGGCGCACTAGCACTAGCTAGCTTGCCGCTTCAAGTGGCCGTCGTAGACGGTGGCAGCTGCTGCCGCCGCCGCCGCCTGCGTGCCTCGCAGTCGCAGTAGCAGGGCGTGCAGGCGCTGTCGACGCCCGCGCGGCAAACGCAAGGGCCGGGGCCGATCTTCCCAGGCCGCCGCGGCGCCATCAATTCTGTTCTGAACCACCGATGCATGCGTACGTTGTTCCTCTGAATGCAGTCTCAGCATACAATGCTGTGATGCAACATGTGCTGGACTCCGGCGAGAATGTGCGATCGCATTGCATGGCCTTTGTCGCGAGGTTGGTACCACCGGGGAAACGTGGCAGTGGCAGCGATGGTTTCAATTCGTCTCATCGATCAGACACGAACGGATGGCCTCTTTATGACAAACTACATACTCCTTTCTTTCGTAAATAAGTGTACATCTAGCACTCCAAATTTATCGTAAAAAGAGTGTACATCTACAATACAAAGACACTAAATAAATGCAATTAGCTCCTCGTAATCACTTCTCCACCTCATCCTCCAATCTCTATTCTTGTCCTCCATATCATCCACCAATCCTCACTCTTCTCCTTTCTTTATAATGGATAGAGCCTCATAAAATAAGAGAGAGAACTAATTTGTCTAGTATTCCTAGATGTACACATAATTGCGGACGGGGGAGTAGAAACATTTCTAGGCTGCGCACAGTAGTGGGGTTTGGTAGCTGCGTGTAACGATTTGTTGACCAACTAATGCACCCCAGATTCATCTATTTTGTAGTAGCACCTAAAACCAAAACTCTTTGCTAGTAAATACTAAACCTTTATAGGATATTTGTTATATTCATAATCTTTGGGATACTCTACCAAATTTGTACATAAATAAGTGTACTACTTGGATAAGGAACGGACATAAGCTCGTTTTTGGATAGTGTTAGAAAAATGTTTTGCTAAGAAAAAAGATTAGGAGCGAAATCCAATGTAAAATATGCCAAATGGTATCATATAATAAACTAGTACCACAAGCAAGAGAATATGCTCATATTATCGCAACGGTTAATCTAGTACTAGAGAGAAATACATAATAAACTGTAAGAAAAATATGTATGTTATTATACATATACATATAACTATAGGTCTATGTAACTACATTGTTAATTTTGCCAACCATACCCTAAACATAGTAGTATTATAGTAGTACAACGGATGTGTAAAAATAAGAACAATACATATCTAATGATGATATGAGTTATATTGAAGTTAAAAAATCGGTATTATTAGCCGTGAGAAAACACCGTATATAAGACAACATGCCACCACCAATCTTCAACGTTTTTTTTAAACAGATCAAGGGGTTGGATCCACCTATGGGCACACCAATAGGGAGGCCGGCCCAGGCAGCCGCCCGATGCATCCACTTCAAAGGGGTTGCAATTGTAGAGGTCAAAGCGGACTTTCTTACTTTTTGCAAGTCTCAATTTTGGTGAAGACATGCATATTAAGGAAGTCCTTCTCTGCGTTGTTGGTCTTGTACAAATTCCTGATGGCCGTTAACTAGCAAAACACAAAAGCATAAAAAGTGAACATTGCAAAACAAAGAAAGAAGTTGAGTAGGTTTCTCATTTCGTCGGCTTGATTTTAGCCGAACACTTTTCAATTATGAATGGTCTCCACGACAACGTTGAAGAAGTTGCAAGACTTTTGGATCCCCGCCCACCTATGAGACAAGGTGTTTTGGTTGCAGATCATGTGGATCTTCGAGTACTCGCCGAAGAGCTTGCGTTCATCGAATTGGACGTATATTCTCCTCCAATACGCCGTGCCGGTCTGGTTGGGAGTTGATATCATAAAACTACCACATTACATGTCAATTTCCCCATATGGTACCGGTCGACCTCCAAATCATAAAAAACTACCAGATCAGAACCAGTTTTCGCAAAAAGCAGTAATCGTAGCTCGATCGTGAATTGACACCAAATCTGATTGGTGAGACCCACTTGTCAGATGCTATTTCTTGACGTGGACCAGGCAACACATGTCAGCACAATTAAAAAAACCAAAAACATTAGAAAAAATATAAAAACAAATTTTCCACTCTCCTCCGTTGACCAGGCATGTTCGCCGCCGCTCGCCATCGTCGTCACGCCCCTAACCATCGTCGCCACGGACGCACCCACCTGATGTGGCGGAGAGCCACAACCCTCTACTCACCATCATTTTCCCTGTCTCTTCTTCACCTTCTTGCCTGCAAGATCGCCAGAGTTCGTCCATGGCCACCGCTGCCTAGCGCCACGGATTCAAGTCACCCAAGATCCTCCGAGCATGCCCTCTGCACCTACGCACCGTCTAAAGCTCCTCACCTAAGGAATTGATGCGGGACACTTAGAATCTGGCGAATCGAGGTCATCTTCCACACTGGTCGACGGTTCTCGCCATTGATTTCTTGTCGTACAACCTTCCCTAACTCTTCTCTTCTCCTAGTGCCCCACGCCCCTCTCGAGCTTAGGCCCACGACCTTCATCTCCGTGTCATGTTGGTACCACTCTCCTCGCTATCGCTGGCGTCGTTCCTCGGGTCGCCCCAGTTGCGCTCCCGGTCCACCACGACGCGTGTCGTCGCGAGCTCCGAGGACCAGGAACTTGCTGAGCACCACAGAGTAGCGCCTTGGTCGTGGCGCGGCGTAGGCCCACCACCTGCGGGCCAGGTCGAGGCGGTGGGACCTCGGGAAGAAGCTGGCGAGGGCGCCTAGGCGCTGCTTCTAGGCGGCTAACGCAAAGGAGGTGGCCGCCGCGTCGGGGAGGACATCGTCGTCCGCGACGGCCACATCGGCGGTGCGGATGGAAGCGTGCAGGAGGAAGCGGGAGTTAATGGAGGGGAGGGCGGCAGCGACGGAGGCGGCTGTGCTGCCTCACGACAGGGACGAGGGGAGATGAGTCAACGCCCACTTTTTTATATATATTTTGACTATTTTTTAATAGAGCTGACAGGTGGGGCCAGTCCACGTCGGCAACTTTTCTCCTTACATGTGGGTCCCGTTGTCAGTTTCAGTGTAAATTTACGATTAAACATGGATTAGTGCTTTTTGGGAAAACTTGGTTCCGATCTGGTAGTCTTTTTGTGATTTAGAGGTCGACTGGTACCATGTGAGAAAAATTAACATGTAATGTGGTAGTTTTATGATATCAACTCTCTGGTTGGCACCGCTGATAGGGTCGAGACTCGCGGCCTTCCAAGCAGTGGCGAAGGAAGAAAAAAATCTAAGGTCGGGCGAACTATAAAACATTAAAAAAATAGATGCAAAAACAAACAAAATTGTCTTGACACAACACTAATAGCATAAACACTTAATACAAAGGTAACAAAAACATATTTAATACGAAATAGAACATAAACACGTATCGATAATGAAGTTTTAATGTCGTCTAGAAGTTCCAGGCAATGGCAAAGCTCTACCTTCATTTTGAAAAACTTTTTTAATGTCTTGATGATTTTCATAGCTGAGAAGGCCCTTTCAACTGTTGCCGTCGCTACAGATAATAGCATTGCCAACTCAGTAAGGCGGTAGACTGTAGGAAACATGATGTGCCTATCAAGTTCAGCCATCTTTTTAGCTATGCTTGCAAATATCAAGGCAAACTCTGAAATATTCAATTCTCCTCATATAAATAATGAATAGCTCAAGGATATCTTGTATATGCTCACGCTCATCATCAGAGAAATCCTCAAGATAAATCTCTGTAAGCCTAGCAAGCTTATTGAGAACTGCAGCCAGAGAACCGAGAATTGAGAAACCCTCATGAAAATTTAGAAACCCTGAGACCTGCAGTTAGAGAACCGAGAATTGAGAAACCCTGATGAAAATTTAGAATTCTAGGTCATTAGGTGTGGATGTACAGGACTCCAGTCTCCAGGGACGGGCAGACCTGCAGGCTGTGACGGTGCGCAGTCCTGCGGCCGGCCGGCGCGGGAGTCGCAAGGCAAGATGAGGAAGGGAGCCGTCGCTCAATTGGGAGGAACAAACGTCGGCGCGACAGTTGCCTTCGTCGTTCGTATCTCTCTTGCGGCAGCTGCGTGCAGCCGTGCAGGCACGATCGATTGGGTAGCGAACAGAACAAACACGCACGTGCAAGTTGATGTCATTTCCTTGTGCATGACCCAGTAAAGACCTAAGATGGCCAAAATCCTTCCAGCGTCGCCCAATTGTCTCAGTTTCATTCAGTTTTTTGTTCAGATAGCACGATTTTACTAAAAACATATGTATAACCAACTGATACATATATATGCGATTTTTTGCAGAAAATTAGGATAGGGCACTGCCCTACCTTACCCAAAGGGGAGCTTCGCCACTGCTTCCAAGTGACAGTCAAGCATTGATTTTCCGTCATCTTCCACCGGATCCCCTTGCCACTGGTGCGCTTCTTCTTCCGTTTTCCCTTAGCATCAGGCTCAACCACTTCTTCTTCCTCGTCCACCTCTCCCTCCACTTCTTCTTCCTCATACTTGTACTCCTACTCATAAAACTCCATATACACATATAGTATGCACACCACAAATTCCGCAGAAAAAAAAGTTAGATTTGCAAAAAAGATTTTGTTTAAGATAAAGTAAAGAGTTTTTTATTCTTTTATACAGCCACAAACTTGTTCCTTATCTTAATTCCAAATTAGAATGCCTTTTCTTTACAGAAACACTATACTAACATGAAGAACATGCGTACATGTCCACTTCACTTTCTTTTAGATTTTTTTCTTTCAATACTTTATGTTAGTGTATGTAATATGTTTACGTATACGATACGGAGTAGTACTCCGATCATATACGTACCTTCCATGTACCGCCACGTAGGGGGTTTTTCCCTACACTATATAACACGCAACCGACGACCCGAGAGGGCACGCTCGTTCCACCAAAGTTGACATGGTATCAGAGCAGGCCTCTTCCCTACTCTAGCCGCCGTACAAACCCTAACACATCTCGCCGCCGCCACAGCTCTGTGATCGCCGCCACTGCCTGCTGCCGCCGTTGCATCTGTCGCCGCCGCACAAAACAACTACAAGATCTGTCGCCGCCGCCGCTACTTGCTGCCGCCGCCCACATACATCTACAAGATCTGCCGCCGCCGCCACCCACATACATCTACAAACCCTAGAACAACCAAGTCGTTGTCGCAAGATCTTGCCGCCGCCACGTTTACAGAGCCCACGCAGCCACTACTTCCTTGTCGTCGTTGCCTCGCATCATGGGATCGTCGTCTACCGCTGCCTCCCTCACCGCTGCGCTTGGTGCTCCACCCTTGCAGCTACTGAAGGGCGAGAACGCTCTCGTCTGGAAAGCTCTGGTCATCCCTGCTCTCCGTGGTGCCCATGTTCTTCCTCTAGTTGAGGGTACTGACAAGGCACCGGCAGAAACCATTGAAATTGAAGATGCAAATCAGAAGAAAATCAGTGTTGAAAATCCTGCATACGTCACTTGGGTGTCCCGTGATCAACAAGTCCTCCGCTGGTTACTCAATGCCCTGTCGCCAGATGTTCTAGCACATGTGATCGGACTCGAGACCTCCGTTGAAGTTTGTACTTCTGTCAATGAACTTTTCTCCCCGAAGTCCAAGTCCAGAATTCAGCAACTTCGTTCCTCTCTAAATGATACTTGCAAGGGTGATCTCACTGCTGATAAATACTTTGCAAAGATGAAGTGCCTCTCCACCGAGCTCGCTTCAGCCGGCAAGCCTTTAGATGATGATGAGTTGATCTGGTATATTCTCAATGGACTTGGTGCTGCATACAATAACCTCATCACTGTTGTTCGTGCAAATCCGAACACCACTCTCACGGAGCTTTTGGGACAGCTCCAAGCATATGATAAACTACACAAGCCGGCTGAAGATGTTGGGTTCATGTCCTCTGCTAATGTTGCTCGCCGTGGAGGTGGAGACTCGCGTGGCCAGGATCGTCTTCGCCAATATGATGGGCGTTCAGACCGTGGTCGCCAAGACCGTTGAAAGGACATTTATTGTCATAATCACTTTTGGTGTTCGTTAAAAACAAGTAGATCACTTTACAGTTTGTTATTGTCCACAGGTTGGTATTATCATAGATAAACATGACACACACCTTGGGAAAAGACCACATACATTTGCCATCGTTCGAAACTCAGCATCGAGTCTCGATGCGCCAAGACCGGAGTCTCCGGTGTGGTCCGGAGTTTCCGGTACTGGATCCGGTGGTGCCTCCCAGGACTTGGCTGGGTCATTCAGATGGCCTGTCCGGAGACTCGTCCGGAGATTGGCCAGAGTCTCCGGTATTTGGTCAGACCGGAGTCTCTGGTGTTGAAAGTCCGGAATCTCCGGTGTTGCTGGTGAAGAAATGCGCTGGGTCAATCAGATGGCCAGTCCGGAGACTAGTCCGGAGATTACCCGGAGACTTTGGTCGGACCGGAGTCTCCGGTGTTGGAAGACCGGAGTCTCCGGTGTTGCTGGTGAAGAAATGGGCTGGGTCAGTCAGATGGCCAGTCCGGAGACTGGTCCGGACCGGAGTCTCCGGTCTACACACCGGAGTCTCCGGTCTGACTTTTCTACAACGGTCAGAAAACGGTTCGTGGAGGGGGCTGTCTATAAATAGGGACTCTTATCTTCTTCCTCCAGTTGCTCGAGCTGCTCAAGAACACCAACACCATTAGAGCCACCAAATCCACAATATCTCTTCATCCAACCATCCAAAGTCATTGATCTTTGGAGAATCGAAGGAGGAGGCCTTGATTCACATCTTCACCAAGAGAGATCTTCATTTCCCCCTCATTCACTTGAGGGCCCCCAAGCTCTAGTGTTTCTTTGGAAACCCTAACTTTGATTTGGTTCTTACAAGCTTGTCTTTGATTTGTCTTGACAGCTTGCTTGTATTTGGGAGCCTCCAATTCAGTTGTGGATGTGTGCCCCGAACTTGTCGTAAAGGTGCCGGCTTCCACCTCGAAGGTTGCCGATATAGTGGAAGGTGAATCGAGCCCCTTGGGGTGAGGTTCATCGGAGAACAAGGGAGGCCTCTCGTGGCGTTGGTGGTTTGGAACCACCCCCTCTCCAAACGTAGACGTACTTCCCCTCAAAAGGAAGGAACTACGGGAAACAAATCCTTGTGTCTCCGCGTCCACTCCCTTGGTTACTTCTATCCTTTACCGCACTTTACTTACTTGTTCTTGCTTAGTGTTGTGTTAGTTTGTGCTTGCTTGACATATAGGTAAATTCACCATAGTTGCATCTTCTAGAGAATTTACCTTTCTTGTCAAACCCTAATTTTAAAAAGAGTAAAATTTGAAGTAGCACCTATTCACCCCCCCCCTCTAGGTGCCCATACGATCCTTTCAATTGGTATCAGAGCCTCGGCTCTTTATTCGGGCTTTACCGCCTAAGAGAATATGGGTAGCCAAGAAGGGGATGGTGGTAGTGAGTCAACCCCGGTGACCATGGAAGATCTCAGAAACTTGGAAACAAGATTGAGCTCTTCCTTGGTCAACGAAGTCAAGAAGATGCTTGAGCAACTTCTTAAAGACAAACATGGCTCATCACCCCCATCTCCTCAAGAGGAACTACCATCCATACCTAAAGGGAATACTCCGGTATCCCCCGAAGGTATGGTGGTAGGGGACAAACTAGACAATGCTAACTCCTCCACACGACTTGATGGGGGGAAGGGTGAGCACCGTGATTCTTGGTACTCCCCCGATCCTCCCATCCCTCACCCTCATGTGTACAATAGAGGTGACCCACCTAAGCTAGAAGAGTCGCTACTTTTGCTCAATGGCAATCACTAATGAGGACTCATATGCACTCTTGCATTGAACTATGGAACATCATCGAGCATGGACTCTTTATTGGGGATCCAAACAACTTGACAAGAAGAGAGGTTGTCAATAGTCAACTCAATGCCACTGCTTTGCATATGATTCAACAAGGATTGGGAACAAAGGATTACCCACACATTGAGCACTTTAGTATTGCCAAGGAAGCTTGGGATGCTCTCACTGTGTTGTTTGTTGGAAATGAGAGTATGAGGAGGAACAGATATGATGCTCTAAGCAATGAAGCCGAAGGTTTCTAAATGAAAGAAGGTGAAGACCACGAAGACATGTATCGAAGGCTCAAGACCACCGCCACCGCTTTTAGAAATGTGGGTGCCTCACATGTGGATGATGCATGGATAAAAAGGAAATATGTGAGTGTACTCATGCCTTTTGAGCCCACCGACTTGAAGAGCTTACAGGGAAGACACAACTATCATCTCATGACCTCAAATGAAGTTATGCAAGAGATGGCCGCTTTCAAGGTCGCCGCCAAGAATGCCAAAGATGCCCGTGCTCGTGCTCTCGGTATGAGCAATGTGGTCAATGTTGCTTTGAAGGCCAAAGCTGTGGACTTTGAAAATGAAGATGCTAGTGATGAAGGCCTCTCCTTGGACCATCCCGATGACGTCAAGATTGCTCATAGTCAATATATGGCTTTCTATGCAAAGAACTTTTGGAAGAACCCCGCCAAGGCCAAGATGGAAATGCAACGAAGAAGCAATCCAAATGGGAAAAGAGAGAACACCACTAGGTTGAGAACTTGCTTCAATTGTGGTGACCGATATAACTTTGTGGCAAGCTGCCCCTATGAGAAGAGAGAAGATAATGGTGTGTAACACCCTCAGAATCGGACCTATGCAAGTTTGAGCAAAATTCGCTAAACCCGCATAGAAACGATTCAAAGGTGCCCACCAGGCACTTTCGTGCGGGTGGAAAACGAAGTAATAACATTACACAACAGTCCTCGATGGGACCCACAGAACAGATATATATATAACAGCGACTCAAAGAGTCAAGAATACAGATATACGGTACAAAGATCCAAATCACCTTGAGAACGATATAGGCCCGACTACGGACAAGATGCAAATGGGGCTAAGAGCCCCAAGAATAACCAATGGCGTCCATAACCGCCTGCCAAGCGGAAGGGTAACCTCGCTAACGACGCCGATCCCAAAACCTGCTTAAACAAAGGGTGCCGACAAAGGGCAAAGCAGAAAACAAAGAAGGAGCGTCGATCGAGGCCAAGACACTGAGGCTAGGAATTCGGCGGTCCTCGCCTACATAGGTATGGTGGGATCAAGCGGCGCAAAGATGCACTAAACAACCTATAGAGACTCGATACAATCGGCGGCAATCGAGAGGGATAAGAATGACCTAACCGGATCCAACTGAAGCTATCACCAAACAAACCCATCCGGTGTTTCCCTCGAGACCAAACGAGGAAGTCAACCGAGGAACTCACACGCTTGGCTTTACTTATTCGATTATAGTGGCGGCACTTTACTAGTCGAGTTTAGATAATCGTCCCGATAAAATAAGCGAGGCACTTTTAGTTAACCATTCCGCTAGAAGTTGCAACAATTACTAATCGATACATATATCATGAGATAAACCCAAAACCCAGCAGCTTGTTGGTACTTTTATTCAGCCAATTCGTTGTAGTTGCAATACTTACTAGTCGATACATTTGTCGCAAGCGACAACCAAACAAGCAATTGTGGGCGATTAATTAGCCATTCCATTATAGTGAAGCTGATTACTAGTCATTATAAGTCAAATTTAGAGCAAAAACTTTAGTTATGCTTGTCTATGATCGAGATATCGTGCTCCAAGTCGTCCATATCCGCGGACACGGCTTTTGAAAGTTTTACCGGTCGGGTGCACCAATAGCAACACACGCCGATCAACCTCGAAAACCAAATCAAACCCAACGAGGCTTTCACGACTGAACAATCACAGATTCAGAAATATTTCAGGCCACCCTTGGAGTACACCCAACGAAGTAAGCTAGCTCAGACGGACCCCAAAGTTTGTGGGGCGGTAACGATGAGGTCCCCAAACGGGACTGTCGATACCACGTAAACGGGTCACAAATCCTAAATAAGCAAAGGTGCTCCTCGCACAATCGTAAATAAAGCAAGAGCATGGCATAAGTACAGATAGTAAAAACACCTCAAACTAGTTTGTGGCCCCGTAAATAAGAATGAATCAAGCTCGCTCGGGGGTCCCATATACCTCCCGGATGTGGATAGCGCGATAAATCAAGGAATGTATCAAGTACTCGGGGTCTTACGGGACACAAGTGGGCTCGAAACCAAATATTATCTATCACCCACCGATGCCTCTGCTTATTCAATTTTAGTTGTTAAACATAAATTAAAGTGACGATAAGTAAAACTAGAATCATCTCCAACATCAACATGAGGCATTACATCAGCAACTGTGGCATTGGACAACACACATCAGCACTTGAGCAAGCGACTACGACACGCAAGTCCAACTATCTACCAAACAACAGGTAATAGGGTGTGTCCAAGGCAAATATAGGGCTGCAAGGGATATCACGGGTACGGAATCTAAAGCATCGCAACACAGATAGCAATAGATCAACAGGAGGGAATAAAGACTATAAAAGTAAGATAGGTAGAAAGGGGGAGATGCTCGCCTGAAAACATTGTCGAAGGGTTCATCCGAAGATCGGGGCGAATCTCACATCAACTCAACGGCCTTATCCGCGAAGAAGCAAATCACTAGAAGGAACACCGGATGCAGTATTTAATACTACGGCAAAAGATCGGCATGATGCATGTATGATGTATGGCATGGCAAAGGTGCGATGCAACTAGGTCATATTAAGCGGAACCGGGGTCCCGACAATTATTTAGGTGGTTCATGTTGTTTAGATCCCCCGCAAATTAAATGTTGTTTAGCACGACAACATATGGATCCGGTTCGCTACACATGTTTAAATGAGGCTAATATAAGGCTAGATTATTTGCCCGCATATGGGCCCCATATTTAATTATTAGGTGAATCGGCATAAGGCCCCCAAACCACAGATATGCATGCGAGTATGACAATTCAATATGCAACAAGTTGTATATTAGCGTTTATAAAATAGGGTTCGGGAAAAGGTTCACACATATGAGGGGCTCGACGATCTTGGGGTTCCGGGGTTCGACAGGGTCCAGGGTTCGACGGTTTCGTTCTCGGGCACGGGGCAGATCTTGTTGCATCCGGGGTCTTCGGGTCATGTTGACGGTCATGGCGTTCACAGTGGAGAACTTGGCGTTCCGGTGGCGAAGTGCTCGGTGTTCCGTGAGGTAGACCCTGTTGCGTCCGGGCAGAGGTACTTGTCGCACCGGGGACTCGGTGTCCCGAGAAGACCTTGGGGTGCCCACCTTGTTCACCTGTGGCCGGCATCGGTTGGTCTTGGGGTACCGGGTAGGCGATCTTGAGGTGCATCCTTGTCTTCCGAAGATCTTGTCGAACCTTGTCGCCTTGCGAGCACATTGATTCTATGCAGATCTTCTCGAGGGAACAGAGACGAACAAGGCACAAGTGACCATCTGGCTTCAACGAACAGATCACATACATGCTACTGCTAGAGGGTTACAAATTATCGGTCTCACCACACTATAGTGTGTCCATCTAGAAGGAGCACGGCAGCAATAGCCAAGCACAAGGAGGCCGGGCGAGCTTGACGGAGGCAGCGCGGGGTAGAGACATGGGCGAGGCTGGCGTGGCCCCGGCGAGGTTGGGCGAGCCGGGACCCACGGACGGTGGCGACCAGGGGATCTCGTGGATGGGGGAGAGGGAGGGCCCGGCGGAAGGCGCGGGTCGAGGCAGAGGAGCCCCGGGGCGAGCTCGCCTGGCTCCCGACGGTGGCGGAACGAGAGATCCTCCGACCGACGAGGGGGCGCGCAGAACGAGGTAGGGACCGCGCGGGGAGCTCAAGGTAAACTTGGGCGGCGAGGCGGTTATAGCAGTGGCGGCGGGGTCGAGCGGCAGGCGGCGACGGCGACGCAGCCAGCTGGGAGGAGGAGATGGCCGAGGAGGAGCGGGTCGTCAGGCGTGGAGCTGCTGACGGCGGAGGACGGCGAGCTCCCGGAGGAGGGAGGTGGAGGCGCGTCTGGGGTGCTGCGGTGGCTGCGAGGAGGGAGAGGGAGCACATGTGAGGAGCGGTTGAGAAGAAGAACAGGACGGTGGGAGAGAGGCAGGATCGGGGCGGTCGTGGTGGCTGGGCTGGTCCGCTGGGGCCGGGGTCCATGGTGGGGTTTGACTGGGCTGGTGGGTGGACGGGACGTGGGCTGGGCCCAAGGCCGTGGGGAAAAAGGAGAGTGGGGTTGTGTGGGTGTAGTGTCTTTGGGT
The DNA here is from genome assembly GCA_030063025.1 of Avena longiglumis. Classification (NCBI taxonomy): domain Eukaryota; kingdom Viridiplantae; phylum Streptophyta; class Magnoliopsida; order Poales; family Poaceae; genus Avena; species Avena longiglumis. The sequence goes on from CP125974.1 coordinate 569,017,163, forward strand.
GCGTGTGTGGATGAGAGGGTGTGAGAGAGGGTTGGGCCACGTGGCGTGCCGTGATTGGGTTAGGGAAGAGGGTCACCGAGGTGGCGCAAAACTATTGGTCCGGGTGAGGTGGCCAAGGAGGGTGGGTAGATTTTTAGGTAGAATAGGTTTTAGGTGGCAGGTCTGATTGGACCGATTATTATTCCTGGGGTGGTCGATCGGGTCGATCTGGCCCGTTCGACTGCCCCTACAAAAATAATATAATTTTATTTGTTTAATTGGACCGTTTGCAAACCGCTCGCGGCCAAAACAAAATATTCCGGGGACCCGGGTTTGGCGTTTGAATTAAGATGAGGCGTTTGGAAAACAAATCGGGCGTAGCGAAATAGTTTTATGCAAACAATGCATGATGAAGACGATGCAATGCACAAATTCAACGCGATTTTCTAGTAGTGGTTTTGCGGGATGCCACAATTCGACACCACTAACAAGGGATCTCGCCCTCGAGATCCGCCTCATGGTACCGGAAGGAAGGTCAGCGTTCTCCGTCTTCTCGCTTTGTGTAGATCCTCGCGACACCACTAACGAGGGTTCCTTCTTCATCTTGAAAACGGCGACACCACCAACAAAGGGTCGTTGCTCCCGATCGTCGAGAGAACACTCCGGGAACAAAAGGTCGAAGGTAGAGGTATCAACAAATAAAGCCACCTCTAACTTCCGTGGACGGAGTAAAATTGCTGGATCCACTGATTCGACATACAAGAGCGAATGAGAAGAGCAGTGGTAGGGTAGCTACTCCATCCCGCACTCAAACCATTACTCTGCACGCGAATAGACGGATTAAGCAACCAACTCTCGGAATCAGACTGAAGATCTCGACAAACGAGGTTCGGAAACAAAGGAATGTTGCCAGCAGAAATCGTAGGAAAGACACAATGATTAGGTTCCGCGATGGTTTCATTGGCATGAACAACACATGCTCAAGGTTAACCCCAACTTTACCAAAGCTCGTCCTTCTCATATGTTTTCCACGACACTGATATCCAGCAAGGAACACATATGGATAAAGATCTCAAGAACAGAAGATCGGATGAAGGGTTCAACAGACAAGTTGCAGACTGATGATCGTAGCACCTCCGTTACAAAAGGGAGAAAGCGAAGCCCTGAAGGTACGACGGAAACCCGACCACGAGAAATCCTGGACTCGAAGAGAGAGAAGAGAGCGGATTCAAAACACGTCGGGATAAGAGGAGAATAGCAGAGGGGTAAGAAGTAAAATCAGACCTAACCAGAACTATCCAACCGATTTTGCAAAATAGTTTTGACTCTACTTGACCGTTAGCTAGGTTATCCTCACATTTGGACTTGTGGGGTATCGCAACTGCTGAGCTCTGATACCACTCTGTAACACCCTCGGGATCGGACCTATGCAAGTTTGAGCAAAATTCGCTAAACCCGCATAGAAACGATTCAAAGGTGCCCACCAGGCACTTTCGTGCGGGTGGAAAACGAAGTAATAACATTACACAACAGTCCTCGATGGGACCCACGTAAGCAGATATATATAACAATGACTCAAAGAGTCAAGAATACGAATATACGGTACAAAGATCCAAATCACCTTGAGAACGATATAGCGTCCATACGGACAAGATGCAAATGGGGCTAAGAGCCCTCAAGAATAACCAATGGCCCATAACCGCCCAGCCAAGCCGGAAGGGTAACCACGCTAACGACGTCGATCCCAAAACCTGCTTAAACAAAAGGTGCCGACAAAGGGCAAAGCGAAAACAAAGAAGGAGCGTCGATCGAGGCCAAGACACGGCGAGGCTAGAATTCGGTCCTCGCCTACATAGGTATGGGATCAAGCGCGTGGCAAGATGCACTAAACAACCTATAGAGACTCGATACAATGGCGGCAATCGAGAGGGATAAGAATGACCTAACCGGATCCAACTGAAGCTATCACCAAACAAACCCATCCTGGTGTTTCCCCTCGAGACCAAACGAGGAAGTCAACCGAGGAACTCACGGTTGGCGCTTTACTTATTCTTATAGTGGCGGCACTTTACTAGTCGTTTAGATAATCGTCACGATAAAATAAGCAAGGCACTTTTAGTTAACCATTCCGTTGTAGTTGCAACAATTACTAATCGACATCGGATATCATGAGATAAACCCAAAACCCAGCAGTTGTTGGTACTTTTATTCAAATTAATTGTAGAAGTTGCAATACTTACTAGTCGATACATTTGTCGTGGCGACAACCAAACAAGCAATTGTGGGCGATTAATTAGCCATTCCATTATAGTGAAGCTGATTACTAGTCATTATAAGTCAAATTTAGAGCAAGAACTTTAGTTATGCTTGTCTATGATCGAGATATCGTGCTCCAAGTCGTCCATATCCGTGGACACGGCTTTCGAAAGTTTTACCGGCGGGGTGAACCAATAGCAACACACGCCGATCAACCTCGGAAAAACCAAATCAAACCCAACGAGGCTTTCACGTGAACAATCACAGGATTCAGAAATATTTCAGGGCCACCCTTGAGTACACCCATAACGGTAAGCTAGCTCCGAGACGGACCCCAAAGTTTGTGGGGCCGGCGGTAAACGACAGCAGGTCCCCAAACGGGGACTGTCGATACCACGTAAACGGGTCACAAATCCTAAACAGTACAGTGTGCTCCTCGCACAATCGTAAATAAAGCAGTAGCATGGCATAAGTACAGGATAGTAAAAAACACCTCAAACTAGTTTGTGGCTCCCAGAAATAAGAATGAATCAAGCTCTGGCTCAGGGGGGGTCCCATATACCTCCCGGATGTGGATAGCGCGATAAATCAAGGAACAGGTATCAAGTACTCGGGGTCTTACGGGACACAAGTGGGCGTTCGAAAACCAAATATTATCTATCACCCACCGATGCCTCTGCTTATTCAATTTTAGTTGTTAAACAGAAATTAAAGTGACGATAAGTAAAACTAGAATCATCTCCAACATCAACATGAGGCATTACATCAGCAACTGTGGCATTGGACAACACACATCAGCACTTGAGCAAGCGACTACGACACGCAAGTCCAACTATCTACCAAACAACAGGTAATAGGGTGTGTCCAAGGCAAATATAGGGCTGCAAGGGATATCACGGGTACGGAATCTAAAGCATCGCAACACAGATAGCAATAGATCAACAGGAGGGAATAAAGACTATAAAAGTAAGATAGGTAGAAAGGGAGATGCTCGCTGAAAACATTGTCGAAGGGTTCATCCAAGATCGGTAAGCTCACATCAACTCAACGGCCTTATCCGCGAAGAAGCAAATCACTAGAAGGAACACCGGATGCAGTATTTAATACTACGGCAAAAGATCGGCATGATGCATGTATGATGTATGGCATGGCAAAGGTGCGATGCAACTAGGTCATATTAAGCGGAACCGGGGTCCCGACAATTATTTAGGTGGTTCATGTTGTTTAGATCCCCCGCAAATTAAATGTTGTTTAGCACGACAACATATGGATCCGGTTCGCTACACATGTTTAAATGAGGCTAATATAAGGCTAGATTTGCCCGCATATGGGCCCCATATTTAATTATTAGGTGAATCGGCATAAGGCCCCCAAACCACAGATATGCATGCGAGTATGACAATTCAATATGCAACAAGTTGTATATTAGCGTTTATAAAATAGGGTTCGGGAAAAGGTTCACACATATGAGGGGCTCGACGATCTTGGGGTTCCGGGGTTCGACAGGGTCCAGGGTCGGTCTCAGGGTCCAGGGTTCGACGGTTTCGTTCTCGGGCACGGGGCAGATCTTGTTGCATCCGGGGTCTTCGGGTCATGTTGACGGTCATGGCGTTCACAGTGGAGAACTTGGCGTTCCGGTGGCGAAGTGCTCGGTGTTCCGTGAGGTAGACCCTGTTGCGTCCGGGCAGAGGTACTTGTCGCACCGGGGACTCGGTGTCCCGAGAAGACCTTGGGGTGCCCACCTTGTTCACCTGTGGCCGGCATCGGTTGGTCTTGGGGTACCGGGTAGGCGATCTTGAGGTGCATCCTTGTCTTCCGAAGATCTTGTCGAACCTTGTCGCCTTGCGAGCACATTGATTCTATGCAGATCTTCTCGAGGGAACAGAGGCAGACAAGGCACAAGTGACCATCCTGCTTCAACGGATCACATACATGCTCGCTAGAGGGTTACAAATTATCGGTCTCACCACACTATAGTGTGTCCATCTAGAAGGAGCACGGCAGAATAGCTGCACAAGGAGGCAGCGAGCTTGACGAGTCGGTGGGTAGAGACATGGGCGAGGCTGGCGTGGCCCCGGCGAGGTTGGGCGAGCCGGGACCCACGGACGGTGGCGACCAGGGGATCTCGTGGATGGGGGAGAGGGAGGGCCCGGCGGAAGGCGCGGGTCGAGGCAGAGGAGCCCCGGGGCGAGCTCGCCTGGCTCCCGACGGTGGCGGAACGAGAGATCCTCCGACCGACGAGGGGGCGCGCAGAACGAGGTAGGGACCGGCGCGGCGGGGAGCTCGAAGCGGAACAGCTTGGGGCGGCGAGGCGGTTGTAGCGGTGGCGGCGGGGTCGACGGAGCGGCAGGCGGGGGCGAGCGACGGCGACGCGCTGGGCCGGCGGAGGAGAGATGGCCGGAGGAGGGAGCGGGTCGTCGGGGAGCGTGGACGGGCGGGAGGGCGAGCTCCGGAGGAGGGAGGTGGAGGCGCGTCTGTGCTGCGGTGGCTGCGAGGGAGGAGAGGAGCACGGGGCGAGGGGAGCGGTTGAGAAGAAGAACAGGGACGGGTGGGAGAGAGGCAGGGATCGGGGGGGCGGTCGTGGTGGCCAGGGGGGGCAGGCTGGTCCCGCGTGGGGCCGGGGGTCCGCGGGTGGGGTTTGACTGGGGCGGCTGGTGGGTGGACGGGGACGTGGGGCTGGGCCCGCGCGTCAGGGGGAAAAAGGAGAGGCTGGGGGTTGTGTGGGTGTAGTGTGCTGGGTGCGTGTGTGGCTGAGAGGGTGTGAGGGAGAGGGTTGGGCCACGTGGCAGGCCAGGATTGGGTTAGGGAAGAGGGTCAGCTGAGGTGGCGCAAAACTATTGGTCCGGGTGAGGTGGCCAAGGAGGGTGGGTAGATTTTTAGGTAGAATAGGTTTTAGGTGGCAGGTCTGATTGGACCGATTATTATTCCTGGGGTGGTCGATCGGGTCGATCCGCCCGCTCGATTGCCTACAAAAATAATATAATTTTATTTGTTTAATTGGACCGTTTGCAAACCGCTCGCGGCCAAAACAAAATATTCCGGGGACCCGGGTTTGGCGTTTGAATTAAGATGAGGCGTTTGGAAAACAAATCGGGCGTAGCGAAATAGTTTTATGCAAACAATGCATGATGAAGACGATGCAATGCACAAATTCAACGCGATTTTCTAGTAGTGGTTTTGCGGGATGCCACATGGTGGTAAGCTTGTGATGAAGAAGACTCTCAAGGCACCTTACAAGAAACCCTTCATCAAAAGGAATCCCATCAACAAGAAGCCGGGAGAAATTGTCTTGATCACTCATGAAGAGTACTCCTCCGACAATGAAGATGATGAAGATGACGAAGAGGAAACTTCTCATGGTGTGGCTGCTCTTGCCACCACATCTACTCCGACATTCTCACTCTTCGATTCTCCAAATGAGAACTCCTCCACCAAGAACGCCACTTGCCTTATGGCAAGAGGAACGGAGACTTATGCTTCCGGAGGGTCAAAATGGGTGATCGATAGTGGTTGCACAAGTCATATGACCGGAAGCTCGTCTATTGTCAAGGACTTGGTGTCAAATGAAGATCAAATCACCATCACATATGCCTACAAGTCAAAATCTACGGTATTGGGTTTCGGCAAGGTAGTGGTGGCTCACGACATTACCCTCGTGAACGTCATGCTTGTTGAAACCCTTGGATACAATTTACTTTCTGTTCGTGCTCTTGGAAAGATGGGCTTTGTCGTCTTTATTGATAATGATATTGTGGTCCTCTTGTGGAGCAAGTCTCTCAAGGTCGCTTTCGTTGGGTACGTCGAAAATGACTTGTATGTGGTGGACTTTTCGGGGCAAGCCACTACAGGTCCGATGTGCTTATACTGGAAGGCCGATGTGGGTTGGCTATGGCACCGCCGACTAGCCCATGTCAATATGAGAACTTTGCAAAGTCTCCATAAAGAGGGTCATATTGTTGGACTAAAAGAAAATGTTTCCTTTGCCAAAGATCGTGTTTGCAGGGCATGTGTTCTAGGGAAGATGCATGACGCTCCACACAAGCCCACGAACCAAATCAAGTCTAACAAGATCTTGGAACTCCTTCATGTGGACCTATTCGGTCCTCCATCTCATGCGAGTCTTGGAGGGAAGAAATATTGTTTGGTGATTGTTGACGACTTTTCAAGATACTATTGGGTTTATTTCTTCAAGTTGAAGAGTGAAACTCAAGAGACTTTTATTGACTTCATCAACTTGGTTCAACGGCAACACAATGTTCCCGTATTGGTTATAAGAAGTGACAACAGCACCGAGTTCAAGAACTACACCTTGAATGATTTCCTTAGTGATGAGGGGATTAAACATCAATATTCCACTGCATACACCCCTCAACAAAATGGTGTGGCCGAAAGGAAGAACCGGACTCTTATTGAGATGGCTAGGACCATGTTGGCAGAGTTTAAATCTCCATACAACTTCTGGGCCGAAGCCATCTCCACCGCTTGCCATGCTTCAAACCGGCTCTACCTTTGCAAGAAAATCAACAAGACTCCATATGAGATACTTACCGGTAACAAGCCCAACATATCTTATTTCCGGGTGTTCGGTTGTAAGTGTTTCTATCTCATCATAGGTGTTCGTTTGTCTAAATTCGAGTCTAAAGCATTAGAGGGTATTTTTGTTGGCTATGGTCTCGAATCTCACACTTATAGAATCTATGACAAGCTCTCTGGAGCCGTCATAGAATCTTGTAGTGTGACCTTCGAAGAATATGATGGTCCCCAAGGGGGGCGTGTTGATGCTTGTGATGCAGATGATGAAATGCCTCAGGATGCCATAGGAAGAATGGGTGTGGGTTATATCCGCCCCGTTGAGGAACCCCTTATGGCGGATCGAGAAGAACTATGCTCCACTCAAGTGGAGCCCTCATATTCACGACCTCGACATGCTCCATCCACCGAAGAGAACATTGACTCAAGCCAAAGACAAGATGGGGACCCTCAACATAGTGATCAATGTGTGAACTCTAGTCAAAGGGAGCTTGGTCCTTTCGATGGGGTGTCAAGTGGAGTCAAGTCAATTTGCCAAGGAAGATCCATCCAAGCTGTTTTGAGGCGTGCTCAAATTGAGGCTAGTAGAACACTTGATAAGGACCAAGGTCAATCCTTGCCTCCCAATGTAGAGGATGAATCCAATGATGATCAAGGTCAAGTTGATGGTCAAGACGAGGATCAAATTGATGAAGAGGGTCCTCCAAGAAACAATGAGGAGATCCACGCTCGTCGCGAAGCTCGAAAAGAAAGAATGTTGGAAATAAGAGACCACTCTCTCCAAAATGTTGTTGGCGACCTAAGGAAAGGAATTTCCACAAGAGCACAATTGAAGAGGTTCAGTGAACACCAAGCACACATCTCCATGATTGAACCAAAGAAAGTGTGGGAAGCTCTTGAAGATTCGGATTGGGTAGAAGCTATGCACAAAGAGCTCAACAATTTTGAGAGAAACAAAGTTTGGAAGTTAGTTGAGAAGCCAAAGGATTGCCGCAATGTTATTGGAACAAAGTGGATATTCAAGAACAAGCAAGATGAGCATGGAATTATAGTAAGGAACAAGGCAAGATTGGTTGCACAAGGTGTTGGAGATATGCCCAAGAGGCAATAATAAAGTGGTTATTATCATATCTTCACACTTATGATAAATGTTTACATACCATGCTATAATTGTATTAACCGGAAACATTAATACTTGTGTGATTTGTAAACTAAAATAAGAGTCCCTAGTAAAGCCTCTTGTTAAACTAGCTTGTTGGTTAATATATGATCATGGTTTCCTGATCATGAACATAGAGATGTTATTAACAACAGGATCATATCATTAGAAGAATGATGTGATGGACATACTCCTATAGATAAGCGTAGCATAAAGATCAAGTCATTTAAATAGTTCAATTGCTATATGCTTTCTGATACATAGTAACCTAATTCCTTCGACCATGAGATCATGCATATCACCTTCTGGGATGGATGCTTTGATGACATCAAACACCACACCGTAACAGGGTGGCTATAAAAGTGGCATTGAGTGTTCGGAAAGTATTGGTTGAAACACATGGATCAAGAGTGGGATTTGTCCATCCTCATGACGGATAGATATACTCTGGGCCCTCTCGGTGGAATGTCATCCAATTAGCTTGCAAGCATGTGACTTGGTCACAAGGGATCACATATCACGGAACGAGAAAAGAGTACTTATCGAACGAGGTTGAACTAGGTATGCAGAGATACCGACGATCATAACCTCGGATAAGTAAACTATCGTGAGACAAAGGGAAATTGGTATCGTATGTAAGTGGTTCATTCGATCGCAAAGTAATCGTAGAATATATGGGAGCCATATGAATTTCCAGATTCCTCTATTGGTTATTGTTCGGAGAAGTGTCTCGATCATGTCCGCATAATTCACGAACCGTAGGGAGACACACTTAAGGATTCGACGTTGTTTGAGTAGTTATGGTATTATGAGAAAGAGACCGAATGTTGTTCGGAGTCTCGGATGGGATCCGGATATCACGAGGTGATCCGGAATGGTCCGAGAATAAGATTCATATAAGGAAAGTCCCGTTTGGAGTTCGGGAATGATTAGGTGTTTTCATCGGGAATGTTCTAGAAGGTTCGGATTGTCCCACTCCGGGGAAGGGCACATGAATGTGTCATTGCTCATTGAATGATTGCATCATGTACTAAGTGTTCTTGCTGTCCCAAATAAAGGATTAAATTGAATCCTAAAACAGAAAAGTCAAATGTCCAGTTTGAAAGTCAAACTGCCAAAACAAGAAACTGTGGGAAACAAGCAAGAGGAGTTGGAACCAACCTGGAGGAGGAGTTGGACTCCTCCAGGCCGGCGCCCAAGCCGAGTTGGGAGGGACTCCTCCCCTCCCAAGGCCAGACCCCCTCCCATATAAGGAGGCGGGGCTCCTCCCATAGACACATAACTTTCTACTCTAGATCTCCGGTTTAGAGCCGTTTTGGTTTAGAGCTTCTAATTGCTTTAGCCAATGGTTTAGAGCCTTCTAATTGGTTTAGAGCCTTCTAATTGGTGTGTCTAATTACTAGACCACTAATAGCCTCTCTCATAAGCTCCACCATACTGCACTTGCTTAAGCGAAGCCTGCGGGATCTCCCTCTACTTAGGTACCACGCCCGTTGTCTTTGCCGGAATCGCGAGAGAGTGCTACAACCTCCATTTTCTTTGGAACAAGGAGAGGAAGGTCTTCGTCAGTACCGAACGTGTGACCCGATTGCGGGCTGCGGAGCGATACGCTGGAAGGATCGTCTCTGCGATCTTGAGATCGGAAGTGTCGACTACATCACCCACGAGAATCTGCTCTCGTTAACCGCTTTGGAATCTTCGAGGTGAGTTCCTCTATCGACTCGTTGCTACAATCTAGTAGATAGATCTTGGCTTGTTTGTTTGTATGCGATAGAAAATTTTTGTTTTCCATGCTACGAACCCCTCTGAGGGTATCGAGCCGTGTCTATATGTAGATCTGTTGCCGAGTAGAACACAATGGTCATTGTGGGCGTTGATGCTTTATTGTAGATTGCTTTTGTGTACTTTGCATCTTGCGGTATGTTGGGATGAAGCGGCTCGGGCTAACCTTACATGACATCGTTCATGAGACTTGCTCCACGCTTGACATGCAACTTGTATTGCATAAGTGGCTTTCTTGGTGCATGTTTCTCCTAGCATAGTTAAGATCCAATTTACAACGGGTAATCAACAATGCTAGTATCAATGTTGTGGTTCTTGTTCGTAAGTTAGAACGACACTTATTGAAAGCCCCAAACCACGTAAAATATGCAAAGAAAGTAGAGGCGTCTAACTTTGTTTTGCGAGGGTGTCTTGATGATGTGATATGGCCATGATTGTGATTATATTTGATGTATGCAATGTTCCTTATTGTAAGTCGACAACCGGCAGGAATATATGGTTGTTTTTAATTTATGTTAAGACCCGCGTGTCTATTCAAAGTAGTTGTAATAGTTGAAGCCGGTGGACGACAACCATGGAGTAGCGTCATTGACCTTGATGCAATGCCGGTGATGATGGAGATCATGTTTGTGCTAGAAGATGGAGATCGGAAGCACAAAGAAGAAAAGGCCATATCATATCACATATTATGAATTGCATGTGATGTTAATCCTTTATGCATCTTGTATTGCTTAGTAGACGACGGTAGCATTATAAGATGATCCCTCATGCACATGAATTTCAAATCATAAAGTGTGCACCCTTAGTTAGCACCGTTGCTAAAGCTTGTTGTTTCGAAACACCACGTGATGATCGGGTGTGCTAGATTCTGCAAGTGTATACAACGTGAGCAAGCCAGATTTGCTCATGCAGAAACTAAGGTTTGATCTTGTGAGCCTAGCATGTACGCACATGGCCTCGTGAACACGGATTACCGAAAGGTAGAGCATGAGTCATATAGTAGATATGATGAACATGTCGATTGTTCGCCATTGAAGCTATATCAACTCTCGTGATGATCGGTTTTGATGTGGTGGATTTGGTTCGTGTGATCACTAAAACAATGTGAGGGATATTGTTTTGAGTGGGAGTTCACCTAGATTAATTTAATTATTAATTAGAACTCAATTTATCATAAACTAAATCAAAGTGAATTTGCATAGTTGTTGTAGTCATTGGCATCCGTTTACCACCTTGCGCTTAGTTATAATTGAGATGATAGAGCTATAGAATTACGGTTAGTTACTTTCTGTTGGTATCGTATTGTTTTGAAGTGTTAATATAAAGTTTAAAAGTCCTATTGCAAACTTTCAAGAAGTTCCGGTTACTCCATGAAGTTTAATAATTGGTATTAAATCAAGAGTGACAGTTCCAAGAGTTAGTATATGAGTGTCATGTTTGTCTCCATGATTCTTGATATTCAAAGAATTCTCTTAATATCAAGGTTATCTAGGATCTGAAAGAGTTATTTCAGAAACCATGATGTGTGGAAGATATTGTGATATCTGAAACAAAGTTTTGGTTGCAACATGATAGAGTATAATATGGCAAAAGTCATGTTCTCATATTTGATGAGAATTTGCAAAAAGGTTGGAGACACTAGTTGTCCTAATCCTCCAAAAGGTTTTGGAGAGCAACATTATACTTGCGATTCACCGTTACAAGCTAAAAGTAGTTTGATCATGGACGATTCCATGATAAGGATGAATATTTGATGTAGGTAAAATGTTTACTACACCAAGAGATTACTAAATAAAGGAATTTGAAAGAACACCAAACATTTGATGATGGTGATCTACTTCAAGGTGCAAGTCCAAAGACATTGGTATTTAACTATACACGCTTTGGACTATGTGTCATATGTATGACTCCACTATTGATATTGATAGATTCTTTCAAACAGAAAAGGAAATACTGAAAGAGAATCTCATAAATATATGGCAGAAAGGAAAAGACTAGAATTGTTCAGTTTAAGTATATAGATGATATACATGTTATGGCTATATTCTTTGCTTATTAAACAATGTGGTTCTTAAGTATTTGATACTGAATTTGTTGGTATGAATCGTCATACATAACAACAGAATTCATGAACTACAGTGGCCTAAGTAACTAGCAAAAGAATATGTGATGATGTTCATCGAGAACAAAATAAAGGGTTATTGTGTTGCTCGTTAAACATCAAAGCTTGCCTTCAAGATTTGTTTTATCAGGTATTATGAGAACAAAAGGGTTGTTCAAATAATTGCCGTAATCCATAAAAGATGGATGATTCACAAAATCTCGTTGGAGAAATCACATCCATAAAACTAGTGCTAAAAATGTCGAAAGACAAATTGATTAGAAGATCACTTAGGAAGTGACATCGCCGTTTAAATTATATTGGAAAGAAAACATGAAGAAAATCCATTTGGATGGAATTTTGGAGTCTGTTTGATTTTGATCAAATGACGCTTGTGAAACTTTCTTAGAGATAATTAAAACTTCGTTCATAGGCCAAAAGGGAATGAAAGACTAGCTTATTGGAATTTGTACATATTATTGTACGAAGTCCATTATGTAGTCAAGAGCGATGGATTTCAACTTCATGTGCTTTCTCCGAAAATTTGAGTGAATATATGAATATTTACTTAATAAGGATGAAGTATGAAACATTTGAAAAGTTCAAAGACTTTCGAGATGAAGTGCAAAATCATTGTAACAAGAATATAAATAGTTTATGATAAGATCATAAAGGAAGATATTTGAGTTACAGAGTTTAGCATAATACCTAAGATTTAAGGAATCGTTCCGTGGATTTGCATTTCCCGAAACACCATAAGAGTATGGAGGATTCGAGATATGTAATTAAACCTTGTTTGACATGGTAAGATCAAAGGTATAATTCATAAAACTGCCATTATATTTTAAAGATTAAAAGCTTTAGAGATTACCGTTTTTCCACTGAAAAGAGCTTCATCATAATCCGTTGAAATGACACCATATAAGGTTATGGTTTGGGATAAAACCCAAGTTGTCTTTTCTTAAACATTGGTATGCTATGCATAAGAAAGATGTGTGCAACCAAAGTCGGATGAACCTGTCTTTGTATGTTATTTTGAATAACTGTTAAGTATTCCTCCATAACACCAGAGACAAAAGTGTTTGTCGCTTAGAACGTCAAGTTTCTTTGAGAAGGAATTTTTTCGTGAAAAGTTAAGTGGGAGGACAATAGAACTTTGATAAGGTTAAAAGAACCTTAGCTATATGTGCAGAGTTGCGCAACGCCGAAAAGTGTTAGGAGGCGGACAATGCTCATGGCTCACGTGCCTCAAAGGTTGTGGTCACGGAGATTTAAGTTCCTATTGAAACAAGTAGATCGGGTAAACAATCAAATACCAAGATTTGAGGGTTGAATCATTATTTGAGAATAATGAACCGACTACATGCAAAGAAGCGATGATGGGCCCTGACTCCGTCAAATGGCTTGAAGCCATAAAATCCGTGATAGTTCCATACACGAGAAATCAAGTTTTTGAACTTGAAGGACCCTCGAGAAAGGTGTAAGACCTTACAATTGTGTTTGGATCTATAAATAAATAGACATGGATGTTGCACATCTATGAAATAGTCGACATGTTGGGAAAGAGTTCACAACAATGTTCAAAGGTTGACTATGACAAGATCTAATCTTTCATAGCGATATTTAGTCTAGACGGATTAATGTAGCAACCACTACATATAATTTGTTATATGGTAGTTGAATAAACAAAACAAGTTCTTCTAATAGAATCGTTACCTAGGACGTGTGCATGACACGGTCCATAGGGTTTTGTTAATTCAAAGGATGCTAAAAGCATATGCAAACTTCAATGGTTGAAGTAAGCATAGCGGAGTTGGAATCTTCACTATGATGAAACTGTTAAAAGAGTTTAATTTCATCAGAGACAATGAAGATGCTTGCATTTGCAAGAAATTAAGCGGGAGCGCTAAGACATATTTCTAATACATTATGTAGGAGACATATTGTTGATTGGAAGTGATGTATCTTTTTATTAACACAAGATAAGAATTTCATCCCGATGAAAGACTTAGGCAAAACCCAAATATTAGGCATCAATAGACACTAATATGGTTATGCCAGAAGTACATAGATAAGATATTGAATGAGTTCAATATAGAAACTACAAGAAAGGGTCTTGTCACACAGAAAGGATTGAATGAGTTCAATGTTGATGATATATTCAAGTGTATTGACATTTGATAAAGTGAAACAAATAATCAAGTATAGATTGATACTTGATGTATAAAATCACAAAGAGTATTTATATCAATCATACTGTGATATGTACAAATCCAGATATGTCCTATGCTCTAAATGTTGTGAGCATATACCAGAATGATTTGTAAGATGATCATTGGGCAATAGTAAGGATATTCTTATGATCTTTTGGAAGAACTAAGAGTATATTATTTGTAAAAGTGACAAATAGATAGTTAGTTCATTGTAAGAGTACTACATTGATACTAGCTTTGTCACAAAGTACAAATTAAGTTTATCTCAATCTAAACTGAGGGTGGCACAATATAACGGAAAGTGAGTTCCATAATGAATTTGGATGAGTTCCAAAGTTAAAACATTGTGACAGATACTACAACAAATGGCTAAGTATATGACTGCTATTATAGCAGTGAAAGAGGGCATTTGTGTCAAGTAGTTTGTTATCAAACTAGGTGTAGTTCACAGAGGGATAATACTATGAAGATATATTGTGCGACAATATTATCAACATGTTTTAACCCCAAAGAACTAAAGGTCACACCGAAAGACCAAATTTATACAAAGCCATCTCATTAGAGAATGAGTGATGCGTAGAGACGCAAAGACATGCAATTACACACGGACCTGGAAGTGTCAGATCCGGAGATCAGTTGACCACTAGCAATCGTGTACATACAACCTTTGGAAAGCCATAGGTGTTGAATACACAAAGGTTTGAAACTAGATTATTGACTCTAGTGCAAGTGGGACTGTTGGAGATATGCCCAAGAGGCAATAATAAAGTGGTTATTATCATATCTTCACACTTATGATAAATGTTTACATACCATGCTATAATTGTATTAACCGGAAACATTAATACTTGTGTGATTTGTAAACTAAAATAAGAGTCCCTAGTAAAGCCTCTTGTTAAACTAGCTTGTTGGTTAATATATGATCATGGTTTCCTGATCATGAACATAGAGATGTTATTAACAACAGGATCATATCATTAGAAGAATGATGTGATGGACATACTCCTATAGATAAGCGTAGCATAAAGATCAAGTCATTTAAATAGTTCAATTGCTATATGCTTTCTGATACATAGTAACCTAATTCCTTGACCATGAGATCATGCATATCACCTTTCCGGATGGATGCTTTGATGACATCAAACACCACACCGTAACAGGGTGGCTATAAAAGTGGCATTGAGTGTTCGGAAAGTATTGGTTGAAACACATGGATCAAGAGTGGGATTTGTCCATCCTCATGACGGATAGATATACTCTGGGCCCTCTCGGTGGAATGTCATCCAATTAGCTTGCAAGCATGTGACTTGGTCACAAGGGATCACATATCACGGGAACGAGAAAAGAGTACTTATCGATGCGAGGTTGAACTAGGTATGCAGAGATACCAGCGATCATAACCTCGGATAAGTAAACTATCGTGAGACAAAGGGAAATTGGTATCGTATGTAAGTGGTTCATTCGATCATAAAGTAATCGTAGAAATATGTAGCCATATGAATTTCCAGATTCCTCTATTGGTTATTGTTCGGAGAAGTGTCTCGATCATGTCGCATAATTCACGAACCGTAGGGAGACACACTTAAGGATTCGACGTTGTTTGAGTAGTTATGGTATTATGAGAAAGAGACCGAATGTTGTTCGAGTCTCGGATGGGATCCGGATATCACGAGGTGATCCGGAATGGTCCGGAGAATAAGATTCATATAAGGAAAGTCCGTTTGAGTTCGGGAATGATTAGGTGTTTTCATCGGGAATGTTCTAGAAGGTTCGGATTGTCCCAAGACTCGGGGAAGGGCACATGAATGTGTCATTGCTCATTGAATGATTGCATCATGTACTAAGTGTTCTTGTTGTCCCAAATAAAGGATTAAATTGAATCCTAAAGCAGAAAAGTCAAATGTCCGGTTTGAAAGTCAAAGCCAAAACAAGAAACTGTGGGAAACAAGCAAGAGGAGTTGGAACCAACTGGAGGAGGAGTTGGACTCCTCCAGGCGTAAGCCCTGGTCCGAGTTGGGGAGGACTCCCTCCCTCCTGGCCAAGGACCCCCTCCCATATAAGGAGGGGGGGCTCCTCCATAGACACATAACTTTCTACTCTAGATCTCGGTTTAGAGCCGTTTTGGTTTAGAGCTTCTAATTGCTTTAGCCAATGGTTTAGAGCCTTCTAATTGGTTTAGAGCCTTCTAATTGGTGTGTCTAATTACTAGACCACTAATAGCCTCTCTCATAAGCTCCACCATACTGCACCGGCTTAAGGCGAAGCCTCGGGATCTCCCTCTACTTCCAGGTACTGCCAGTTGTCTTTGCCGGAATCGCGAGGAGAGTGCTACAACCTCCATTTTCTTTGGAACAAGGAGAGGAAGGTCTTCGTCAGTACCGAACGTGTGACCGATCTGGGAGCGCTAACGGAGCGTGGCTGGAAGGATCGTCTACGCGATCTTGAGATCGGAAGTGTACGACTACATCACCCACGAGAATCTGCTCTCGTTAACCGCTTTGGAATCTTCGAGGGTGAGTTCCTCTATCGACTCGTTGCTACAATCTAGTAGATAGATCTTGGCTTGTTTGTTTGTATGCGATAGAAAATTTTTGTTTTCCATGCTACGAACCCCTACACAAGGGTATTCTCAAATTGAAGGCATTGATTATGGAGAGACTTATGCACCCGTGGCTCGCCTTGAGTCCATCCGTATCCTTCTTGCTTATGCGGCACATCATAACTTTAAGTTGCAACAAATGGATGTAGAAAGTGCATTCCTTTATGGTCATTTAAATGAATTGGTATATGTTAAGCAACCCCCGGGATTTGAGGACCCCAACTTCCCAAACCATGTCTACAAACTTGATAAGGCGCTCTATGGGCTCAAGCAAGCCCCACGCACGTGGTATGAGCACCTTAGAGAGTTATTGTTTGACCGTGGTTTTGAGGTTGGGAAAATCGATCCCACTCTTTTTACTAAGAGGGTCAATGGGGAGCTTTTTGTATGCCAAATATATGTTGATGATATTATCTTTGGCTCATCTAACAAAGCTTTTAATGATGAATTCTCAAAGCTTATGACTAGTAGGTTCCGGATGTCATTGATGGGGGAGTTGAAGGTATTTCTTGGCTTTGAGATCAAGCAAGTTAGAGGAGGAACATTCTTCAATCAAGCCAAGTATACTCAAGATATGCTCAAGAGATTCAAAATGCAAGATTTGAATGGAGATCCTACTCCCATGGCTACAAAGACTCATCTAGAACAAAATCCTAATGGTAAAGATGTGGATCAAAAGGTATACCGGTCTATGATTGGTTCTTTGCTTTACCTTTGTGCATCTAGACCCGATATTGTGTTGTTTGTAGGCGTGTGTGCAAGATATCAAGCTGCTCCTAAGGAAAGCCATTTAATGGTGGTCAAGAGAATCTTTCGATATTTGGTTCATACCCCATTTTATGGTCTTTGGTATCCTCGAGGCTCAACATTTGCTCTTTGTGGATACAGTTCAGATTAGGCGGGTGACAAGGATGATAGAAAATCAACATTCGGGCTTGCCAATTCCTTGGTAGGTCCTTGGTATGTTGGTCTTCAAGAAGCAAAGTCAGATATCTCTCTCCACCAAGCCGAGTATGTTCTTCTTGCTAGTGCTTGCACCCAATTGCTATGTATGAGGCAAACTTTAAAGGAATACGGTGTCCTTTGTGACAAAGTGCCTCTTCTATGTGACAATGAAAGTGCCATCAAGATTGCATACAACCCGGTGGATCACACAAGGACAAAGCATATTGAGATTCGACATCACTTCATTAGAGATCATGTTGCAAGAGGTGATATTGATCTATCCTATGTATCAACCAAAGATCAACTTGCCGATATCTTCACAAAGCCACTTGATGAAGCAAGATTTTGCTACTTGAGGAATGAACTAAATATCGTGGATTCAAGGAGCTTGACTTGATGTTTTTGCACTCTCACCTATGTCTCATCTCATATTTGGTCTAGGTGTAGGCATGGATATAGGGGGAGTGCGGTCCTAATTGATTGGACCATCCCTCCCCCCATGATGCCCAAAGCAATCAAAATCATTCCTCTTAATATCATTTATTGATATGTGAGCTTAATGATGAGTGTTGGTAATGGACCCAAGATATATCTTCGTGGTGCCAAGCCAAGTATACTCAAATATGGTGGCCAAGGCCACCGCCCTCTCTCATTTGAGAGGTTGGCACTTACTCATGTTCGTCATTTGCTTGATTTTAGCCTCTTGGAGTTTTTCTGATTTTTCCAAACTTCTATGGATCTTATTGGTTCTTCACAGTTTGATGTCTCAACCCAAGCCCTTTTCCTATCTTAAAACCATCTATCTCTCATATATGTCCCCACACACCTTTCCTGGAATTTTTGGTCGAGGAGGACCGGAGTCTACGGTGTACATACACCGGAGTCTCCGGTGTAGGCCGGAGTCTCCGGTCTGGATGGTTTCTGTCACTTAAAGAAGGGGCACGGGGTGAACTGGAACAGCAGTTCCTCTTTCTTCATCCCGTCCCCTACCTCCAAACCCGTCGCCCCCTCCTCCAAAAATCCTCCCCGGAGGTCAAGAAGCCCCCGGGATCCGCCGTGCAAGTCGACCTCCTCCTCTCCTCCATTGGGTCATTCCCAGAAGGAATCGATCCCATGGATAGATCTGGTACCTCTCCTCTCCTTTTCTTCCTAGGGTTCATCCCTAGATGTGTTTTTTGAGGATTGTTGCGGATTTGTCCATAGGAATCACTTGTTTGCTTGCACCCTAGTACTTTAGCCTTGTTGCATTGCCCGATCTACTAGATTTACCCTCACCAAAGATCTCCCGCATACCCAGCCTCCTAACCGGAGACTCGGACTTAGGTCCGTGACTCCGGTCCGAGACTCGATCCCAGGACCGGAGACTCCGGTCTGAACCGGAGACTCCGGTGTCCTGTGCGGAGACTCCGGTGCTGGGTGAATCAAAGTAGTCCAGAAATGCATCAAAGCTCCTGTACTGCATCTTTGGGACATATATACTCATCTCCATGCTATCTCCCTCACTGTTCTTCACAGGTGATGGTTCGAGTCGCCCTCGTCGTACCAAGGCCAAGTCCCAAAGGGGCACTCCTCGCTATGATGAAGCTCAGGGTCAGTTTATCGTGCCTCCATCCAACCGGAAACAGCAGGCACGTGATGCAGCTTACATGAGGAGGGATCAAGAAAGGGCTGAACGGGAGGAACGTGCAAAGATAGCCAAGTATGACAACCTCCAGTCCCTAAACAAGATGTCTAAAGTGGAGTTTCGTGAGCTGAGGAAGACAGATTTCTATGCACTACCTCGTACCAGCGATGACCCTCGTTTCTGGAGGAAAGAGAAGTGTGTGTTCATGAAGGATGTGTATGGTGTACTCACCAAATCACCTGTTTGCCCTCAGAAGTTCATGAACATTGAGAAAATGCGCCAGAGCCCGTATTTCAGTGATGCCCTGTGGATCTGTGAGAAGCTGGTTCTCTACAACTTGATGGAGCGGCATGAAGACTACAATGTGCACCTCGTTCAGCAGTTCTATGCCACTGTGGTGTTTGGGACTGATCTTGCTAGGACTATGGTGTGGATGACTGGCTCTACTCGCTGCACAACTACTTTCCATGACTTTGCCAATGTCATCTTTGAGACTTTCCACGACATATCTACTCTGTGTAATGCATGCACTCCGCATCTTTGGGTGAGAACAAGCAAAAACTGGCACCTCTGTATGATGATGGTGTTGTGGGGGCCTCCAAGGGACTCAAGCCCCTCTACAACCTTATGCTGAGGATTTTCCGTCACACTATTGGTCCAAGTCTTTGGTAATGATGATGCTCTCGGGGAGGACTTGTCAACCTCCTCTGCACCATACTCACCGGACCTTCAATCTTGGACGAGATCTTTGCTGCACCCATTGATGTGATTGACTTCATTTTCGAGGAGATGTACCATGCAATTCTATTCAAGAAATCTCCTCCATATGCACCCTTGATTATGAGACTAATCAACTCGCAACCGCATGATTCTCCCAATGCCGTTCCACCACACCTCACGGCGCACACTCTGGTCTCTCTGCAGCAGAAGGGACACATGGGGCCAGCTCCAAGGCGCCGCTATGGTAATGATGATGAGGAGACTGAGACGGAGAGGGCTCCCTCTCCACCCAGAGTTCGGAGGAAGAATGCCTCAAATGTCCCTATGCCTTCCATGACTAGAGCCTATGTGCATGAGAAGGTCAAGAAGGCCGATTCGGGAGGGACTCTTTGCTTTGCATGAACGTTGACATTCATGGCAGCGAGATGCATCTTACCAAAGCAACCGCATGGAGAAGCTCCTCAAAGAGATCAAGGACCAGGTGCTTCGTCTTGAGGAAGGTGAAGATGAATACAATGATGAGCATGGCGCCCAGCAGTCCACAGAGTCTGATCGCACTCTCTCATTTGGGGCATGGAACGCCCAACAGGATAGTCTGGTGGACTGGCAGACATTTGTTGATGTCACCTCTGGGTTTGGATACCAGGGTACTTCCTCCTCTCGCCCTCACGACAAAGGGCCTGCTATCCCTGAGGATGATGATGATGATGACTATGACCAGGATGAGGATGACCAGGACGAGATGACCAGGATGAGGTTGAGAATGCCGAGGACGAGAGGATGACGATGACTACTGAGTCATTGGGGCGATAGTATAGGTCTTTTCCCTTTTCGGCGTTTCGATGCCAAAGGGGGAGAAGACATTCTCATACGCTTTGCATGGGACTTGGGATCTACGACTATCTGCCGTTATTTGCCTTTCTTTTTGTTCTTTGGATATTCGAACTTGAACTTTGTGTGTTATCTACTGTTCTTATGTGTGTCTGACTATGTGCTTGTGTGCAACATCTATTGTAACTCATGTGAGATCTATGTGTGCTATCGTTGGTATTTTTTTTCTTTACATGATTTACTTCATTATCTTGTTGCACATAGTCAGGGGGAGCCACATTTTTATGTTATTCCATGCAAATCACTTGTTGTCATCGAACACCAAACAGGGGGAGATTGAAAGGACATTTATTGTCATAATCACTTTTGGTGTTCGTTAACAACAAGTAGATCACTTTACAGTTTGTTATTGTCCACAGGTTGGTATTATCATAGATAAACATGACACACACCTTGGGAAAAGACCACATACATTTGCCAACGTTCGAAACTCCATCGAGTCTCCGATGCCAAGACCGAGTCTCCGGTGTGGTCGAGTTCCGATCTTGGATCGATGGTGCCTCCGGGACTTGGGTCATTCAGATGGCTGTCCGAGACTCGTCCGAGATTGGCGAGTCTCCGGTATTTGGTCGACCGAGTCTCGTGTTGAAAGTCCGAATCTCCGGTGTTCTTTGTGAAGAAATGCGCTGGTCGGTCGGATGGCGGTCCAGGAGACTAGTCCGAGATTACCCGGAGACTTTGGTTTGACCGAGTCTCCGTGTTGGAAGACCAGTCTCCGGTGTTCTTGGTGAAGAAATGGGCTGGTCGGTCGGATGGCCATCCGGACTGGTCAGATTGGCGAGTCTCGGTATAGACCGAGTCTCGGTCTACCTGCCGAGTCTCGGTCGACTTTTCTACAACGGTCGAAACGGTTCGTGGAGGGGTCTGCCTATAAATAGGGACCCTTATCTTCTTCCTCCGATTGCTCGAGCTGCTCAAGAACACCAACACCATTAGAGCCACCAAATCCACAAGATCTCTTCATCCAACCATCCAAAGTCATTGATCTTTGGAGAATCGAAGGAGGAGGCCTTGATTCACATCTTCACCAGAGAGATCTTCATTTCCCCTCATTCACTTGAGGGCCCCCAAGCTCTAGTGTTTCTTTGGAAACCCTAACTTTGATTTGGTTCTTACAAGCTTGTCTTTGATTTGTCTTGACAGCTTGCTTGTATTTGGGAGCCTCCAATTCAGTTGTGGATGTGTGCCCCGAACTTGTCGTAAAGGTGCCGGCTTCCACCTCGAAGGTTGCCGATATAGTGGAAGGTGAATCGAGCCCCTTGGGGTGAGGTTCATCGGAGAACAAGGGAGGCCTCTCGTGGCGTTGGTGGTTTGAAACCACCCCCTCTCCAAACGTAGACGTACTTCCCCTCAAAAGGAAGGAACTACGGGAAACAAATCCTTGTGTCTCCGCGTCCACTCCCTTGGTTACTTCTATCCTTTACCGCACTTTACTTACTTGTTCTTGCTTAGTGTTGTGTTAGTTTGTGCTTGCTTGACATATAGGTAAATTCACCATAGTTGCATCTTCTAGAGAATTTACCTTTCTTGTCAAACCCTAATTTGAAAAAGAGTAAAATTTGAAGTATCACCTATTCACCCCCCTCTAGGTGCCCATACGATCCTTTCAACCGTGGTCACCAGGATTACCGCGATCGCAACGATCGTTATCAGGACAACCGTCGCCGCTATGATGATGATCGCCGTGACGCTGGTCGCAACCAGGAGATGCGTTGTGGTTGCTATGACGACGATCGGCGTGGTGGTGGTGGTCGCCGTGATGATACTGGCCGTCGCAATGATAGTGGCCGCCGTCGTGATCGGGTGCCCACTCCGTTTGTTGATGTCACATGCCAAATCTGCAAAAAATATGGACACCCCGCTCGTGACTGCTGGTGGCGATTCCAGGACGACACAGATGATGAGGGAGATCGAGGACGCAAGAGCTCTAATATGGTGTCCTATGGCGTCGATACAAATTGGTACCCCGACACTGGCTCTACTAATCATCTTACAAGTCAGTTGAGCAAACTCACCACTCAGGACAAGTACCAGGGGCGCGATCAGGTTCACACTGCCGATGGTAATGGTATGCACATCAGTCACATTGGTCACTCTATTTTACGCATCCCAAATAATTCCTTTCATCTTGATAATGTGCTTCATGTTCCACAATCCACAAAAAATCTTTTATCTGTCCATCGTTTCACTCTTGACAATGATGTTTATATTGAGTTTCACCCCTTCTTTTTCTTGATAAAGGATCGCGCCACCCGGATAATTCTGTTTAGAGGACCCTGTCATGATGGTCTATATCCGCTCATGCCGGTCTCCAGTGGGTCTTCCAGGCATGCGTTCATCTCCATAAAGCCGTCACCATCCACCTGGCATCGCCGTCTAGGACATCCTTCTTCATTTGTTGTTCAGCAAATACTTAGGAAACACAAGCTTTCTTATTCCCCTGAAATAAATCCTTATGTGTGTGACTCTTGTCAACTTGCCAAGAGCCATCAGTTGCCCTACCCTATCTCTACTAGTGTTTCTACTGTTCCTTTGGAACAAGTGTTCTCTGATGTATGGGGTCCAGCACCTGAGTCTGTTGGTAAACACAAATATTATGTCAGTTTTATTGATGATTTTAGCAAGTTTACTTGGATATACTTGCTCAAAAAGCGTTCTGATGTTTATCAAGTCTTTCTTAATTTCCAGAAATATGTAGAACACAAATTTGCTACGAAAATAGTTACCATGCAAACTGATTAGGGGGTGAGTATGAAAAACTACATGGTTTCTTTCAAACAGTAGGTATTTCTCATCATGTTTCCTGCCCTCATGCTCACCAACAAAATGGTTCTGCTGAACGCAAACATCATCATATAGTTGAAGTTGGTCTCTCTCTACTTGCACATGCCTCTATGCCTCTCAAATTCTGGGATGAAGCCTTTCTTACAACAACTTTCCTCATCAATCTTCTTCCCAGTAAAGTTCTTAATCATGAGTCTCCCACTGAGCGTATATTACATGTAAAACCAAATTATGATGCTCTTCGCATTTTTGGTTGTGCCTGTTGGCCGAATCTTCGCCCCTATAACACACGCAAACTTGCTTTTCGTTCCAAAAAAATGTGTCTTTTTGGGTTATAGTACTTTACATAAAGGAGTCAAATGCCTGGATCCTCAAACTGGTCGTGTTTATATTTCCCGAGATGTGGTTTTCGATGAACAAGTTTTTCCCTTTGCTGAGTTACATCCAAATGCTGGCTCTCGGCTTCGTGCAGAAATTCTCCTTCTTCCTTCATCTAGCACTTCTTCGCTTGGGGATGCACAAAATACTAACCATGTGCCTAATGTTGTAGCAATTATTATTCCTCCTAATGCTGCTCTTCAGGATGATGAACGTGCAGGTGAAAATTTCGCTCAAAACGGTGCTCCAGATCAACCACAACCCTCAAATAACTCAAGTACAGAAGAAGACGAAACTGGCACTGAAATCCATGCTGATTCTGAGGAACATTCCTCTGCTACCAATCATCAGGAGGGCGCGTCGTTTGATGCTGATTCTCCCGCGCACTCCTCGAGGACCGGGTCCAGGATGCCGCGCACTTCCGCCTCCGCGCGGGCTCCCGAGCCACGCTCGCCTGCCGCGTCACCACCTCGTCCCGCTCCTAGCTCCCCTTCGACATCGCCACATGCACGCGGGACCCATGCCGTCCCCCACGAAAGCAGCACTGCTGCTGATGCCTCCCCAGGATTGTCTACATCCTCCAGCCCTGTGGGCTCTGCCGTGTCGCCCAGCCTCACTGCGTCCTTGGGATCTTCTGCGGCCCCCAGTTCTGTGAGTCCTCCCGTGGCCTCGCCGCAATCACCACCACCAGAACCTCGCACGCGTCTTCAGAAAGGTATCAGGCAACCCAAAATATATACTGATGGTACTGTCAGATATGGTTTGTTTTCTTCCTCAGGAGAACCACGCAATTTACCGGCTGCTCTCAATGATCCACTTTGGCGTGCAGCAATGCAAGATGAGTATAATGCTCTCATGGAAAATAAGACATGGACTCTTGTCCCCTCGAGTGCAAACAAAAACATCATTGACTGTAAGTGGGTTTATCGCATCAAACGTCGTGCTGATGGTACTATTGATCGCTATAAGGCCCGTCTTGTTGCTAAAGGTTTCAAACAAAGGTATGGCATTGACTATGAAGACACTTTTAGTCCTGTTGTTAAGATAGCTACAATCAGGATTGTTCTCTCCATTGCTGTTTCTCGTGGATGGAGTCTACGGCAGCTAGATGTCAAGAACGCGTTTCTTCATGGTATTCTGGAAGAGGAAGTATACATGAAACAACCTCCAGGTTTTGAATGTCCTGATGCCCCCCGTCACATATGCAGACTTGATAAAGCCCTCTATGGTCTCAAGCAGGCTCCTCGTGCATGGTATTCTCGGCTGAGTTCTAAGCTCCAAGCATTTGGGTTTATTCCATCTAAAGCTGATACATCTCTCTTTTTGTATGACAAGTCTGGGGTCACCATCTTTGTGCTCATTTATGTTGATGATATTATTGTAACCAGTTCTTCAGATACTGTTATTTCAGCTCTTCTCAAGGATCTCAATGATTATTTTGCTATCA
Source organism: Avena longiglumis (assembly GCA_030063025.1). Taxonomy (NCBI): domain Eukaryota; kingdom Viridiplantae; phylum Streptophyta; class Magnoliopsida; order Poales; family Poaceae; genus Avena; species Avena longiglumis. Next base: position 569,042,571 of record CP125974.1, read on the forward strand.
AGGATTTGGGAGAACTTCATTTTTTTTCTTGGTATTGAAGTCAAACGCACTCATGATGGACTTATGCTCACTCAGGAAAAATATGCCAATGATCTTCTCACTAAAGTTGGTATGCTTGACTGTAAGCCTGCGCCTACACCCTTGCCCTCTTTTGAGAATCTCTCACTTCATGACGGTACACCTCTTGGCCCTGATGACAGCTCACAGTATCGCAGTATTATTGGTGCATTACAGTATCTCACACTCACCCGCCCGGACCTGTCATATTCTGTTAATAAGGTATGTTAATATCTTCATGCCCCTACTACTGCTTATTGGACAGCTGCAAAACGCATCCTCAGATATGTCAAGGACACTTCCTCACTCGGGATCACTTTTCGAAAATCTTCATCAACTCTTCTTAGTGCTTTCTCTGATCTTTGATTAGGCGGTGTCTAGAGGATCGCCATCTACATGTGGTTTTGCTATTTTTATTGGTCCAAATCTGGTTTCTGGATAGCCGTGAAGCAAGCTCTTGTGTCCGTTCGATCAAGCTGAATATAAAGCCATAGCTAATGCCACCACAGAATTAATCTGGGTTGAAGCTCTTCTTCATGAACTTGGTGTACAATTGCGCGACAAGCCTTGCCTCTGGTGTGACAACTTAGGTGCCTTCCTGTCAGCTAATCCTGTTTTCCATGCCCGCACTAAACATATCAAGATTGACTATCATTTTGTGCGTGAGCGTGTTGCCAGTAACCAACTTGCTATCAAATTTGGACCAGATTGCTGATGGATTTACTAAAGCACTCCCTGTTAAAGGTCTTCATGAGTTTAGGCGTAATCTAAACCTCTTCCGTGGTTTAGATTAAGGGGGATGTTAGTGTATGTAATATGTTTCCGTATACGATACGGAGTAGTACTCCGATTGTATACATACCTTCCCTGTACCGCCACGTAGGGGGCTTTTCCCTATACTATATAACACGCAACCGACGACCCGAGAGGGCACGCTCGTTTTGTGTAATTTCGTAAACCGAGCTCTAGTGATCTCTTGGTGCCACGAATCCTCTCTCGTCGGAGCTATATGAGTATTTTCACTAACACTCTTTCAGAATCAGGGGAAGTATAGTACTAGTAGAATAGGGTGGTGGTGATTCGTCCGTTTTGGTTGGTGTACCAGCCAGGCAGCCAGCCACAACCGCAGCAATGAAGTTTCATGGGGGGAGAAACAGCACGGCAATCGCCATGCAACCCGGGTCAATACCCGCCCAGAGCCGGCACGACCGACGCGTACGCGGCCGTGCCGTGTGCATCTTTCTTCTTTCCCTTTCGCCTCCTGCATGTGCGGCGCGCGCGCTGTCATGCATGGGAGGGCACGGGACGGGAGCGACTGGCGAGCGCGACGCAGAGCGGCATGGCGCGAGAGCACGACAGGCATGCCCACGCACGCCACACGGCACAGCTCGAGCGCGGACGGCCGGAGACCGACGCACGGGGCGCAGCCTTGCCCCCCACAACTGGTCCACTATTGCGCGCGACGCGCGGGTGCCGGTGATGGGCTCTGACCGCGACGACTCGACGCGCGCGCGGCACCGGCACCGGTCGCCGTCGTCGTCGTCGTTTCGAGCGTGGAAGTGGTGGAACCGCGGAGCACGGCACGGCACGGGGGCCGGCAGGCAGGCAGGCACGGGAGGGTGGTGGGAGAGCGGAGAGCGACGTGTGTGCGGCGCTGTCGGGTGGACTCGCGGCCCGGCTGTCGGTCGGTCCGGTCCGTCCTTGGCCGCGCCGTGCGCCTGCCCCCCCGGCCACCACCATTACTTTATCCGCTCCGTTTCTCACGAGACAGAGGGTGCGGTGCGGCGGGCGTACACACCCACCGGAGCGATGACCGGGCCACCACCACCAGCAGCAGCAGCAGTAGTACGAAAGACTAGTCTCACAGCACAGCACGGCACGATCCTTTCCAGCAGAGAGCGATCGAGCGCGGTACAGCCCAGGGGAATAATTACAGCAGAGACCTGGTCAAGAAAATATTACAGTACTCCTACTCCCCTGGGTAAAAAAGTACTACTCCGGGCCCCACCTCGCGGCCGGCACCGAAGCGCGCCGGAGGAGTGGCGCGGCCGTACGTGCAGCTGTCTGAAATCATGGATTATAAAACCCCAAAAGGGGAAATCCGGCGCAAGATCCTGTCGCCGCAAAGGAAAACCGGCTTTATTACTCTCCTCCGTAATAATAAACTAACCTAAACACTCCGCCGGCAAGGGCCAGTGCGTGCTTTCCGGTCAAGGTCTCCGGGCCGCGGCAGTTTCCAACTTCCGGCAGCAGCAGCAGCAGTACCAGCAGCACCCTCTGCCCCAGGCCGTGCGTGCGGTGCCTGTCTCCGGCGAACCGCTGCTGCTGCTGCAAGCCTGCAACCGCACGACTCAGCAGAAAAAAGAATGGCCATGTATACTTGCACGCCATGCCTGACAGCCTGAGCAGCTGAGCTCCATGTCCATGCTTAACGCTTCTAGTAGATGGAAACACAGGGGCTTTACATGACATGACCTTGCATGCTTAGCCAGTAAGCTTGTCTGCTAATTTGCCTTTTGACTTTGGAGGTGACCAGCAGGGTCGGACCCAGACGGTCGCCGCGGCCACACACCCAGACGATGCACCCGGGTGGGTCCCCGCCGCGCGTTCAAAATGGCTATGCGCACCCGCGGCCGGGGGGAGGCAGACCCGGCCCGAGGAACGGGGAGCAGAATAAAGAGCCGCCCCGCCGGTCGGCCACTTGCCCCCACTCCCACTCCCTCCTTCCCTTCTTCTTTAACGCAGGCACCCACCCCACCCCACCCCCCTTCTCCACCCAAGCGAACAAAAAGAGCTCAGCTCCCTCCCCCCTTCTCCCGGCATCCTCCCCTCGTCTCTTTCCGGCTTCTTCCAATCCAATGCCGCCGACGCGCCTCGAAGCGCGCGACTACATCGGCCTGGGGCCTGCCGCGCCGGCCTCCTCCTGCTCCTCGTCCTCCGCCTCGGCAGGGGAGGCGAGCCCACCGCACCTCGCGCTCCGCCTCGGCCTGCCCGGGTGCGAGTCGCCGGGCCGCGCCGAGGAGGCCGTCGACGCCGCGCTCACGCTCGGACCTGCGCCCCGGGGCGGCGCCAAGCGCGGGTTCGCCGACTCGCTCGACCGCTCAGCCGCCAGGGATGCGGCCGCTTCCGCTGCTGCCGGGGGTGTGAGGGAGGTGGAGAAGCGGGCGGGTGAAGCCGCCGCCGGAGCCGGAGCTCCGCCAGCTGCCAAGTAAGTGTCTTTCCGTTCGGGCTCCAGCTCGATTGATTCGGTTTTGCAGATTTTCACTTCTAGCCAGCCCGTTACATCTTAGCTACTGTACATGGAAAGGTTTTAAGTAGTTTCTAGGCGTGATGATACCCCAGATTTCGGCAGTTGATTCAGTTCTAGGTTGCAGCATACCTCAGTAGCGTGAGGTAATAGTGACGTTTTTCCTCGTTTTTCTTGCTCATGAAATGCGCTAGATTTAAGCAACTACAGCAGCGAAACAAGCTTACAAGAGGAGATGTTCCTGCTAAAACTGTCACATAAAAAGGGGTTCTGTTAGCCTGTAACCAGCCGGGTGTTGCTTCTGTCGACTTCACACCTGTACTAGTGACGTTTCTCATCGTTTATCTTGCTGAAACGCGCTAGATTTAAGCAACTACAGCAGCGAAATAGACGCAGAAGAGGATATTTCCTGCTAAAACTGTCACATAAACAGGGTTTCTTCTGTCGACTTCACGCCTGTACTAGCAAGACATAACTCACTTGTCTAACATGGGTGTGTGGAGTCTAATAGCTCTCAGGGCTTGTAGTCTCAGGGTAAATCTAGAGTGACATTTCTGCACTAACTTCACTGAAGCCGATGGCGTTTTAAGAACCATGCATTTCAGTTGATGTTTGGTTTCATCTTTTTCTGATAGCCAGTGTTCTGCACTATACAGGGCACAGGTTGTTGGTTGGCCGCCTGTCCGGAACTACCGGAAGAACACCTTAGCCGCGAACGCCACAAAGACCAAGGCAGAAACACAAGGTAAAAGCGACGCAGAATGCTGCTATGTCAAGGTCAGCATGGATGGAGCTCCATACCTGAGGAAGGTCGACCTCAAGACTTACTCGAGCTACGAGAATCTTTCGCTGGAGCTTGAGAAGATGTTCAGCTGCTTCATCACTGGTGAGTGCTGCTCTTTTCGTAGTCGATTTCCAGCTATATTCAGTGTTCTTTGCTAGTATGTTGTTTTCGGATGCAAGTTACTAGGATTAACTATAACATCCTTCTGAGAAGAGTGAAGCAAATAGAGACGAAGTAAATTGTTAATTGAGTGCTAAAGTCTGATTTTTCCTGAACAGCAGGAATATGCAACATGTGGTACCCTATGTTCAGTTACTCTCTAGGCTTGCAAAGTTTATACAGAAGTTTCCGGTTTTTTGATTGAAAATAGAACTCGTTCTTCTACAAGAAACATTTCGAGCCTTACCCGCGGACCCTTGTATGCGAATGCGAATATATGTGTTTTCTGTTCTCTAACTTGGACATATATTTCTCGGACGCACATTTATGTATAAACTTGTTGCATTGCAGGCAAAAGCAGTTCCTGCAAAACATCAACAAGAGACGGGCTTACTGACGGCTCTAGGGCTGATGCCCTTCAGGACCAAGAATATGTCCTGACCTACGAAGACAAGGATGCTGACTGGATGCTCGTTGGTGATCTTCCATGGGAGTGAGTTCTTAAGTTTTTGTTGTTCGTTATATCCATGCACCCTAACTTATTATGCTCTCTATGATGTTTCATTTTGGTAATTCTTCTCTTATGTACAGTCGTAGCTGTAACTTTGGTCAGAAGTTTGAGATCTTGAAATGAGTGCTCGAACTTAATAGAACTTGTAATATGGTAGCCTAGAATTCTACCACAGTTGTTTACCCTTTACAGAAACCTTCCCAAGATGATATCTGGAGGTAGCTAAAAAATTGGAAAACATACTCGGCAACTTGCTGAAATTTTGAAATGTCTTGATGTGTAAAATGGCTATCTTGGTAATCACTTTTTTCTAGTTCTCTGTGAATCCTGGTTTGCTCATTCATTTCTTTAGAAAATGGACATTCTATTGTCTCCTGCCTGTGCATCTTGGATGCACACAGCCCTTCTGTGAATCAGAGTTTCGTTTAGATGCACACAGCCCTTTTTCTCCTTTGACCTTTATGTATGTATCGTTTGGTGTCTTGTGTGCTATTAGCCTTTTTCTATACACAGCATATGACAAATAATTTGTTTGAGCGAGTCGACATGCATTTATTAGCTATTCATGCATCCTTACACATGACAAATAATTTTTTTGAACTGAGTCGACATGCATTTATTAGCTATTCATGCATGCTTACTATCCATCCATCATTTGCAGCTTGTTTACCACTATTTGTCGGAAATTGAGGATCATGAGAGGCTCCGATGCTGCTGGAATGGGTATGTTCATGCACTAGCATATCTGTAATTTTACTTCTATTTTTGCTTTTGAAGATTTTGTTAGAATAAACAACCTTCATGCTAATTTATCATTCTGTGCCATGGTTATCTATCGTTAGTTTCATAGTGGGCTGTCATTCCTGATTACTAAGCCAATCCTTGTGGTCGACTTGTGGTAATTTCACGTAAATTACACAGTATTCTGAAATTGTTCGCTGTTTTTCAGTAATCTCTGAAATAGCGTGTTGAGCAGACTTGCAATCTGACTGATGTTATTTTTAAAAAATTGTACAGTATATATAAACCACTGGCATTCTGCGTGGTGGCCTTATCGTAGCCAAATCACATCAAATAGTTATCACATGTAATATCTTGTTATTTGGAGTACAGTTCTTGACCAATTCACAGTATAATGTAGTATTGTATTTGTCCGCACTCCGCGTTGTTCATTTCAGTAATATCACTTTGATGGGCTGAAATTGAACCAGCCATACTGCCACACGCATAAAACAATTATGGTCACTCATATCTTGATATGCTGCAACAGATTCATTATTTCATTAATCAATCACTGATAGAACCCCTTCTATGGAAGATAAGTGAAATCATATCCTAAAAACTAGGTTTGTTGGCAAAATTTTTCCTTGAAATAAACTTGTGCATTGTGGCATCATTCATCATAATATGTAGCAAGCACTGGCTGCTCTCTGTCAATCGTTAAATCTCTAGTGGATATGTTAAATTGTATTCACTGGCCTGTTCTGAAGTATATATCCAATCTACTTTCAGCCCCAAGATAGCTGGAACAGACAATGACAGGCCAGAACAAATATAGGTGTCTCTAGCCTCCTTCTGAAGTTTGAATCATGGAGTATGGAACGAGTTGCCGCTGAAGGGTGCAACGGTCTGCCTGAAGTATATTCGCTGCTAGTTTTTATTTATGTGTGTAGTGGTTATGTGTAGCGTACTGTAAAACGCCCATTTTGCCGTCGATGTCGTCTCGCCGTTGTAGAGGTTCGCTTTTGTTCCCGAAAGATCAACGCAGGCAGAGTACTACTGCTTCCTGTATGATGTTACTTTCTATTCTTACATATATGTTCTCATTAAGTCTATTGCATCCAAGTTGTATGAATCCATTTTGTGTTATATATGGAGGCCCCGGAAGCAGATCTAAGTTCTTAGCTTGATGCATCCATCTAGTGTTGTGCCTGGAGCTCAGGGAGCAGCAAAGCTAAGTACCTAGCTGGAGTGTATCTAGCTGTATCTGGCTGGTAGCTTTTCTGTCCTGGAGCTGCATAGACTAATGTATTGCTTGTCCTCTTTTGGGTGAACTTGGGACTGATTTTGCGTGCAAAATCTCTTGTCTGAATGGTGAATGCGTTTCATGGAGAGATTCTGAAACTGTAAACTGGCAATGCGTTTTCTATTTCCTGCATGTTCGTCTGATTCTAAGATAAACTGTGAGCTGTTCGTTGCTTCTTCTTTCTTCTTCAGGCTTGTTTACCCAAGCTAGAACTGTATGGGCTGGCTGTTGCTAAAAGTTCCGAAACACATTTTGGCTTGTCTCTGTAACATTCGCTTCAGCATAAGCTGGAGACGAAAACGATCTCCAACCCCATGACGTAAAGCTGGACCTGTCTCTCTATCTACACAACGCTGATCGAGTGATTGATAGCACTAGGCGGCAGTCCTCCGGTCCTTGATTAGAACCAGAAGCAACAGCAAAGAAAATCGGATATAGGAGAAGGGAGAAAGAGGCCAGATCTTGCTTCGGAAACACTGGAGACGGACGGACGATCGTCCACACTGGAAACGTGTACGTGTCCTGTCATTCGGGAGGTCTCGATCCGGGGATACGCTATGTGGCCTGTCCGGCATCTCCCTGGGTCAACTCCCTGACGAGCCACTGACTGAAAGAGAACAGGAGCTGTAAAGGACTATATAAGGCTTGGTTGGCATTGCGATAAACTGAATTGCGATAATTTTGTTTGTTTCAATGCCTTCTGCCTACTGCAATCTACACTCATTTGTTTAGCCAACCCATACACGTTCAGCGCAATACAAATCCGGCAACCTCAATAGGCTTACGGTCATACTCCCTCCGTTTCAAAATATAAGATGTTTTAGGTTTGTGAAGAAAATGTATCTAGACTTCTTTTAGTGTGTAGATTCACTCCCAAGTTGAGTGAACCTATATATTAAAAGAACTCTAGATACATTTGCTTCATAAAGTTAAAACATCTTATATTTTGAAACGAAGGGAGTACACAACTACAGAATTAACCGACAAATTTGATATGGTTGGTGAAATAGTACCAATTAATCCTGAATTGTAGGGCCTCTTTTAATTTGCATGAAAAGTGGAGGAAAACAATAACAAAGGAATACAAAATTTCCTTTTCCTGGCATTGCTCGGCTATTTGGTTAAAGAAACAAAGCAATGAAAAAAATGACAAAGAGATTTTTTTTACATGCAACAAAAAGAATATATTAATATCAAGCAATAGACGGACTCTGCAACAACGTAATATCAAGGGGGCGTCAAGATCAAAGATGCCAAAAGCCCGGAAAAAAAGGGTCCTCGTGATCAACAATGCAGCAGGAATCACCACCACCATTGGCAAAACGTAGACTATACAAAAACGTTCTCCAAAAAACGATGACTACATGAAGGAAACGATGCTGTCTCCAAAAATCAGACCGTGGCATGAAAATTAATTGTCTGATTATGATTATGTACGGGAAGTGTCTTTGGCACACAACCATCAGTGCTCCTTTCACTTTCAGATTTTTAAAAATTTCAAAACCTCACAATTCTATGTCTCCAAAAATGATGAAGTTAAATATATAGATAGATATATACATGAGGAGTGTACGCAAAAAGGGCTCATTAAAAATATATTGTATTTTGGAAAATACAAAAATGAAAAATTTCTGACAATTTTTTTTATTATTTTACTATTATGTATTGTCATAAATTTGTCTATTTTGTATTTCCTAAAATATAAAATATATTTAGCAGGATTTTTTGTGTACACTATATATTTAATGTCATAATTTTTGGATACATAGAAGCCTGAGATTTTGAAAGTTTCAAAAATCTAAAAGTGAAGAGAGCACTGGTGCCCATGTGCACCAAATCCCTTCTCGATTATGTTGCATAACTAAGTTTTTGTTTCATATGTTAATCTACTTTTCTAGAAGTTGGTAATGTTGAATATAAATATATTGCCTAGCCCTTTCCATCAAATCGGTCTTTTGGGATAATTGGTTAGTGCATAGATCCTTTATGCTATCAGAGCCAAGAGATCTTGAGGTCAAGACCCCACTCCGCAAAAAAAAAAATATTCCGTGGCATATTTCTATCCCACGCTAAGGACTAAAATATCCTAGACGTGAGGGGGAGTGTTAAATATAAATATACTGCCTAACCCTTTCTATCAGATCGGTCTTTTCAGATAATTGGCTAGTACATAAATCCTTTGTGTAAAACTTAAACCAATTTGAATTAAAACAGTAGTAGAATAACTAGTTCAGTACAAGGAGAGGATATTCTCAACAGCAAGTCTATCAGCCTAGAGTCTTTTTTTACAAATGATAACCTTCCGGTATGCATAGATTCCTTGGCTAAACCTAACCGCAGCAGCCTCCTCTCCGTCTCTTCCATAGATCAGTTTCCCCTCTTCCGGTCAGTCCCGTTGGAGGTGTGGGGAACCCGATCTATGGGTAGAGTTTTCAATAAAAGTAGTATTTTTAGAATATTAGATTAGTGTTTTGGTAGTCATCTTCTAATTAATCTCTATGTCAATGGAGGTTGCATCTTCTTTCATAGTCATTTTCTTACCGGCGTCAATAGTGGTGTTGAAAGATTAATGTTCTATAGTTAAGGTCTTTCAGATTTTGCTTTGCCAGATCGGTTTTGGATGTTTTTTTCCGCATAATTATCGCGAGGAGAATTATTATCGTAATATTTGTCCTGGCTGTTACGTCCTATACAATGGCTGATTTGTATTCTCGGTTCACCAACGACGTATACCAGGGTATTCGGTTACTTTTTCCTAAAACACAAATGTCGGTACTCTTGCGGATGTTGATTGATTATCCTAATAGCTACGGGCATGCATGTAGCCTTGACACTATGGCTCAAATTAAAATTATGGAAGAACCATCATTTATATTTACAGGATATGATTTGATATCCCAGTTTTTGGCCGCCTTCATAAAAATACAAGATTATGTTATGCAAGAAGAAAGAGTTTAAAGACCTCAAAGATTTGCTAGTTTCTTTTAGATTTTATTCTATAACCGCCGGATTCAGCTTATGTATCTCTACCATGTACTATTTGCTAGTATGAATATACTATGGTATTGATGTTAAAAAACCGAGTCTTTTGTTTTTATTGAGAAAATACATGCAAAGGGCATCTCATATCTTATATCTATATATAAATTAAAATATAAGATGGGACATTCGACGGGCAACAAGCTGCATAACCGCCAATAGTTAATAAAATTATTGCATAGAAAATCACTATGCAAAATAACATATACCAACAGCCCTTTCGGGGTAAAGTTTGTGCATACATGCAGTGCAATGTTTCCTCGAGAGTTGTCGGTACATGCAATTTTCTTTTCTAGTCCATTTGTGCTGGGCCGGTTTATAGATTTTGAGGGCCCTAGGGCAACACGGCACCAATGGCGCTTTGTTTAATATGGAAGAGCTTCCCTAGGGTTAGGGGTGCAATGCTCCCCTAATATAGAAAATTTCTTGACGACATGTTTAATATGGATGCTTAAAAATTAGATTACTTGATGATTAAGCATGGTTGGAGTTCTTGGGCATATCAACAATGTCTCTCAAACTCAACTACTTGTTCACACATGGAAGACTTAATTTTTTTTAGTATTACATAAGAGAAATATTAGTGTAATGCAATAGCAAGTTAAATAATATTTGAATTTGATAGATCCATGGTTTTGGAGATGTCAGTGAAGAAACAAAGTAATTTTTTATTTATGGAGCAAACTATACACCATGATAGTTATTTTTTTCAATTCATATTCATATGACTATACAAAAAATGAGTAAAAGAGTAGACATATTAGACATAGGATTAATATCAAGATGGAATGGTCTCTTGAACATGTATGATGAGACAAGTGGGATCATTGGAATCCGAGGAGAGCCGATTGCGAAATGATATGGTTATGTGATTGCATATTAGTCTCCACTACTCATAATTATGTAAATGCACGGGAGGAATGGTGTTGGTCTACCAATCTGGAGACTCTGGAGAAATAGAACATAAAAAAAATCATAAATAATGAAATATCTTTTGGGGGAAAAAAGATTCAAAGTATACTGCTTCTTGGACCATCTATATGGCGAAGGCGAGCCATGCGATTGCACGCTCGGTATAATTCCGATCGCTTCTTTATTTCCCTCCCTCCAAACGAAAACGAAGGGAGCATTGACGCCGTCACGCACGAACGTTACCCTGCCTGTCCCCGTGCACGCGTGACCAGTACGTACGTGACGCACTAAATTCGACCGTGCTGCACCGGAGCAGATCATCCGTCCGTCCTGTCCGATGGCGTAAACTCTCTCTCGTGCGTTTGACGCGCTCGAGCCTCCTGCCTCCATGATCTGGACGTCCGTACCGTGCGCACGCCGGGCTCGATCGATCCGGGAGACGGGAGTGCATGGGTCGACGAGGCGCGCGGGCGAGCGGGCGGGTCCCGATCGACGGGGCTAGGCAGGCAGGCAGGCAGGCGGGCGACCGGATCGGCAGGCGGCGGGGCCGGTCCCTCGGCGCGTGACGGGACCATCGATCGCCATGGCCGGGCCAGGGATCGAGAGGAGGACCACCGCGAGCTTGACAACTCGTCGTTGCACAGGGCCCCGGCCGGCCGGCCAGCCGCGCGCCGGACCACCGCGCATCGATCGAAGCGACGACTTGAGATTTGGAAACCAGCTCCACTCGATCCATCCATGGCTACTGTGTCCTGGTGGAAGAAACTAAAATCCGTGTGCGCAATCGCGAACGTGTGCGTACGTCCGTCGGACTCGGACCGGAGACAGGGACCATGCGGTCGCACGTACGGCGTCGCCCGCATGGGCGTGGAGCTGAGCACACGTCCGTTCCGGTGCCTGCCCATCGTCGGTCACGTCACGGACGACCCATGACGGTCTCACGCGCGCGCCACGGGGGTCGGACAGGAGAGGCCCATTGGCCGGGCACGCTCCGGTCACATGGCCCTCCATCGGGCCCCTCTCCCTCCAGTCTGCGCGCGCAAACGACCCTGTCCAACTCCGATCCGATCGGTGTGCCGTGTGCATGGGCTTTGGCCTTTGGATGGATGGAATATGGGGCACACCGGTTCGTTTTGAGGTGACGCGTGTAGAGATCGATCGATCGGTGCAGTGCAGCAGCCAGCACCGGCAGTGCAGTTATGGATGTCACGCGCATGTCCATACAAACACACACACGGACATGGCCATGCCATGGCTTGAATTGAATGAATGACCACACCCGGACACACATGTGTACGTGCCATGCATGCCCATAATAAATGAACTTATGAACATACGCCACGCCAGGACATGCGCGTAGCTGCGCTCGCCCTCGCTTTCGTTTCAAATCACGTACCTAGCGGTACCAGCAAAATTAACGTCGGCCTCAAAACGGGGAGAGAGAAAGGGAACACGTCGTCTCAATTTGCAGGCTGCAGCACTAACGACATACAGTTATGTGGAAAAGGTTCAAAATGAACTTGTAGGCAACAGCGCATATCGTCTCTAGCTGACCTCTTATATCACGCGGAGATCTTAAAATAACCGTCAATTCACGGTTTCAGCCGACCGCACAACCGACAAACGCGTCGAAAATATTAGCGACGACAAAAAATCTTCGACTGAACCTGTACATACACGGATTGAGCGGCCGACTCAACAAGCCCTGTATCGTGCGGAAACCCTTGGCGCGGCGGACATTTCAGCCAGCGATCCCCCGTTCGCAGCCATGCTCCTTCTCCACGGTCACGCACCGCCTTTGATTCAGCCGCCCCTCCTCCATTTTAGCCTGTCGGTTAGTCGCCAGCCTTCCGCTGCGCCCATTCCCTATCTGTACGAGCTCAGCGGTGCCATGTTGAGCGCATCCTGGCCGCAGAGGATGTGGGGATCTCGTGGCCTCCATGGATCGCCGCGCCAAGTGCGGCTGTGCCATCAGTTTGGCGGCCGAAAAGAGAGCTGCGCGAGAGTAGAAGTTACCGCCCCTACCGATGATTAGGTGCAATGCCGTGAATCGACCGCACCACCAGGATTTGACAACACTCCCACGGTAAGCTTTCTTCGATTTCTTTACGATTATGCATGCTCAGATAGATTGTGCTTAGCAATGTTGCGGCCTATTTGGATTTAGTGCGTATTTTAGACGACTTTGAGCATAAGTCTAAGCATGTTTAGTTCTTTTTCGAGGACTCTTCATCAGACGATTTGGCATTGTTTGTTTGGTTTGTCCGGTTCTTGAAACGATATCAGCAAGTGGTGATGCTCGGACTTGCAGCTACAAAGTCAAGGGCCATTATTACACAATGGACTACTATCTTGACGACGACATATACCCTTCGCGGTTAACATTTGTGAAAACCTTCATGACCGCAAACTTAAGAAAGAACAAGTTCTTTCCATGGCTCAAGAGGCATGCCGAGTTGACATTAGGAGTCCATTCGGTATTCTGCATGCTAGGTTTGCAATTGTTCAAGTTTCTGCTTGTTTTGGGGACAATAAATCGCTCAACAACATAATATACATGTTGTGTTGTTCTTCACAACGTGATCATTGAGAATGAGAGGGACTTGAACTTGGAGTTCTTATTTGAAAATATTGTTACCCTTGTTGAGTCAACTAGAAATCCCTACCGCATACAAGCCTTAGTTGAGACCTACCGGCATATTGAAGACTCTGCCATCCATACCATGCTTCAGCAGGATCTGATTGAGAACCATTGGCAGCTGCATGGAGGGAGATAGTTTTCCAACTAAGGCTTACACACACACACACAGCCGGTTGGCGTAGCGATCGATCGACACATTTGGCTGGCACTGGAATCCTTCTCCTCCAATAATGCAGCAGATCGATGACGCAGTCTCACTCGATCTCACCGACAGTGCTGGATTGGCACGACTACCGCTTGCTATTGCTAGCTGCGCAGTGCGCAGGCACGGATGGCCATCCACGGATAGATCTCTCGATCGATCTGAACGAGGATTCCGACGAGATGGATCCACTCCCCGGCGACCAGTCCGGATCCCTGCTGCTCTGCCTCTGCCTCTGCCTCTGCTCCTCCTCCCACCCAGTGTCACATCCATCCATCCATCCATGCATCACCCTCTCTCAGCCCACGCGCCAATCACAGCGACTGCGCCCGCACATGCTCCCTTCTCTCTAGGGATCGTAGTATCGTATCGTTCCCCTTTGCAGTACCCCCCTGCGGCCTCGCTCTGTTTTGTTTGCCCCCTTTTCACCCCGGTAAAACGTTGTACTAACCCTTCACCCTGGTCTTTACTTTACCGATGCGCTGCCGCTGTTTTCACCGCAGCAGCAGCAGCAGCAGCAGCAGCTCGTTTTAACCCGGCAGCGCTGGCGGCCGGCTTGGTCACTCGCTGTTAATAAGTGTCCTCCTCGTTTAGTAGACTAGTAGTAGTAGGCAGCAGCGGCAGCGGCGGCAGAGCCTGCTCGACAGCGCACAGCTCCACGGTCCGTCCCTGCTCGCATTCAATTCGGCCGGCCCACCGCTACGCCCCCCGCCCCGCCACCTCCTCCACCATATCACCCCGGGGAAGCCGCCCTCGCCCTCGTACTGCAGTCGCCAACACCTCACGCCGTCACGCGCTGCGCATAGCCTCTGCTCCACTCGTATACGTGGCGCTCTCCTGCCATTTGCGCGCGCTGGGAGGAGGAGCAGGCAGATGAGCCGCGCGCAGCAGCAGCAGCAGCCGGGCGGGGGCGCGGGGGCGAAGCTCAAGGCGACGCCGCGGGCGCTCTTCTCCTGCGGCATCTTCAGCACGTGCACGCACCCGGCGCTCAGCCCCACGGCCACGCCCAACAACAACGTCGCCCTCGGGAACGGCCTTGCCGGGTCGGCCACCCCCTGCACCGACGGCGCCGCGTCGCCGCTCGCCGAGGCGGCCGCGGCGCTGCCGTCGCCGCCGCAGTGGCACCTGAAGACGCAGACGCCGGGCAAGGCGGGCAGCAACGCCAACGGCGCCGGGCCCTCGTCGTCATCCTCGTCCTCCTCCAGCTCCGCGTCCCAGAGCTTCACGCAGTGGCGCCTGCCCGTGCACCACCCGCCGCAGCAGGCCTCCGCATCGACGACCGCCGGGGCCGGGCACGCGCTGGCGAGCGCGGAGGAGAAGTTCGCGGCGGGGGAGGCGGTGGCGGCGCTGCGGGCCGTGGAGCGGGAGATGGAGGCCGCGTCGTCGGCCTCGGCGAGGGCGGTCCCGGCGGGCGTGATCGCGGGGGTGGTGGCCGCGGTAAGGGAGACGGCGACGGCCAGGCTGGCGGCCAAGGTGCTGCTCGTCGTGCTGCTGGAGGAGGGGAACCGGGAGGCCGCGGTGGAGGCGGGCGCGGCGTCGGCGGCCGTGGAGGCCGTGGCGGCGTCCGGTCCGGCGGGGTCTACGGCAGAGCGCGCGCTGGCGTCGCTGGAGCTGCTGTGCACGGCGTCCGGCGGCGCCGCGGCGGTGAGGAGGGAGGCCCTGGCGGCGCCGGTGCTCGCGCGGGCAGTGGAGGGGATGGCGGGGCGCGGGCGAGAGTGCGCCATCGGCGTGCTTGCGGCGATCTACGGCGGGACCGGCGGCGAGGAGGGCGCGTCCCCGCCACCACCGGAGGTTGTTAAGGCGGTTGTGGGTGCGATGCAGGGCGAGTGCAGCGCGCGCGGGCGGCGCAAGGGCGCCCAGCTGCTCCGCGCGCTCCAGGAGGGCGGCCGCCTCGGCCTGGCCTGGGACGGCGTCGGCGGCTCCTGAACTGAACACGCCGGCGGCTGCCGACGAGGTCTCTCTCAGCCCAACCCAGCTCACTCACTCACTCACTCAGTAGTGTGTTCTTCACTCCAGATCAGAGGCTTAACTAGAAGCGGGCCCCATTCGCAGCGACCGGACAGTGAGCACAGTGGATCGCTGGATCGGATTAGGTGGGTGGCGTGACGGGCCCGGGCGCGCTAGCGATAGCGATAATGGAAGGAAGGCCCCAGTTACCTCTGTAGGCTCCGATGATTTGTACTCGTACCAACTAATTCAGTGAGATCTGTCCCCACGCTGCATGAATCTGCTTCTACTTTTCCCGCATCTCTTTGGTGTGTCATTACCTACATCGAGCATCAAAATCCATCTGCCGCCCGGTAAAAGAAATTAGGGCCCAGCTGACCACCTGCTTTCCATCGTTGCATATGCATTGGTGTTTGCAGTAGATGGCGTTGAGCAACAACAGTTGAAGCCAAACATTATCGGAGCGGTACATTTCTTATCTGATCTTGTTTTCCAGAGCGACCTAAGCAGATCTTGTCGTGGGCAAATCAGGTTGGGTAGGAATTTGCGATCCCCTGTACTCCTACAGTACCACCACTGAAATCTACGGCCTTTCTTAGTTGTGAATATCGAGCTGCTCTGTATCACCAGAGTTAGCAAGCGACAGGCTTCATCCACAGAAGCAAATGCAGATGACAGAAGAGAGCAGAGGGCATCCTTCGCCGACGACTGCATCATCTCCCCCCTGCAAAATCTCTCTTTCAGCGCTCACATTCGTGTCCAGAATCGCCATCCGCTTCCTTGACGCAGCCTGAGCGACTTCTTTCTTTCCCGGAATGGAGAGCACTGACAGACAGACACACCAGCGAGCTGCCAAAGGCAGTGACAGTGGTTCAATCAACCCACTGCAGCGCAAGCTTTGGCTTGCAGAAAGAAGCAGAGCCATCCCCCTGTCCCTGCTTTTTCCTTGCTTTCTCTCGCAGCAGTGCGAGCAGAGAGAGAGGAAGCCTGCGTCCTGCTCTCGCCATGTCTCTCCAAAGTCCAAACACACACAGTGGCATCTGCTTTTGGGCTGCTGCTCCATGCAGAGGAAAGCCCGATGTATGGTATGGTCGCGCTGCAGCAGCTCCAGTTCCATCTTTTGCTTCATCCATCCATCATTCGTCACCACTCTACAGTCTACACCTTGAGTTGACTTCAGCCTCGCCCTCCATCACTGACTGGCTGCTCCGGGGACTGGACTGGACTGTAGTGACACCTCTTTTCTTCAGCAGCATGTGCCATGTGCCATGGCATGGCGCCCGCTGCGCGCGACCGCAGGCACGTCGCCATTCGTCTCTCTTGCGTCGCCAAAGAAAGCGGATGGATGGATGGATGCGAGCCCTGTCGCCCTCCTTTGGCTTCCATTATTGCAGCGCGGCCACGACACCTGTCGAGGCGAGATCTCCTAGGCTGGGTTAAAGCACTTCATGTGCATGCGCTGCGGCGCGGCAGAATACACAAAATTTAAGCTAAGTTTAAAAGGAATTCACAAAATAAACTCGCAACCAAACTATTTTTTGCACCACTAAACATTTTATGTAGTGTCTGAGGGCATCTCTAACGGATGTAAAAAAATCGGTTAGAGGCTCTTTTACTTCTCTAACCGCACCTAATCAATCGCCAAAACACGTTAGCGACGGTGCTGCCGACTCCTAAATTTACTCATCGGTCGCACCGATGAGTAAAATATTTCGCTCCTCGTAGCGCGTTCACACCCACTTTCCCCTTTCCACCTTGAGCTCTCTTCCGTCTCCAGCCACAACCGCCACCGATTTCGCCTTCCCGCCGGCACGACAGCTACCCGCGATGGCCGGATCCTCCCGCCGGCCATCTCCACCATCGATTTCGAGCGCTCGCCGACCACGCAGCCCCCGTCGCGAGCTCGAGCCTCCTCGTCTTCCCGCCGTTGTTCCCATCCTTCCCCTCCTTGATTGGCGCCACCCAAACGGCGAAGAAAGCCCCGCCGCTCCGCCATCACCTTGGACCTGCCGGTGCCACCAACGTCGGTCTACCGCGGCGTGCGGCAGCGGTCCTGGGGGTCGTGGGTGGCGGAGATCACCGACCGTAACACCAAGAAGAAGGTATAGGTCGGGTCCTTCCAGTCGGCGGAGCAGGCGGCGCGGGCGTACGACATCGAGAACATGCGCCTCCATGATAGTGAGTGCGACGAGCTCAATTTCCCCCTCGGGGTGGAAGGGTCGGTGCCAGACGTGGTGGCGAAGGGGATCCACTTTGTCTCCGGCCGCGAGCGGCGAGGGGACAGGTAGGCCCGCGAGCGCCTCGAGGCGGAGCGCCGCGACGCGGCGATGGAGGCCACGCTCGTCGGCCACAACCCGGAGCTCGTCGAGGAGCAAAAGCTTCTAGGCGTCGCCAAGGCCAGCCGCCGTGAGGAAGAAGCGAAGGAGGAGGATGCGGGCATGAGCGGATCTAGTCATGGTGCTAGTGGTGCTGTAGCACCGGCCAAGTCGGCTATACTTCAAGGAGCATGTGCTAATTCTTAAGACTAAAAAATAAAATCCTAGTAATTAGCACCATTAAGGCATTATTACCACCCGGCTTGGGCTCCTTCCCGCTTCGCCTCTGGATGCGGGGCCGTCGGCAGCTCCGGCACCAGCCACAGTGAAGGTGGAGGAGGATGATTGGGAGGACACGCTGTTGTCGACGACGTCGGCGGTGATCGGGCTCGACTCCGATACCTCTTCCTACGACTGGGACGAGGACTAGGGTTAGGAGGTGGTCGAATTTTGTCAAATTCGACCGACTTTTGGTTGTAGTATGTATATATTGTGGTAAATATATGTGTTAGTTTAAAATTCGGTTGATTTTGATCGAATTTGGATGTGTTCATTTGATTTACTCCGCTAACTATAGAAGATCGGTTAGAAGCGTCTATCGGTTAGGGGAGTATTTTTACCCCTCTAACCGATTTTGGGCAGTTTACTCCTCTAACCGATTGATAACAAAAAGACTGCACACTAGAGTGTAGCGCCTATGGTAAAGACTCTTTGCCAGCATGGCTCGCAGGTCTAGGGACCGTCCCAGTAGCGCCTCAGCGTAAGATGTTACGGTACATGGTGTAGTGCCTATGTCTACTGAAAGCATCTTTGTCATATGCGCTACACTGTGTAATATAAAACATTTATGTTAGACGTTGTACAGACGGGTTAGTGATATAAAATAGTTTTGCCACAAGTTTATTTTATAATTTTTTTTAAAACTTGGATCAATTTTATGCATTCTGCCCTGCAGCGTAGGACAAAAGACAGTGTGGATCTGTCCTAGACTAGTCGTCGATCACATAAGCATAAGCACCGCCGGGCTACACTGTCTTTTTTTTCTCGCTCACTACGGGTTGGAAGCTGGCTGTTGCGGGCTGTACGGCGGGAGAGAAGGGTTATGTATGGGTTCCGATGTTCATGGTGGGCTCTGGGCTCTGTGGGCTGGATATTTTCATTTCAGGCGTTGCAAGAAGAATAAGTTCCAGCTCTTGCTTGTAGCCCGAATATGCTCGATCGTGGCGTCAGTGCCGCCTTGACAAGTTGTCATGCGCGGATGGTCTCTCGCCATCTCCTTTAATTTTGGAATTTGGGTGCTACCCTTGAGCACTAATCTAAGAAAAAAACACACACCAACGGAACTCTACATCAGTATAAAAAGTACTGCAAGTTGAGATAGGTAAATTCTTATCTGCTGACCGGTCTAAAATATCAAATTGCTCTGGACTTGTGGTCCAAGGCCATATACTCTTTGCATAACCTCCTGTGTTGCTATAGTGCTTTGCTTGCCCTTCAGTTTCATCTTTCATGTATGGGGATTCGTTTTTAATGTGATATTTCTTCAATAATTAATTTTAAATGTCAAAAAAGCTAAGAAATCGAATAATTTTGCGCTCTGTATGGGAAAGGAAAAACTTCATTACTCCACAAGACAATTTTTTGTTAAGCCCCATGTTTTCTTCAACATTGACCACAATACTTGCGTGTTTTCAGGAATACTTGCAAACATGCAAAGGATGCAAACATGCAACTTTGAATTATCCGCACCATTATAATTTTTAGCTAGTAGTTTTCTTCCATATCAACAATGACATTTGAGGTAAGAAAAGTGTAGATTGCAATCAAGAGAAGGGGACTGGATTCTCTTTTCGTATTCCAGTTATGATGGCCGATCAGGCTTGTTTTGTACAAGTCCGGTCTCATTCCGATCAACTCACTGGAAGAACAAGAAAAAATAATAATGCCTCGCATAATGTAATGTGCCAATTATTCCATGCCATCAAGGTGCAAAGGAGATCTTACACGAAAGGCTTTCAACCTGCGGCTAATATTCAAAGTCACCATGCGCAAAAAAGATCTATCCAACTTAGCTAGATATTCCCAGGCAAAATTCAACCCAGGAATACCAGGGGTGAAGCTAAAAAAAATAATCATTGGGTTCCATCTATATAGAACTATAGTGTCACACTAAGTGATATAAGGTGCTAAGTACTAGTTTTGTCTTGATTAGTATAGATTCGTTGCGTTAATTTGAACCCAACCATTACATGCTGTCTCCGCCATTGGAGAATAGTCTCTGTTCAAACATGCCACCTTCAACACGGTGACATGCTAATTTTTTCGTTAGATTGTGTGGATTAAAGTGTTGACGTGATTGATCGCATGAGAAGTGTCTGCTCCATCGCCTGCACGCACGCGCGCACGCACGCACGCACGCACGCACGCACGCACGCACGCACGCACGCACGCACGCACGCACATATACATATATATATATATATATATATATATATATATATACACACACACATTTATTTACAGAGCAAAGAAAAGGACGGGTGAATTTTCTTATTATAGGAGAGAGATTGGAAGAGCATCCAATCCTGATCTTCACTCTTTCGAGATCAAAGAATAGCTTAGTTAGAGTAAAGTAGCAAAGCAAGAGATGCCTTGTGTTATTTCTTATAGTAGCTTATCGCGGGCTTATAGGCATGGACTAGGGCATGTCAGCTTTAGAACCATTCAAAGAAATGAAAGAAGTAGTAGGCTTTCAAATAGCCTAGATAGGGCTGTACGTGTAAGAGGTGTAGGGCGTAGCGTCAAGTGCACGAGATAGGTAGGTAACAAAGCAAAGCAAGTACTAGTAAGGTAGTATGTGGATGAGCATATTGAGAGGGTGCTTCGCTCTATCACAACTGATAGTTTCAATTATTCGAGCAAGAAAAGGAGGTAGCCGTAGAGTTAAGTAGAGGTGGTAGGAGGGAGGCAAGAAGTAGTATCGGACAAATTAGTGGAAGTAAGTTCGGAAAGAGAGTATTCGTCCACGCTGGCCGGCCTTAGCAAATTAGATTCTCCGTGTGAAGC
The DNA here is from genome assembly GCA_030063025.1 of Avena longiglumis. Taxonomy (NCBI): domain Eukaryota; kingdom Viridiplantae; phylum Streptophyta; class Magnoliopsida; order Poales; family Poaceae; genus Avena; species Avena longiglumis. The sequence goes on from CP125974.1 coordinate 569,063,477, forward strand.
GCATTCGACTATATGTAAGTACCGTTTCCCATGAAACTCTTCCTCCCCACCAAGCTTCTTGACCATTCACCTTTCTCTTTCTTTTAAGAAGCCCTTCCCTATCAATAGATTAATCAGCTCACGAGCAAGGGACGAAGTTCTGTTAGAGGGTATCCAGCAGGTTAAGTCCGACAGGAAGAGAGAAACAAACGAAGGTGTGTGCTTCCTTCCTATGTATGAGGCAAGTTTTCCGGAGAATGAATATGGGTAAGAGTGCGATAGGGGAAATGGATTTACACCACCCCTCAACAGGTTCAAATCGCTGAGCCAAGGAATAAGCTAGGGTGCCGCATCGTTGCAACTGAGCTATCAAGCAAAGAAGTGAAAGAGCAACTAAAATAGTCTCTTGTTTGCCGTGGCAGATCCGTCGGGTAGGAATGTGCTAAATATGTTCCAGGGAGTCCGTACTCTATCGATTCAAGGAGCTAGATCTCACTTCCAATAGGAAAGAAGGGATCATTTGTTCCGCCAGTTGACTTAACGGGTGAGGCGGAGGATATTCCTTTCTTAGCATATTCCCGCATGCACAATCCCTCGAATCCGGTGAAGAAAAATACCTTCATAGCGTAGGAGAGAGAGATTGTTTTCATTTCGATTTTACGGCCTGGCAGAAATGCGTGTCCCTATCTAGTGATATCGTTGAGAGGGAGGCTGTGTTCAGCTTGGTATAAGTACCATAGTGAGATGTCCGCTCTAGAGTTTGTTATCAAAGTGCCTATTAGGAAGGATGCTCGCTAAGTCAAGTGGAGTTGGAAAGTTGCTAGCATTCCGCCCAAATTACCTAAAAGTCTAAGCAATATCAAGTGATTTATGTATTTCCTCGCTAGACCTCTCTGTGAGTTCGATAGGGAGCTCAATTCTCTATGTGTAGGTCTGTTTTGTATTCTTTTGCTATGTGATTCGTCCATCGTAACTTTTTTCGTTGCGTATGTTTCGTATTGGTACCAGTCGTAGGATTGGAGGAATCCGGTAGATTTCCCGTCCCATTGAATTGAATATACTTTGCCTTTGACCTAGCCCCAAAAGCCGTATCCGTCCCCGCGTAAACTAATATCCCGTTAGCGTCCTGGTTAAAACCCAAAGCTTTGCTAAAGATACTGGTTCCGTTCCGAGGAGAGGCCCTAGCTAGAGTAGTAATGAAGTGAAGGCAGCAAGCTATTCAACCCTTCTGGTGGGTATACTTCTCTGCTTACCCCAACTTACCTTAATTGCTTTGCTTTAAGGAAGCAAGGAGCCGTTGTTGCAGCTAAATCGATAGGAATAGGATTCCCAAAGAAGCCTAAAAAAGGATGGGCTTAGAGGCATGAGCAATTGCAGCTTTGAACTATCTTTCTCAGCAAGAAGAATACAAGTCATAAGTAAGGTTGCAACTCATAAATAAGTTTGCTTGTAGTAAGCAGACGAGTAAGCAAATAAGGTTTGACAGCCGCTCTGTCGTTTCTACAGTTTGATTTTGAGTTTGCAGTTTGACCTTCTCTAGTTATAGTTCTTTCTGCAAAGCCTCTTTTTTCGTATAAATACTATTAGAAATTCCTACCTCTCGTATTAGTAGAGCAGCTATCATAATTGCAGTACGATATAAGACTCGAAAGGAAGAAGTAAGAATTGGACTCATAAAGAAGAATTCTAGCCGTGATGCCCTATCTACGTCTGAGCTCAGGCTCCATAGCAACTATCAGATTGTAAGTGGATTAGAGGAATAAGAGTACGATAGAGAGAGGAATCAAAACTAACCTTTAGCAATAGAAAGAAGGGACAAATAACCATACAAAACAAGTAAATAAGTCCTATCAATTGTATTAATAAGGGCGTATCCGTAGTGCTTTACAAAGCCTGCAAGGAAGACTGAAAGTCGATTATCAGAATACCAGCTAGTTTATTAAGAGGCATAAATGAGATTGGCAGTTGAGTATTCGCTTCGAGAGCGGTAGTAGTAATCGCTGTTAGCAGATATAAAGTCAGTGAATAAGGTTTTTCGTTAGGCAGTTGTTTCCATAGCTCAAGGAAGATGTTAACTCTCGCTTTCGCTTATAAAACTTCGTATTCGAGCTGTTGTTTTCTAGTTTGAATTGTAGGCTTGATTGCTCGGTTACGTGGTATTAATTGAAGAACGCGAGGCTGGTTGAAAGTGGCAAATAAGGCTAGTTCCTTCTTGTCGTCTACATACTTTTATCAGTGAGAGTAAGAATGCGAGTCAGATAGTTGAATTGCAGTTATCAGATTTGAAGCTTTGGTTGAAGATTGAGTATTCGTTTCCGGAGTAGTAGTTTCATCTGTTTTAGCAAGAAGAGCTGCAAGCCGTGATGCCATTTCTCTGGTATTAGGGAGTAGCCGAGCAGTAGTTTCTATTGTTTTACCCAGCAGTGTTAGTTTCGATAGTGTATTGAGTTCTCGTATCGGCCTATTCAGTTTTAGCAGTTCAAGTTAAGCTTGCAAGTTTTCCCTAGTTTGACTTAGTGCTTATAGGATTTCAAGCCATGAATAAGAGTCGTAAGCTGAGTGAATTGAGTAGTAGTATCGGCTTTTGCATTCTAGTTTGTAGCTGTAGTTGCCGTGCCTTGTTAATTTCAGTTTTCAAGTCCGCTTTTCGTATCAATCATATAAGTTAGAAGTTGAAAAGGAAGTAGTGAGATTGGAAATTAAGTAGGCTTGGTACAAGAATTGAAGTAAGGAATAAGATTAGTGGTTTGTAGTTGCCGGGAGTTGAATTGCAGTTATCAGTTTGAAAAACCAGTCAAAGATAGAATTGCTATCTCGTATCATACTTGCTTAGGCGTTTCCTATCTATAGTATTAGTAGCTCCTCTATCAGATTGCTTGTGCTCGCCTCGAGAGTGCTTTGAATTCCTAATTGCGGTTATCAGACTTGAAAGCCATGATTGAAGAACGCAAGGCAAAGCCATCGTATCCATACTTTAATTACTGCTTTGAATTCTTAATTGCGGATATGAGATAGAAAGCCAGATAGAACAGTTCAAGCCGGATATCAAACTGCAAGTCGCAGTTGTCGTATCAGAAGGTCTATCAGGAGTTGTCGTTTCACTGGTATTAGATGGAAGATAGCAAGACAGATATGAGTTAGAAGGCGCGCTTTATTAGTCGATACCAGATTGGGAGAAAGAAATAAGATGCTAAGTTAGCAGGTTGAAAGCCATAAATCAGTTATCGATCCTTCCTTTCGTATATTGCCCTTTTACCCAGATAGAATTGAGTTGGCAAGCTTGATACCAGAGTTCAGGTTGTATGCGAGGGTCCTATTTCTCTATGCCGTTTATAAGCGGCTGGAAATCTGACTCCAAGTTGGCTGTGAGTTTGAAGAGCAGCTTCTCGTAAGCCATGTAGTTTATACTGACCAAGGAGTAAGTGCAGCTAGAGTTTCCCTTGTCTTAGCAAGATAGGCTCGTGAGATCTTTGGTGTATATCACCAGAAAATATTTATTGTCTAGATAGGTTGAATTCTTTGAATATATGAAACAAGATATCGCACTGCTTGGTGGAATAATGCATAGGGCCAATAACATTTCTTTATAGGGATCTGTACGGGATTGATATTACTCGAAAATTCACTTTCTCATCACTTGCTTTTAAGAAAGAAAGCATTTTGATGATGATGTCAAAAGGCCTATTGCGATTCCTCATAAAACGGCCGACGAATTTCTTCTAAGGGGATTCTTTCATAACATAAGTAGAAAGTTAGTTAATATCGTAATAGAAGAGGGTTGAACCTCGAGGACGAAACTTTTCAAAAACCGATAAACCAGAAAAAGACTGTATTGTTTTGCTCTCAACTCCTTCGGCCCTGCCCCTCCATTGAAGCTAGAATTGAGGACTAGGAGTTGTCGTGTACCAAGAGGATATAGACTTTTCCACTGGAACGGATTGATGGAGTTTAGGAAACCTAAACCCAATGGGTGCTTCTGCCAACAACTATCAATGAATGTCTAGCAGCTCTCAACCTGCGGCCTTGACCTCAATATGCCCCTTTCTTTCATAAACAAGGCGCGCAGCGAAAGAACTGATCTGCAGCCCGGACACCAGCACCATCAACCCTTTCTCACCACGGGGTAATACTGAGTTGGGACTTTCTACGCTGGCTGAACCTGCGCCCTCACCAGGAGCTAATTAGGAACTGGCTTTATAGGAAAAGATTCGAAGTCGTCCTACTGCTTGTGTGGCAGCATATATAAAACCCCGATAAGAATAACAAGCACCTAACTTAATATATTTAGATAGGCGCACTTCTCGAGATTTGGAACTTATAGCAGTGCAGATGAATTTAATCAAGAGTAACCTTTTCAGTAGACTCCTTATGAGTAGGAAGTATACGTCCGTTTCATACTAAAATGAGGACACATTTAGCACAAAAAGGATAACTAGGTAAATAAATATGGAAATCCCACTCTTCTTGTGATGAGGGAAATTTCATTTATTACTTTGACTTTCATACTCGTACAAGGACCAGCTTTTTCTGTAATATGGTCTTTATAGCCGGCCCCTACCCTATATAGGACAGACTTTTGAGAAGCGGGTAGTTACCATCTTCTGGGTTCCCTCCTTTTCCGTATAGCAGTTTCTTAGAAATTTGAGTTAAAGCGGACAACTGATGCCCACTTACTAGTGGGCGGGAAACACTTTTTTAGCGAAAGCGGAGGCGAGATGAGGAGAGCAAGATTGGTGAGCTGAAGTAAGGAATAGGGTCATACTCATACTACTCTTAATAAAGAAGGAACTTATTTTCGGTCAGCTTATGCCTTCTTCTGCCTAGGACCGAGCCCTTTGAGTAACTACGGCATGTTACGAACAAAAAGGCCTATAGACTGTACCTCTAGTAAGATGCTTCCCTTGCATTGATGAGATATTTACCAAAACAATCGAGACTTACCTTACAGAGCATACCAAGTTGGATTTGAACTCTTTCTCCCAACTCTCTACATACGAAAATATGCAATAGAGAAACACTCAGGCGCGCAGCGAGCTAACAGCAAATTCAAGAGAGAATCTCTATTCCTACAAAATAACATGATTCACATGCTCAATACCCAGGACGGTGGTTCCTCCCGCCTGGCAGGTCTAAGAATACAACCCCTACGACACAGTTGAAACCAATTGTCTCTCACTTCAAAGATGGGCCCTCTGTTCCTTTGAAATGCCTTTGATACATCAATTCTGCACTTTTGAAAGTGAAGATCTAGGTCTTGCTGACCAAGAGGAATGCCATTTTTTACCAGGAGTTGTCTCTTAACATGTCATATGAAGAATACTGATTTTCAGAGAGTGCCTCCAGGTTCTCTAGTAGCTATATCAAACCACAACTCTGTACAATAAAGAGGCTTCGGTACTAACCAACACACCAGGATTCAAAGATGCAAAAAGAAAAAGGAAGATAATACCACTGCTGTAGATGCACGCCCTTCTCTTAGTTGAGAAGAACACAGGTAAGAAAGTCTAGAAAGTTCTGAGACTGGGGTAGGTGAATCCATTGACCTTGACGTAGGGCTTTCCCCTCCACCCGATGGTGATTGACTTACTGAAGACCAGCCCTAAGCCATTAATGAATTGAGCCTGGTGAACCATTGATATAGCACTCTGCGGGGCGAAGGCTATGCTTATCACGATAGTTTACAGAAGCTCTTTCCTGACCTGGAATAGACGAATCCTAACAAGATTATAGACATACGCGGGATGAAACAACATCTACTCGAATTTCATTCAAAAAGCCATCAAGATATTTAGAGTAGAGGACTACTCTCTCTAGTAAAAGAAAGGAAGCACAATGGGTGTTGCTCTATTTAGTGAGGTATTCTTCTTCATTTCAGTATTATGGGCATTCTTCCATTCTAGTCTGGCACCAACAGTCAAACTAGGAGCTCAACGGCCACCTGTTACTACGAACTTGTTTTCATCTGGCAGATAAGCTTTTGAGAAGAGACCACTTTGATAACGAGCTTTCGGGTTGCCGTATTGATACCGCCCTTCGGGGGAACAGGAAAATAGCATGCACGGGAGAAGGATTTAGGGAAAAGTACCACACCACTTCACCCGACTTATAAACGAATCAAAGAGATAATGACACATCCTATGGCTCATGTTTTTAGTCCAGCTGGTTCGTCCTGAGTTACTAGAGCCGACTCTAATGTTGACTTTATGATGTGAATACTCATGGAGAGTCTCCATAACGGAGCTCACGTAGAACCCCATGGTTCATTTAGCTCATCAACACAGATGAACTAAAGAAATCATTGGCAAAATCGACAGAGATGGACAAATACAAATCATGAACAAGGAGATGGGAGATAAATTCACAAATGAACCGACATTTTAAGAGACGAAGTACGCAGATATATGGTAAGTCAACTGCGCTCACTGAACTCATGAGAGATGTACATTTCGAACACTGTTTCTATCACTCAAACAACTCCATTAAGTCTTCAGTAGAGTTACATTTCAAGGGACCTCCATACCCTACTGGGATGGAGAACCAGCTCATTCTAATTTGTTATTTATTTATGCTGATAAAACATGTTTATCCGAGAATGCAAAATGGTTGGACTTCCATTGTTCCTGTAATGAAACTCATGACGGGAAAAGACTTTCGAACAGAAAAAGAAGATGTGGTTTATACTGCACTTTGTAGTTCAATCCATCTTTACGATGTTGCTAAACAGAAAAGAATACCTATTCAGGACATTGCACTGAAAATTTATCGTGCGATCTGTATACAGAAGGATAAGTACAAATCACACAATTTGTATGGGCTAGCTATCAATGTATTCAGTGGTTCGCTGAACGAAGATGATACTGATACTGTTGTTATTCCAACAGATAATGACGTTTTTCATGAAATAGGTAAACTAGGTCTGCTGGAAGAGACTACTTCCTACCTAATTGACAAGAATGAAGATGAATACATGGAGGATAAGAAGGATAAAAAAGAGAATGCGAAATTTCCAGATTATATAACTTCACTCAAAAATCCTAATCGGAAAATTATGGATGAATATTTACAGAAAAAAAAGGCAAATCCACAATATAAGGGCAAACCACCCAAGCCTTCCGTTATATTTGCAGCTGATATAGAAACAATTGAGTTAGAGGAGGATCAGCGAATTCAGATTGATGAATCAGTAGGCACTTTTCCCAACCAAAATAAGAGAAAAAGAGAAAAGCAAAAGGCTCCTCGTCACTATGCTTATGCTGCCTCGTGGATGGCAGTCAAGCCAGACAAACAGCTAGCGAAAGCTGACATTCTGCACAATTTTTCACATGAGTACAGGTTCACTCATCCGAACTTTTACGATCAGAGCGAAAGAGTTATGAGTTCTTTCATCCATTCACTCGTTAGAGAAGGTAAGAAGATGAGAAAGACACCAATAGTGTATTGTCATAACTTGTCTAAATTCGATGGTTTTATCATTGCTGAACATTTGTATACTAAGCACCTTGACGAGTACGATGTGAATTTACAAACCCGGAATAATACGATATATGAGATATCGGTGTATAAGAGACATCAATTTCAGGGGAAACCAGATTCAATAAAGAGAAAAGAGAAAAGGTTGCTATTAAGGTTTAGATGTTCATTACTTATTCTACCAGATTCGCTCGACAATTTAGCTAGGCAAATATGCCCGGAGTTGGGTGGCAAGGAGGATATGGATCATAAGAGTGTGACTCTTGATTCTCTTAATGAAGAAGAGAAATATATGAAATATAGAAGATATTTATCTCAAGATGTCTTCTTGCTGGGCGTTATTTTGCAATCCGTTCAAAAATTCTATTGGGACGAATTCCTCATAGACATCTCGACAAGGCAAACAATTGCAGCATTACACTGGTAGAAAACGCCCCATGCGTCCCGGTTGGTAAGGGCCATTAGTCCCGGTTGCCCAACCGGGACGGGGCAATCGGGACTAAAGCTCCAACCTTTAGTCCCGGTTGCCCCATCAACCGGGACAAATGGGGCTGCGTGGCGGCATCGAGGCCGAGGGTGGAGCATTAGTCCGGTTCGTAACCGAACCGGGACTAATAACTTCTTGCGCCAGATTTGGCCCATTTCTGCCGCGAAGAATTCATTTTGGCATATTTTGTTGCATGGCAGCATTTTCGCCACTTTTGTGCCGCGGAGAATTCATTTAGGTTGTTTTATTGTTTATTTAGTGTTTTGCACTTATCAATGAAGGAACCTTATATTACACAAGATCATCATGACAACATTACATTCAATACACGGATCGAGTTCATGCACTACATACAAAAGTTGCTATTCGATGCTACCGCCAATTTCTTGAAAGTTGCTATTTTACAATTCCTATTGTCTATACACAGCGAGTAGTATTCCCCTTGTGTGTTTAGGACTTCGCATCCAAGAATCCGCCAATTCCTCCTGTATTGCTCGTATGCGATCCTTTGGCGAAGACCATCCCGTAGACGTTCGATCTGATTTAAAAAAGTCACCTATATGAATATGAAACTAAACACAATTTGATTGTAATTAAAAACTATAGAAATTGTTTACGTGTGGAGTTGCTCTAAATTTCTGCCCTTCTCATCGCACGTCTGTCGGATGAACTTCGCATACATAGTATCCACATAGATTGTTACACTTCCCTGCGTCGGGCACTTTACGACAACAAAGTTCAATCAAAATAATAATCAAGCATGATAATAACTGTATCAAAACTAGAATCAAAGAGATGCGGATATAGCTAGTGGTGCTTACATCTAGTGGTTGAAATGTAAGCTCCTCTTTCCAAACACCCTAGCCTTCTTGGTGAACCGTTTCCAAGCGCTGCCGTGAAAAGCGAATAAAATAAGTTATTAAGTACTTGATATCATAAAATTCACGAGCGTTGCCGATATAGTGTCGTAATGATTAGAATTACCGGAGAAGTATCGCATGTCCTTCCACGTCTCAAGGGGTTTATGTTTGAGTCCATGACTAGTACCGCCCTTTGTCAAGTTGAATGATTAACGAGAATATAGTGGTACTGCGAATGCGAACTAATCAATTATATACTTAACATCGAGTAAGCGAAATAGAAAGTGTATACAAGACAATAACACTCACGGAAGTTGTAAGGAAATAGTATTTCCCTTTTGGTTTCTTGAAACCTTAACGTGTACTATATTATCCTCCGTATCCGGGGGCTTATTTTGAGATTAGCTTCATGAACCCAATATGGGTCAATGAAGCCAATGTCATAGATTTGTCTCTGCTGCATTCGAGAATCTTCATTCGCATATTAAAGTATGATTATATACATGCAATAAACAAAATATTATAAATGGAGACTAAATTAATTACAGAATTAGTACTTACGGACAATAGGCACTCATGATCGATTTGTCCAAGGCGTCTTGATTGAATAATTGAAATAGTTCATCAAATTCAATGGATATCATGTCATCCTTATCTTTCCCATGATGCTTTTTGTAACCCTCGGCACTATCCGATTAGCCCGGCCCTTGTGGCATGCATGTACCGATTATGCAATCTTAGCATTTTGTTGGAAGATTGTTTACCTCCTCGAGTTTGACGAGAGGTTTTCCGTCGGTATTGGTATGCTACTTCACTCACGGGAAGAACTCTAATGGGATAAGTACTGGGCAATACTCATACCTTGAGCAGCGGCTTCTCGACAGTGCAACTACCTACGGATCATACCGCTCTTCGCCCCATATTTGCTCGACCCCACATTGGTTTGAGAAATCACCTTGAGAGGGGCGCAAGTCTGTTTTGCTTGTTCTCCAGCTGGGCAACAGATTTCCGCTTGCATCGATCTTGCTCTTGAGGCTTTTTGTGCCGCATGTGTCTTGAGAATAGAACTCATAGTCCGATGACAGCTTTGGCTCGGGTTGATGAAGAGTCTTTAGCATTTTCAACACTTTGGCCTTTTCTTCTTTGGTGGGGAACTCGCTCTTCGGCCGCCTCGACAGCTTAAAAACTGTCGTTTCGCATCAATGATCGCCGATCTCTTCTTGATACAGTCATAAGCTCTCTTGGGAGGAACCGTTGGTACTTTTGGAAGAGGCTCTTGTTTACGTTTCGGCGATCGCTTACGTCAGACAAGAGCGGTACGCCACGCTTTTATCTGGCGCCGGCGATGGCTCCCGCGGCGATGGCTGCACCGAGATTGGTGAGGCGACGGAGCCGGTGAGGCGAAAGACGGCTGCAGCGGCGACGACCTCGGCGGAGACGGGTGAGGCGGCGAAGATGGCCTTGGCGTGTGATTTGAAGCACGATACAATCCTTGACCATAGAATGGTGGCGTTTTTGCGTCACCCAGACAACACATCCCTTCACCGCGGGGTAGTGAAGATCCAAAACCTCAAAGGTGGGCATGATTTCATCCACGCCGACAACAGCGTAGCCCTCGGAACCGGACGGTGTGGTAAGTTGGTGTGGGTCCAATTGGTAAGGCATAGCCGACCGCCACCTTCATTGATATGTTCACAACTTTGACATGTAGCTCGCAGTGTGTCATCTCCGTGATATCATCCATGGGTAGCCAACAGGAGCCATCGTCGGTGCATCATCGGCATCGCCATTGTCATCACCGGGACCTCGGTGGAAGCCACATCGCTTCGATTATTCGATAGGCCGGTAGCATCGAATGCAGTGTGCTGCTGAGATGGGCCGGTAGTACTTTGCTCTTTAAGTGAGTTAATTTCATCTTGTTGTTGCTTTAATCGTTCTTCAATTAAAAACATTCGCTCTTCGACTTTCGCTTCAACTGTCGCCCTGTCCTTACTCCTCTGACGGCTTCTATCAGGATATTTCTTCCTCTCTTCGGGAAACCCAGTCCTCCATGATTGGGAGCCTATTGTGCCTCGTGTTCGTCCATCATGTTCCTTATTTCCAAGGGCGAGAGTGAGCTCATCATTCTCTCTATCGGGAATGAAGTCCCCATCTTTAACAGCCTTTACTGATTTTCTCATCCTCTCGATTGGCAAGGGGTCTTCTTCATGTCGTATGTTATATATACACCTCCCTTCCGAGTCCAACGTGCCCCCATGCCCGTAAAACCAATTCCTTGCACGTTCTACCCAATCGTCTGTCTCTGGGGTGATATTTTTATCACGCAGTTCCTGCTCAAGTTTCTCCCACTTAGGAATGCCAACCTTGTAGCCACCTTGCCCCATAGTATGGTGATACTTCTTCTTAGCAGCATTCAGCTTATTCGTTTCAGACATTTTCTTAGCTTTTTCTGATTTCTTGTATTCCACAAACTCATCCCAGAATGGTTTTATCTTCTCAAACTAAATATTCTTGAAATCGGGAGTCTTCTTTTTCACGACATAGTCAAGGTGCAATCTTTTCTTCCAGATTGGTGAAACACCGGCCATCTTCTTCAAAGCCCACTCCCGACCTTAGCCTCCATGGCTCTCCCATGTTGTAAGGCGTCCTCAATCTGGATCCTCCGCATTTGGATCCAGCTCTATCTTCGTAGTTTGAAATTAACCATGAGCCTCTTCCACAAGAAATCTTTGGCGTGGTTAGGGACAAATAAACATGTTCCTCTTCATCCGCATTAGCAGGACTATTCCAATTTCTAATGGTGATCGGGATTAAGTCCCTAACGATTACTCCGCATTGTGCCACAAATTTGGTTGCGACAACTTCGAGCTGTCGGCCGCCGTCTGGCGACATCTTGATCCTGAACCTCTCATGGTCTTGCAACTTTTTGGTTGGGCCTCGTCGATCTTTTCAAGAGATTCCTTCGATCCGAGGGCTAAAAGAAGAAAGATCGCCGTTACTATTTCTATATAGATAGCAGATGATTAATTAATGAATTGATTTATATTACATGCACCTTGCCGAGCGGTCGTCTTCTCGATTACATAAGGCATCGCCTTCTCTCATGAAGGCAACACCTTCAACCTCAAACAAGTTGTCTACTCCGGTAAAGAGGATCACCCTCACCGGAGTTGTTCGTAAACGTTGATACGTCTAAATTATCTTCCCCACGGATCACACCTTGGATCAACTCTTCCTTTTCTTCGTCTCGGCGTGTGGGTCCATATTTTCTGATAGGTGGAAAACGAATAAGTCAAAGCGGCTAAAGGAGAAAGTTAAGTATGGTGTTGAGAGATATAAACCCTAATTCAGAGAAACCCTAATATATACATACACAATAATAAAATGAAGAGAAAGGGAAACCGTAGTAGATAGGCACATCGTCGAACCCACATGCACCTAAGTTGTTTGAAAATGTGAATCGGTCAGGGCTACCCACGGTGATCCGACCAGTGGGGCTAAAGACCAATAATACCAAACTAATTAATAAACCTAATAATACCTAACTAATAATAAACCTAATAATCCAAACACCAAAAAGAAAGGGAAACAATCAACACATGGCATCGATGCAATGCTCAAGCAAGTATGATGATATGACAAGTTAATTTGCATTGGAATGTAACCCTAAGAAATGCTCGACGATTTAATCGGGTTCGAGGGTGAAAACCTAACTCGGAGAAACTCCTAACACATGAGAGGGGTGGATTTGTTCTTCTAATTAAACTTGTAATTTAAGTTGTTGAACAATGCATGATTATAGCTTAGATATCTAGGTTTCATTTTTCTCGAACATTTTGATATATTATTCATATTTTTATGACTTATAGATTAAAAGTTATTGAATTTATAAGATTATAATTATTTTCAAATTATTAAAAGCTGGTTAAACTTTTTACACATGAGCAAACCTACCCACGTGGGATCGAGAGGCCGGAGCCACCTCGTGACCACACAAGCAAAAGTGGCTCCTGGCCGATGCAGGTGACGCCACGCCGGTGGCTTGCGGGGCGATGATCGGGAGCAGCGTTAGGGGCGATCTAGGGCGTGTGCGTGCTGCGTTAGAGAGAGGAGGTTGAGGCGAGCCAAGAAAGCGGCACCGCCTCCAAAAGGTCACCGGAGAGAGACACGGCAGCGGCGGTGGTGGCAGTGTGGTCCACAGGAGGATGAACCAGAGCGAGAGGGCGAGAGAGGGTCCACGAGGACCAAAGAAGATACCAGTGTGCGGTGGTGGTGTCGGGAGGCGAGGCGAGGTCGGAGCCGACGAATCGACGGCGGCGATCGTCGGGCTCGAGGTCGTGGCGGCGGCGATTGGGGCCGATTCCTTCGGGGAAGCCTCGGGCGGCGAGGAAGCTTCTGCACGCTGGTGGGCGAGGCGGTAGGGCGTGCACGGCGGGCAGCACTGGCGTCGTCTGCGAGAAGAGAAGAGGAGGAGATGGGGAAGAAGAAGAGGGCACCAGTTATAACCAAAGGACCTTTAGTCCCGGTTGGTGGCTCCAACCGGACTAAAAAGATACGTCGGAGCCACCAGCCACCAACGGACCTATACTCAATATTTTCAGAGCCAAGCGTTGGCCTTGAGGGTCTTTAGTCTCGGTTGGTGGCTCCAACCGGACATATTCTGCTTTCAAAAAATTCGTATTTTCTCTGTTCCTTTATTTTTTATTTTGGGGTTTAAATTTGTATTGTTTTTTAAATGATAATTAATTTGGAATTTAGAAAAACTTTAAACATAAGAAGTGTTTGGATTTGAATAAATAATTCAAAAACATATTCTATTTTTAAAAAATAATTAATGTAACCTTTTAAAATGAATTAACTTATATTTTTGAATATTAATTTGGAATTTAGAAAAACTTTAAACATAAAAAGTGTTTGGATTTAAATAAATAATTCAAAAACATTTTCTGTTTTAAAAAATAATTAATGTAACCATTTAAAATATGAACCATTTACAATTAAAAATGAATTAACTTATATTTTTTAATATCAATTTGGAATTTAGAAAAACTTTAAACATAAGAAGTGTTTGGATTTGAATAAATAATTCAAAAACATATTCTATTTTTAAAAAATAATTAATGTAACCTTTTAAAATGAATTAACTTATATTTTTGAATATTAATTTGGAATTTAGAAAAACTTTAAACATAAAAAGTGTTTGGATTTGAATAAATAATTCAAAAACATATTCTATTTTTAAAAAATAATTAATGTAACCTTTTAAAATGAATTAACTTATATTTTTGAATATTAATTTGGAATTTAGAAAAACTTTAAACATAAAAAGTGTTTGGATTCAAAAAATCACGGGCGATAGATCATGTACCTGTAGTACAAACGGACCACTTCTGCCGATTCTAAAGACATTTGTCCTTTTACCCGGATGGACGAAAAGGTTTGAGATGTACCGGTTGGGAGATAGTCCATGTAAGGTGGTCTAGTATTTTAGGAAAATGGGACGGTAGCATTGTGAAACGGCATTTTGGTGGTTACTTCACCAGCGACGATTTTTTCTTTCGGAAAATGGAAAAGGGATTTTCCGTGCGAAAAGGAAAACTTCCTCCGCAACATTGTTCTCCATACCAATGTCCACACACATGCATAATATGGGCACAACATCACAAACTATGCCGTGATTCAACATAACATCGGTCATTTGGACCGAAAGCCATGAAACCTCGAACATGATAGGTCATTTTGTGAAGGTTTTTTGAAACATGATCAATATACCAAGTCCGTATTTTTCCTTTCAACTATGTAACATAATATGACACCACGAAGGATTTTCATTGTTCGGGTTTTTTTTGAATTTATTATGCCCGTTTTGAATTATCTGAATTTCTAACTATGGTCGAACCGGTGTGCATGAAGATAGGGGACGGCATCGTTAGAACTTGCATTGGATCTCAAGAAACCACATATTGCGAGTGTAAAATGATTTTTCAAAAATCACGGCGATAGATCATGTACCGTAGTACAAACCGGACCCACTTCCTACCGATTCAAATAGACATTTGTCCTTTTACCGGGATGGACGAAAAGGTTTGAGATGTACCGATTGGGAGATAGTCCATGTAAGGTGGTCTAGTATTTTAGGAAAATGGACGGTAGCATTGTGAAAGCATTTTGGTGGTTACTTCACAAAACGACCCTTTTTGCGCTCGGAAAATGGAAAAGGGCTTTTCCGTGCGACAAAAGGAAAACTTCCTCCTGCAACATTGTTCTCCATACCAATGTCCGCACATGCATAATATGGGCACAACATCACAAACTATGCCGTGATTCAGACATAACATCGGTCATTTGGACCGAAAGCCATGAAACCTCAAACATGATAGGTCATTTTGTGAAGGTTTTTTCAAACATGATCAATATACCAAGTCTGGTATTTTTCCTTTCAACTATGTAACATAATATGACACCACGAAGGATTTTCATTGTTCAGATTTTTTGAATTTATTATGCCCGTTTTGAATTATCTGAATTTCTAACTATGGTCGAACCGGTGTGCATGAAGATAGGGACGCATCGTTAGAACTTGCATTGGATCTCAAGAAACCACATATTGCGAGTCGAAAATGATTTTTCAAAAAATCACGGCTAACATGATCATTGTTCGGCACAAATTTAGTCTGGATGTATTCAAACCGGGACTAAAAATATTTTCCGCCATTTCCACCTCTTCCGCCAAGTTTTCCGCCCTTTCCTTTCTACTAGAGCTTTTAGTCCGGATGTAGTCACTAATCGGGACTAAAGATATTTCCGCCATTTCCCAAAGCTTCACGCCAAGTTTTCCCGCCTTTCCTCTATATTTAGGGTGATCGTGTCATGGCTATCCACACATCCACACCTTCCTCTCTTAGAACAATGGACAACGCCATCTGGGCCATTCGACCCTCGAGGAGACCGAGGCGGTGCGCCCAACTACCCTTGTCCACGGGTACTACCGCCCGCCGGATCTTGGCCGAATCTTGGAGGGTTCTGTCCTCCTGTCCCTCAAGGTTCCGCACGTCAGCGGCCATCACAAACCACTTCTACCACGAGCTCACGCCGAGCAGCGGATGGATCCCAGTGGGATCCCGACAACTATGACACTGGAATGCCTTCTTCGCTAATAGGCGTGAAAGGGAGCTCGCCACGAGGGTGATGGCCCGCCACGGTGAACCACAACGAAGTCGGCCGTAAAGCATGGTGGGAGAACCGTACTATCATCAGTGATGTGCTACATCGCCGGGGAGACCATCCTCGCACGGTGCCCACGAGTCCACCCGCCACAGCCCCACACTGTCCGGCGGTAGCGGCATCGTCTTCAGAGACCCTCTCCCACCCCGTGAATCCGAGGCTGGAATGGCCCCGTATATGCCATGGATGGGCTGAGGATCCTCGGAGTGACGATGACGATGATGATGACGACGACGATGAAGACCCTGAAGCTGCGTACTATAGGACTAGGCATGATTATGACTAAAGGGGGCGGCTTTAGGCCTGAGTGTTAGCTAGTCCCGATTTGTCCTGGTTTTTAATATTAATAAATGTCTTAAGTGTTACCTAATAAATAGAGGGAAATGCCTATATAAAGAGAGGGTTCATATTTAGTCTCGGTTGGAGAAACCAACCGCGACTGAAGGGATTGCGGCAGAGTGGGCCAGACAACACTAATAATAGGGGTGAGTGTCGACATTATGTCGTGCGGCTTGTACCTTGTCCCGGATGGTGTCACCAACCGGGACTAAAGATGAAACTTTAGTCCCGGTTGGAGACACCAACCGGGACTAAAGATGAGTCAGCACTAATAATAGGGGTGAGTGTCGACATTATGTCGTGAGTGTCGACATTATGCCAAGCTGCTTGTACTATAAATATGCATCCTTGTGAGTCCACCTCCAGCCAGTTTGAGGCATCTCCAAGATGGTTTTAGAGAGCGAGGACACCACTACGGCCGAGGCAGATGTTGACGAGCCCAGCCTCCGCATCTCCGAGAAACTGGTCATAGAGGCACTCCTAATATGTGAAATTAGTTAGCTCAGGCGTATTGATCTAGTTAGTGAAGTTACAAGCTGCAAGATGGTTTTCGAGCGGGGACACCACTGCGGCCAGTTGAGGAGATGCCGACGAGCCCAGCCTCCGGCATCTCCGAGAAACTGGTCATAGAGGCACTCCCTAATATGTGAAATTAGTTAGCTCGAGGCGTATTGATCTAGTTAGTGAAGTTACAAGCTGCAAGATGGTTTTCGAGAGGGGACACCACTGCGGCCAGTTTGAGGAGATGCCGAGCCTGGGCCCTCCGGCATCTCCGAGAAATCTGGTCATAGAGGCACTCCTAATATGTGAAATTAGTTAGCTCCGAGTATTGATCTAGTTAGTGAAGTTACAAGCTGCAAGATGGTTTTCGAGAGCAGGGACACCATCGCGGCCAGGGAGATGCCGACGGAGCCCGATCCTCCCATCTCCGAGAAACTGGTCATAGAGGCACTCGGTCCAGCCACAAAATGGAACTAACACTCAAGACATTTATTAATATTAAAAGCGAGACTACAAAACCGGACTAAAGGCCACAAACCGCGAAGATATCCTTGGTCAAGCCACAAACCGCGAAAGACATGAACTAGAGTTACATAATATGAGCATGAACTTCTTGGCATATGTCATTCCTTATGACCGCTTTGACGTAACCATGGAGCATCTTCTTTACTTAACGGAATGCTTGGGTGGGTTTCACTGTGAAGGGCGGAATTTCATCAAACTTATTATAATCTTCTGACATGTCTGTCTTGTCCTCGATTCCCACGATGTTTCTTTTCCCTGAAAGAACTATGTGACGCTTTGGCTCATCATATGATGTATTCGTTTGCATATTTTTTTGTTTTTTCGGTCTGGAGGACATGTCCTTCACATAGAAAACCCGAGACACATCATTGGCTAGGACGAATGGTTCATCTCTATAACCAAGATTGTTGAGATCCACTGTTGTTATTCCGTACAACTGGTCTATCTTTACCCCTTCCCCATTCAGGTTGACCCATTTGCAGCAAAACAAAGGGACCTTAAAAGAGACTCCATAGTCTAGTTCCCATATCTCCTCTATGTAACCATAATATGTGTCCTCTTGTCCATTCTCGTCTATTGCATCAAAGCGGACACCACTATTTTGGTTGGTGCTCTTTTTATCTTGGGCGATCGTGTAGAATATATTCCCATTTATTTCGCACTTTGGAAATTCAATACAAGAGAAGATGGTGACGCTGCCAAGTATAGCTGATCTCCAACAGTGGTGTCATTCAAGAGATGTGTCCGCATCCAACCACCGAAAGACTTCATGTGTTCATCTCAGAATCCATGATTCAGGCTTCCCGGGTTTTGGGCGTACAATATTCTTGTGTTCCTCCATATCTGGAGCTGCCAAGGTGGAATTATGTAGAAGCGTGTAGTGTGCTTTAGTGAAAGAATCCCGTCCCTACATATCATTGCTTTCTTTCCCAGCGTGCCTTTTCCACTTAGTCTTCCCTCATGCATGAGTCGAAACACCAATCGGCTTAAGGTCGGGAATAAAGTCAACACAAAACTCAATGACCTCCTGCTCCATATCCCTTGGAGATGCTTCCTTACAGTCTAGCAGTTATGAACATATTTCTTTAAGACTCCATGAACCTCTCAAAGGGAACATATTGTGCGAAATACGGACCGAGAATGGCAATCTCTTCCACTAGATGAACCAGAGATGCGTCATAATATTGAAGAAGGATGGTGGGAACACCAATTCAAAACTAACAAGACATTGTACCACATCCTACAGAACCTTGGCGAATATCTGGATTGATTACCTTCGAGATATTGCATTGAGGAATGCACAGCTTCACAATGGGTACTCGAACATTTTCGGTAGAAGCCCCCTCAATCGGAAGCAAGCTGCGTCATAATCACGTGATCCATGAGACTTTAGGTTTTGGAACTTTTCTACGCCATATTTATTATGCCATTTATATTAGATGAGAAGCCAGCGGCACCTTGATATCTGTAAAGGACTTCAAAAATATTTCCTTCTGCTTTGGTAAGAGCATAGGCACGACTTAAGTGACGCCCTTTATCCGTCTTGTTATCTGTATGCATGTTCTTTGGGTCTTTCATAATTTGTTGGTCCTCCGTGCTTGGTGTATCTTTTGTCTTCCCATACGCCTAGGAATCCTAGCAGGTTCACGCAGAGATTCTTCGTCACGTGCATCACGTCGATTGAAGAGCGGACACAGGACTTTCAATATGGCAGCTCCCAAAATATAGATTTCTTCTTCCACATGGGTGCGTGTCTGTGGCGGCGTCGTTCGAACTGATTGACCGGGACCCTTTCCAAAGATTACTTCTATGTCCTTGACCATACCAAATACATCATCACCACGGTGGGAGTTCGGGCTTCTTCCGGTGATCTGCCTCACCTTTGAAATGCTTGCCTTTCTTTCTTCATGATTGATTGGTGGGAAGAAATCGTCGATTCGCTAGGTACACAACCTTCTTGCATTTATGCAAATATGTACCTTCGGTCTTATCTAAACAGTGGGTGCATGCCTTATATCCTTTGTTTATGCATCACGAAAGGTTACTAAGAGCGAGCCAATCATTGATTCTGAATAACAACCCTCGTAGATTAAATGGCTCTGTTTGTTCTCATCACGCACGTACACCTGGTTTGTCCCACAACTGTAAGAGTTCTTCAACTAATGGCCTAAGGTACACATCAATGTCGTTGCCGGTTGCTTGGGCCTTGGATGAGCACTTGGCATCATAATGAACTTACGCTTCATGCACAACCAAGGAGGCAGGTTGTAGATACATAGAGTCACGGGCAGTCTTTGTGATTGCAGCTCTGCTCCCCAAAAGGATTCATGCCATCGTGCTTAGACCAAACCATAAGTTCCTTGCGTCACCTGCAAAGTCTGGAAAGTCTCTCTCGATTTTCTCCACTGTGACCCATCAGCAGGGTGTCTCAACTCCCCGTCTTTCTTACGGTCTTCTTTGTGCCATCGCAACAACCTGGCATGCTCTTTATTTCTGAACATGCGTTTCAACCTTGGTATTATAGGAGCATACCACATAACCTTAGCAGGAACCCTCTTAGGAGGCTCTCCCTCAACATCACGAGGTCATCTCGTCGATCTTATACATGCAACGTTGCATACCGGCATTTATCTAAATTCTCATACTCCTTACATGATGAGGATGCGATCATTAATGCATGCATGTATCTTTTGCACATCTAATCCCGGAGGACAGAGTCTTCTTTGCTTCGTAGGTACTCTCGGGAAGTTCGTTATGTTTTGGAAACTTGACTTCATTATTTTCAGCATCTTTTCAAATGAGGAGTCGGTTAGACCACACTCGCCTTCCATCGCAACAATTCCGATGTCGTCGAGCTTTGTGCTGCCATCTTCACAATTTGGGTACAACAATTTCTTGTGATCTTCTAACATGCCCTCTAACTTCAACTTCTCATTTTACATTTCACGGTCTCGCTTTGCATCGAAATGACCCTACCAAGTTCATCAGCCGGCTCATCTGATGCCCATTCTTCACCTTTTTCCTCTCCATTATCTTCCATTGCAGTATCACTGTATTCAGGAAACATATGATGATAGTTGTTATCATCATCTTCTTCTTCACCATCTTCCATCATAACCCCTCTTTCCCGTGCTTGGTCCAGCAATTATAGTTGGGCATGAAACCTTTCATAATCGGTGGCGCGAATGATTTTCGAGGAAGAGTGCCCCTTGTTGTTCCGACATTGAACACATGGACAACGTATAAATCCATTCTCTTTGTTTGCCGTAGCCACATTGATAAATTTACCCACGCCTTTGATATACCGGCTACACGGTCACCGTACATCCATTCCCGACCGTTCATCGCATCATATAAGTAAGTTTATCAAAAAGCAGGACATCATAAATAGTTAAATAACCAATTCACACCGACACATGAATTGTATCAATGACCTAGAAAAGATAAGATTGCTAACCTCGATCGAGGGAAATAAAGGAGAAAGCTCAAGTCGTCTCGGACACCTTTTATATTTTTGTTCTATGAGAAATTCAGCGATTTTCACTCAAACATTTCAACAAACACCTTCAATGCATGCATGAAAAAACTAGCACACACCCTCACACCTTACACCATTGAAAAAACAGTGGAGGCGGAGGGGCTGGGCGTTGCATTTATAGAGGCAAGGGTCTTTAGTCGGTTGAAGCCAGCAAGGACTAAAGGTGCGTGCCAGCCACGTGCTGTGGCAAACCTTTAGTCGGTTGGTGGCTCCAACCGGGGCATGCCTACCAACGGGACCCATGCCCCTGCCGCTCAACCGGACGCGTGCCAGCATTAGTCCCGGTTGATGGCGCAACCGGGACTAATGCTCCGAGGGGTCGCGAACGGATGGCCCTTTTTCCTCTAGTGATATATAGTAGTAATAAGGAGCTAGCTGGCTATAGCTATGACACGACGCCATCAAATTAGTCATTAGTCGCAAAGAGACTAGTGGAACTACGTCTTCATCAGAGATTAACATTATTAATCAACGTTTAGCTAGAGGTTCTGAATTTCCTTCCTCTAGTCTAGTCTTCAACGCATAGGGACCTTGGGATTCTTTAGTGGTTTCTGTCTCTTTCTCACGCTTTGTTTTTAAATTTGTTTGGAGCGAGCGAGATATGCAAAGTGTACACCTCGCGTGACACGGACAGCAAATCATAAACTATGGTGCTTGTGAGAGCAAAAGGTATGGCTCATCGTGAAACACATGTACTAATCATGCTTTGTGTGTTCATTTTCATATAGTAGATATAGTAAGTGGCGGCACAACATGCATTCATGAATGGAGTTTTTGTCCAAGTCAGAAAGAATAGCTTAACTATTTTACCTTCTTGGTCTAGAAAAACTAGTTTGCCTTCTTTCAGCTTTTGTGTACACATGGACGCCGGCAGGGCTTCCAATGAAGAAAGCTCCAACAAGTTTGTGCTTTAGCAGGTTTCTTTTTTGGTTAAGGGAGCTCTCAGTTAGCTAGTTTACTTATGCCTAACCCGAAGTCACGGCAAAACAAACATATAAAATAGCCGCAATACACTTAAACTATGAGGAGCATGCATGGCGTGCTGCTGTTTTCTAATCAACCACTTTAATCGGTTGATCATTGTCTCCCTTACTAATACTAATTAGCTCGCAAAGAATAGGAAATTGAGATCTCAATGCATCAAGGATTAGGTGCTGTTCCCTTTAAGGAGTTAGAGAGGAACCGATGTTGGCTAGGATCCTTTTCTTTAAATAACTAAAAATCGTGCATCAATTTTTTTTAGCTAGAAAAGTGGTAGCCTCAATATTATAAGCAAGAATCCAAATTTGTGTTCGCAACTTGGACCTAAGTGGTAAGATTGTATATCCACTGCTCCCGCCCGCTTTGTACCCAGTACGTCATCGATTGGATGGTGTCAATTATGTATATTTTGTTTTATTGTATTATGAAATAAAATGGAGTCGATGAGGTGTTGTTCATCATATATCTCTGAATTTCCTTTCCATGTAACTAAAATAATAACTTAACATGCATGGCATGGAACAAAGATGTCGTGCACTTTATGGCCTAGACGGAACGGGCGAAGAAAAAAGACTGAGATTTGGTTGATCTGATGGTATTTTATTAACATGATCAGCAATTATTTTGACATAGCAAAGCATAGTTATTTAGTTAGCTACCAATCATTCGCGAGATGTTTTATCCGTTTACATCCCTTGTATGAAGCTTACTGAACAAAATCAATACATTTGTTGTATGATACTCCTATTTTACTAGAAATAGTGCAATCAACCGAGTTTCTTTTTTCACATGAGTAAGCTACGATTTTTAAAACTTGCTACAAGTTGTTAACTATGATCATAAATGAAAAACTATACCTATGTCCCCAATATCTTTTCTAAAAAACACTATGTTGCACTAAAGAGCATGTTAACATGGTAGTCTATAAATATAAGAACCCAAGGCTACATTAATACTATAATATCATCATCAGTCTTGTGTGCACGCGTGTGTGTGTGTGTGTGTGTGTTTGGGGGGATGGGGCGTGTGCGTGCGTGTGTGTGTAAGATTCAATTTATTTTCCTTAGCATGATCTGAAGCGATGGCAAAAATAAGTTAGACTTGAATTTCTAAATTCTGTTAGCATGACCTGAACTAATGCATTTCAAGATAAGATTTGCATTTATAAATTTCCTTAGCATGGTCTGAACTTATGCATTTTAATATAAGATAGAGTTGCATTTGTAAATTTTCTTAGCATGATTTAAACACTCGTATTTCTAAATTTTCTTACTTGTGCATTATTTTGTCCGCATAAGGGAAATTCCATCTCTATTGAGGGTGCATTGAAGTTTGCATCGCTAGCATTGATTATGTGGTGTTTAGTTTCACATCGAAAGCATGTGCTTTGGATTACTATGTACTACCTTTGTTTGGGATTATAAGGACCGAGAGTTTTTTATTTTGTTGGAGATTATAAGGGCTATCTCATTTTCCTCTCACTTGTCTCATGCATGTAAAAATATTGGTGCATGCATAGATTAATGAAGTGAGTTATGAAGTGTCTTGGTATTAATGAAGATAAGTCACCAAGGAGACTGTCTATATTTTGCAGCCGTTGCCTACATTATGCAAAAAAAAAAATAGAGAACCATTGCCTTTGAACCTATGAATCCAGGGATGGAGTTTATCTCCTCTCCAATGATGGTTTTCACCCTGCTATGTTTTTTTAGGAAAGATTTCGCTCCTTCGTTGGACCATCTGGTTTGGTTACTTATGTGGATTTATCGAGTGGATTGTTCGGGGCTTCATCTCAGGACACATCATCATCTTGTCACCATATCATCATGGGATCACCGTTAAGCGCCTTTATTCAGCTTGCAATTGCCATCAACATCGTTCGAGATCTTCGTGTCCATTGTCGTGAAAGGCCTTGGTCATGGATTTAGAATGTCATGCTTTGGATATGATCCACATGATAATTATTGCTAAGATGATAAGAGAGGGATGCATGGATACACAACATATCTTTAAAATTCAAGACACGTTTCCAATACATAATTCTTCAAATATTCATTGGTGTAGCTCCACTTTTATTAGGATACTTCTAAAATCTAATTGGATGATACTATAAAATCAACTAATGATTTGTATATTGCATTGCGTGTAGATATGGTTTCAGAGATAGAGATGGTTTTATCCTCTCTCTCTCTCTCTCTCTCTCTCTCTCTCTCTCTCTCTCTCTCTCTCTCTCTCTCTCTCTCTCTCTCTCTCTCCCTCCTTATTGATTATGTGCCACACACGGTCGGGGTTGCTGTTGGCGGCATCTATGGGTGTCGCTACCTTGTTGAAGGCATCGGTATGCAGCTCCCATCTTCCCCTTCCCAACATACTCCGGGGGAATCCTAGATTTGGTCTCCAAATCGGATGATGGCGGTGCCAGCTAGTGACGTGTCCCCTCTTGAAGGCATCATTCTTGGAGGTGGATTCGGCCAGAGGGACATGTGGTTCGTGAAGGTGTGGGACGGTTTTCACCTACAGGAGCCCTCTCCACATGCAAGGAGTGTTAGATGAGCCCTTTGTTCTTTGCTCGTGGGCTTAGACACTACTAGAGAAAAGCCTATGCGAGGCGCACCTAAAAGCTTATGCGAGGCGCATATCATATGCGCCTCTAGCTTCAAGCCTCGGGTATTTTTTATGCGAGGCGCATATGATATGCGCCTCCTATACTTCACATATGTGAGGCGCATATCGATATGCGCCTCGCATATGTAAATATGCGCCTCGCATATGTTTTACAATGCGCCTCGTATATTTATAGTATATGCGCCTTCTATAGTATCCTATATGCGCCTTCGGTAATATTTTCGAAATTCAAGTTTTACTAACCACTATAAATAATAATATACAGATATTCAAATATACAATATAGTCCAGAATAAAGTATAAAGAGCACAGAATTTTTCAGAAACTTGCAATTTGCCAAAGCATAATAGAACCAACATGAATACAGTACATTACACATCAATCATGACATACAAGTTCATACATCAAGTGTTTGTGCCACAAGTTCACACCTCCGAGTACAAGTTCACAATCACATTACACCTCCGAGTACAAGTTCACAATCACATTACAACTCCAACGACGTAGCTCTACCTAGATGAAGTAGAACACATAACCTACCATGAAGAGCAACAAGGTGGTGATCACGAGGAAGTTCCTCCACTTCTTCCTTCCATGCCTCCTCCACTTCTCTTCCGCCAACTCTCTACTCTCATAGCCTTGGTAGCTGTTTCCCGAGAAGTTGTTCACTTGCTTCTTGCAGTCTTTCCACTCCTCGTACACACCTGGAACCCGACCGGCGTACACGACATAACACCTCGCCATCTCCTACATAATAAAGATGATATTACTTATGTCAGTGGAAAGCAATAGCTAGTAGTTCACAAGATAGAATCATGCATATATATATATATGGGTGCAACAAAATGTAAGAAATCACGTTCTAATCATCGGCATTTCGAAGAAAGACCAAAAAAAGCAAACCAAGAATGACTTGAATTAGTGCCTCATACTTAGATTGGGCACGGAAATAACAATGCTCGTTGTTCGATCTCATGCGGCAAGTAGAGTATATGCCCAAATTACTAGTCTACTTGGCACACAAGTTCCAACAGCGGCATAGTCATACACGTGACACCACAACACGTTCTAATCATCGGCATTTCGAAAAAAGACAAAGAAAGAAAACCACAAGAAGTAGTGGAGCAATGACAAATGAAAAGCAACAAGCACTTAAAATAGTTCGTAACACAAATAACTAGCTCGTGTCTCTCACAATCAAGTTCAACGGTTGACGAAACATATTCTAGAGGTTTTGCTAGGCAAGTTTAACATAGTGATAAGAGGTTACAACACGAGTTCGGAACTAACAGCTAGGTACCCAGGCAATGCAATCATGAAGTCTTCTTCGGCTCTTGATTCGGCTTTGGGGGGCATTGATGAAGCCCGACCGAGTTTTCGCCATTTGCATGAACATCCTGCCGTCACCCTGCTGCGCTAAGCATTCGTCTATCTCCCTGTTGGACGGTGTATAGCCGCCGTAGAAGGTGCCTCCGGTTTTTATGAATCCACAGTACGATTGTCGCGATCTCCTCACGGATGTTGAAGAAGTGTTGCCTGAGGTTGCGAGCCTGTATGCATGCAAGCTTTTTAGCCCACTTCACGAGGTCAGATGGCGGCGTTTTGGTCTCCATTTCATTGAAGAACGCCTTCATGTGGTAAATGGCGTAGAAGGCATCCTTCCCATCGGTGGCTGCTTGTGTGAGCAAACTTCGTTGTGTGGCGGAACACGGCGCCGAACTTTACATGTGGCCTTGCGGTTTGGCGCCTCATTGCGGCGTAGCCAGTGAGAGCGCCATCAAGAATTTTCTTGATATTGGTGTAGTTTTTTTGGATCGCACTGTTTGAGTCGAGGTACAAGGCCGTTGAGTGTTTCAAATTCAAGCTTATGAGCACACAGCCTGTCCGATCATCCTCCGTGATGGGATGGAAGGGAAGGAGAATCACATCCTTGTCCGAGTATGTTTGCAGGAAGTTTGAGAGGTAGTCGGTCGCCAGATCTATGGCCTCAGCATCTTTCAGGACGGCATCACGCATGAAGTAGGGATCCACTATCTGGATGCTCGGGATCTTGTCTCTGGTGATATCCATGGCCATATTGAGGGAGAACAGCCGGACCAGGGTATTATGCAGTCGAAACCCGTTCAACATGTCAAACAGGTCGGTATGCCGCACGTAGAAGATATCCCCGGGAAGTGCGGTGTGCGGCATATGAGAAGGCACCTTAGCCTTGAAAGCGAGTACGATGATCGTTGTCGCGAATGCGACAACTGCTCAGTGAGACAGCCATAATGAATACTACGCATAAGCGAGCTGCGACCTCGAGCATCGATTTACACATCATCGGTACACGCCACGTCTTGCGATTCCTGGCTTGCCCCAGCGCCGTCCGGAAAGAGGATTTGGATCCGGACCTGGTCACCCTTAGTCTTCCTTTGGCGACCCTTCTTTCTCTTGACGGCTTCGGCCACTGCGTTCACCTCACAGACCGTCTTATGGAGGGTGCCCGGGCTGATCAAAGGACCTACTAGCCTTGGAGGCTCGGTGAAGGGGACAGGTGACAGCGTCTCCTGACTAGTTGGGAAGAGACGCACCTTGCAAGGGGTTTCGTGGTCTGGTTGGGTCTCGGCAACTTGATGTGTGCTGATGGTCCCAGCTCATACAAATCGAGAAAACCTTGTGTTAACAAACTGGTCACCGTAGTTGGTCAATTTCTTCATCATCATCGGGATTACATGCCATGTTGTCCAAGTCTCCCATCTCAAGTCTTCATCATGTCTTTGGTTGTCTTGCCTCTAGGGTGATGTTGAGCTGGTCCTCTGTCCCCAAGCGGATGGATCTTGACCATAGGTACAAGTAGCCGGTATTGAGGACGCTGCCGTGTCCTCATCATCCCATCCTTGAGGTTGAGAGGAGGTTCCACTTGCTCGTAGCCAGAAGCACCATACTGTATTTGACCCTCATCATGTCAGGTGGCATTGTGACATTGTGCATTTTGCGGTTCTCTGGTTGAACAATAGTACCCTTGGCAACATCCATCAACTGGCCGCCCACCCAGTGTAGGGGTTCGTAGCATGGAAAACAAAAATTTTCTATCGCATACAAACAAACAAGCCAAGATCTATCTACTAGATTGTAGCAACGAGTCGATGGAATAACTTACCCTCGAAGATTCCAAAGTGTTTAACGAGAGCAGATTCTCGTGGGTGATGTAGTCGTACACTTCCGATCTCAAGATCGTGACGATCCTTCGGCGCTGCGTTAAATGGCGCTTCCCGATCGGTCACGTTGATTTCGGCGAAGACCTTCCTCCCTTGTTCCAGTGAGCGGAGGTTGTAGCACTCTCCTCGTGATTCCGGCAACGGCGTGGTACCTAAGTAGAGGGAGATCCCATGAGGCTTCATAAGCCTTGAGCGAGTATGGTGGAGTATGAGAGAGAGCTATTAGTGGTCTAGGGATTAGACACACCAATTAGAAGGATCTAAACCGCAGCTAGAGCAATTAGAAGCTCTAAACCAAAGCGGCTCTAAACCGGAGATTAGAGGATAGGAACTTGTGTGTCTAGAGGAGGAGGCCCTGCCCTCCTTTTATAGGTGGAGGGCTGGCCAGGAAGGGAGGAGTCCTCCCCAACTCGGCAAGGCTGGCCGGCTTGGAGGAGAGGACTCCTCCTCCAAGTTGGTTTCAACCTCCTCTTGCTTGTTTCCCACGTTTCTGTTTCCCACAGTTTCTGTTTTCCACAGTTTCTGTTTTAGCCGTTTGACTTTCAAAGCTGGCGGTTTGACTTTTCAGTTTTGGAACAGCAAGAACACTCAGACATGATGCAATCATTCAATGACACATTCATGTACCCTCCCCGGAGTCTTGGACAATCCGAACCTTCGAACATTCCCGATGAAAACACGGAATCATTCCCGAACTCAAAGGACTTTCCTTATATGAATCTTATTCTCCGGACCATTCCGGATCACCTCGTGATATCCGGATCCCATCGAGACTCGAACAACATTCGGTCTCTTTCTCATAATTCCATAACTACTCAAAACAACGTCGAATCCTTAAGTGTGTCTCCCTACGGTTCGTGAATTATGCGGACATGATCGAGACACTTCTCCACAATAACCAATAGAGGAATCTGGAAATTCATATGGCTCCCATATTTCTCGATTACTTTGCGATCGAATGAACCACTTACATACGATACCAATTTCCCTTTGTCTCACGATAGTTTACTTATCCGAGGTTATGATCGTCGGTATCTCGCATACCTAGTTCAACCTCGTTCGATAAGTACTCTTTTCTCGTTCCGTGATATGTGATCCCTTGAGCCAGTCACATGCTTGCAAGCTAATTGGATGACATTCCAGAGAGGGCCGAGTATATCTATCCGTCATATGGATGGACAAATCCCACTCTTGATCCATGTGTTTCAACCAATACTTTCCGAACACTCAATGCCACCTTTATAGCCACCCAGTTACGGTGTGGTGTTTGATGTCATCAAAGCATCCATCCGGTAAAGGTGATATGCATGATCTGATGGTCGAAGGAATTAGGTTACTATGTATCAGAAAGCATATAGCAATTGAACTATTGAAATGACTTGATCTTTATGCTACGCTTATCTATAGGAGTATGTCCATCACATCATTCTCCTAATGATATGATCCTGTTGTTAATAACATCTCTATGTTCATGATCAAGAAACCATGATCATATATTAACCAACAAGCTAGTTTAACAAGAGGCTTTACTAGGGACTCTTATTTTAGTTTACAAATCACACAAGTATTAATGTTTCCGGTTAATACAATTATAGCATGGTATGTAAACATTTATCATAAGTGTGAAGATATGATAATAACCACTTTATTATTGCATCTTGGGCATATCTCCAACAGTCTCCCACTTGCACTAGAGTCAATAATCTAGTTTCAAACCTTTGTGTATTCAACACCTATGGCTTTCCTGTGTTGTATGTACACGATTGCTAGTGGTCAACTGATCTCCGGATCTGACACTTCCAGGTCCGTGTGTAATTGCATGTCTTTGCGTCTCTACGCATCACTCATTCTCTAATGAGATGGCTTTGTATAAATTTGGTCTTTCGGTGTGACCTTTAGCTCTTTGGGGTTAAAACATGTTGATAATATTGTCGCACAATATATCTTCATAGTATTATCCCACTGTGAACTACACCTAGTTTGATAACAAACTACTTAACACAAATGCCCTCTTTTGATGCTAAAATAGCAGTCATATATATAGCTTTTTGTTGTAGTATCAGTCACAATGTCTTAACTTTGGAACTCATCCAAATCCATTATGGAACTCACTTTCCATTATATTGTGCCACCCTTAGTTTAGATCGAGATAAACTTAATTTGTACTTTGTGACAAAACTAGTATCAATGTAGTACTTTTACAATGAACTAACCATCTATTTGTCACTTCTACAAATAATATACTCTTAGTTCTTCCAAAAGATCATAAGAATATCCTTACTATTGTCCAATGATCATCTTACGAATCATTCTGGTATATGCTCACAACATTTAGAGCATAGGACATATATGGATTTGTACATATCACAGTATGATTGATATAAATACTCTTTGTGATTTCATACATCAAGTATCAATCTATACTTGATTATTTGTTTCACTTTACCAAATGTCAATACACTTGAATATATCATCAACATTGAACTCTTCCAATCCTTTCTGTGCGACAAGAACCTTTTCTTGTAGTTTCTATATTGAACTCATTCAATATCTCGTCTATGTACTTCTGGCACAACCATATTAGCGTCTATTGATGCCAAATATTTTGGTTTTGCCTAAGTCTTTCATCGGGATGAAATTCTTAATATGTGTTAATAAAAGATACATTATTTCCAATCAACAATATGTCTTTCACATAATGTATTAGAAACATGTCTTAGCGCTCCCACTTAATTTCTTGCAAATGCAAGCATCTCCATCGTCTCTGATGAACTTTTAAACTCCTTTAACAGTTTCATCACAGTGAAGATTCCAACTCCGCGATGCTCACTTTAACCATTGAAGTTTGCATATGCTTTTAGCATCCTTTTGAATTAACAAAACCATATGGACCATGTTATGCACATGTCCTAGGTAACGATTCTATTAGAAGAACTTGTTTTGTTTATTCAACTACCATATAACAAATTATATGTAGTGGTTGCTACATTAATCCGTCTAGACTAAATATCACTATGAAAAATCAAATCTTGTCATAGTCAACCTTTGAACATTTTGTGAACTCTTTCCCAACATGTCGACTATTTCATAGATGTAAAACATCCATGTCTATTTCTTTATAGATCCAGACACAACTGTAAGGTCTTACACCTTTCTCGAGGGTCCTTCAAGTTCAAAACTTGATTTCTCGTTTATGGAACTATCACGGATTTTATGGCTTCAAGCCATTTGACGGAGTCAGGGCCCATCATCGCTTCTTTGCATGTAGTCGGTTCATTATTCTCAAATAATGATTCAACCCTCAAATCTTGGTATTTGATTGTTTACCCGATCTACTTGTTTCAATAGGAACTTAGATCTCCGTGACCACAACCTTTGAGGCACGTGAGCCATGAGCATTGTTCGCCTCCGAACACTTTTGGTCTTCGCAACTTGCACATATAGCTAAGGTTCTTTTAACCTTATCAAAGTTCTATTGTCCTCCCACTTTTCTTTTCACGAAAAATTCCTTCCCAAAGAAACTTGACGTTCTAAGCGACAAACACTTTTGTCTCTGGTGTTATGGAGGAATACTCAGATTATACAAAGACGAGTTCATCCGACTTTGGTTGCAAACATCTTTCTTATGCATAGCAAACCATTGTTTAAGAAAGGACAACTTGGGTTTTATCCCAAACCATAACTTTATATGGTGTCATTTCAGCAGTTATGATGGAGCTCTTTCGGTGGAAAAGCGGTAATCTCTAAAGCTTTTAATCTTTAAAATATAATGGCAGTTTTATGAATTATACCTTTGATCTTACCATGTCAAACAAGGTTTAATTACATATCTCGAACGCTCCATACCCTTATGGTGTTTCGGGAAATGCAAATCCACGGAACGATTCCTTAAATCTTAGGTATTATGCTAAACTCTGTAACTCAAATATCTTCCTTTATGATCTTTATCATAAACTGTTTATATTCTTGTTACAATGATTTTGCACTTCATCTTGAAAGTCTTTGAACTTTTCAAATGTTTCATACTTCATCCTTATTAAGTAAATATTCATATATTCACTCAAAATTTCGGAAAAAGCAAATGAAGTTAAAATCCATCGCTCTTGACTACACATAATGGACTTCGTACAACAATATGTACAAATTCCAATAAGCTAGTCTTTCGTTCCCTTTTGGCCTATGAACGAAGTTTTAATTATCTCTAGGAAAGTTTCACAAGTGTCATTTGATCAAAAATCAAAAGACTCCAAAATTCCATCCACATGGAGTTTCTTCATGTTTTCTTTTGAGATAATTTAAGCGGCGATGTCACTTCCTAAGTGATCTTTCAATCAATTTGTCTTTCGACATCTTTAGCACTAGTTTTATGGATGTGATGTCTCCAACGAGATTTGCGAATCCATCTTTTATGGATTACGGCAATTATTTGAACAACCCTTTTGTTCTCATAATACGATAAAACAAATCTTTGAAGGCAAGCTTTGATGTTTAACGAGCAACACAATAACCCTTTATTTGTTCTCGATGAACATCATCACATATTCTTTGCTAGTTACTTAGGCCATTGTAGTTCATGAATTGTGTTGTTTCGTATGACGATTCATACCAACAAATTCAGTATCAAATACTTGAGAACCACATTGTTTAATAAGCAAAGAATATAGCCATAACATGTATATCATCTATACACTTAAATGAACAATTCTAGTCTTTTCCTTACGCCATATATTTATGAGATTCTCTTTCAGCATTTCCTTTTGTTTGAAAGAATCTATCAACATCAATAGTGGAGTCATACATATGACATATAGTCCAAAGCGTGTATAATTAAATACCAATGTCTTTGGACTTGCACTTTGAAGTAGATCACCATCATCAA
The DNA here is from genome assembly GCA_030063025.1 of Avena longiglumis. Lineage (NCBI taxonomy): Eukaryota > Viridiplantae > Streptophyta > Magnoliopsida > Poales > Poaceae > Avena > Avena longiglumis. The sequence goes on from CP125974.1 coordinate 569,096,085, forward strand.
ATATTTGGTGTTCTTTCAAATTCCTTTCTTTAGTAATCTCTTGGTGTAGTAAACATTTTACCTACATCAAATATTCACCCTTATCATGGAATCGTCCATGATCAAGCTACTGTTAGCTTATAATGATGAATTATGAGTATAATGTTGCTATCCAAAACCTTTTGGAGGATTAGGACAACAAGTGTCTCCAACCTTTTGCAAATTCTCATCAAATATGAGAACATGACTTTAGCCATATTATACTCTATCATGTTGCAACCAAAACTCCGTTTTAGATATCACAATATCTTCCACACATCATGGTTTTACGAAACAACTCTTTCAGATCCTAGATAACCTTGATATTAAGACAATCCTTTGAATATCAAGAATCATGGAAACAAACATGATACTAACACTTGGAATTGTTACTCTTGATTTAATACTAATTATTAAACTTCATGGAGTAACCGGAACTTACTGAAAGTTTGCAATAGGACTTTTAAACTTTAGATTAACACTTCAAAACAATACGATACCGTTCGTAAAGTAACTAACGAATTCTATAGTTCTATTATCTCAATTATAACTAAGCGCAAGGTGGTAAGCGGATGCCAATGACTACAACATCTATGCAATTTCACTTTGATTTAGTTTATGATAAATTGAGTTCTAATTAATAATTAAATTAATCTAGGTGAACTCCACTCAAAACAATATCCCTCACATTGTTTTAGTGATCACACGAACCAAATCCACCACATCAAAACCGATCATCACGAGAGTTGATATAGCTTCAATGGCGAACAATCAACATGTTCATCATATCTACTATATGACTCATGCTCTACCTTTCGGTAATCCGTGTTCACGAGGCCATGTCCGTACATGCTAGGCTCGTCAAGATCAAACCTTAGTTTCGCATGAGCAAATCTGGCTTGCTCACGTTGTATACACTTGCGTAATCTAACACACCCGATCATCACGTGGTGCTTGAAACAACAAGCTTTAGCGGTGCTAACTAAGGGTGAACACTTTATGACTTGAAATTCATGTGCATGAGGGATCATCTTATAATGCTACGTCGTCTACTAAGCAATACAAGATGCATAAAGGATTAACATCACATGCAATTCATAATATGTGATATGATATGGCCTTTCTTCTTTGTGCTTCGATCTCCATCTTCAAGCGAACATGATCTCCATCATTACCGGCATTGCATCAAGGTCAATGACGCTTCTCCATGGTTGTCGTCCACCGGCTTCAACTATTACAACTACTTTGAATAGACACGCGGGTCTTAACATAAATTAAAGACAACCATATGGCTCCTGCCGGTTGCCAACTTACAATAAGGAACATTGCATACATCAAATATAATCACAATCATGGCCATATCACATCACTGCAAACCCCTGCAAAACAAAGTTAGACGCCTCTACTTTCTTTGCATGTTTTACGTGGTTTGGGGCTTTCAATAAGTGTCGTTCTAACTTATGAACATGAACCACAACATTGATACTAGTATTGTTAATCACCCGTTGTAAATTGGATCTTAACTATGCTAGGAGAAACAGGCACCCGCAAAGCCACTTATGCAATACAAGTTGCATGTCAAGCGTGGAGCAAGTATCATGAACGATGTCATGTAAGGTTAGCCCGGGCCGCTTCATCCCAACATACCGCAAGATGCAAAGTACACAAGAAGCAATCGACAATAAAAGCATCAACGCCCACAATGACCATTGTGTTCTACTCGTGCAACAGATCTACATATAGACACGGCTCTGATACCACTGTAGGGGTTCGTAGCATGGAAAACAAAATTTTTCTATCGCATACAAACAAACAAGCCAAGATCTATCTACTAGATTTTAGCAATGAGTCGATGGAATAACTTACCCTCGAAGATTCCAAAGTGTTTAACGAGAGCAGATTCTCGTGGGTGATGTAGTCGTACACTTCCGATCTCAAGATCGCGTAGACGATCCTTCCGGCTGCGTTCGGCGGCGCTTCATGATCGGTCACACGTTCGATTTCGGCGAAGACCTTCCTCTCCCTTGTTCCAGCAGGCGGAGGTTGTAGCACTCTCCTCGTGATTCGGCAGACTGGCGTGGTACCCGAGTAGAGGAGATCCCAGGCTTCCATTAAGCCGGGCGAGTATGGTGGAGTATGAGAGAGCTATTAGTGGTCTAGGGATTAGACACACCAATTAGAAGGCTCTAAACTGCAGGCTAGAGCAATTAGAAGCTCTAAACCAAAATGGCTCTAAACCGGAGATTAGAGGATAGGAACTTGTGTGTCTAGAGGAGGCCCCCCTCCTTTTATAGGTGGAGGGCTGGCCAGGAAGGGAGGAGTCCCAACTCGCCAAGGCTGGCCACCGGCTTGGAGAGGGACTCCTCCTCAAGTTGGTTTCAACCTCCTCTTGCTTGTTTCCCACAGTTTCTGTTTCCCATAGTTTCTGTTTTAGCCGTTTGACTTTCAAACTGGCGGTTTGACTTTCAGTTTTGGAACAGCAAGAACACTCGGTACATGATGCAATCATTCAATGACACATTCATGTACCCTCCCCGGTCTTGGGACAATCCGAACCTTCGAACATTCCGATGAAAACACGGAATCATTCCCGAACTCAAAGCGGGACTTTCCTTATATGAATCTTATTCTCCGGACCATTCCGGATCACCTCGTGATATCCGGATCCCATCCGAGACTCGAACAACATTGGTCTCTTTCTCATAATACCATAACTACTCAAAACAACGTCGAATCCTTAAGTGTGTCCCTACGGTTCGTGAATTATGCGGACATGATCGAGACACTTCTCCGAACAATAACCAATAGAGGAATCTGGAAATTCATATGGCTCCCACATATTTCTCACGATTACTTTGCGATCGAATGAACCACTTACATACGATACCAATTTCCCTTTGTCTCACGATAGTTTACTTATCCGAGATTATGATCGTCGGTATCTCTCTGCATACCTAGTTCAACCTCGTTCCGATAAGTACTCTTTTCTCGTTCCCATGATATGTGATCCCTTGTGAGCCATTCACATGCTTGCAAGCTAATTGGATGACATTCCACCGAGAGGGCCCAGTATATCTATCCGTCATATGGATGGACAAATCCACTCTTGATCCATGTGTTTCAACCAATACTTTCCGAACACTCAATGCCACCTTTATAGCCACCCGATTACGGTGTGGTGTTTGATGTCATCAAAGCATCCATCCGGTAAAGGTGATATGCATGATCGATGGTCGAAGGAATTAGGTTACTATGTATCGAAAGCATATAGCAATTGAACTATTGAAATGACTTGATCTTTATGCTATGCTTATCTATAGGAGTATGTCCATCACATCATTCTCCTAATGATATGATCCTGTTGTTAATAACATCTCTATGTTCATGATCAGGAAACCATGATCATATATTAACCAACAAGCTAGTTTAACAAGAGGCTTTACTAGGGACTCTTATTTTAGTTTACAAATCACACAAGTATTAATGTTTCCGGTTAATACAATTATAGCATGGTATGTAAACATTTATCATAAGTGTGAAGATATGATAATAACCACTTTATTATTGCCTCTTGGGCATATCTCCAACACCCAGTGCATTAGAGTGCAAGGAGTGTATCCCTGCGAAAGATCGACATGTAGGCCGAGCGTTAGAAAAACAGAGATCAAGTCATCGGTGTGGTTGAGCCTCCCAACTCTCACTTTAATTAGTTAGTTACCTTGAGGGCGTCAAACTCGGCCAATGTCGAGGCAGCGGCGCCGAGCTTGACCACGCAAGTGGCGGAGTGGCTGCGATGGCGCGGTGGTGCGGGCGGTGCCTTCGCGCGATGGGCAAGTTAAGCTCGAGCTAGAGGAGTCTCCACCACCACGGCCTGCTGGAGGAGTCACCAACGCCTCGGACGCGCCACATTGTCCGATTAGGCGGTTGAGGTTGGGAACGGTGGAGGCCCTGTTTACCACCCTTCGCCACTTGTTGTACTTTTCCATGTACGGACGGATGGTGTTGAGCTTCTCGTTCACTTGTGAATGGACTTGTGACTGGACTTGTGCGGACTTGTTCTTGGAAATTTGTCTCGGCGGTAAACAGCCTTGTTCACGGGATCTTGGACTATATTTGGAAAAGCTTCCTGTTCCTTAGGAGTTTTACCTCGGCTTTCGGCCTTCTTGCCCTTCCGCTCGGGATGCCATAGTACTCGGACCATGATATGCCGCCAAAGCCGACCACCACGACCAGCCAGGGCGCCAGAGATCGACACTCTTGGTCCGGTTCGGCACCCTATTAAAAGTGGTGTCCCACTTGTCGACAGTGATGGCGGCCCACAGGATGAGGAGCTCCTACACTCCTGCACAAGGAACGCGAAGCATTTGATCAGAAAACTGGACTTCATTGATTAATCATGAATGCAATTAATCGAATTGCATGCAAACTACTTACATATTTTTGCATGAAGTCCTTCACCCTCGGAGCAAAGGGGACGGCGGGATCCGAAGAATAATCAGAACCCCCTTTCGGCGGGGCAAACCGGGCCCTGATGAAGTTCTTTGCCTGCTCCTCCTTTATGTCGTCAAAGGGACGTGTCAACCCCTTTGGACGAGCGTCGGCGTCCTCCTTATCCCATTTGGGCCTCGCGGCTCTATAACCGCCAGAGCCGAGATGGTGGGTACCAATGTTTCAGGATCTCATATTCTTGCCCTTCTCAGTCCTGGCCTTGCCCAAGGCGGAGTTACATCTGGCCTTGAACACATTGTAGTCTTCTTCCTTGACCAGAGGCTCCTTCTTGACGAGCTCTGGATAACTTAGCTTCTCCTTGAAAATCAGATTCTTCACCCGAGCCTTCCAATTTGACAAGGCCTTGGTCATCCTCCCGAGGGCATACTTGTTCACCGGATTCCCTTTGAGATTGTCATTATTATACTTGTTTTCCTCATCACCCGGGAACGCCAGATCTTGCGTGCGCTTAGGAAAAGCTGGATGAGGAAACCCTTGTTCTCTTCGGCCTTCAGGTTCTCCATGTTGATCGTGACGATGTTCCGGAGGATTGCCGCGAGCTGGTTAGAGTAACCCCCAACAAATTATTCTGGCTCCAAAGGCGCACCTTTAGGGCTCACGCTTGTGATGATGGACCTTTTGAGGTCGACCACGATCGGGGTCCGATCCTTCCGAGACTTCTTCGATGCACTACCACCATCTGTAGTAGCTTCACCGCCGCCATCAGTGGTAGTGGCGTCGCCATCGGCGTCCCCCATCTCCTCATTGCCCGACGAGGTATCCTCGTCCTCCTCCATCTCGTCGTCCCGCGGAACAAATTCCGGGGCCTCTAGGGATTCCATATCCGCCTGCTGCTCCCAAAAGGGCTTCTGGCTAGAAGGGCCCCGATCCGCATTTCTAAACACACAAATAAATGAAACTAATAAGCACAAAAATTCATAGAAAATTTTGGCATGAACATTGCTAATTTTCTATGTCTAGGAGTGCCAGAAATTCGCCGGAACGGAAATGAATCAACATTCCGGTGAAACATTGGCAACTCAAAAAGAAAAACCTACACAAAAAGGATCAACTGCCATCATCACAGCCATTTTGCTGCTAGCATACACAAACACAAGCATTTTTCTGCTAGCATACACAAACACATACATATATAGGATCAGTGCCATACATACACAGAGGCACCAACCCTATATATATATCATGCTCCAGGCCATACATACACAGAGGCACCAACCCTGTATATTAATTTTCTCGACTTCAAGCATGCTTTTACAATTAAATTACTGAGAACTGAGAACTGAGGGCAAAACAAGTACCAAAACAAGGATCAAAATATATCACCTAGATGGTCATAAGCTATGGAAACAAATTATTGACCACAAGTATAAAAATGATAAACCCAACCTTTTTGCTTGTCCTGATAATGGTATCTCTCCCTTTTGGAAAGGGGCTATGTGGGCTGCTAGGGCTGCAAAAATGGGGTATCAATGGAAAGTTGGCAATGGACAGAAAACAAAATTCTGGGAGGACCATTGGTTTGGTACCTGCAGTCTAGCTATTCAGTTTTGTGATCTATAGTAGTTCCCACTCATATTCCAGCTGTGTGGAAGATTAGTGTCCCCCCTAGGTTACATGTCTTCCTTTGGTTGCTTGCCAATAATAAGCTACTCACTAGAGATAACCTGAACAAAAGGCAAAATTGTCTAATTTATCTTGTGTATTTTGCTCTGATGCATAATCTTGTGTTCGTTTATTTTTTGAGTCTGCTGTTGCCAAGGAGCTCTGGAGGAATGTACACTGACAGGCTCCCAAGGGCAGACAGATAAGCTTTCAATTACAAGTAGATGGATATGTGATAAAACACAAAAAACTGCTAACATAATTCACACGGCTGTCTTGTGGTGTTTGTGGAAATGCAGAAGCGATGTGTTTTAACAGATCATCTTGGCATGGGATTCAGGTGTTGTTTCAGAAGATGGACTGAGAACTGAGGGCAAAACAAGGACCAAAACAAAGGTGTAATTCTGTAGACTATTGCAGCCGACGTACTGATCTTCATTAAGAACCTCTGAAGTGTTCTAGAAGATGCCCAATCATGCAAGGGGGGCTAACTACCTGTAGGCCGTTGCCGATCATGCGGTTGATGGCTTTGCTGCCAGACAGAAGGAAGGGAGACCGGAGGGCTGGAGGAGGCCGGGCCGTTCCAAAGAACCGCACCGGAGGGCGGAGGTGGACGCCGGCAGCGGCTGAGAAACCCTAGAAGGGGAGGAGAGGGGAAGAGGCGTGGGTGGGTGGGGGGCGGGGACTCACCGGAGAGAGGGATTGCCAAAGCCGGATGAGCTTCCCTCCTTCACGGGGCGGCGGCGTCGGGCTCCTCCTTCACGGGGACGGCGGCGTCGGGCTCCTCCTTCACGGGGACGGCGGCGTCGGGCTCCTCCTCCACGGGGCGGCGGCGAGCTCCTCCTTCACGGGGACGGCGGCGTCGGGCTCCTCCTCCACGGGGCGGCGGCGAGCTCCTCCTTCACGGGGACGGCGGCGTCGGGCTCCTCCTCCACGGGGCGGCGTCGGGCTCCTCCTCCACGGCGGCGACGGCTTCGATCTATATGAGATATGTGAAGTCGTGTACTAGTTGTAGTACTAGATATGTGACTTGATGTGTGCCGGTTATGCGAGGCACATATCGCAAAGTGCGCCTCGTATAATATTACGCGAGGCGCATCTGGGCTAAATGCGCCTCGCATAATATGCAATCCTAGACAAATAGGGCAGTGCGCAAGTTTCTATCAACAAACACACATCAGCCTAGTGGTAACATGCCTTGTCCTATTTCACTGCTAGCCACCCAGGTTCGAATCCTAAGGTTAACAATTTTTTGGAATTTTTTTAAAGGCCATTTTTCATGTAAAAGCATTGTCCAAACACAATATGAACTATAAAATATACTACAAATATTTTAAATATTCAAATATTGCTAAAACAACAAAAGTGAGTATTCTCAATGAATGTGTCTTGTCGATACATAATATTCTCAATGCAATATTATTATAAAACACACATAATGAAAATTAAGAATGTTTTGATACATAATAGTAGGCCACACACACGACGGTTCTTGACAATGGTCGGAGCGCGCTAGCGTTTCTTGACAATGGTCGTCTTCTTGCCCTTCTTTGTCGCGGTTGCATAGGTTAGGTCCGGGACGTCTTCACTACTTCTCTTGAACGGAAGTCCTTTCTTAGGTAGGGTTGTGGTGTACGGTGTTTGGTTTCCATACCCGTCTTCTACCTTCGGGTCGCCGTTCTGGTCAAAGTCTTGCTCGTTGGCGACTCCGTCCATTCCGATAATGTTCCTTTTGCCTCTCCTGACGACAACCCGGCTAGGCTTTGACGGGTCTTTGATGTACCAACATTGGTCGACTTTGCTAGCCAAAACCCAAGGCTCATTTCTTGCGGGTGCGTTCGCGCTGGTGGTATTTGACGGTATAACCATCGTGGTGAAATACCGGTCTTCTTTCTCGACGCACTTGGCCCACCTGACACGGAACATCGACACCTTCTCCGTAACATAGTCGAGCTCCCAAATCTCCTCGATCCTTCTATAGTATCTTTCCGGGATGTCGCCGGTGTAGAATATCCCTGTTACCCCTGAGTTCTGGTAATCGCAGTTATTGTCTTTTTCCTCTGTGTAGAACGTGTATCCGTTGATATCGTAAGCCTGATAGGTCATGAGGTTGTGCGAGGCGCCCTGTAACAATGAGAATATGAGTTTATCTTCCTCCGAGTACTCGCCCTGCGGTGGATTAGCTATGACCTTCTCCCTAACCCACCGCGTGAAACCGGAGTTGTGCTCCTTGATAACATCTTCCTCCCTCGGGACCTTGCGCCCCTGATCAGCGTAATTATTCTTGATAAACTCTTTGTGCTCATGTATGTATGGATCAACCACCTGGAGGTGTTGCAGCGCGACCAGGTTTGCTCTTTCAAAGTCCTTGGTTCAGCCCTCCATGTTGACATGCTTTGCACGTCGACCCTCGCGGTGACCCCATCCAGCGAGCCTCCCGAGGTGCTTGTTGAATGGCATACCAAGAGGGGTCTCGGTTTGTAGAAAGTTCGAGCAGAAAGAGATGCACTCTTCGGCCAGGAAGCCGTTTGCTATGCTTCCATCTGGACGGGACTTGTTCTTAATGTATCCCTTGATGTGTCCATTGAGCCTTTCGAACGGCATCATGCTTCGCAGAAACGCAGGACCGAGCTGGACGATATCCTCCACGACATGGAGAAGCAGATGAAGCATGATGTCGAAGAAAGAGGGGGGGAAATAGATCTCGAGCTCGCACATTATCACCACGATCTCGTCCTGTAGCCTCGTGAGCTGCTTAATGCCTATCGACTTCCGAGAGATGACGTCAAAAAAGTTGCAGAGGCCAAACAGTGTTTCACGGATGTGCTTGTCCATTATACCTCGGATCGCGACCGGGAGTACCTGCGTCATTCGCACAGAGACGTCGTGATACTTCATCCCGCTGAAGCGCTACTTCGCCTCGTCTAGCCATCTTATTATCTTTCCCGCGTAGCCGTTCGGAAATTTAACTCCGAGGAGGCACTTCATAAACTGTATGGCCTCCTTCTTACTCAGAGTGAAGCATGAGGCCTTGAGCTTGACCTCTCCCTTCTTAACCTTTTTCCCCTTGCGACGACGGCTATTTTGTGTTTCTGTCTCCTCCTCATCATCGCTAGGTGGTGGTTGAAGTTCATCCCTGATGCCCATATGCTTCAAGTCTTTCCTTGCCTTCGGCCCATCTTTGGTCTTGTCGGTGTTAAGGAGGGTGGCAAGCAGACTCTCGCCCACGTTCTTCGTGATATGCATGAGATCAAGGCTATGAGGCACGCGGAGGATCTTCCAGTATGGCAAGTCCCAGAAAACAGACCTCGCCTTCCATACCTTCAGCAACGGCTCTGGCTTCTTCTGGGTCTTTCCTGGCGCAGGGCACTCCTTCCAGTTATTCAACACCTTGTAGATTTCCGCGCCACTCTTCTGGTGTGGGATTCCTCGGAGCTCGATCGTCCCATCGAACAGATGTCCTAGCTTTCTCCAGGCGTTATTCTTGGGAAGCCACCTCCGAACCCCAAGGAACACGGTTTTCCCGGACCCGGGATCTTTCTGTAGCTGGCGGTACGTTGTATTATCCTTGCACCTAACGCACCCATAGAATCCTTGGACCACCTGCCCCGAGAAGTATCCGTAACCGGGATAGTCTTGCACCGTCGTGATCACCGCCACTCTCATGTCAAAGTACTCTTGTCTCGAGGCGTCCCATGTACGGGCTCCTTCTTCCCATAACGTGGCTAACTCCTCTTTCAACAACGTGAGATACAGATTGATGTCTGTACCAGGTTGTTTTGGCCCTTGAACGAGCATACTCATGGTTATGTACTTCTTATTCATGCACAACCAGGGGGGAGGTTGTAGATCCATACAAACACGGGCCAGGTGCTGTGTGTGCTGCTCTGGCTTCCAAACGGATTGAGTCCGTCAGTGCTCACGCCCAGCCTGAGGTTCCTTGACTCTTTCCCAAAATGTTGGTAATATTGGAGGTCCAACGCCTTCCACTGGCAAGCATCCGAAGGGTGCCTCAACATTTCCTCCTTCTCCGGATCATCGTCTTCCGGCCTCTTTCTTTCCGCGTGCCAGCGCATGAGCTGTGCTTCCTTAGGGTCTGCGAAATACCGCTGCAAACGAGGAGTTAGAGGAAAGTACCACACCACCTTCCTAGGAGCTTTCTTGGTCCCTCTCTTGTATCGAGAGGTCTTGCACACCGGACACGTGGTCTTCTCTGCATCCTCGCCCCGGTAGATAATGCAATCATTTATGCAGACGTGATATTTCACGTGCGGTAGATTGAGAGGACACACGACTTTCTTCGCCTCAGCGATACTAATCAGACATGTGTTCCCCTTCTTGGGAAGAATATCGTGCCAGAATACAATGTTGTCGTCGAAACATTCGTCGGTCATTTTGTGTTTCGCCTTCATCTCCAGAGCCCTAAGCGTTACATTTAGACGGGTATCCCCGTCCTTGCATCCGTCAAACAATGGAGTGACCGCGTCTTTCTCCATTTGCTCCAGTTTAGCCTTCTCTCTACCGGCGGCTCTAGCGTTACTCGTCTCCTTGAGAAGCAGATCTTGGACATGAGGGTCTGGCAACCAGCTCGAATCATGGTCGGCACCTTGATCTTCGTGTTCATGACCGGCGCCACCTTGATCATCTTCGTGTCCATGCCTGACGCCACCTTGATCATCTTCGTGATCGTGACTAGCGTCTTGATCTTCGTGATCATCACTGGCATCTTGATCTTCACCATTATTGACATCCTCATCATCATATTCGTCATCACGTATCCATCGAGTGTAGCCATCCATGAAACTACGTCGAAGCAGGTGCGACTCCAGCATTCCGGAATCATGCCTTATCAGATACATCAGCTTGCAGTCCCGACATGGACATCTTATCTCTGTCTTGTTTGCACGTTCCATGTCGGCCCTCGCGCATGTCATCCACCTATCCACGCGGGCTTTGTTGATCAGTGGTCGGACCATGGCCGCCTGCGTGGTACAAAGAGCAAGAGAATAATTAGAGCATATATGGACGTGGATCGCCGGAAAAATTCGGCATGACCTCCCCTAAAAAGAGGACATCCGCGAGTGCCAGAAATTCGCCGGAAAAGAAATAAATCGACATTCCGGCGAAACATTGGCATCTCAAATGAAATCCCTGCACAAAAAGTAGCACCACAACACAATCATATAGTCGGTGTCTCCGACAACGCGCATACATGCAAGCAACGCCTTCACGCTTCCTCCAACAACGACTTGCGCAAGAGAGCCGGAGGAGAAGTAAATGGACATGTTGTAGATCTAGAGGAGCAAGAGACTTCACTTACATATGGGTGTCAACCAATGGATGTTGAGCAAGCTTCTATGGTGAATCAATGGGGGAAATGAGGTGGGGAGGAGGAGGGGGCGACCAGATTTGTCTTGGTGGAGGAGGAAGAAGTGACACAAGTGAGTGGGGTGGTAGTTGCCTCCATGTGCAAAAAGCTGGAAAAAGTGGTGCCAGGTTATGCGGGGCGCATATTGCACAATATGCGCCTCCTATAATTCAAACTATAGGAGGCGCATATAGCAATATGCGCCTCGCATATGCGGCCACCTACCACCGCCCGGGCCCGCAGGAGTTACTTGAGGCGCATATGACCATATGCGCCTCGCATATTATCAAATATAGGAGGCGCATATAACCATATGCGCCTCGCATATTCGTGCACCTACCAACACGCGGGCCCACACAGATTATGCGAGGCGCATTCTGTCCATATGCGCCTCGCCTATCTGATATATAGGAGGCGCATATGACTAGAATGCGCCTCGCATAATATGGGGCTGCTAGATTCCGTCCGTACAGGGATTATAGGAGGCGCATTCTTATCATATGCGCCTCGCATATTTTTATACTAGAGGCGCATGGAGAAGGAGTGTGCCTCGCCTATTATATAGGAGGCGCATATGGTCTAAATGTGCCTCGCGTAAGCATGTCTCCTATAGCCTTTTCTCTAGTAGTGAGAGAGGCATATGTCCTTCTATCTTGGCATGTCGTCCCTCTCTGGCGTCGTCAAGGTTGGCCCAAAAGCTCTTGGCAGATCCGATCGATACGGCGGTTTTCGGTGCGCACTTGGAGTGGAGTTGCCCGGCTAGGTATGTTGTGTGTTCCGCCTTCTGCGTATTGTATGTCCTATGGGGTTCTAGGTATGGCTTGCCGTTGTTAGGATTTTTGCCTGGTTTTCCTCAATTAAACCAAGCAGTCAGTTTTTCTATTTATCCATTGGATTTAGCATTTCTCCTGCTAACACTCAAAAAAAAGATCATGTGCCACATACTCCCTCTTTGCAAAAATGTTGTGCACCTTAGTTTTTTAAATCAAACAATGTAAAGTTTTCTAAACATGTAAAAATAAACATCTACAACATCAGATTAATAATATGAGAATCATCATGAAATATACTTTTATATCAAATGTATTTGACATTATAAATGGTGTTATATTGGCTATATACTTGGTCAAATTTTACATCTCGGATTTTAAAGAAACTAACATGCAATACAGTTTAGCAAAGAGGGAGTAGATATTTTTATATAGCGTGCTAAGAGACCCAAGGTCAAGCACCGGGAGAGATTCTTAATTATGATCACAACCGCATTAAAATGGCCTTTATTTGTCTAATGAGATCGATGCACAGGGGGCACTTAGTTAACCACTAGAGTACATATAAATATGCGTGGCCGCGTGTGTCCGATCGAGGAGGATACGATCCTCCCCACCTAAACTGTGATCCACCCACGGTGCCCCATGTCTCTGAGCTGAGCTATAGCTTAGCTAGCTGCTGATCGAGTCAGTGGTCTCGATCGGTTTCTCATCCGTTCACCAGCGAAGCTTCTGATCCTCAAGATCTCCAATAAGATTTCGTAGAGGCTTACCTGGCCCTTTTTTCATTTCCTAGTAGTCCTTTCAAGCCATCAAGGTGTCACACTTTGATGACAAAGATCTCCTGCACGATCATCTATGAGCAAATCAAGGTACGGTGGAAATCATAATTTAAACTATAAAGAGGAAATTCCGTACATATATATGTCACATACTTGAGGAGCACAATTTATTCGACATCACCACTCATAAAGGGCCTGGTTATTATATGCAATTCATTGGCTAAGGTATATATTTTAGTTCGCTCTATTCGATTTTGTTAGCTTTATATTATGGTGGGGTTGTGTTAGATGTATAGATAAACTCTTCACCCAATTTTCTTCAATGTCATTTTTGGAATGTAGTACGTTAGGATTTGCTCCGGAGGTACCATCTCACATGCTCATGTCGAGTTGAGATGTTCGGTTGTTCGAGGGAGTATTCATGGAGGACAGGGAGAAGTTGACACTCCATTGTCCGTGTGCGTACATGGTTTTAGTGTGTCGATGTCCGCATGAAAGCTGTGTCCAAATAATGAGACAATACGTCATTTATTCTTTCATTGTAAATTTGCTCGTGCTATATGGTCAATCATCCAAATAGCCTCTGGTTTATCTCCTCCTCGATCGGTAGTCAATGTTTTTGGCAACTGGATGAATGGGATTGTGGATAAATATGGAACTTTATTTAGGGTGGGAGCGCTTGCCATTATTTGGTCGCTTTGGCTATGTAGAAATGACAAGATTTTTAATAATGTTGTATCTTCTCCATTGCAGGTTATCTATCGGGCCACGGCTGTCCTCCGATCATGGACTTCTCTACAACGTATGGAGTTCCGCGACTTGTTTGCGGAGGGTTGTAGGCGGTTGGAAGAGACGGCACGAGATGTCTTCTCCCGGCATGGATGGCAGCAACCGCTGCGAATAGATCTTCCTTAGATAGTTGGGAGAACTATGCTTTCATTTTTATTCTTCTGTATTTCAGATTTTCTTGTTTTCGACCGAGACTGTGGTTGTTTGGCCGTGTGCATCCTAACTATGTAGGGGCCAGGTGTAAACTTTGAGTAATAAAGCGCCCATTTCAAAAAAAAAAGCTGTGTCCATGACAACTATGACATGGTCAACTGGTACTCTCCAACAGTGTTCTTGTTGATGTGGATCTTTAATTGCATCGGTGATGCTTTCTTCTTTTTATTTTTTATTTTATTTTTTCCGGCTGCGTGCATACTTAATGTTTAGACTATATCTCGATATTATGCTGTTGCAGAGACAGGGTGCACTTAGTATCAAATTTGATACTAATATATTCCTGTTATAAAAAAACAAAGTTAGGATATGTGGGCTCTTAGCTTGTATGTAATAATAACTCCTACAAAATCTTAAAGGCCCATTCCGGTTGTATTGTATGTGTCAAAATTTCAATCCCACATCAGTAGTCCTAGTGGCTGATAAGGAGGACACTAACATATTAGGCTGTCATGTATCACCTCCTTGTAGCATGAGAACAAGGAACAACATGGTGCGCGCTCGCCTCACCCACACTGCCATGCATGCATGTTTTGTTATCGATCCTATCCGGGCTTAACCTCGTGCAAAGTTTGTGCTTGATGAAGGGATAGGTAACCATAACAATAGCATGTTTGATACAAACTATGTATGTGCATTGTTATCCCTTGTACTCATGTGCGAGACATGCAATGAAAATTTTAGAATTCACAAAAAAGGATATGTCATGCTGGAGTTTATGGAAAAACTAAAACCGCTTCTACCGGCATATGGATAATAAGTCATGCATCTATCATGGATATAAAATAAATTGGACTACTTAGTTGGTTTCGTTAACCCTGTTATCTGGATTGCTACTTTCTTGAAGGTGTTGTCATGTTGCCCTTGTTGATGCTACATGTGTTGTTCATTGTTGGTGGTTCGGTTGGATGTGAATCCTCTGATGTAGCCCATCCTAACCTAGAGTCACTGGAATGTGGGCCCACATGTCAACGTCAGAGGAGTTGTGACTAGTTCAATTTGGTTGAGTAGTCCCCACACTATTCTTCTTGAAACAGGCTTGCGTCCAGCTATATTAATATAGCAACCACGATTGAGAACGCTGTTGGGCTAGACAGCACAACGCCCAAAAGAAACAACAAAGAAAACGAAGAAGAAAAGAAAATAAAACAAAGCCGACAGCAGTGGCTCGACGAAAATGAGGATGACCTGCCACCGCTGCACCCTATGGAGAATTTCCACCATGCTCCTAACACTCTGAAGCATTGCATATCAAGCAACACGTCCAGGAAGGAAAGCGATGACAACGACGCTGCTCCCCGGACTTGTCCTAGGATTTCCCCTTATACGCTACGGGAGGTGGGGAAGAGATTCACCCGACGCCCTTTAGGAAGGACGACGACACCCGCAATCGTCACCACATCGGTGTCTATACGACAAGGATTTCTCCCGACCCCTAAAAAAATCACACTCCCGGAGGCTTCGAATGGCTCCACCAAGCTCGACGCCCACCGGCACACGCCACCACGGTCTTGCAGTCACCATCGTCACCTCACCCTGACCCATGTAGCGAAGCTGGTAGAATCAAAGAGAGGAAACATGGCGAGGGCCGACGGTATAGTAACACGTGAGAGGGAACCGCCTCCACCGTCTTCTAGCGATATCCGACCAGATGCAACAGTAGGGGAAAACCTGGCCTGGCGATCCCATGGGCTCGTGAATCCCTACCTCTGCATTGCAGCAAGGGTGCCACCATCACGCCAGCTCGGACACTAGACCCTACTCCTCCGTCCAAATGAATCCACCACTGCAGATCCCCGCCACCAAGTAGTAGCGCCGTTTCCCCCAGTGCTCACCCGGACCTGCCGGACTGTTTCCTGTCTGAGGTACAACATGCCGCTGGCTGGAGAGACACACAAGGGTGCTCCGACAGCTCAACCGGGGAAGCCAGCCCTAGGTCGAGACCCGCCGAGGATCTGGATGCATATGGAACAAGCCATGGCAGGGGGACATCGGCGATCACCGAATCTGGGGCTACCTGTCCAGGATCTGGTGTCCTAGCCGCATCTAGGAGGCATACCGAGGCCGCACCCCCATATTAGCAGCCCCCCTATAGGCTCAGGTCGAACAAGGATGAGCCCAGATTTCGGCCATGCTGCCTCCTTGTCTCGGCCACACTGCTTTTCCAGCGCCACCAGCCCGGCATGCAGTCGTCGGGCCTCACCACCGACCGGAAGCACCACCAACCCACCATCGCGCCGCCTCTCCACATGTCGCTGCAGAGGGTGCCATCCACGGCCAGCGCCGCCCTCGGCCCTCGCCGCCTAGGCCAGCAACCGCCAGCCTAGGACACGGCCACCACCTTGCCGTCCGACGCGCCGCCGCTGCAGGTTGAGTAGCGCCGCCATGGCACCCGACGCCAGCACCAAGATCTACCCTAGAAGGACGTTCCCGTGAGCGCCACCCTTGAGAGATAACACGAGAGAGCCCTGCCGGTGTCGGTGTAGGACGGGCTTCGCCCAGGCACGCCCTCCTGGAGGCGGCGAGGAAGGGGAGGGGTGGAGGGGGCGGAGGCCACATGGAATTTTAGGGTTCCCCCTGTCGCCACGTGGGGCGACGAGGGAGGACGAGGTGGGTATTGCTCCAAAATTTGAAAACACTCAAGGGACATTGATGGTTGTTTGCCCGATATTAGCATTTTTGCCATTTGTATGCTGTTTTTGCTCGTAATCTTGGCCAGCACGGGCACATACAAAAAAATATTATTGTGCAAGTTATATGATGCAGAGGTGGGGAGGATGATTCTTTCTAAAAATAGATTTTTTTTTTAGTAATTAGACTTAGAGTAGCATTAAGGGATTGTCCGTGATCTTGATCCCTTTACCTTTTCTTTGGTTGATAGGGTTTGTGTCACATGGTACTGGCCAATTACATAAACTAAAGAAGGCCAGGCCACAATAAAAAAATGAAATCAGATTTTCTCTTGGGCAGCCTGGATTCTCCATTTAATAAGAGGGATTGATACTGGGCGTGCAAGACGATCTCTCCCTTTCACTTTAAGAGGCCTGCCCTCTCGACATCATCCAGCTTCTACTTTTCTCCACCCCTTCCTTTTTTCTTGTACTGCCCCCATTTTTTGGTCATCGTCTAGGTCTTGTCTGTTGGTAGCTACCTGCGTATAGTCCATGAGTACAAGCAACTTTGGGAACAGCATGGAGTGGGGCAGGGGGAGGTCGTCGCCGTCGTCGTCCTCTGGGTTAAGGAGGGGCAAGAGAGGCGCCGGCGGCAGCTCCGTCGACAAGCCGAAGCAGCCGCAGCGAGGCCTCGGCGTCGCGCAGCTGGAGAAGATCAGGCTGCAGAGTGAAATGGCCGAGTACCTGCACCACCCTCGTGCCGGACAGCCACCCCCGTCGGGAGCCGGTAGCTTCAACCTTCAGGTGATTATTGATTGCATGTTCATGCATATCTGACCTGTGATAGATCTCTAATTACTTTCTGATGTTAATTTGTTGACCTGATCTTGTCAATATGTACTTATTGGGTGCACGGTTTCTGATTTGATGTGGTTATGGAATTTGATTAAGCAGGAAGATGCATGGTCGTCTAACTCACTGTCGCCGCCCACATCCTCCTTCCATGCTAACAAGAACAACGTTCCATCGGCCTACCCCATCCATCCAAATCTTGCGGTACATGCACTTTTACTGAACATGAAATTAGATTCTTCACAAAACTGTATTCTGTTTATTATTTTACCAAAACATAAGAGGTCTTATATTTACCAAAACATTGCGCAATTGTTCTTATCTCTTCGGTAGTTAGTTTACTTTTTTTTCGCGGGGATGTAGCTAGGTCTATTTAGACATCTCTCAAGATTAAAGATGCATGCATGCTCACTCATTTTTTATACTTTAGTTGATTAAACATGATTCACTACCCCCTCTAATCATGAATGAAAGTCGGTTTGGTCATAAACAGTCTTGAAGTTTAAACTGTGACTCTCAATTTCTTTAAAAATATGTTGCTTCAGATAAAAAATTATAATTTACCAAAGTACATGTTTCACAATGAACCTAGTGACATCAATGTCATGCTACTATCAGTGTTGGTAAATTGTTCCATACGGGGCGACGACTACCCAAGCTTCTGAATGTTTGAGTAGCTAAAATCATAAAATGAGTTAATAGGTGCGTTTTATCATCCTTCCGGATCTATACAAAATTTGTGGTATGTACATGCATTTTTTACTTGAAAGTAAATTAAATTTAGCTCCGTTTGGGATTATAGGTCCTACGCGTATACCTAGATCGTTAATTTGATTAATACAATATATATGGATTCGTATTAACCAAAATCATGTGCGTGACTTATAATCCTAAACGGAGGAAGTACATGCTATAGATGTGGATTCGTATTAACCAAAATTATGCTGGGTTAATTGCTATTAGAGTGGTTATTTTCTCGATATTTAGCTAGGTCAATCCGTCAATGTAAAGATTTGCATGCTCATTCAAATTTCATAATTAATTTGACTATACATAATTGAGTAACAAATAATGAGTACCCCACGAGATCAGAAAAGGTTGGACACAAAATCCTTTTAATTATTGCCTTTTCGTTTTGTTTCCAATGCTTTAAATTGCCCCCACCAATACTTTTCTAGTAAACGCCAAGTGTATCGGTTAAGTGATATATATGCTAATAGATGTGGATTCGTATTAACCAAAACTATGCCTGGTTAATTGCTGTTAGAGAGAGGTAATTTTCTCGATCTTTAGCTAGGTCAATTTAAGGATTTGCATGCTCGTTCAAATTTCATAATTTAGTTGACTAGACATAATTGAGTAACAAATAATTGAGTACCCACGAGATCAGAAAAAGTTGGACACAAAATCCGTTTTAATTATTGGCTTTTAGTTTTGTTTCCAATGCTTTAAATTGCCCCCACCAATACTTTTCTAGTACTGCGTAGTATCAGAAATGCATGATATATAATGTGATACTCCATGTTGGATTAGTTTGGGCGGTAGTCGAAAGGATGAGTCATCGTATTAAAACAAGTGTGAAACCACAGAGAAGAACAAGAGTATCATTGCAACCAAGGATCAGATTTTATTCGCCCCATGTGCACGTGATAGCCCTATCAACATGCTGCATATCTTATGCCATGTGTAGTGCGACCTAACCTGTTATGTAACATACTTAGATGGCCTATAATGGAGGGAGATCAGGAGACATGAGATACGGCGAATCACCACCAACTACTCCCATCATCAGGTACGTATTATTAATTAGCATGTCGTCAAGGACATACTATGATCAAATTAATCAGCAAATATACACGGAACTAAAGGATGGAATTAACATTATTGTTTGTCCAACAATTCATCAGATCAGCGTCGCATTACCATGGAGCAGCTTTCTATGGAGCATCACATTACTCTCATCCCAGCAGCGATGCCACATTGCCTCTCTTCCAACCCGAGGTGGGCATATACATGTATTTATACCGTTTTGGATCTGACATATTCTTGCTACAAATGACACACATTGAAGCCAGCTTCTTTCTTAAAAAGGTTCACTGCCGGCCCGACTATTCTGCTAGGGGGCTCTTTGGGCCGAAGGATTTCAAATGAATCGTGTAGGATTACAACCCACTTGAGTTTTTCCTATAAAGTCCGTTTGGTTCAAAGGAATGAATCCTTCAAAATTTCTGTGGACTAATTTCCTACACAACCATCTCATAGGATTTATAAAAAAAATGTTAGACTTTCTAAAATATTTTGGTGTGTTTATCATGCAGTCAGTCTCTATAGAAAATTCCTGTTTTTTCTTGTGGTGCAACCATACAACTCATGTCATTGACTCATGCGTTTCCAATTCCTTTAGGGTTCCACGTGTCATGATATTCTATTTATACGTTTTTTTCTATTCTGGTGTTTTCTGATTCCCGCTAACCAAAGAAGCCCTAGATGTTAGCTTTTGACATAATTATTTGTTTTGTCTAAACATAAATATTACATTGTTCTCTCGACCTCTCCATCAATATAACGGTCAAACCTATTGGTTTGAACATGTATGGTACTATGTGTAAGTGGCGGATCCAAAACTCCACTAAACCCAGGGCGAAGATCTTATAATATGTTGAACTTATGCTAAATCTTAGATAAATTAGTGCATTTCTACTAATATATACCTGAAAATTTTGTCTACACCCTGGGCCATGGCCTAGATTGCCCAGTGTGTAGATCCACCCATGTATGTGTTGGCTTTTACGGTTTTAAATTTCCTACAAAATATGGTGGTGCTAATATCTTAAATCCAATCCGACATGTTCCATTTTTTTACAAATACATTGCCATGCTGGAGTTCACTGTTATACAATCAAGTCTTATGGAGCTCGCCTTCTACAGGACTACACTGGATTCAAGGGACATTATGACCTAAATCACTCATTGACAGTAGATCCAACGTCGACGAGTATGAACTCAGATGATCCACAAGATCTGGACCTTGAGCTCAAGCTATGATCCTAGTTAATTAAACACGTCCAATATCGTCCTTGCCTTCATTGATGGCACATGTTAAGAGCTTGCGGGGTGTGCTTAATTAGGTGTGTAATGCATGCATATGTTTGGCCGATTGATTTGGTGATGCTGGCTAGCTAGTTATTATTTTGTACAAACATATATATGCTCTTCACGTTCCAAAAGAGTTTGAAGTGGAACTACGGCCATTGGTTTGAAGACTGATGTTTATGATGCAGAATGAGAATGATATATATATATATAGAGAGAGCAGCTGGTCTAACTAGGCTAGCTGGTCTAGTAGGTATATAGAGACCAGGCACCTGGGTAGTGTGTTGTGTGTATGATAATGATTCCAATATATATCCTGCGGTGCAGTACGTGTGCATTCATCTGATAGTGAACTTTTTCATGCTATATCTCTCTCCGCTTACATGCAGCTGGGAAGCTTGCAAGTTTATTTATGGGTCTAGCATGTGCTCCGAAGACTTGGGATGTACGTGTAGTACCATATCTTTTAGTAAGCCCCGTGCATGCATCAATATAGCATCTCCCTACCATAGAGGGACCCGCCGTAGCTTATGCATGTTGTTCTGCCCGAGGTTAGCAACGGTGGGTACATCTGATTTGTTGTGCATGCATATGTTTTTGAAGGTTAGATTTGTCTCTAATTAAGCTTCTGGATGAACATGATGGATAGGCTTTGTGTCCTTTATATGTTTATTAATAATATGGATTCTTGAAATACTATGGTAGTATAGTGGATGAACATGATGGATAGGCTTTGTGTCCTTTATATGTTTAATAATATGAATTCTTGAAATACTATGGTAGTTGTGTGCATCATGTGGTTGCTGAGTTCAAAAGAATGAATACCTTCATGATCTGGAAAACAATTCAAGGGAAGCATGCATATTGATCTATCGAGACATGCCTACTTATCTTCTTATGGGCTATGGAATTTTGGAACACCCATGCAAGAACGAGTTATCCAATTTGCTTTTAAAGATCCTAGGTGCATGCTCAATGTTGATCTATATTTTTTTGGACACATGGGTTGTAATGCAGATGTGTGTACTGCATACACATATGCACCATCATATTATATGTATAGAGTCACACAACATCTATTGAAGATTCTATCGTGGAGTTTCAAGGTTGATGGGATATTGATACTTCTCTGCAAAAACAATATAGGTTTTTTCCATTGCGGGGTCATGCATGTCCAATCTCTAAATTAACTTTGAAGAAAGTACTACTCCTATTTATTTTGGGTCATGCAAACAAAAGTATGTACATTAACATTATCATTATTTAAACTACTAGGCGTGGATGCCTTGTAGAATGAAAGCTAACTTGGAAGTTTATTTCAACATTGTTCAAACTCTCGATGTTTTGACAACTAGGGGAAGGGAGTTGTGCAGAGATTGGATATGGAGATGTGTCATTTTAGTCCTAATCCCATTTTAAGTTTTGATTATTGAATGGCATATCCGTTGGAATTTTAGAATGATGTTTATATATTTGTTTGGTTAGCTGCAATTTATGAGAGATTGGTTTATGGACGATAATACAAGGTATGATCAAGAGAAAATTTTGTCCATCTTGTTGCCCGTGCAACCCATATGATATCCTCTATTCGAATTCGCATGTTCTAATTTCCCATAAAAAGGAAATAATTCATGTACATATCATTAATGCTTTATCATGTGTACTTGCAAATAAAAGTATGGTCATTTGTGACCTAGACAAGGAAGGCAACATTTGAATGAATAGTTTTCGACATATAACATGTGCATGCTATAATTTTTCTTGTTGTGTAGAGTAGAAAAGTTTATCTTAGTTATGAGTTTTTGCAGATGCCCATTATATTTTATGAACAATCTAAATTGGCAATCTTCCCTATAATTGCAATCTTCAAAATGTGTTGTTCTTAAGCTGAGGTGTACTCCTATTGAGTAGATAAATCATGGAGTACTAGCTCTGCTCCAAAAGTAAGACGCGTACATTTAGGCCGAAGGTTACAACTTACTAAGTTTGACCAAATATATATATAAAAAATCAACATCTACAATAGTATATATATGCGCTATAAAAATATATTTTATGATGAATCTGTGGATATCGATTTGGTTATTTTTTTTCAAAATTAGAAGCGATAGACTTTTGACTAAATTTAGAGATCTCATTATTTGGATGAAAGGAGTACGATGATGCTCCCTCCATCCCAAAGATTTTGTAAGAAAAAATCAATATTTTCTAAATTTGACCAAGAATATATGAAGATCTGTAAGAAATCAATACAAATAGGCTTATCATAAGATATATTTCTATAATATACTTTTTCAGTTATCATAGTTGTTGATAGTTTATTTTATACATTTGCTCAAGTGCGAAAACATTGACTTTTGACTAAGTTTATATGTCGTCTTTTTGGGAACAGAGGGAGTACATATTAATTATGGTGTCTACTATTAACATAAAATTTGCCATTGCGGATGGATATTGCGTACGCACGCATGCATCATGATATCGTACGTCTTTATTTCATGCATGCACTTTTCCTGACATGATCATTGCTAGCTCGATCCGTGGTACTAGAATATCATTGTCTGATGATACGCGGCAGTACACCATATCCGGCATCGATCGATCGATCTCAACCTTCGAATCGTACTAGTTACTAGTATTTGTTTGCAGAGAATTGAAGAAGATCCAAATTAATCGATGACGCGGAGCTAGCTTGCCCACTACATTTTGCCGGGCGGGAATAAATCATGCATGATTAAATAATCTCACACAAGTGGCGGTTTTAAATTCAATTTGTGCTACGTATATATACGAGCGAAAACACCACCTCCGGGTGAATCGACTTATACACATACATATGTACCATGCATGTATTTTGTAGTGCTGCACACGTACCTAAATAAGGACTCCTTTGGATTGAATGATTTTGAAAGCAATTTTAGAGGAATCAAATCCATGGGATTTTTTAAGAAAACCCTTTGGGGTCGAAGGAACAACACCTCCAAAATTCGTATGAATTGCCTTCCTACACCTTACTGCCATATGAATTTCTACATCCAGTATAACCTTTTTTTTGCACTCATTCGTGTAGGATTGAGACTTTTTTTCCTTGTGATTTTCCTATGTTTCGTTCAAATGGATATTTCTATAATTTTTCTCTCTGTTTTGTTTCCGCAATCCTATTAAATTCTTGTGCTTTCCTTTTTTTAGAGAATTTTTTCTTTTACCCTGTGCCTTGAAATCTAGTGATCCAGAGAACCCTAAAATGGTGTACACCGCATGCAGCCACACGTCCGGCGCGCGTGGCCCACGAAATCATGCCCCCGTGCTTGCAGGGCCCTGAATGAACCTGGCGCACTTCAGGCCCAGCCGCGTCGGCGGAACCAACTCGTGACAGAAAATGCAGGCTATATTTGAACTCGGCCGTCGTCGTCGTTGCAAATCCAACTCCCTCCCTCCCCCGCGCGCGAAACGCTCCACCACGCCAACCACGCACGCCGGCCGGCCGCGCTATTTATATATAGGGATCAAAACCATTCCGGCCGCGGCGGCCACCCAATTTTAGCATTGCAAGCTGCAGGACGGACGCCGGCCGGAGCTACCTATCGTACGTACGCACGGGACGAATTAAGCTACCTATCGTCCAGCTTCATTCCGCTCCAATTAACACGAGGCCGGCCGGCCGGTCGATCGGTCGAGCTTAGCTAGGCCGTCGTCCTTGCCTCGCTCCAGAGCTCTCCCTGGGAGGGAGAGGCCGGGAAGGAGGCGGCTCGCGCCACCATGGCCTCCCTCCTCCGAGCTGCAGTCTTCGTCCTTCTCTTCCTCGTCCACGCCTCCTCCGTCGAGGCCTTCTTCGACCCGTTCAGCATCTTCCGTGCTCGGCCCCTGGGCAACGCCTTCGACCCGTTCGGCGTCGGCAGCACCGGCAGCGGCGGCGCGGACGAGGGGACGGAGGAGCCGGACCTGGAGGTGGAGGAGACCGGCGCGGCGCGGCCCAACACGATGGGCCTCACGCGCGTGCCACCCCTGCGGCCCAGCAAGGTGTCGCATGACACCCACACCATCCCCTACGACGCGCACGACGGCAAGGCCGACGGCTCCTGGACCATCGTCAGCGACAACTCGGGCGTCTCGGCCATGCACCTCGCCATCATGCGCCACGGCCGCGCCATCATGTTCGACACCGTCACCACGGGCCGCTCGCTCATGCGCCTCAGGTTCGACAACTGCCGCGTCGACCCCAGGGCCAAGAAGCCCGACACCACCGACTGCTGGGCGCACGCCGTCGAGTTCGACTACAACAACGGCGCCGTCCGCCCGCTCAAGATCCTCACCGACACCTGGTGCTCCGCCGGGGGATTCGACGCCGACGGCAACCTCGTGCAGTCCGGAGGCTACTTCGAGGGCGACAAGGCTGTCAGGTACCTCTCGCCATGCGACACCTGTGACTGGGTCGAGCACCCCAGGAGCTTCTTCGACGGCCGCTGGTACGCCACCCAGCAGGTGCTCCCCGACGGAAGGTTCGCCGTCTTCGGCGGCCGCCGCTCCTTCAGCTACGAGTTCGTGCCCAGGCCCGGCCTGTACAACCACCAGTCCGTGCCGCTCCCGTTTTTGCGGAACACCACCGATGACGTGGAGAACAACCTGTACCCCTTCGTCAACCTCCTCCCCGACGGCAGCCTCTTCATCTTCGCCAACGACCGCGGCATCATCCTCGACCACAGGGCCGAGCTCGTCATCCGCGAGATCCCGCCGCTTCCCGGAGGCGCGCGAAGCTACCCGGCGTCCGCCATGTCCGCACTCCTCCCGCTCGACCTCCGCGCCGGCGTCAAGCTCCAAGGCGGCGCCGACCCGGATCCCGAGGTCATCATCTGCGGCGGCGCACCCAAATCGTCGTTCAAACACGGGGAGAACGGAGGCCAGTCGTTACCGCCGGCGCTCAAAGACTGCGGCCGCATGAACCTCGCCAACCCGGACGCGGTGTGGGCGACGGAGGAAATGCCGGCGGCTCGCGTCATGGGCGACATGCTGATCCTCCCCACCGGCGAGCTTCTCCTCCTAAACGGCGCCATCAGGGGGTGCGCCGGGTGGGGCTTCGCCAAGTTACCGATCGTCACGCCGCTGCTCTACTCGCCTGGGGATCCGCACGGGACCCGGTTCCGGCCGCTGGTGCCGTCCAGCATCTCGCGCCTCTACCACTCCACGGCCGCCGTGCTGCCCGACGCCACCGTGCTCGTGGCCGGCGGCAACACCAACGCCGGGTACAACTTCAGCGGAGTCGACTACCCCACCGAGGTGCGCGTCGAGCGGTTCACGCCACCGTACCTCGACAAGGACGTCGCCGTTAACCGGCCGGAGATCGATATGCTGTCGGTGCCCAAGGGCGGGATGCGGTACATGAGCAAGTTCACGTTCAGGTTCCGGACGCCGGTGCAGGCCGTGGTGGAGGCCGACGTGATGGTCACCATGTACGCGCCACCGTTCACCACACACGGGTACTCCATGAACCAGCGGCTGCTCATCCTCGCCGTCACGTCCTTCGTCGCGGATGGGTGGAGCTACGGCATCACCGTGGATACGCCCGGGAAGCCGGAGCTGGCGCCGCCAGGGTACTACCTTGTCTACGTGGTGGCCAAGGGCGTGCCCAGCGCGGCGGCATGGGTGAAGATCATGTGATGTGATGCTGGGTTGTTGATTGAGATTAATAATTGGAGTGAATTGTAATCCATGTAAATAGTGCTACTTATTTCATTTTCTTAACGTTAGAATTTCATTTCCCTAAAAAGAACGTTAGAATTTCATTTTGTTAACCTAGACTACATATACAATCATCAGTTCATGCAACAGCAAAGGGAACACATCTTTTGCTCTCCCTTCACCGCTCCAACAAGCCTTTTTACCCCATCATATCCGCTTCGATATTTTTATTTCTAGACTATCACTGTAGTATATGGCAAAGTGTTAGGAATCAGCTCACAGGAAACAACAAAAGATCAGCCGTCTCTGGAGCCGCTTTAGTGCGTGAATCCTACGCCTCCGATCAATATATATAGAAAAAAAGTTTTGCATGTAGCAATTTCTTTCAATGTATGTATCATCCATTTGCATTTTTTTTCATAGTATGTAAAAGGTGTGAAAAAAGATTGCAACCATATTTAAGGCTTTCGTGTAGAAAAATGGAAAACGTATGCAACAAATTCCTGTTTCATTACGAAAAAACATTGAAAAAACTGTGTCAATGTTCGCAACATTTTGAATAGATCCATATAGGTCAACAACGTGTGCGCGAAAAATCTCAATTTAGTGTCACGAACCCAGTTGTGACTCATGATCTGAAGGTGAAGCACAGGATTGATCAACGCCAAAAGATCATAGAAGCCTGGGAGAATCAGATGAGAAAGGCTCATAAGTGAGTGGATGGTCCGGTCCGAGACACATGGCTTGATGCTTATTACATGCCTGGCTTGTAACAAGGAAAGGTGCTGGTAATCTGTAATCATTCATGTAAGGAACAATCTCTCCCTTCTTCCTTCCTCATGACCTAGTTGCTGAATTCCTTCCTTCCAGCGTGACGCTAAGGACAATGGTATCCCGAATTGTGTGATTGTTAGATCAGAAGCGTGACATATGGTATCAGAGCCATACGATCTTCGAATCTGTGTCTGTGATTCCACCCAGAAAAAATTCCACCAAAAAGAGTGATCGGGAAGGGGCGATCTGAGCTCGTGCTTGATCTGCGGCTGCTATTCGGAGCGGAACATGGTGGTTGGGGTATCTATTAAAATCCCACTGTCGCTCTTAACTCGTGGCAGAGCGGTTGCGCTCGTGACTCAGGCGACCACGGAGGCGTGTGGCGGCGGTAGACTATCGGGTGTAGATCTCACGGCGGTAGAGCGACTTCTCGCGATTCCCTTGCGACGGGTAAAATCCCGACTCCACGATGGATCCGTACATCACTGGAGATGTGCACTTGTGGCAGCAGTCGACCTTGGCTCCTGTAGCGACGGTGTGGGAGAAGGCAAACGAGGTGAGGATGGAGAAGGCACAGGCAGATCTCGATGCTCTGAAGCGACAAGGCGAAGATTGCAGAAGCAGTGTGCGGATTTGGCCACAACTCTGAAGGCCATCAATGACATGTTGCGAGGAATCAATGTGTGGGTTCCTCAGGTGGACACTTCCATCAAAAAACATTCATCACACATTGGAGTGGAGCATAGATTGCAAGTGTTGGAGGCTGATCCTCTGTCAGCATCAGGACTGAGAACACTAGAAACGGCTACTGAAGAGCATGAATAAGTTCAGACACACAAGGCGCTCAAGGTGTTGGTCCCAGGACGAGGCCACACTCGGCGTGATATTCCCCATATGCTAGTGCAATCTGAGATTGGAGAACTTTCCACTGCATTTGAGGAGAGTGTTACAAGTGGTATTGGAGGAGAGTGTTACAAGTGGTATCAGAGCCGATCCTCGCGGTTACATGGGTGTGTGCGGGTCAGTGGAGCTCATATGTGGAGCATGGTGCATGTGGCCTAGTGTGGACACGGCATGGCACATGTGCCGACACTGGGTGCCAAGAGGGGATGTTCCTGGCTTGTGGTTGATCGATGAGGGTCGATTTTCTAAGGATGGGGTATGTGAGATCCTGGCGCATGGCTTAATAGGATTGATAGCATACCCATACAAACAAGTTGCAACTTCTTTTCCGAAAGCTCGTCTGAAAATAAATCTAAGATTAAGCGTGCTTGGCCTGAAGCTATTTTAGGATGGGTTATTGATACGTCCAAAACATATCTACTTTTTCGAACACTTTTGCTATTGTTTCTCCTCTAATTTGTGTGATTTGGATATAACTAACACGGACTAACGTTGTTTTCAGCAAAATTGCTCTGGTGTCTCGTTTTTGTGCAGAAAAACAACTTTCAGGAAAAATCCCAGAAAATATGCCAAAAATCTTATTTTTTCCAGAAGACTCATGGATCCAGAAGACGGGGGAGAAAAGACCCGAGGGGCTCACACCACCCCCAGGCGCGGGCCAGGCCTAGCCACGCCTGGGCATGGTGTGGTCACCCCGGACTCCGATTCGACCTCTCCTTTCGTCTATATATACCCTCTGACCTAAAAATACGGGGGGGGGGGCGATATTTTTCCAAATAGAGTTCTGTTGTGACGCCACCACCAGAAACCACGATTCGGAATCAGAAACTCCATTCTAGCACCTTGTCGGGACAGAGAATTGGAGGAGATCATCGCCATTATCATCACCGACACCTCTCCATCAACCATCCATGATTCCCCCATCCATGTGTGAGTAATCCCCGCAGTAGGTTATGGGGATGGTAGGGATTGGATGAGATCACTCATGTAATTGCATAAGATTGTTAGGGCATGGTGCCTAGTATCTATTGTTAGTGCTTTTTGATATTGTTGCAACTTGTTGTGCTTAATGCTTGTCACTAGGGCCTGAGTGCCATGATCTCATATCTGAACATATTATTGATTCATGATGATATTATTGTTTGTGATATTACCTGCAAGTTGTATACACATATCATTGTCCGGAACCCGAGGCCCCAAAGTGACAGCCATTGGGATAACCGGAGGGGATGGTTGTGATGTGAGGATCACGTGTGTTAACGAGTGTTAATGCTTTGCTCCAGTTCTCTATTAAAATGAGCACCTTAATTGCCAGTAGATTCCCTTGAGGCCCCGCTGCAAACGGGCTGGCAGGACAAAAGATGTTGTGCGAGTTTCTCAATGCGAGAACGCACGACTATATACGGAACACATGCCTATGGTTATTTAGTACTTGTATGATTTATCTTTATTATCTGCAAATGCCTTTGTCTTGATTATTACATGATTTATCTTGTCCATGCAACGCCCATCTATCCATCCATATGCCTACCATATTTAATCATGATGTGTATTACAATTGCTACCGTTGTCCTTATTTTACTGCTGCTGTTATTTTGCTACTGCTATTACAAAATTGTTGTTACTGATAAACTATTGCGATCAAGACTAGTTCCAGGTGCAGCTGAATTGACAACTCATCCGTTAAGGCTTATAAATATTCTTTGGCTCCTCTTGTGTCGAATCAATAAATTTGGGCTTTACTTCCCTCGAAGACTGTTGCGATCCCCTATACTTGTGGGTCATCAAGACTATTTTCTGGCGCCGTTATCGGTTAGCATAGCTTTATTTATAAGTTCACTTGGAATTATTATTGTTAGCTTCTATCCATTCATCATGGATAAAACTCGTGATGGAAAAGTTCCTATATTGCCATCCACTACAAGAAGAGGTACAACTCTGAACACCTTTGCTGCTCTTGATTTACCGTCTGTGATGACTAAGCTTCTTACACCACCACATACACATGTTACACATACTGCTACTTCTACTGAATCTAAAAATGCTTCTGATAATTTTGATGCTGCTTCTACTATGCTTGATGAGAGTGGTTCATTAGGTAATTTCCTAGATGCTACAATTGCTAGAACTAAAATGGGAAAAAATAAAACTCCTAATGAAAATATTGCTACACCTGTTAGTTCACCTGAGTATAGAGGGTATCCTAGTGATGATCTTGATGAAGATTATATTTAAATCAGTGATGAATTTATTGAGGAATGTCAAAACACTAGAGGTGCAAGTGCTATTAAGAGTCTTCTTGAGAGACGTGTTGTTAGATATAAATTATATCCTGATGCTAAGTTTGCCACATCTCCCATAAACATTAAAGATAAGGATTATGATTTCTCTCTTGATTTATCTTATATAACTATTGTTGAGAAAGAACCTTTTTGTGGGACTGAAAATGAAAGTGTTGTGGCACATATGAATGAGATCTCTACTTTGAGTGGCTTATAATCTGATGATATTAAGAAACGCACCTACTTTGTTGCCAAAATTTTCCCTTTTTCATTGAAAGGTGAAGCTAAAGCTTGGTTTAATAATTTATCTCCTAGATCTATTGATAGTCCTAGTGGCTTCGTTAATACTTTCTTTCAGAAATAATTCCCTGCTAGTGCTCAACATGCTGTTTTGCAGAAACTCTTTGATTTTAAGCAGGGAGAAGGAGAGAAATTGCCTGAATCATGGGCAAGGTTTTGTTCTTTAATTAGAGCACAACCTAGATATCCAATAGCTAAAAATGAACTTCTTGATATATATTATAATGGACTAACCGATGAATCTAGGACATACCTGGATAGTTGTGCTGGTTTGTTTTTTAGGAAAAGAACTCCCGATGAAGCTGAGGAATTAATGGCTAAAAAAAGCAAGAATTATGATGATTGGACTATACCTGAGCCAACTACACCTGAGCCAACTATACCCGAGCCAACCCCAACACCAACACCAAAGAAGAGGGGAATGATTGAATTAAATGATGAAGTGATAAAGGAAGTTAAGGAATGTCTTAAGGAGAAGGGTATTAAATATGAAGATGTGAAGAGTTTACCTCCTATAGAAGAATTATGTAAGCCAATCTCTCACTTATCCACTATCGAGGTACACTCTCTCCATCATTTTGATAATGGCGATAGTCCTTACTCTAAACCTCCTGATCAATGTTTAGATGAATTTGATAATTATGTTGTTAAGCAAGATAATTTTAATATGAGAGTGCGAAATCATTTAATGGAAAAATCTAGAGCTATTAACAAATTACATGATATTGTGGAGAGAACCTCCAGTGATGTTAAAATGCTTGTTAAACATTTCCAAATGGTTCAAACTTAAATTTATCAGCTTACTAAGGTGCAAAAAGATTTGCTAGTTAATGCTTCTAGAGAAAAACATGCTTATGAAATTAGAACTAGAGGTGGTGCTTCCACTCAGGATCCTTTATATCCTGAGGGACATCCTAAAAGAATTGAACAAGATTCTCAAAAAGCTAAAAATAGTGGTACTCCTTCTAAGAAAAAGAAAAATAAACATAAAACAGCTGTAGAATCTTCTGAACCTGTTAAAGATCCTAATAGTTTATTTGTCTCTGATGCTGAAACTGAAAGTGGTAATAATAAAAATGATGCTTCTGAGAAAGAAGAAATTGAAGATGGACCTAAAAGGCACACTAAGAATACTAAGTACACTAAGGAAGATTTTGCTTCTAATAAACATGGTAGTGAAAGAGAACCTTGGGTGCAAAAACCAATGCCTTTTCCTGATAAGAAACATAAGTCAAAGGAAGAAGAAAACTATAACAAGTTTTGTGAGTGGATGCAACCTTTGTTTTTGCAAATTACTTTGACTGATGCTATTAAATTGTTGGAATTATGCCCTAGAGGCAATAATAAAGATGTTATTATTATAATTCTTGTTCATGATAAAGTTTATATTCCATGCTAGAATTGTATTAAGCGGAAACTTTAATACTTGTGTGGTTTGTGAACAACACCGTGTCCCTAGTACGCCTCTATGGACTAGCTCATTGATCAATGATGGTTAAGGTTTCCTAACCATAGACATGAGTTGTCAATTGATAATGAGATCATATCATTGGGAGAATGATATGATGGATGACCCAAACTAAGCGAAGCAATTAGATCGCTTCATCGTGTTCATCTTTATGGCTTTTCTTATGTCAAGTATTGTATTCCTTAGACCATGAGATAATGCAACTCCCTGGTACCGGAAGAAAGCTTTGAGGTCATCAAACGTCATCCTATGAGAGGGTGATCATAAAGGTGTCTCTCAGGTGATCGAAAAGTATCTTGGGTTGTATGTATCGAGATGGAATTTGTCCCTCCCAAGTCGGAGAGATATACT
Source organism: Avena longiglumis (assembly GCA_030063025.1). Taxonomy (NCBI): domain Eukaryota; kingdom Viridiplantae; phylum Streptophyta; class Magnoliopsida; order Poales; family Poaceae; genus Avena; species Avena longiglumis. The sequence continues at coordinate 569,128,447 of CP125974.1, forward strand.
TGGGCCCACTCGTAATCGATATCAACACCGCTTGCAAGCATGTGGTTAAGGAGTTAATCACAAAGTGATATCGGATTACGAACGAGTAAAGTACTTTGCCGTGAACGAGATTGAACTAGGTATGACGGTATCGACGATCGAATCTCGCAAGTAAAATATCGCGAGACGAAGGGAATATATATATGAGATTGATTGAATCCTGGCATCGTGGTTCATCCGATATGATCATCGATGAATGTGTGGAGTCAATATGGGTGCCTGCACCGCTGTTGATTATTGATAAAAGATCATGTCTCGCATATTCTCGAACTCAGGTCACACACTTAACGTGTCTTGACGCTAGGATAGATTGGATAATTGGTTTATGAATTTTTGTTCGAGTCTCGGATGGGATCCGGATATCACTAGAGGTTCCTAATGGTCCGGAGAATAAGATTCATATAAGGCGTGTAGTTTTTGGAGTTCGAATTGTTCCGGTTAATTGGTATTGTACCGAAGCTTCTAGAACCTTCCGGAAGGGGACCAACGTGGCCCCACCTTCCGGGAGGGGCATGGGCCTATGAGGGAGTGTCCGCCGCATTGGGCCAGGGTACAAGGCCCCATAGGGCCCAGCCGATTCTAGAGAGATTTGACTCGTTTAAATCTCGGGATAGAATTTCTAGATAAGGGAGAGTTTAAATCGTTTAAACTAGAGATAGGATTTCTAGATAAGGGAGAGTTTAAATTGTTTAAACTAGAGATAGGCTTGGAGGAGGGGCAGGGGGCCGCCCCTCTATATATAGAGGGGTGCGCCTCCCCTACACACCTCCCTCCAAGCCCTAGTAGCCCTGTTGCCTTCCTCTCTCCCTCCCGACTGTTTGTAGGCGAAGCCCTGCAGCAGAAATTCTCCACCATATACACCACGCCGTCGTGTTGTATATCTAATCTATCTCTCCACCATACTCGCTGGTCCGAGGAAGGAGGAGACGTCGAGGTGCTGCACGTGTGCATCTCACGGAGGCACCGCCACTTGTGGTGCTAGATCGGATCGGATCGCGAGGAGGAGAAGCGAGCACTACATCACCCACGCCCGACGAGCGTTCATTGTCGAATCTTCAAGGGTATGAAGATCTAATCCAATCTCTCGTTGTTTGCATCTCCTAGATTAGATCTTGGCTTTCCTCTGCTCGCCCAGAAAATTTTGATTTACTATGCCGCCAAACCCTTCAAGGGTATCGAGCTAGATTTATGCGTAGATGTGTTTCACGAGTAGAACGCAACATGGTTGTTGCGGGCGTTGATGTTTTCTGCAAGCCTCTTGTTTGTGTTCTTCTTATGACGCGATAGTGAGATTGAAGCGTCCAGGCCAACCTTACGCGACGTCGTCATGCGAGACCAGCTCCGCACTTGACGTGTGGCTTGTTCCACACATGCGGCTGGTGGATGTCAGTTTCTCTCACTATAGTTGTCATGGGATTAACACCGGAGTTTGGCAACCATAATATCACCGTTGTGGCTTTCCGTAGGTAAGAATCGTTCTTAGAATCTACTCCCATAAAGCCACGTAAAACATGCAACAACAAAGTAGAGGCGTCTAACTTGTTTTTGCAGGGAGTGTTTTCTGTGATATGGTATGGCCCAAGATGTGATGTGTATATTGTATGCGATGATCATGTTTTGTAATGTTTCACGACTTGCATGTCGATGAGTACACAACCGGCAGGAGCCATATGGTTGTCTTTATAATTGTGTATGACCTGCGAGTCAACTTCTTATACGCCATGTAATAGCTTTACTTTATCGCTAAGTAGTTAGCAATAGTTGTAGTTGCTATTCGTGGTGGAGGCAATCATGGTAGAGTGATGGAGATCATGCCGGAACGCACAAGATGGAGATCATTGCGCGAAGATTGGCTATACCATGTCACATAAAGTTATATGCATGTGATGTTTATCCTTTTATGTATCTTATCATGCTTAGATCGCGACGGTAGCATTATAAGATGATTCCTCACTTAAAGATCAAGATAAAAATTGTGTTCTCCCCAAGTATGCACCGTTTCGAAAGTTCGTCGTGTCCAAGCTGTAGGGGTTCGTAGCATGGAAAACAAAAATTTTCTATCGCATACAAACAAACAAGCCAAGATCTATCTACTAGATTGTAGCAACGAGTCGATAGAGGAACTCACCCTCGAAGATTCCAAAGCGGTTAACGAGAGCAGATTCTCGTGGGTGATGTAGTCGTACACTTCCGATCTCAAGATCGTGTAGACGATCCTTCCAGCGCCACGTTCCGGCAGCCGCCTTGATCGGTCACACGTTCGGTACTGACGAAGACCTTCCTCTCCCTTGTTCCAGCAGGCGGAGGTTGTAGCACTCTCGCGATTCCGGCAAGACAATGTGGTGGTACCTAAGTAGAGGGAGATCCCGCAGGCTTAAGCCGGTGCGGTATGGTGGAGCTTATGAGAGAGGCTATTAGTGGTCTAGTAATTAGACACACCAATTAGAAGGCTCTAAACCAATTAGAAGGCTCTAAACCGGGCTAAAGCAATTAGAAGCTCTAAACCAAAACGGCTCTAAACCGAGATCTAGAGTAGAAAGTTATGTGTCTATGGAGGAGCCCCGCCTCCTTATATGGGAGGGGTCCTTGGCGCCAGAGGGAGGGAGTCCCTCCCAACTCGGACCAGGGCTTGGCGCCCGGAGGAGTCCAACTCCTCCTCCAAAGTTGGTTCCAACTCCTCTTGCTTGTTTCCCAGTTTCTTGTTTTGGCAGTTTGACTTTCAAACTGGACATTTGACTTTTCTGTTTTAGGATTCAATTTAATCCTTTATTTGGGACAGCAAGAACACTTAGTACATGATGCAATCATTCAATGAGCAATGACACATTCATGTACCCTTCCCCCCCGGAGTGCCGGACAATCCGGAACCTTCTAGAACATTCCCGATGAAAACACCGAAATCATTCCCGAACTCCGAAACGGGACTTTCCTTATATGAATCTTATTCTCCGGACCATTCCGGATCACCTCGTGATATCCCGGATCCCATCCGAGACTCCGAACAACATTCGTTCTCTTTCTCATAATACCATAACTACTCAAACAACGTCGAATCCTTAAGTGTGTCTCCCTACGGTTCGTGAATTATGCGGACATGATCGAGACACTTCTCCGAACAATAACCAATAGAGGAATCTGGAAATTCATATGGCTCACATATTTCTACGATTACTTTGCGATCGAATGAACCACTTACATACGATACCAATTTCCTTTGTCTCACGATATGTTACTTATCCGAGGTTATGATCGTCGATCTCTGCATACCTAGTTCAACCTCGTTCGATAAGTACTCTTTTCTCGTTCGTGATATGTGATCCCTTGTGACCAAGTCACATGCTTGCAAGCTAATTGGATGACATTCCACCGAGAGGGCCCAGAGTATATCTATCCGTCATGAGGATGGACAAACCCCACTCTTGATCCATGTGTTTCAACCAATACTTTCCGAACACTTAATGCCACCTTTATAGCCACCCGCGATTCACGGTGTGGTGTTTGATGTCATCAAAGCATCCATCCGGTAAAGGTGATATGCATGATCTCATGGTCGAAGGAATTAGGTTACTATGTATCAGGAAGCATATAGCAATTGAACTATTGAAATGACTTGATCTTTATGCTACGCTTATCTATAGGAGTATGTCCATCACATCATTCTCCTAATGATATGATCCGTTGTTAATAACATCTCTATGTTCATGATCGAAACCATGATCATATATTAACCAACAAGCTAGTTTAACAAGAGGCTTTACTAGGGACTCTTATTTTAGTTTACAAATCACACAAGTATTAATGTTTCCGGTTAATACAATTATAGCATGGTATGTAAACATTTATCATAAGTGTGAAGATATGATAATAACCACTTTATTATTGCCTCTTGGGCATATCTCCAACAGTCTCCCACTTGCACTAGAGTCAATAATCTAGTTTCAAACCTTTGTGTATTCAACACCTATGGCTTTACGGTGTTGTATGTACACGATTGCTAGTGGTCAACTGATCTCCGGATCTGACACTTCCAGTTCCGTGTGTAATTGCATGTGTTTGCGTCTCTACGCATCACTCATTCTCTAATGAGATGGCTTTGTATAAGTTTGGTCTTTCGGTGTGACCTTTAGCTCTTTGGGGTTAAAACATGTTGATAATATTGTCGTACAATATATCTTCATAGTATTATCCCATTGTGAACTACACCTAGTTTGATAACAAACTACTTGACACAAATGCCCTCTTTAGCTGCTATTATAGCAGTCATATACTTAGCCTTTTGTTGTAGTATCTGTCACAATGTCTTAACTTTGGAACTCATCCAAATCCATTATGGAACTTACTTTCCATTATATTGTGCCACCCTTAATTTAGATTGAGATAAACTTAATTTGCACTTTGTGACAAAACTAGTATCAATGTAGTACTTCTACAATGAACTAACCATCTATTTGTCACTTATACAAACAATATATTCTTAGTTCTTCCAAAAGATCATAAGAATATCCTTACTATTGTCCAATGATCATCTTATGAATCATTCTGGTATATGCTCATAACATTTAGAGCATAGGACATATCTGGATTTGTACACATCACAAAGATGATTGATATAAATACTCTTTGTGATCAAGTATCAATCTATACTTGAATTTTGTTTCACTTGCCAAATGTCAATACACTTGAATATATCATCAACATTGAACTTGTTCAATCCTTTCTCTTGACAAGAACCTCTCTTATAGTTTCTATATTGAACTCATTCAATATCTTGTCTATGTACTTCCGCACAACCATATTAGCGTCTATTGATGCCAAATATTTGGGTTTTGCCTAAGTCTTTCATCGTGATGAAATTTTTAATATGTGTTAATAAAAGATACATTATTTCCAATCAACAATATGTCTTCCACATAATGTATTAGAAACATGTCTTAGCTCCCACTTAATTTCTTGCAAATGCAAGCTTCTTCATTGTCTCGATGAAATTAAACTTTTAACAGTTTCATCATCATAGATTCCAACTCCAACTCCTTGCTTACTTTAACCATTGAAGTTCGTGATATGCTTTTAGCATCCTTTGAATTAACAAAACCCTATGGACCGTGTTATGCACATGTCCTATCTATTAGAAGAACTTCTACCATATAACAAAATTATATGTAGTGGTTGCTACATTAACCCGTCTAGACTAAATATCACTATGACAGATCAAATCTTGTCATAGTCAACCTTTGAACATTGTTGTGAACTCTTTCCCAACATGTCGACTATTTCATAGATGTGAAACATCCATGTCTATTTCTTTATAGATCCGGACACAACTATAAGGTCTTACACCTTTCTCGAGGGTCCTTCAAGTTCAAAACTTGATTTTCTCGTGTATGGAACTATCACGGATTTTATGGCTTCAAGCCATTTTACGGAGTCAGGGCCCATCATCGCTTCTTTGCATGTAGTCGGTTCATTATTCTCAAATAATGGTTCAACCCTCAAATCTTGGTATTTGATTGTTTATCCGACCTACTTGTTTCAATAGGAACTTGGATCTCCGTGACCACAACCTTTGAGGTACGTGAGCCATGAGCTTTGTTGTCGCCTCCTAACACTTTTCGGTGATGCGCAACTCTGCACATATAGCTAAGGTTCTTTCAACCTTATCAAAGTTCTATTGTCCTCCCACTTAACTTTTCACGAAAAAATTCCTTCTTAAAGAAACTTGACGTTCTAAGCGACAAACACTTTTGTCTCCGGTGTTATGGAGAAATACTTAACAAAGACAGATTCATCCGACTTTGGTTGCAAACATCTTTCTTATGTATAGCATACCAATGTTTAAGAAAGGACTACTTGGGTTTATCCCAAACCATAACCTTATATGGTGTCATTTCAACGGATTATGATGAAGCTCTTTTCAGTGGAAAAACGGTAATCTCTAAAGCTTTTAATCTTTAAAATATAATGGCAGTTTTATAAATTATACCTTTGATCTTACCATGTCAAACAAGGTTTAATTACATATCTCGAACGCTCCATACTCTTATGGTGTTTCGAAAATGCAAATCCATGGAACGATTCCTTAAATCTTAGGTATTATGCTAAACTCTGTAACTCAAATATCTTCCTTTATGATATTTATCATAAACTGTTTATATTCTTGTTACAATGATTTTGCACTTCATCTTGAAAGTCTTATAACTTTTCAAGTGTTTCATACTTTATCCTTATTAAGTAAATATTTCAAATATTCACTCAAATTCTCGGAGAAAGCATATGAAGTTGAAATCTATCGCTTTTGACTACACATGATGGTCTTTGTACAACAATATGTACAATTTCCAATAAGCTAGTCATTCGTTCCCTTTTGGCCTATGAACGAAGTTTTAATTATCTCTAGGAAAGTTTCACAAGCGTCATTTGATCAAAATCAAAAGACTCCAAAATTCCATACATATGGAGTTTCTTCATGTTTTCTTTCCAATATAATTTAAACGGCGATGTCACTTCCTAAGTGATCTTTTCAATCAATTTGTCTTTCGACATTTTTAGCACTAGTTTTATGGATGTGATTTCTCCAACGAGATTTTGTGAATCATCCATCTTTTATGGATTACGGCAATTATTTGAACAACCCTTTTGTTCTCATAATACCTGATAAAACAAATCTTGAAGGCAAGCTTTGATGTTTAACGAGCAACACAATAACCCTTTATTTTGTTCTCGATGAACATCATCACATATTCTTTGCTAGTTACTTAGGCCATCAGTAGTTCATGAATTACATTGTTATGTATGACGATTCATACCAACAAATTCAGATCAAATACTTAAGAACCACATTGTTTAATAAGCAAAGAATATAGCCATAACATGTATATCATCTATATACTTAAACCTGAACAATTCTAGTCTTTTCCTTTCTGCCATATATTTATGAGATTCTCTTCAAGATTTCCTTTTCCATTTGAAAGAATCTATCAATATCAATAGTGGAGTCATATATGACACATAGTCCAAAGCGTGTATAGTTAAATACCAATGTCTTTGGACTTGCACTGAAGTAGATCACCATCATCAAATGTTTGGTGTTCTTTCAAATTCCTTTATTTAGTAATCTCTTGGTGTAGTAAACATTTTACCTATATCAAATATATTCATCCTTATCATGGAATCGTCCATGATCAAACTACCTTTAGTTTATAACGATGAATTACGAGTATAATGTTGCTATCCAAAACCTTTTGGAGGATTAGGACAACAAGTGTCACAACCTTTCGCAGATTCTCATCAAATATGAGAACATGACTTTAGCCATATTATACTCTATCATGTTGTAACCAAAACTTCGCTTCGAGATATCACAATATCTTCCACACATCATGGTTTCAAACAACTCTTTCAGATCCTAGATAACCTTGATATTAAGACAATCCTTTGAATATCAAGAATCATGGAGACAAACATGATACTTATATACTAACATTGGAATTGTTACTCTTGTTTTAATACCAATTATTAAACTTCATGGAGTAACTGAACTTCGAAAGTTTGCAATAGGACTTTTAAACTTTAGATTAACACTTCAAAACAATACGATACCGGTCAGAAAGTAACTAACCAGAATTCTATAGTTCTATCATCTCAATTATAACTAAGCGCAAGGTGGTAAACGGATGCCAATGACTACAACAACTATGCAAATTCACTTTGATTTATTTTATGATAAATTGAGTTCTAATTAATAATTAAATTAATCTAGGTGAACTCCCACTCAAAACAATATCCTCACATTGTTTTAGTGATCACACGAACCAAATCCACCACATCAAAACCGATCATCACGAGAGTTGATATAGCTTCAATGGCGAACAATCGACATGTTCATCATATCTACTATATGACTCATGCTCTACCTTTCGTAATCCGTGTTCCCGAGGCCATGTCTCGTACATGCTAGGCTCCAAGATCAAACCTTAGTTTCGCATGAGCAAATCTGGCTTGCTCACGTTGTATACACTTGCGTAATCTAGCACACCCGATCATCACGTGGTGTTTCAAACAACAAGCTTTAGCAACGGTGCTAACTAAGGGTGAACACTTTATGATTTGAAATTCATGTGCATGAGGGATCATCTTATAATGCTACCGTCACTACTAAGCAATACAAGATGCATAAAGGATTAACATCACATGCAATTCATAATATGTGATATGATATGGCCTTTCTTCTTTGTGCTTCCGATCTCCATCTTCAAGCACGAACATGATCTCCATCATCACCGGCATTGCATCAAGGTCAATGACGCTGCTCCATGGTTGTCGCCCACCGCTTCAACTATTACAACTACTTTGAATAGACACGCGGGTCTTAATGTAAATTAAAGACAACCATATGGCTCCCGCCGTGCGACTTACAATAAGGAACATTGCATACATCAAATATAATCACAATCATGGCCATATCACATCATGCACACCTGCAAAACAAAGTTAGACGCTTCTACTTTCTTTGCATATTTTACGTGGTTTGGGGCTTTCAATAAGTGTCGCTCTAACTACGAACAAGAACCACAACATTGATACTAGCATTGTTGATTACCCGTAAATTGGATCTTAACTATGCTAGGAGAAACATGCACCCGCAAAGCCACTTATGCAATACAAGTTGCATGTCAAGCGTGGAGCAAGTCTCATGAACGATGTCATGTAAGGTTAGCCCGAGCCGCTTCATCCCAACATACCGCAAGATGCAAAGTACACAAGAAGCAATCGACAATAAAAGCATCAACGCCCACAATGACCATTGTGTTCTACTCGTGCAACAGATCTACATATAGACACGGCTCTGATACCACTGCAGGGGTTCGTAGCATGGAAAACAAAAATTTTCTATCGCATACAAACAAACAAGCCAAGATCTATCTACTAGATTGTAGCAACGAGTCGATAGAGGAACTCACCCTCGAAGATTCCAAAGCGTTAACGAGCAGATTCTCGTGGGTGATGTAGTCGACTTCCGATCTCAAGATCGTAGACGATCCTTCCAGCGCCACGTTCTCTAGCGCTCCTGCCGGTCACATCGCTCGTTACTCACGAAGACCTTCCTCTCCCTTGTTCCAGCAGGCAATGGAGGTTGTAGCACTCTCGCGATTCCGCAAGACAACGGGCGTGGTACCTAAGTAGAGGGAGATCCCAGGCTTCGCCTTAAGCCGGTGCAGTATGGTGGAGCTTATGAGAGAGGCTATTAGTGGTCTAGTAATTAGACACACCAATTAGAAGGCTCTAAACCAATTAGAAGGCTCTAAACCTGGCTAAAGCAATTAGAAGCTCTAAACCAAAACGGCTCTAAACCGAGATCTAGAGTAGAAAGTTATGTGTCTATGGAGGAGCCCGCCCCTCCTTATATGGGAGGGGGTCCTGGCGCCAGGAGGAGGAGTCCCTCCCAACTCGGACCAGGGCTTACGCCTGGAGGAGTCCAACTCCTCCTCCAAAGTTGGTTCCAACTCCTCTTGCTTGTTTCCCACAGCTTGTTTTGGCGTTTGACTTTCAAACTGGACATTTGACTTTTCTGCTTTAGGATTCAATTTAATCCTTTATTTGGGACAGCAAGAACACTTAGTACATGATGCAATCATTCAATGAGCAATGACACATTCATGTACCCTTCCCCCGAGTGCCGGACAATCCGAACCTTCTAGAACATTCCCGATGAAAACACCGAAATCATTCCCGAACTCAAACGGACTTTCCTTATATGAATCTTATTCTCCGGACCATTCCGGATCACCTCGTGATATCCCGGATCCCATCCGAGACTCAACAACATTCGTTCTCTTTCTCATAATACCATAACTACTCAAACAACGTCAATCCTTAAGTGTGTCTCCCTACGGTTCGTGAATTATGCGGACATGATCGAGACACTTCTCAACAATAACCAATAGAGGAATCTGGAAATTCATATGGCTCCCACATATTTCTACGATTACTTTGCGATCGAATGAACCACTTACATACGATACCAATTTCCCTTTGTCTCACGATATGTTACTTATCCGAGGTTATGATCGCGGTATCTCGCATACCTAGTTCAACCTCACATCGATAAGTACTCTTTCTCGTTCCTGATATGTGATCCCTTGTGACCAAGTCACATGCTTGCAAGCTAATTGGATGACATTCCACCGAGAGGGCCCAGAGTATATCTATCCGTCATGAGGATGGACAAATCCCACTCTTGATCCATGTGTTTCAACCAATACTTTCCGAACACTTAATGCCACCTTTATAGCCACCCACGGTGTGGTGTTTGATGTCATCAAAGCATCCATCCGAAAGGTGATATGCATGATCTCATGGTCGAAGGAATTAGGTTACTATGTATCAGAAAGCATATAGCAATTGAACTATTGAAATGACTTGATCTTTATGCTACGCTTATCTATAGGAGTATGTCCATCACATCATTCTCCTAATGATATGATCCTGTTGTTAATAACATCTCTATGTTCATGATCAGGAAACCATGATCATATATTAACCAACAAGCTAGTTTAACAAGAGGCTTTACTAGGGACTCTTATTTTAGTTTACAAATCACACAAGTATTAATGTTTCCGGTTAATACAATTATAGCATGGTATGTAAACATTTATCATAAGTGTGAAGATATGATAATAACCACTTTATTATTGCCTCTTGGGCATATCTCCAACACAAGCATCACGTGATGATCGGGTGCTATAGACTCTACGCTCACATACAACGGGTGCAAGCCAGTTTTTGCACACGCGGAAATACTTGGGTCTAACTTGACGAGCCTAGCATGTACAGACATGGCCTCGGAACACAAGAACCGAAAGGTTAAGCATGAGTCATATGAATGATATGATCGACACTTCGTTGTCCACCATTGAAACCACATCTCTTCTCGTGATGATCGGATTAGGTGTGGTGAATTTGGATCATGTTCACTAAACAACTTGAGGGATGTTGAATTTAGTGGGAGTTCATCTAGTAATTTGATTAAGTTGAACTATTTATCATAAACATAGTCTAAATTGTACTTGCAAATACTGTAGATCACATGGCCAAATCCAACTTCAACTTCAATGTTTTTGCTGAGAAAGAAAAGCTTAGGAACAATGGGTCTAACTTCACCAATTGGTTCCGCAATCTAAGAATCATTCGTTCATGGACAAAAGGACTATGTCCTTGGTAAAGCGTTAGGTGACCCTCAAGCAATCGCTACCGATGAGAAAGTCATCTATCGGCGCAAGAAAGATGATTATGGTGTGATTAAGAGCACCATGTTGTTTGCTATGGAACCGGAGCTTCAAAATCGTTTTGAAACCTATCCCGATCCCTTTGAGATTCTCAAGGAGCTGAAAACCATGTTTCAGACTCAAGCCCGTTCTGAGAGATATGAGATCTCTGAGAAGTTCTTTAACTGCAAGATGGAGAAAGGGAGTTCCGTTAGTGAGCACGCCATAAAGATGTCAGGCTACACTCAACGCCTTGAGAAACTGGAATGCACGATTCCAGAGGAGCTCAAGATTGACAGGGTTCTGCAATCACTCCCTCCCAGCTACAAAAGTTTTGTAGTGACTCATAATCAGATTGGTTCCACTGATACGATCATCAAGCTCTTCGCAAAGCTGAAGGCTGCGGAAGTGGACATCAAGAAGGATAATCATGTGTTGATGGTCAACAAGCCCTCCTTTAAGAAAGGTAAGGGAGCAAAGAAGCCCTTCAAGAAGGGCGGCGGCAAGCGCAATGCTCCTGCTGAGAAGAAGCTCAGTCCGTCCAAGCCGACACCGAGTGCTTCTATTGCAAGGACAAGGGTCACCGGAAGAATCGTCTCAAGTACTTAGCGGACAAGAAGGCTGGCACCATCAAAGGTATATTTGATATACATGTTATTGATGTTTTCCTTACTAGCCCTCGTTGTAGTGTCGGTATTTGATACCGGTTGCTAATATTTGTAACTCAAACAGAGCTACGGAATAGACGGCGGCTTGCGAGGGATGAGGTGACGATGCGCTTGGCAATGTATCAAGAGTTGATGTGATGGCCGTCAGCACGCCTCCTTAGTTTTACCTTCGGATTAGTTTTAAACCTTAATAAATGTTATTATGTGCTGCGTTGAGCATGAACATCATTTCGAATCGTGTTTATTGCAAGACGGTTATTCATTTAAATCGGAGAAAATGGTTGTTCTATTTATATGAGTAACATCTTTTATGGTCATGCACCTCTTGTGAATGGTTTATTTCTTCTAAATCTCGAAAGGGATGAATCACACATCCATAACATTGAGGCTAAGAGATGCAAAGTAGATAGGGATAATACTACTTATTTGTGGCAATCGCGTCTAGGTCATATTGGAGTAAAGCGCATGAAGAAACTCCATTCGATGGACTTTTGGAGTCTCTTGATTTTGAATCATTTGACACATGAACCATGCCTCATGGGAAAGATGATCAAAACCCGTTCTCCTGGTATGATGGATCGAGCAACGGACTTGTTGGAAATCATACATACCGATGTATGCGGACCGATGAGTGTTTCACGCGGTGGATATCGCTATTTCCTCACTTTTACCGATGACTTAAGTAGATATGGGTATATCTATTTAATGAAACATAAATCTGAAACATTTGAAAAGTTCAAGGAATTTCAGAATGAAGTGGAGAACCATCGTAACAGAAAGATTAAGTTTCTACGATCCGATCGTGGAGGTGAATATTTGAGTTATGATTTTCTCACGCATCTTAAAGCAAGTGGAATCGTTTCACAACTCACGCCACCTGGAACACCACAGCGCAATGGTGTGTCTGAACGCCGGAATTGAACCCTATTAGATATGGTCCGATCAATGATGTCTCTTACTGATTTGCCATTATCATTTTGGGGTTATGCATTAGAAACCGCTGCATTCACTTTAAATAGGGATCCATCTAAATCCGTTGAGACGACACCGTATGAACTGTGGTTTGGTGCTAAACCTAAGTTGTCGTTTCTTAAAGTTTGGGGATGCGAAGCTTACGTCAAGAAGTTGATGCCGGACAAGCTCGAACCCAAAGCGGAGAAATGCGTCTTCATAGGATACCCTAAGGAAACTATTGGGTATACCTTCTATCACAGAACCGAAGGCAAAGTGTTTGTCGCAAAGAACGGTTCCTTTCTTGAGAAGGAGTTTCTCTCGAAAGAAGTGAGTGGGAGGAAAGTAGAGCTAGACGAGGTTATTGAACCTTCTCTTGAATTGGAGAGTAGCGCAACACCTGAAATTGTTCCAATGCCGCCTGCACCAACAATAGAGGAAGCTAATGACAAGGATCATGAAGCTTCGGACGATGCTGCTACTGAACGTCGCAGGTCGACAAGGTCGCGTGCCCCTCCTGAGTGGTACGGAAACCCTGTCTTGACTGTCTTGTTGGTAGAAGACAGTGAACCAACGAACTATGAGGAAGCGATGATGAGCCCAGACTCTGAGTAATGGTCGAAGCCATGAACCGAATTGGGATCCATGAGCGAAAACCAAGTATGGACTTTGGTGGATCCTCCTAGTGACCGAAAGGCCGTTGAGTGCAAATGGATATTCAAGAAGAAAACGGACGGATGGTAATGTTACCGTTATAAGCACGGCTTGTCGCAAAAGGTTTTCGACAAGTTCAAGGTGTGACTACGATGAGACTTTCTCTCGTAGCGATGTTTAAGTCCATTCGGATTTTATTAGCAATTGCTGCGTTTCATGATTATGAAATATGGCGATGGATGTCAAGATCGCTTTCCTCAATGGCAACATTGATGAAGAGTTGTATATGATGCAACCCAAAGGTTTTGTCGATCCTAAGGATGCTAGTAAAGTATGCAAACTTCAGCTCCATTTATGGATCAAGCAAGCATCTCGGAGTTGGAACCTTCGTTTTGATCAAGTGATCAAGAGCTTTGGATTTGTTCCAAATTGCTACAAGCTTGCATCTACAAGAAAGTGAGTGGGAGCTCGGTGACGCTTTTACGATGCGTATGTGGATGACATATTGATTATCGGAAATGACATCAACATGCTTAACGATGTGAAGAGTTATTTGAACAAGTGTTTTCAATGAAAGACCTAGGTGAAGTCGCTTATATATTGGGCATCAAAATCTATAGAGATGACAAAGACTCGATAGCTTTAAGCCAAAGTACATACCTAGACAAAGTTCAAAAGGTTCGTAATGGATAAGGCAAAGAAAGGTTCGGTGCCTATGTTGTGTAAGATATTGAGCAAGGCTCGGTGTCCACTATGGTAAATGATAGGGAAGCTATGAGCAAAGTGCCTTATGCCTCGGCCATAGGTTCCATCATGTATGCCATGTTGTGTACTAGACCGGATGTGTCCAATGCTCTTAGTTTGACGAGCAGATATCAAAGTGATCCAGGAGTGGAACACTGGACAGCCGTGAAGAACATCCTAAAGTACCTAAATAGAACTAAAGAAATGTTCTTAGTCTATGGTGGTGATGAACATCTTGTCGTAAAAGGTTACGTCGATGCTAGTTTCGACATCGACAAGGATGATTCTAAATCTCAGACAGGATACGTTTATATTTTGAATGGAGGAGCTGTGAGCTGGAGAAGCTGCAAGCAAAGCGTGATCGCGGGATATACAGTAGAAGCGGAATACATGGCTGCTGCAGAAGCGTCAAGTGAAGGAGTTTGGATCAGAAACTTCATCACTGAGCTTGGCGTGGTTCCAAGTGCATTGGACCCACTGGAGATATTGTGTGACAACACTGGCGCCATAACACTCGCTAAGGAACCACCAAAGACCAAGCATATCAACCGCAAGTTTCATATAATCCGAGATTATATAGCAGATGGAGATCTGAAGATTAGCAAAGTACATACGGATCTGAATGTCGCAGATCCATTGACTAAACCTCCTCCACGTGTAAAACATGATCAACACCTCAGTGCCATGGGTGTGAGATTGTTGCCAAATGTAAACTAGATTATTGACTCTAGTGCAAGTGGGAGACTGTTGGAATTATGCCCTAGAGGCAATAATAAAGATGTTATTATTATAATTCTTGTTCATGATAAAGTTTATATTCCATGCTAGAATTGTATTAAGCGGAAACTTTAATACTTGTGTGGTTTGTGAACAACACCGTGTCCCTAGTACGCCTCTATGGACTAGCTCATTGATCAATGATGATTAAGGTTTCCTAACCATAGACATGAGTTGTCAATTGATAATGAGATCATATCATTGGGAGAATGATATGATGGATGTACCCAAACTAAGCGAAGCAATTAGATCGTTCATCGTGTTCATCTTTGCGAAGCTTTTCTTATGTCAAATATTGTATTCCTTAGACCATGAGATAATGCAACTCCTCGTACCAAGAAAGCTTTGAGGTCATCAAACGTCATCCTATGAGAGGGTGATCATAAAGGTGTCTCTCGTGTGATCGGAAAGTATCTCTGGGTTGTATGTATCGAGATGGAATTTGTCCCTCCCAAGTCGAAGAGATATATACTGGCCCACTCGTAATCGATATCAACACCGCTTGCAAGCATGTGGTTAAGGAGTTAATCACAAAGTGATATCGGATTACGGAACGTAAAGTTTCTGTGAACGAGATTGAACTAGGTATGACGGCATCGACGATCGAATCTCGCAAGTAAAATATCGCGAGACGAAGGGAATATATATATGGGATTGATTGAATCCTGGCATCGTGGTTCATCCGATATGATCATCGATGAATGTGTGGAGTCAATATGGGTGCCTGACCCGCTGTTGATTATTGATAAAAGATCATGTCCGCATATTCTCGAACTCAGGGTCACACACTTAACGTGTCTTGACGCTAGGATAGATTGGATAATTGGTTTATGAATTTTGTTCGAGTCTCGGATGGGATCCGGGATATCACGAGAGGTTCGAATGGTCGAGAATAAGATTCATAAGGCAAAGGTGCAGTTTTGGAGTTCGGAATTGTTCCGAGTTAATCGGTATTGTACCGAAAGCTTCTAGAACCTTCCGGAAGGGGACCAACGTGGCCCCACCTTCCGGGAGGGGGCATGGGACTATGAGGGAGTGTCCTGGCCGCATTGGGCCAGGGTCACAAGGCCCCATAGGGCCCAGCCGATTCTAGAGAGATTTGACTCGTTTAAATCTCGGGATAGAATTTCTAGATAAGGGAGAGTTTAAATCGTTTAAACTAGAGATAGGATTTCTAGATAAGGAGAGTTTAAATTGTTTAAACTAGAGATAGGCTTGGAGGAGGGCAGGGCTGGCCGCCCTCTATATATAGAGGGTGCGCCTCCCCACACACCTCCTCCAAGCCCTAGTAGCCTGCGCCGCCTCTCTCCCTCCCGACTGTTTGTAGGAGAAGCCCTGCAGCAGAAATTCTCCACCATATACACCATGACGTCGTGTTGTAGATTCAATCTATCTCTCCACCATACTCGCTGGTCCGAGGAAGGAGGAGACGTCGAGGTGCTGCACGTGTGCATCTCACAGAGGCACCGCCACTTGTGGTGCTAGATCGGATCGGATCGCGAGGAGGAGAAGCGAGTACGACTACATCACCCACGTTCCGACGAACGTTCATTGTGTAATCTTCAAGGTATGAAGATCTAATCCAATCTCTCTCGTTGTTTGCATCTCCTAGATTAGATCTTGGCTTTCCCTCTGTTCGCTCCGTATAAAATTTTGATTTACTATGCCGCGAAACCCTTCATAAATTGCCTCCTTATTCAAAGTACATGAAGGATATTGTCTATAATAAAAGGAAGGTTCCTAATGAGGAAATTTCCACTTTGCTTGCTAATTATTCCTTCAATGGTAAAGTTCCAAAGAAACTTAGAGATCCAGGTATTCTAACTATTTCTTGATCTATTAAAAATAATTATGTTAGAACTGCTTTGTGTGATTTGGGAGCAGGAGTTAGTGTTATGCCTTTTTCTCTCTACAAGAGACTTCACTTGGAAAAATTGATACCAAATGATATATCTTTACAAATGGTTGATAAGTCTACTACTATTCCTGTTGGTATATGTGAGGATGTCAATGTTCAAGTGGCTAATAATTGTTTGATATTAACTGTCTTTGTTGTGCTTGAAATGCCTGAATATGATAATATATCTATTATTCTTGGGAGACCTTTTCTTAATACTGCAGGTGCTATCATTGATTGTAACAAAGGAAAAGTAACTTTTAATGTTAATGACAAGGCGCACACTATTTATTTCCCCAAGAAGATTGATAAGAAATATGGCCTAAATTCAATTGAAAACATTGAGGGCATCAAAGTTGGAGAAATATATTGTCTCATGTCACAAGAAGATTATGAAATTATTATGATTGGGACTATTGCTATCAAGGTTGAGGTAACATAATCATTTAGTTAAATGCAAGTTTTGCTTCATATAAAATTGTTTTGGTAACAAGACTAATTCGTCCAATCTGCATCACCATTCTATATCATAATTTACTGTTATTCATTGATATATTTCTTATTAAGAGGTGATACTTATGTTATTCATCTGTTTTTGCATGTTGGATGATTCTTGGAGGATGAACTGCCGGAGTCAGGATTCTGATGGAAAAATGCGGTGTCTACATGCAATTTTCGCGAAGATCAGAAAAATACTAGAAAAACTATGGGAAATCATATTTTCCAGAAGACGAAGGAAGACAGAAGGGGAGGTGGAGTTGGGCCACAGGGGGCCCACACACCCCAGGCGCGGGCCACCCTGGCCCACCTCTGGCTGTGCCCCTTCGCCTATATCTTCCTCCTGAAACCCTAAAGTTCGGGGAGCCCCATCGAAGATTTCGCCTCATGGGTGGAAACTACAGAGAGAAAAAGCTCCCAAGCATGATTACGGGTAAATTCCTTCTCAGTGAGGGGAGATCATCGCCATCAACACCGTCATTAAGCTAGACTTCATCGGGATCATCATCATCCACACCACCATCTCCACCAGCACCATCGTCACTGTAGGGGTTCGTAGCATGGAAAACAAAAAAATTCTACCACATGAACACACAATCAAGATCGAATCTATGATCAATCCAAGATCTATCTACTAGATCGGTGCAACAAGTTGATAGAGTACTAATCCTCGAAGATCCAAAGAAGTTAACGAGAGCAGATTCTCGTGGGTGATGTAGTCGTTCACTTGCCGATCTCAAGATCGCATAGACGATCCTTCCGGCGCCGCGTTCCGGCAGCACTCTCGCAATCGGTCACACGTACGGTACTCGATGAAGACCTTCCTCTCCCTTGTTCCAGCAGGCAGTGGAGGTTGTAGTTCTCTCCTCGCGATTTTGGCAGCACGATGACATGGTGTCAGAAGTAGAGGGAAGATCCCGCAGGGCTTCGCCTAAGCCGGAGCAGGAATGATGGAGTAGAGGGAGCCCCGACGATCTAGGTTTAGAGGGCCGGAGAGGAGGAGGAGGTGTCGGTGGCGGCTAGGGCGACAACGACGGGCCGGTGACGGCACGAGGCAGCGGCGACGCGACGGCTGGCGGCGATGGTGCAAGGTGGGGAGGGCTGGTTGTGGTGCTTTGGGGCAGCCCCTCCCCTCTATTTATGAGAGGGAGGGAAGCTTGGGAGAGGGGAGTTTGAATCCTTCCCCAAACCCAAGTTGGAGAGAAGGAAGGACTCTTTCCTTCTTCCACTAGGAAACTATTGTTCTAGTTTGACTTTTCAAACCTCCCTTTTGACTTTCAATTTAGAGCTTTATTTCTCTCTCTCAAATGCCCAACCAAGTGACCTAGGACATGATCTAATCATTCCACTTAACCATGACACATTCATGAACCATTCCCCTTCCGGTCCGGTGAACCTTCTAGACCCTTCTAGAACCTCTCCGATGAAAACATCAAAATCATTCCCGAACTCCGGAATCGGACTTTCCTTATATGAATCTTATTCTCTA
This sequence comes from Avena longiglumis, assembly GCA_030063025.1. NCBI lineage: Eukaryota > Viridiplantae > Streptophyta > Magnoliopsida > Poales > Poaceae > Avena > Avena longiglumis. The sequence continues at coordinate 569,147,425 of CP125974.1, forward strand.
GACCATTCCGGATCTCCTTGTGATATCCCAGATCCCATCCGAGACTCTGAACAATCATTCGGTCTCTTTACTCACTTTCCATATCTACTAAACAACATCGAATTCTTAAGTGTGTCTCCCTATGGTTCGTGAATTATGCAGACATGACCGAGACTCTTCTCCGATCAATAACCAATAGAGGAATCTGTAAATGCATATGGTTCCCACATATTTCTACGATTAATTCGTGATTGAATGAACCGTTTAAATACGATACCAATTTCCCTTTGTCTCACGATATTTTACTTATCTGAGGTTTGATCGTCGGTATCTCTACATACCTAGTTCAACCTCGTTAATGATAATTACGCTTTTCTCGTTCATGTGATATGTGATCCCTTGTGATCCAGTCACATGCTTGCAAGCTAATTGGATGGCATTCCACCCAGAGGGCCCAGAGTATATCTATCTGTCATATGGATGGACAAATCCCACTCTTGATCCATGTGCCTCAACACATACTTTCTGAACACTCAATTCCACCTTTATAGCCACCCAATTACGGTGTGGTGTTTGATGTCATCAAAGAATTCTTCCGGTGATGGTGATTAGCATGATCTCATGGTCGAAGGAATTAGGTTACTATGTATTAGAAAGCTTATAGCAAATGAACTATATTAAATGACTTGGTCTTTCTGCTACGCTTAACTATAGGGGTATGTACATCACACCATTCTCCTAATGATATGATCTTGTTGTTAACAACATCTCAATGTTCATGATTATGAAACCATGATCATATACTAACCAACAAGCTAGTTTAACAAGAGGCTTTACTAGGGACTCTTTTATGTTTACAAATCACACAAGTATTGATGTTTTCGGTTAATACAATTATAGCATGGTATGTAAAAATTTATCATAAGCATGAGGATATGATAATAACCTCTTTATTATTGCCTCTTGGGCATATCTCCAACAGTCTCCCACTTGCACTAGAGTCAATAATCTAGTTTCAAACCTTTGTGCATTCAACACCTATGGCTTTCCGGTGTTGTATTTACACGATTGCTAGTGGTCAACTTATCTCTGGATCCGACACTTTAATGTCCGTGTGTAATTGCATGTCTTTGCGTCTCTACGCATTACTCATTATCTAATGAGATGTCTTTGTATAAATTTGGTCATTTGGTGAGACCTTTAGTTCCTTGGGGTTAAAACATGTTGATAATATTGTCGTACAATATATCTTTATAGTACTATCCCGCTGTGAACCACACCTAGTTTGATAACAAACTACTTGACACAAATGCCCTCTTTTGCTGCTATAGTAGCAGTCATATACTTAGCCTTTTGTTGTAGTATCTGTCACAATGTCTTAACTTTGGAACTCATCCAAATCCATTATAGAAATTTCTTTCCATCATACTGTGCCACCCTTAGTTTAGATTGAGATAAAGTTAATTTGTACTTTGTGACAAAACTAGTATCAATGTAGTACTCTTACAATGAACTAACCATCTATTTGTCACTTCTACAAAATAATATATTCTTAGTTCTTCCAAGAGAGAATAAGATTGTCCTTACTATCGTCCAATGATCATCTTGTGAATAATTCTGGTATATGCTCATAATATTTAGAGTATAAGACATATCTGAATTTGTACATATCACAGTATGATTGAAAAATACTCTTTGTGATTTTATTCATCAAGTATCAATCAATACTTGAATCTTTGTTTCACTTACCAAGTGTCAATACACTTAAATTTCGATTTAATCCTTTCTGTGTGGCAAGAACCTTTCTTGTCATTTCCTTATTGAACTCATTCAATATCTCATTTATGTACATTTGGCACAACCATATTAGTGTCTCAATCTATCTATATAAATATTGATGCCAATTATTCGGGTTTTGCCTAAGCCTTTCATCGAGATGAAATTCTTAACCTGTGTCAATAAAAAATACATCATTTCCAATCAATAATATATCTTCCACATATTGTATTAGAAATATGTCTTAGCGCTCCCACTTAATTTCTTGCAAATGCAAGCATCTTCATCGTCTCTAATGAATTTAAACTCTTTTAACAGTTTCATCATGGTGAAGATTCCAACTCTGTGATGCTCACTTCAACCATTGAAGTTTGCATACGCTTTTAGCATCCTTTGAATTAACAGAACCCTTTGGACCGTGTTATGCACACGTCCTAGGTAACAGTTCTATTAGAAGAACTTGTTTTGTTTATTCAACTACCACATAAAAAAATTATATATAGTGGTTTGTACATTAATACGTTTAGACTAAATATCGCTTTGAAAGATCAAATCTTGTCATAGTCAACCTTTGGACATTGTTGTGAACTCTTCCCCAACATGTCGACAATTTCATATATGTGAAACATCCATGTATATTTCTTTATAGATCCAAACACGACTGTAAGGTCTTACACCTTTCCAGAGGGTCTTTCAAGTTTAAAACTTGTTTTCTCATGTATGGAACTATCACGGATTATATGGCTTCAAGCCATTTGATGGAGTCAGGGCCCATTATCGCTTCTTTGCATGTAGTTGGTTCATTATTGTCAAATAATGATTCAAATCTCAAATCTTGGTATTTGATTGTTGATCTGACCTACTTTGTTCAATAGGAACTTAGATCTCCGTGTCCACAACCTTTGAGGCACGTGAGCCATGAGCGTTGTTGCTGCCTCCGGAACACTTTTCGGTGCTGCGCAACTTTGCACATATAGCTAAGGTTCGTTTAAGCTTATCAAAGTTCTATTGTCCTCCCACTTAACTTTTCATGGAAAATTCCTTCTCAATGAAACTTGACGTTCTAAGCGACAAACACTTTTGTCTTTGGTGTTATGGAGGAATACTTAATGTCTATTCAAAATAACATACAAAGAAATATTCATCCGACTTTGGTTGTAAACATCTTCTTTATGCATAGCATACCAATGTTTAAGAAAGGACAACTTGGGTTTTATCCCAAACCATAACTTTATATGGTGTCATTTCAACAGATCATGATAGAGATCTTTTCAGTGAAAAAGCGGTATATTTTAAAGCTTTTAATCTTTAAAATATAATGGCAGTTTTATGAATTACACCTTTGATTTTACCATGTCAAACAAGGTTCCATTGCATATCTCGATTATTCCATACTCATATGGTGTTTCGGGAAACGCAAATCCAAGGAACGGTTCCTCAAATCTTAGGTGTTATGCTGAACTTGTAACTCAAATATCTCCCTTTATGATCCTATCATAAATTCTTTATTTTCTTGTTACATTGATTTTGCACTTCATCTTGAAAGTCTTCGAACTTTTCAAATGTTTCACACTTCATCCTCATTAAGTAAATATTCATATATTCACTCAAATTTTAGAAGAAAGCATATGAAGTTGAAATCCATCGCTCTTGACTACACATAATGGGCTTTATACATCTACATCTATATGTACAAGTTCTAATAAGCTAGTCATTCGTTCACTTTTGGCCTATGAACAGAGTTTTAATTATCTCTAGGAAAGTTTCGCAAGCGTCATTTGATCAAAAAAATCAAAAGACTCCAAAATTCCATCCACATGGAGTTTCTTCATGCTTTTTTCCAATATAATTTAAACGAGCGATGTCACTTCCTAAGTGATCTTTCAATCAATGTCTTTTGACATTTTTAGCACTAGTTTTATGGATGTGATTTCTTCAACGAGATTTGTAAATCATCCATCTTTTATGGATTACGGCAATTATTTGAACAACCCTTTTGTTCTCATAATACCTGATCGAAATAACAATTATTGAAAACAAATCTTGAAGGTAAGTTTTGATTTCAACGAGCAACATAACAACCCTTTATTTGTTGTCGATGAGCATCATCGCATATTCTTTTGCTAGTTACTTTAGGACATTGTAGTTCATGAATTGTGTTGTTTCGTATGACGATTCACACCAACAAATTCAGTATCCAATACTCAAGTACTACATTGTTTAACAAGCAAAGAATATAGCCATAACATGTATATCCTCTATATACCTAAGCTGAACAATTCTAGTCTTTTCTCTTCTGCCAAATATTTCTTAGATTTCTCTTTCAGTATTTCATTATCCTTTCAAAAGAATCTATCGACATAAACAGTGGCGCCATACTTATGTCACATAGTCCAAAACATGTATAGCTATATACCAATGTCTTTGGACTTGCACTTTGAAGTAGATCACCATCATCAAATGTTTGGTGTTCTTTCAAATTCCATTCTTTAGTAATATTTTAGTGTAGTAAACATTTTAGCTACATCAAATATTCATCCTTATCATGAAACTATTCATGATCAAGCTACTTTAGCTTATAACGGTGAATTGCGAGTATAATGTTGCTCTCCAAAACCTTTTGGAGGATTAGGACGACCATCGTCTCCAACCTTTTGCAAATTCTCATCAAATATGAGAGCATGAATTTTGCCATATTATACTCTATCATGTTATAACCAAAACTTTGTTTTAGATATCACAATATCTTTCACACATGATGGTTTTTAAACAATTATTTCAGCTCCCCGATAACCTTGATATTAAAACAATCTTTTGAATATCAAGAATCATGGAGACTAACATGATACTTATATACTAATACTAGAATTGTTACTCTTGATTTAATACCAACTATTAAACTTCATGGAGTAACCGGAACTTACTGAAAGATTGAAATAGGACTTTTCAAACTTTAGATTAACACTTTAAAACAATACGATACCAGTTCGTAAAGTAACTAACCAGAATTCTATAGTTCTATTATCTCAATTATAATTAAGCGCAAGGTGGTAAACGGATGCCAATGACTACAACAACTATGCAAATTCACTTTGATTTAATTTATGATAAATAGTGTTCAACTTTTAATCATATTGCTGTTGAACTCCCACTCAAAACAATATTCCTCACATTGTTTTAGTGATCACACGAACCAAATTCACTACACCAAGTCTGATCATCACATGACATGATATAGTTTCAAAGGCGAACAATCATCATGTTCATCATATCATCTATATGACTCATGCTTTACCTTTCGGTATTCCGTGTCCCGATACCATGTCTCTACATGCTAGGATCGTCAAGATCAAACCTTAGCTTCCGCATGAGAAAATCTGGCTTGCTCCCATTGTATACACTTGCAGAATCTAACACACCCGATCATCACGTGGTGCTTCGAAACAACAAGCTTTGGCAACGGTGCCTACTAAGGACGAACACTCTATAACTTGATATTTTGTGAGAGGGATCATCTTATAATGCTACCGTCGCGATCTAAGCAATACAAGATGCATAAAAGGATTAACATCGTATGCAATTCAAAATATGTGATGTGATATGGCCTTTCTTCTTATGCCTTCGATCTCTATCTTCAAGCACCAACATGATCTCCATCATCACCGGTGTGGCGTCAAGATAAATGGCACCGCTCCATGGTTGTCACCCACCAGCATCAACTATTACAACTACTTTGAATAATAGACACGCAAGTCTTAACAAAATTAAAAGACAATCATAAGTCTCCTGTCGGTTGCCGACTTACAATAAGGAACATCGCATACATCATATATAACCAGAATCATGGTCATATCACATCACAGCACACCCCTGTAAAACAAAGTTAGACGCCTCTAATTTTCTTTGCATGTTTTACATGGTTTGGGGCTTTCAATAAGTGTCATTCTAACTTACGAACAAGAACCACAACGTTGATAATAGTATTGTTACTCACCCGTTGTAAATTGAATCTTAACTATGTTGGGAGAAACAGCCACCCACAAAGCCACTTATGTAATACAAGTTGCATGTCAAGCGTGGAGCAAGTCTCATGAACGATGTCATGTAAGGTTAGCCCGGGCCGCTTCATCCCACCATCCCACAAGATGCAAAGTACACAAGAAGTAATCAACAACAAAAGCATCAACGCCCACAATGACCATTGTGTTTTACTCGTGCAAAAGATCTACATATAGACACGACTCTGATACCACTTTAGGGTTCGTAGCATGGAAAACAAAAAAATTCTACCGCATGAACACACAATCAAGATCTAATCTATGATCAAGCCAAGATCTATCTAATAGATCGGTGCAACAAGTTGATAGAGTACTAACCCTCGAAGATCCAAAGCGGTTAACAAGAGCAGATTCTCGTGGGTGATGTAGTCGTTCACTTGCCGATCTCAAGATCGTGTAGACGATCCTTCCGGCGCCGCGTTCCGGCAGTGCTCCCGCAGTCAATCACACGTACGGTACTCGATGAAGACCTTCCTCTCCCTTGTTCCAGCAGGCAGTGGAGGTTGTAGTTCTCTCCTCGCGATTACGGCAGCACGACGGTGTGGTGTTGGAAGTAGAGGGAAGATCCCGTAGGGCTTCGCCTAAGCTGGAGCGAGTATGGTGGAGTAGAGGGAGCCCCGGCGATCTAGGTCTAGAGGGCCGGAGAGGAGGAGGAGGTGTCGGTGGTGGCTAGGGCGACAAAGACGGGCCGGTGTCAGTGCGAGGCGGTGGCGCGAGGCGGCTGGCGGAGGCGGCAGTGGTGCAAGGTGGGGAGGGCTGGTTGTGGTGCTTTGGGGCAGCCCCTCCCCTCTATTTATGAGAGGCAGGGCATATTGGGAGAGGGGAGTTTGAATCCTTCCCCCAACCCAAGTTGGAGAGAAGGAGGGACTCTTTCCTTCTTCCACTAGGAAACTATTGTTCCAGTTAGACTTTTCAAACCTCCCTTTTGACTTTCAATTTAGAGCTTTATTTCTCTCTCGCAAATGCCCAACCAAGTGACCTAGGACATGATCCAATCATTCCACTTAACCATGACACATTCATGAACCATTCCCCTTCTGGTTCGGTGAACCTTCTAGACCCTTCTAGAACCTCTCTGATGAAAACATCGAAATCATTCCCGAACTCCGGAATCAGACTTTCCTTATATGAATCTTATTCTCCGGACCATTCCGGATCTCCTCGTGATATTCCGGATCCCATCCTAGACTCTGAACAATCATTCGGTCTCTTTACTCACTTTCCATATCTACTAAACAACATCGAATCCTTAAGTGTGTCTCCCTACGGTTCGTGAATTATGCAGACATGACCGAGACTCTTCTCCGATCAGTAACCAATAGAGGAATATGGAAATTCATATGGCTCCCACATATTTCTATGATTACTTCGTGATCGAATGAACCATTTAAATACGATACCAATTTCCCTTTGTCTCACGATATTTTACTTATCTGAGGTTTGATCGTCGGTATCTCTGCATACCTAGTTCAACCTCGTTAACGATAAGTACTCTTTTATCGTTCCCGTGATATGTGATCCCTTGTGAGCCAGTCACATGCTTGCAAGCTAATTGGATGACATTCCACCAAGAGGGCCTAGAGTATATATATTTGTCATATGGATGGACAAATCCCACTCTTGATCCATGTGCCTCAACACATACTTTCCGAACACTCAATTCCACCTTTATAGCCACCCAGTTACGGTGTGGTGTTTGATGTCTTCAAAGCATCCTTCTGGTGATGGTGATTAGCATGATCTCATGGTTGAAGGAATTAGGTTACTATGTATCAGAAAGCTTATAGCAAATGAACTATATTAATGACTTGATCTTTATGCTTCGCTTAATTATAGGAGTATGTCCATCACACCATTCTCCTAATGATATGATCTTGTTGTTAACAACATCTCAATGTTCATGATCAGGAAACCATGATCATATAATAACCAACAAGCTAGTTTAACAAGAGGCTTTACTAGGGACTCTTTTATGTTTACAAATCGCACAAGTATTAATGTTTCCGGTTAATACAATTATAGCATGGTATGTAAACATTTATCATAAGCATGAATATATGATAATAACCTCTTTATTATTGCCTCTTGGGCATATCTCCAACAGTCACCACTCCATCCCGCTGTAACAATTGTGTTGAATCTTGCATAGTTTTTAGGGGAAACTTTCCCGGTGTTGATTACTATTATAGTTGATGCTTGTGAGTGGAACCATTGAATTATTGTTTATGTTCAGATTGTTATTCATCATCATATCATCTCTGATATTGATCCATATGATGTCTCGTGAGTAGTTCGTTTAGTTTTTGAGGACATGGGAGAAGTCATGTTGTTAGTAGTGGAATTGTGTTGAGGTATTATTTGATGGTTTAAATATTTAAGTTGTGGTGCTATTCTTCTAGTGGTGTTATGTGAACGTCGACTACATGATACTTCACCATTTATGGGCCTAGGGGAATGCATTGTGTATTTGGCTACTAATTGTGGGGTTGCCGGAGTGTCAGAACCTGAACCCCCGTTAGGAAACCTTTGCACAAGGGAGTGTAGGATCTCAGAGTTTAAGGCTGTGGTTAGATTTTTATCTTAATTACTTTCTTGTAGTTGCGGATGCTTGCAAGGGGTTTAATCACAAGTATGTATTAGTCCAAGTAAGGTTGGTACATTAGCACAGGTTCACCCACACAACACTTATCAAACCAAAGAAGATTAATCAACTATATGCAAAGAAATCACTTAACAGTATTCCCATGTGTCCTCGAGAACGTTTGGTCCTCATAAGTATTACCGCCAGCTTGTCCTTTGCTAAGAAAGGATTGGGCCACTTGCTGCAATTATTTGCTGTCTTCGTTGGGATCGACGCTCCTATTTATCGAAAGTACTACGATACACCCCCTATACTTGTGGGTCATCAAGACTATTTTGTGGTGTCGTTGCCGGGGATTGAAGTGCTATTGCAGAGTGGAACATAAATGAAACTTCTACTGTGAGTATTGCTTTTTATTTCTATTTGTTACTTTGTTTCCAATATGGATAACCCACTTGGTTTCCTATTTGGGAAAGCTACTACCACTGTTAGGGTAGTAGATGAACCACCACCTGTTGAGATAGATCCTTTTAAGATACCTAGAAGAATTGTTGATCGTGTTATGGATAATTATTATTTTGGAGATGGAACTGTCCATCCTGGTGATCATTTGATTTTTATCCATGAGTTATGCGGGTTGTTTAAGTGTGCAGGTATCACAACTGAACAGGTTAAGAAGAAGTTACTCTCTATATCATTGAAAGGAAGAGCTGAAGAATGGTATAAGCTGCTCGAGAATGGACAATCCATGGAATGGGAGGAAATAGTACCTCTATTTTATTCTAAATTCTATCCTCCTAGTGAGATTCATAAGGATAGGAATCAAATATATAACTTTTGGCCTCGTGATGGAGAAAGTACAACCCAAGCTTTGGGGAGATTGAAGTTACTAATGCTTAAATGTCCTATTCATGAACTCCCTAACAATATTATTATTAATAACTTTTATGCAAGGCTTTCTCTTCATGATAAAGATTTATTAGATGCTTCATGTGCTGGATCATTCACATATATGAAATAAGAAGCTAAATGGGATCTTCTAGACCGTATTCAAGAGAACACTGAATCATGGGAGAATGACAAAGGAAGAAAGTCATGTATAAATTATGATTATGAATGCATTAAAACTTTTATGGAAACTAATGACTTTCATGATATTAGTACTGATTATGGTATTGATTCTCAAAGTATTGCCAATTTTTTTAAGGCCTTTGCCTCTTATATAGAAATTCCCAAAAGGAAGTGGAACAAGTACCATGCACCTTATAAAGATTTTGTTAATCATGTTCTTGTTAGAAACACTAAAGTTTGTATTGTTGATCCTATTTTTCCTAAACTTTATATTGAGAAAATCCCTTTCCCTGCTAAGGTAAAGGAACACTCTATTATGTATAATGTGGTTAGCAAAAGTACAAAGAAAGCTATGGAACCTGATGAACAAATAAATATTAAACCTGTAGTATCCATTGTGAAAGATCTTGTCACTAAAAATGTAGAAGATGGGCACATTATCTTTTGTGAAGATGCTTCTAATATTGTCTCTCATCCTAGTAAAGCTAGTGTCCAGGTGCTTTCTGTTAGAATTGGTGATCATTGCTATTATGGCTTATGTGATATTGGTGCTAGTTCTAGTGCTATTCCTTATGAGCTTTATAGGGAAATTATGCATGAAATTGGTCCTTGTGAACTTGAGGAAATTGATGTGGTTATTCACCTTTCTAAGAAGGAAACCATTTGCCCTATTGGTATTGTAAGAGATGTGGAAGTTCTTTGTGGTAAGATTAAATATCATGCAGATTTTGTAGTGCTTGGTTCAGCTGCTAGTAAAACTTGTCCTATCATTTTTGGTAGACCTTTTTTGAACACTTGTGGATCTATTATAGATTGTAAGAAGGAGAAAGTTTTAACTAAATTTGATGGAGAATCTTATGAGTTTAACTTTTCAAAATTTGCCAAAGCTCCTTATGAAAATAATTTGCCTAATGAGGATTTTAGGGTTGAACAACTTGCTTCTATTGATCCAATTTATGACCTTAGACCTCTTTTTGATGATTGTAAGTATGCTCACTCTGATGATAAAGTTGTTCTGTGACAATTATATTGTCAACTTTATTCAAAGTGCTACTGAAAGTTATTATGAAAGAGGAAACATGGTTTTATGCATCTCAACAATATAAGTTTCCCCGCTTTATGTTGAAAGCTTTGAAGTTGCATTTGTTTTGTCTTCCTATGCTAGTAGCCTTTTTTGAATAATTTGTTTTCTCATGAAACTCCCTTTCATAGGAAGTGGGTTAGACTCAAATGTGTTGGATATTTGATTCTTGATGCTCTCTTTCACTTCAAATCTATATCTCCTATGTGAGCATCGTTAAAATTATCATGCCCATCTTAATGGCTATAAAGAAAGAGCTTTTGGGAGACAACCCTTTTTAGTTTGCTTTGGGTCTTTGTTTCTTTTAGTATTGGAAGTTATTACTTGTAATAACCTCCCCTTATCCTTTTTGTTTGGTTTTTGTGTCAAGATCAACCACTTTTGAGAAGTAGAGGAGTTGTGAAAAGTTGTTGTCATGGGACATATTTTTGTGCTACATTGTAAAAATTCGTGAAGGAGCTCAGTATTTCAGATGGAGCTGTAATTGTATGTGCTTGTGCCCCAATTTGTTATCCAAATTTCATTAGTTTTGAATTTTTTGATTTGAGCAATAGAAGTTTTTCAAAAAAAAATCATTACATGCTGGTCTATTTTGACAGATTTCTGCCTTCATTTGCATTTGCCTCTTAAATCGATTTCCTTTTAGATTATTTTAGGCTTTTGAAACGAGTTGCTACAGTAGCTTTTGTTTTGATGGATTTTAGTTGAAATATGAGCCCAAGGGTTTATTGTTTTTGTATACACTAATGTTGCAAATGAAGTTTGTGTGAGGCTTGTATGTTAGGAACTCTCAAGTGTTGGAGATAAGGAATATGCAGAGTTCGTATCCGAATAGGTAAAAGTGGTGAAAACAGAAGGTTCGCGAAAAAACTTTTTCTTTATATTTTTGTTGTTTTTATTCCATATGGAAGGTTACGAGACAAAAAAAAGAGGAGGGAACGGAGCCCGGGTGGGCCACACCCACCAGTGGCGCGGGCCCCAGCTGGCCACGTCACTAGGGGTGAGACCACCCCGGTGTCCGTCTCCACCCCTTTTTCGCACAGTACCTTCCTTATGTAGTAAAACTTCGTAATATATAACCCCCCAGATTCCCCGAGGTTCATATATCATGTTCTCGTCATGTTTTTGTTTTGATCTGTTTTTGTCAGGCAGATTCTCGGTTTTAGAGCCACAGTGTCTTCCTCTGGATCACCCATGGAGGATTCCTCCGTGGATGTCATCAACCGTACATGTATGAGTTGAAGGTTCACCCCAAGGAGTTGTTACTCAAGGATGGGAAGGTAAAGATAAAATAAGTATAGGGTCCTAAAGGGGAAGGCAGTCTGGAAGATAGGATGGAAGCACTAGAGCAGGAAGTTTTTAGGTACAAGAAGATGGCGGAACGCGAAGTGGATGTCATCCATAAGATAATTTCAGAACTCATCGCCAAGCACAAGAGGGAGACTGTTGAGCTTAATCAAAACTGTGAGTATGAGGCTAGGTTTAAACACATAAGCTCTGCTACTAGTTTCAGGATATTTGAGACCAAGACATCCTTTGTGGATGGGGAGCCTTTACCTTGGAAGTCTGACGAGTGTAGTGCTAATGTCCACATGAGGCCCACTAGATGTTTCCTTTGACACAATGGCCACATGAGCTAACTTTAGCCTACCATGGGAGACTAGAAGATCTTCATGCGAGCTCGAGAGCTTAGCATGACTTTCTTCTAATTTCCCATAGTTGCTAGTTAGCAAAACAGGTTGAACCTTTAGCTCAACATTCTCCTTCAAGATAGATGCTTCACAAGAAATAGAGTTAGTAGAACAAGCATCATCATTATTAGCAAGAGGTGAGAGCAACTTGGAAAGCTCTTTAGAATATGAAGCTTTAAGTTGCTCATGAGACTCTGTGAGTTTGATGAGCTCACCCTTGATGACCCTAGAGACATTTTTTAGGTGCTCAAAATCCTAAAGGAGTTTAGCATAAGCAACTTCAAGTCCATCATTTCTAATTTGAAGGGCACTTGCCACCTCAAAATCTCTATCATGAGATTTCTTCACTCTAGATAGCTCTAGAGCAAAGGTTTCCTCAAGAGATTCCTTAGTGGTTTGTTCCTCTTCAAGAGCTTCATTTAGATTTGCAATTTCATTAGCATACTCATGCTCAATACTACTTGTTTTATCAATTGTGTCCTCATGCTCATATATTAGTTGCTTACGTTCAATATCACAAGTCAAGATTTCAATGAAAGTAGAGCAAGCATTTTTATTAGGATGAAGAGCACGAAGGACTAGCCCCCCTTCTCTTTAAAAGAAGCAACATCATCATCTACTTCATGATCAACATTCACATCATCATGAGATATATTGGGATCCAAAGGAGAGGTTACCTTTGAACCCTTAGCCATGAGGCATAAGTGAACATTGGGAGAAGGTGATGATGGGGGAACACATGAAGCTCCAATCGCAACCTTGCCTTGGCCCACACATTCTTCAATTTCCTCTACATGGTTAGAAACACAAGTACTAGAGGAAATAGAAGCACATTTATCATGGCAACAAGGCAGAGCAAGCATATCATCATGAGATATATCCAATCCATTTCTACATGATATGCAAGGGCAATAAACACTAGGATGTAAATCACATATAGTGGTACAAGTGTTCATGCCCAAAGATACAATATTGCAATGAGATAGACAAGAATGATCATCAATGGTGAGCTCACTATCTACATTGCAAGTTCTATCACCACTCATCATATCATTACCTTGAGACAACCCATATGTTGGTGAAGTGGAATAAGATGAGAACTCATCACGGCCAGAGGTGGAGGGAACACAACCATCCTCATTAGTCTTGGACACATCATATTTTGCTTGAAGCTTGGTCCAAATATCATGAGCATTCCTGAAAGGCATGATTGAAGAAATAACTACAAAGCTCACAACATTAACAAGCACATTAGATGCTTGAGCTTCAAGATAAGAGTTTGTCTCTTCCCCCAAAGATAGATTTTGGGGATCCTTAGGAGGAGACAATCCCATATCTAGAATTCGCTCAATATTTGGGTCAATGGCCCGGAAATGACTAAGCATGCGAGTATGCCAAACATCATAATAAGTGTCAACAAATTTAAATGTGTGAGAGTGCACTGAACCACTAGGAGACATCTTTACTCTCGAGGCGGTGAAGCCTAAGAAGGGACAGACCTTGCTCTGATACCAATTGAAAGTGCAATGGACGTCGCCTAGAGGGGGTGAATAGGATTTTAAAATTATTACGGTTTAGGCTCAAATAAATGTGGAATAAAACTAACATTTAATTTATGAGCACAAAACCTAACCACTAGGTTCACCTAAGTGCACCAACAACCTATGCTAAGCAATACAAGCAACAAGGTGATAGCAAGATATAAGTACTTCAAGCACGATGGCTATCACAAAGTAAAGTGCATAAGTAAAGGGCTCGATTGAGAGATAACCGATGGACGCGGAGATGGAGATTTTTATCCCGAAGTTCACTTCCAAAGAAGCTATGTCTTTATTGGAGAGGTGCGATGGCGCAATGCTCTCCGAATGCCACAAATGGCTCACCTCGAGGTGTGGTGGCTCGATGCTCACCCAACGCCACACAAGGCCTCACCCCGGATGCGAAGGCACGCAACTCACCGGCGCCACAAAAGTCTCACCCTATTCTCCCGTGATCTCGCCACAAAGGCCTACTCACGATCCACTAAGGGACACTTGAGGGCGGTCACCAAAACCCGTACAATATTGGGGCTATCTCCACAACTCAATTGGAGGCTTCCAACAACAAAGCCACAAAAGGCTACAATGCCACAAAAGGCCAACAAAGCCACAAAAGGCTACAAGACCACAAAAGGTCACAAGAAGTCAACAAACTAACCACACAACCGTCTAGAGTTCTAAGAACCCAAGAGAAATAAGCCCACAAGCTTGAACTCACCGAATCTCCAAGGAGAACTCAAACCTATGCACCAAATGCAAGGGCAAGTCCTTCACTCTCAAATTCCACCAAAGCTACAAAATCTATTGGGGTAATAATAGAGGAAGAACACAAGATAAGAACACCAAATTCCTCCAAGATATATATCTCAAGATTTCCTTCACTAAGAAGAGATATGATTTGGTAGAGTTTTAGATCTAGATCTCCTCTCACTTTTCCCTCCAAAAGATGCAAGAATCATGAGAGGGAGAGGGAGTAAGAAAGCTCAAATAGGTCAATAATGGTGGGGACAATCTCCAAAGATGGGGATGTAGGGTTCGCAGCATAGAAAACAAAAAATTTCCTATGATGGGAACAACTATGTACCAAGATCTATCTACAAGATACAAACAACAGACGGATGTTGATGACCCACAAGTGTAGGGGATCGCAACAGTCTTCACGGGTAGTATTACCCATTTTATTGATTCGACACAAGGGGAGCCAAAGAATACTTGCAAGCCTTAACAACTGAGTTGTCAATTCAATTGCTACCGAAATAGTTCTTGCTCACGTGTTTATCAAGAGCAAGTTGTAGTAGCAACATCAAAGCAACAACAGGAGTAACAGCAACAGTGAAACAGGAGCAATAGTAACATTAACCGTAAACAGTAGGATTCGAGTGCGGTAGCCATAGGGATGGATGGACGGGCGTTGCATGGACGAGTCTAAACATGTAACTTCAGATAACTAGGGCATTGCAGATAAATAATAACAAGCATCCAAGTACTAAATAATCCTAGGCATGTGCTCCAAATATAGTCATACGTGCTCGCAATGAGAACTTGCACAACATCTTCTGTCCATCCAGCCCGTGGCAGTGGGGCCTCTAGGGAAGTACTGGAAATTAAGGTGCTCCTTTTAATAGAGAACCGAAGCGAAGCATTAACACTCCGTGAACACATGTGATCCTCACACCACAGCCATCCCCTCCGGTTGTCCCAATTATTGTCACTTTGGGGCCTTTGGATCCGGACAATGATATGTGTACACAACTTGCAGATAAGACCATAAAAATACTATCGTAATGATTCAATAATAAGTTCAGATCTGAGATCATGGCACTCGGGCCCTGGTGACAAGCATTAAGCACAACAAGTTGCAACAAAGTCAAATAGCACTAATAGAGATACTAGGCACTATGCCCCTAACAAATCTTATTCGATTACATGATAGAACTCATCCAATCCCTACCATCCCCAAGCCTACAGCGGGGATTACTCACTCATGGATGAGGGAAACATCGGTGGTTGATGGAGATGCGTTGGTGATGACGATGGCGATAATCCTCTCCAAATTCCCTGTCCCGGCAGGGTGCCAGAACGGAGTTTCTGGATCTGAATCTTGGTTTCTAGTGGCGGCGGGGGAGCGGAAATATTTTTGGAAAATTATCGAACACCCTCTGTTTTTAGGTCAGAAGGCAACTTATAGACGCGGAGGGAGGCCAAGAAGCTGCCTGGGGTGGCCAAACCTCCCTCAGGTGCGGGGTCAGTGGGCCCGTGCCTGGGGTGGGTCTGGCCCCCCAGGCATCCCTCTATCTCCCCTTCTGGCTCCGTGGATCTTCTGGTGAGAAATAGTTTTTGGCATATTTTCCGGGAGTTTTCCTGATAGTTCATTTTCTGCATAAAAACAAGACACCAAGGTAATTCTGCTGAAAACAGCGTCAGTCTGTGTTAGTTATATCCAAATCACACAAGTTTAGAGAAGAAACAATAGCAAAGTGTTCGAGAAAGTAGATACGTTTTGGACGTATCAACTCCCCCAAGCTTAGCTTATTGCTTGTCCTCAAGCAATTCAGTTGAAAACGAAAAGGATAAAAGAACTTTCACGAACACTTTGCTTCATATGATGTAAATATTCTCAGCACAGGAGTAGATGCTTAGACAATTCATAATAAGGAGTATACAACTAAGTCTACTCAATAGTCATTGCAAGCTATGAAGAGAAACCAACTCAATAATAATAAGTAGCATGAAACATAAACATAAGCAACATTGCAATGCTCATAATAAGGTATGATAGAGTGGTATCTCGCTTACCTCTGAAGTTCATATGAAGACTAGAAGTAAAAATATCAGAGATACAAGCATCAAAGTCATGACATAATTAACCAAGCTTTGGAGCAAACACAAGAATGACAACCATGCTCTTAAGAAGGTGCTCATAGAATAAGTGGTGACTCAACAAAATTGTGAAAATAGTTTTGTGTAGGTTTCAAAGGCTTCCCAATGCTGAAAGGAAGGTACTCGTTAGCTTTGAGCTCTCATTGCCCCTATCATAAGCATCTTCATGTGGTTAAGGTGAAAGTGAGGTCCACTCTGAATTATATGCTTGACAGACCATAGAATAGAAATCACAAGTCCCTTGAGTACGAGAGTCGCTCCGCATGCTACTCAACTTTGGTCACCTGAAAATTCTTGTCATTGTAAATACATGCATATCATCGAGAACCGCCAACGGGGTACCCCTTGCACATGGTACAGGAGATTTCCCATAACCAAAATGACAAGGCAAGCAGACAATGAGCATCTCAGCAATCTTTTTATTTACCATATGCATAGCTTTTTATTGAGGAAGCTTCATAGATGCTCATTATAGTGATGCTGCAAGTTTCCACCATGATTAGGCATGGCTTAGGCTAGAGGCCTAGGCGTTTCTCTAACACAATGTATAAACTCCATGAACTAACAACTTCCTCTTTTATTTCACATCGTCGACATCCATAAACAAAAGAGAAAAGTATCAACTAGATGAGATATCCAACAGGTGTTGAAAGCTTTCCCCGTGATAGCACGGTTCTGCTGACTCCCAGTATATAATAAGCAAGCATATAACTTTCATGGACTAGTCACAGTGGTTCAAGATTGTTAAGCGCAAGGAATAAAGTGTGCCATCAAGTTCGTGAGAGCTTTACTAACTAACTTTCTCAAAACATACAAACATTTTATGTTGGAAGAAAACACGACATATGGAATATGCGTTGAAGTAGCAAATGATGCTAATAGGTAGGTATGGTGGACACAGCTGGCAATATTGGTTCTGGTGAGTTGGAAGCACAGGTAGATCACCTACTCAGTACAAGTGAAGGCTAGCAATAGAGAGGGAGCGACAAACGAGAGAGCAATAACTGTCATAATCATGCTTGCAACAAAACAGGACTAATTATGGCATGAAAGTGATACAAGAACTCTGAGGCAAAATAAATCATCAAGGCTTACTGACTATTGATTAGTCATATGCATGCGTGAGCATGTGCCAAGTCGATTCACATAAACAGTCAGAGGAGGATACCACAATATCATACCGAAGTATGAATAAAACAATGCAAGCAAACATTCATATGCCATGCTACAAACTATTAGCAAGCTTGAGCTAATCATAGACAAACAAGAACTACTGAGCATCCATAACGACATACACCTTACACAAACAGGCTAAGCATGCTCACAATGATGAGTATATGTACAAAAATGAAAAAAATAGAGTTCGTTACCAGCCTCTTACCACACCTCGAGTTGTCTTAATCTTCATTATTGCCCTTCACTTGTGTGACTTGAATAATTAACATGAAAACCAATATCCACTAAGGACGGTTGAACCCTGCGAAGAACTCACAAAACCAAAGAAGAACAACAAATATTTTTGGTGTTTTCGATTTTTTAGAAACAAGCAAACAAAGAAAAACCAAACAAAAACAAAGCAAACCAAACAAATCAAAATCTTTTTGGATTTTTCTTTTAAGGCAAACCAAAGCAAAGAAACAAACCAAGAGAAACAACGAAAATATTTTTGGTATGTTTGTGTTTTTAGAAAGAAGCAACAAAAACCAAAAAGAAAGCGAAAACAATGGATATACAAAGAACCGACCGAACATGATATATAGATGAGTGTGACGTCGGTGTACCTCCCCCCAAGCTTAGGCTTTTGGCCTAAGTGGGGCTCAATAGCGTGGATAATAACTCCATGCTGGTGGGTCATCATAGGAATGATCATAGTCAGGCACCTGTGAAGAAGAAGACGCGCCCCAATCAAATGAGGTGTCACATCCCAAAATTTTCCAAATTTTGAAATGTGAAAAATAAATAAACAAAATAAATAATTGTTGAAATTTAGGGTGAAAAGAAACTTTTTGATTCTAAATGGAAACATCAAAACACTTCTTGAACAAACTTTGAATAAAGGGAACCCAACAAATTTCAATCAAGTGAAATGCATTCATCAATGAAAGAATCTTGAAATTCAAACACTTGGAAAAGCTAAACCAAAACCCTAAATCCTAATGGAAGAAAATCAATTCCAAGATCTCTCTAGACTATGGATTTGATCCGTATAAAAATTTGTCAACAAAA
This sequence comes from Avena longiglumis, assembly GCA_030063025.1. NCBI lineage: Eukaryota > Viridiplantae > Streptophyta > Magnoliopsida > Poales > Poaceae > Avena > Avena longiglumis. Next base: position 569,166,306 of record CP125974.1, read on the forward strand.
CATTTATAAATGATCAATAATGATAAATAAAAATATTATAAAACCATAGAAATTGATTTCATTTAATTTGGAACCATGGATAAAAACTTATGAATTTAATAAGATGAAAAGAAATAATTTCCAAAGCTAATAAAGCTCCTATCTAAAATCCATACCAAATTCTGAGCGAAATAATCCCAAAGAGATTTAAAAGGATAAACAAATATTAAGTAAAATTATAGAGATTGGAATCACCAAGTTTGGATTTATAAATAAATAAGATATGGATTTTATAAGACAAAGAAAGGAATAAATAAATAAGGAATATTTAAAAGCCAAATTAAATCTTGGCCAAGTAAATGGAATGAAAAGTTATTGAATAATAAAAGGAGTAAAAGGTTATTTAAATAAAATCATAAGGATTTAACATTATCCAATTTTATTTAAATAAAGACAAATTTCCTAAACTAAATAATAAATCCCAAAGAAAATTATTTAGAAGACAATTTAAATATTGAATTAAATCCATAAGAAAATGGAACAAAGCTAATTCAAATCCAAATAAAATGAAGGGATAAAGAATAATCAAATAAAAGTATATGGGTGTAAACCATATTCTAATTATATTTGAATAAAGATAAAATCCCTAAAGTAAATGATTAATTAAATCATGGGAAGATAATAATTGGAATTTTCCCAAGTGGAATAAAAGTTATTTAATTAACTTAAATGGAATAAAATAATCATTTGAATAAAGTCTATATGGAATTAAAACCATATTTGATTTTATTTGCATAAAGACAATTGCCCAATTTAAATGATTAATAAATCATATTAAAATATTTTGAATTATTTAACACACTTCTTGAATAAATAAAACCTACTCAAAAAGGTTTGGTGGAAATTAGAATTAAAATAAGAGTTTGAAAATATAATTAAAATCTTGTTTGAATAAAAACAATTGTCTATTTAAATAAATAATAAAGCCCAAGAAAATACCAAGAAATATTCTAAATTTGGACTTTAAATGCTTTGTTAAATATTAATAAAATATACTGAAAGTTTAGAAAAGGTTTGACAAAAACCTGAATTCAAATTGAGATTAAATCTTTTGAATCAAAACAAAACAGAAAAGAAAAAGGAAAAAGGAAAAAAGAAACAGAGAATAAAAAAATAGAGAAGAAGCAGCCCAGCCCACTAAGCCCAGCGATCCCACCTCCTCTTCCCCCTCCCGAAATGTTTTCCTTCACCCGTGTCTAAACCCGCGCAGTCACTGATGAGTAGACCCCACCATACCCCCTCCGCACTCGTTGACGCCAGGCCCCACCGCGAGCTCACCTTCTTCCTCACCCGCCGCTGACCACGCCCCTCTCTGGCCGTTTTACTGCTGATTGATTGCCGACGTAAATTCGCGGTAAAGCCTCGATTAAACAGACCCGTGATTGCGCCCTCTTAATCACCCAATCCTTCTCTCCGTTTCCCCTCAACCAGCGCCACCAGAGATCCCCAGGCTGCCTCGATTGCTCGCTTCAAACCTCCTGCCCCGACGACCTTCCCCGGCCAATTCCGGCGAACTCGAGCCTCCCCTTGCCTCCCAGATCCCATGAGTGTGATCCTCATCTCCCTACGCATCTGCCCGTAGTCTCCATTCGCCCACACGCGCTCCACACCATCGGCAACCTCAACGATAGCACGTCACCTCCGTCTGCCTCCGTTTCGATGAGAACTACCGGTGAGACCCGACCGTCCCCTCCTCTCTGGTTGTTAGTCGTGTATTCAGAATTCTTGCGCGCATCTAACAGCATCACTCATTTGTCTTAGCGCACTACGCCACGCCAACGCCGACGCCGAGCACGCCGCCTGCCGCAGCCTCTCCGAAAGCAATTGCCGACGCGACTGTGCGCCCCTGGCCATACCACGATGATCTTGAGCTTCGCCACACCTCTGCAAACTCGGTAAGCTACTCCACTTCTTTCCTCGCTTCCTGTAGTCACCGAAACGCTTCTGGCCGAGCGTCGCCGCCGCGCGCCACCGTCGAGCACCGCTAGTCTTTGGTCTAGCCACTCAGTACCGTTAGATCTGGATCCAGCGAATATGATAGATTCACTTAAATCGAACCGGTACGCTCAATATGTGCCGCACAATTAGCTTTAAATCCAACGATCCATATCACGCGATCCACACGAACCTGTATTAGCCTATAGAAATGCTCCATGTGGCCAGTCTGTGTTCTAAAAACAGAAATTATATCTATTAGTTGTTAGATTTTGTAAAATTCATAACTTTAAATCTACACGTCCAAATTTTACAAACTTTATATCAATGGAATCATCAAAAGGAATACTTTCCAACCATGCACTTTGTTTAGTAAATTGCTTCTGTAAAATTGGTTGTTTTTGCAGAAACATGTGTAGGCATATTTCGTGTATAAAATTTATTCTAAAAATGTTTTTAGGGTAAAATATTTTGTAAATGGATTGTTTTGAACCTACTGACCATAGAAACCAACTTTTGGATTGAAAAATATATTTTGTGACACTTAGGAATTATTCCTTTGAATTAAAGCATTTCTAGTTAAATAAAAATGTTGAATATGTTTTAAAAATGCTTTTTGAGTAAAACCTTTTGAAAATGGTTTGAATTAAACTCTCTGACCCTAAACACCAAGTTTTTGGATTTAAAAATATATTTGGCGAACCCTAGAAAATTATTACTTTGTTTAAAGGCATTTCCAACAAAATAAAATATTGCTTTGATTTAAAAATGGCTTTTAGATGAAACCTTTGGCAAATGGATTAATATTAAAAACTTGACCTTAAAAACAGTAACATTTGTGTTTAAAAATATATTTGTCAAACACTAGAAATTACTACTTGATTTAAATCAATTCTAGCAAAACAAAAATGACTTAAAGTGGCCATTTTCACTAACTTGTTTTCACATGGCCTTGCCACTTTTATAAATGATCAATAGGTGTTTTAAAATATTTATAACCTATTAGAAACCACTTTTCCAAATAAAACAATCTTTTGTATGCTTGCATGCATTGTTTTGTTTTCTTTATTTTATGTGATGAATTGTTTGAATGCTAGTTTGAATATTGCTTGCTTGATTGAATTATAGTGGAATTTGAAGAGTGTGACTATTGCAAGATCAAGGAGTGAACTTATATTCTCTACCAAAAAGGCATGTGGTGCTTCATATTTTTGTCCTATTATTTTCACTATGCACTAGTGATATTTTTTTAGTAGGACTTGCATAGAATTTTACTAAGTATGCTATGCCATGGGAAATCCTAGTAGATGAAACCTTAGTAGAATTTTACCTAAGCTAAGATTCCTACTACTATCATGCTTAGCCTAGATAGTAGAAAACAAGGGTGGATTATAACCATGTTATGGAATATTTCTAAGTCAAGGACTTGTGTTTTGTTTAATAAAACAACTACGTGAATGAATCACCTGGGTGGAATTGAAAGAACGGGTTATGTTGAGTGGTTACACAGGGCCCATATTTATGGACTACCCTAGTGTATCTCACTTGTGTAAAGCCACCCAGGAACAAAGAGATTTGAGATGTCAAATGTTGAGAAGCTTCAAGTGCAGCCACTTGGAATTATGGGCTCTGCCTGGATCATATAGGTTGCAATAACTTAGCCAGATGGACAGTTGGTGGTAGGGGATGATAGGTTTGGAACGCGTCCATTTTGGTCTAAGGGAAGGCTTCTGAAAGATCTTGTCTCGATGCATGTCGAGTCTTGTGGGGAAAGTGCACCACCTCTCGAGAGAGTAAAATCTAAGTACTTAATCGTGTCCCCGGCAATGGACAATTTGAGCATCAAGACATGGAAGCTATCAAGAATATCCTCATCCCAATTTCTATGTTAAAAACTTGTGGTTGAACAAGGGTTAAAGGATCTTCAATCAATGATTAGTATATGCCTTGGGTGATTTTGACAAACAAAAACTTAGTGTTTTCAAATGATAAGGAAAATCTATTTTTATCAAAGCAAGCCTAAGTTCCACTTAGCCAAATGCATATAGATGATAGATACCACTATTCTACCATAGTATCACTTGCCAATACAAATCAAATGTATTGACCCTTGTGGCTGTAACTTATTATGTTGCAGGTTTGTTTGATGTTAGTGAAGTGTGTTGATTAGGATTACAAGTCTACAACCAACATGATAGCATGTGGCACTTTGAAGATGAAGGACTCCATGCTATTTAGTTATTTCTGCTGCATTGTAATGAGATAGCCAAATGAGCTATGTAAGATGTAATGAATTATTTTATTCCTGGTTATAAAGTTGTATTATGACCTTTGTTTCTTGATATTACATCTTAACTGTGGATGCTAGCTATTGATCCAGGGACTAGCATTGTAAACACAGGGATCTCTACATTATTAAAGGTTGGGACCTCTACATGAGGGCTGTTGGTGTAAAGACTCTCCCAAGTTGGAGGGCTGAACAGAATTGTCTTCGGCATCCTCTTCAACATTATCTTATTGCTGGGAGAGTTCCCCAACATATGTGTCAACCTCCTCCTCCGTAAGTGACCATCCTTGCATGTTATCAAAGTTAAACAAAGCAGGTGCATGCAAATAAACTATTTTCTCACTCCTACCTTTTCTCCGACCTTGCTGGATAAATGATAGTTCATATGGCAAACTTCTCACATTAGCCCCTAAAAAAACAAAACCATGTTGAATCATGGACTCAATATCAAGCCTCTCTATGGAAAACTGAAAATCTGAATAATGAGGCTCTAAACCATGGAAAGATAGCAACCTAGACGCAATGAGACCTCCACAAATTCCACCCTTCTCACGGTTGGTGGTGAGACGGTGAGCTATCAAAGCACCCAAACTATAGGAACTATTCCTACCCAGAGCAGCTGCAACAAAAGCTAGATCAAAAGAAGACAACTTTCTAGCAGTCTTTCTAGCAAGAACACACTTGGTAATGAAATAGGCAAAGTATCTAATAGTTGGGAGCTGGATGTTCCGAATTTTACCACTTTCTTTTGAGAAGTCAAAACCTTGGCAAATCTCAGCATACAAATCAACAAGTGACTTGGGCCTCTCCTTGATCTTCTCACAAGATCCCCACTGAGGTACTCTAATTGCTGCACAGAAATCAGTAAAAGGCAGGTTGACAGGCATATTATATATTTTATAATGGACCATGGGATTAGAAGTAGACCAAGTGACCGGAAGTCCTGCACAAAATCCATGGTTAGCTTAACATATTGGATTGGTTCACCTTCAACAAAGTGCTCCAACCCTGCATTTGTAACCAAAGTTTTAAAATCTTAGAGAATCCCCACAGCTCTCATAAATTCATAGCATCGATATATGGAAGGAAAAACTGCCTCCTCACGATGAACCTTCATTGGCTCATGCACCATCAAGTCATATTGATTCAGTGAATAAGCACTCATCTTCTTTGCTGAAATTTTTAGACAGCCATCAAACCAAGTGATTTCTAAGTTGATAAATGATGAGCAACTACTATAGGAACTTGCTAGAGGACTACACATGCATCAAAACAAAGTTTCTAAGCATAGAACAAGCATGCAAGCTCAAACAACCTGTCACCTACAGTGGCAAAATACTCAAGATACAATCTACCAATCACAAATCTAATTGGACAAGTGGAGGAGGCACATACCAAGGAGCAATCCCTCCAAAAATCAACACTTGAGATGGGCTGAACAAGGAGATCGAAAATCGCGAGCAAGAACAGCAAGAACTCGAGCTTGAGCAAGTTTTCCGGTGTTTTTTGGGAGAGAGGAAGAAGTTGGCTTTGAGGAGGCAGCCTGGAGGGCCCTAGGTGGGCCAGACCCCCCTAGGCTCCACCAGTGGTGGGCCCGCACCTACCATAGGTGTGGGGCCTAGGGGTGGCCCCCTGGGTCACCTCTGGTACCTCTCTGCCCCTTTTTCGAGGGAAAATTTATTTTGAATTTTCTGGGATTTTCAGGGAAACTTTATTTTTGGCCAATTTTCAGGGTATGAAAATTGATTTTCTCGTAGAAACAGTTTTTTCAAAAGAAGCAAAAGCAAACCAAAAGGCAAACTACAAGAGATCTAAGAAACTCAAACAAGCAAACAACTAGCAAAACTAAAACTAAAGCAAAAACTAGGAAGGAGAAAGGAAAAAAAGAAAGCAAGTATAACTACAGTGGAAACATTATTTTGTTCATTAAAATCCTTTTGTTAACAAGGTTGATCAAGTCTTGTTACTAAAACAATCTTATATGAAAAAAAACTTTGCATTCCACAAGGTGATTATGTTACCTCATACTTGATAGCAATGGTCCTAATCATAATGGTTTCAAAATTTTCTTGTGGAATGGGACAATATATTTCTCCAACCTTGATGCCTTCAATATTTTCAATGGAATTTGGGCAATAGCTCTTAAAAACCTTCTTGGGGAAATAGACAGTGTGCTCTTTGTCATTAATATTGAAAGTTACTTTTCCTTGATTACAATTGATGACAGCACCTGCAGTGTTAAGAAAAGGTCTCCCAAGAATGATAGACATATTATCATTTTTAGGCATTTCAAGCACAACAAAATCAGTTAAGACCATGCAATTATGAGCAACTTGAACAGGAACATCCTCACATATACCAACAGGAACAGTAGTTGACTTATGAGCCATTTGCAAAGATATATCAGTTGGTATCAACTTTTCTAGCTGGAGTCTCTTATAGAGAGAAAAAGGCATAACACTAACTCCAGCTCCCAAATCACATAAAGAAGTTCTAACATAATTATTCTTAATGGAGCAAGGAATAGTTGGTATACCTGGATCACCAAGTTTCTTTGGAACCTTACCATTGGAGGAGTAATTAGCAAGTAGAGTTGTTGTAGTGTTCATTAGGAATCTTCCTTTTATTAGAGACAATATCCTTCATATACTTTGAATAAGGAGGCAACTTAATAGCATCAGTCAAAGGAATTTGCAGAAATAAAGGCTTCATCCACTCACAAAACTTGTTGTAGTGTTCTTCTTCCTTTGACTTGTGTTTCTTACCTGGAAAAGGCATAGGTTTCTGTACCCAAGGTTCTCTCTCTTTACCATGTTTATTAGCAATAAAATCTTCCTTTGTATACCTAGTGTTCTTAGTGTGTTTCTCAGGTTCTTCCTCAACTTCCTCCTTATTAGGAGACTCATCATTATTATTACCACTCTCAGTTTCAGCATCAGAGACAGATATACTATTAGGATCTACAGTAGGTTCAAGTGGTTCCTCAACTTCCTTATGTTTCTTTTTCTTCCTCTTACGAGGACTGCCACTATATTCTACTTGTTGGGAATCATGTTCTATTCTTTTAGGGTGTCCTTCAGGATATAAAGGATCTTGAGTAGCTGCATCACTCCTAGTTTTAATTCCATAAGCATGTTTATTTCCTGAAGCATTAACTAGCATATCTTTTTGCACCTTAGCAAGTTGATCAAGTTGGGTTTGAACCATTTGAAAGTGTTTACAAAGCATTTTAATATCATTGGAAGTTATTTCTACAATATCTTTCAACTCATGAATAGCTCTAGAGTTTTCCAATAAATGATTCTGAACTTGTTTATTAAAATTACCTTGTTTAACAATAAAAATGTCAAATTCCTCTAAGCATTGATTAGGAGGCTTACCATAAGTAATATCACCTTCATCAAAGTGTTGGAGAGAATGTACCTCAATGTAGATGAGTGGGGAATTGGCTTACATAATTCTTCTATAGGAGATAGATTCTTCACATCTTCAGCTCTCTAATACCTTTCTACTTTAGACACTTCTTAGCTTCCTTCATCACTTCATAATTTAATGCAATAACTCTGTAACATCCCAGCATTAGAGCTTAGAAATAAGTTGAACCTAGATATGTGCATTGCATTCATGCATAGAAAATCCGAATAATTTTCGTGCTTTTGAATAAAACTTGTCAAAGTGATTGAAGCTTCTCTTAACTTGATGGGATTGAAGTAGATCATCAAGTTGACTGCGATAAGTTTCAATATGACCTTTGCTAAAATCTTATTTTGGGTAAAAGAGATTTGATCTAAGGGCAGATCAAATATAATAAAAGTTAAACCCTAATACATTATTTAATGATTTATAATTGATCCTTAAGTAGTCATATCCTAGTATTCATTACACAACTCATGAATACCAAATTATAAATATAACTTAAGTAATAAGAATGTAACAATCAATTCTTGATTTATCTTAACCTCATCTACTTATACCATGAGCATCATGGTAATACCTTACCTTAACTCTTTAATGAGATTGAGTAGGAAAGAAACCAAGTCAAGATCAGGCACCATGTATTTTCTATCCATATCAATCTTTACTATTCCTATTGGAATCATATTCCAATATCTGTTGTTCATCAATGTTAAACAATCAACTATTGACTCACCAATTCTTAACCTATCAATTCTTGACCTATCAACTCTTGTCCTTATTATAGAATTCACTTAAGGCCTATAAAGAAAGAAGTAAGAAGAGGTAAATAGTAATGCTAGTATTAGATATCATTTATAGGATGGGAGTGTTGGAAGAGGATAAGAACAATATGATAATTGATGGAGTTAACTCACTCCTGAATAGAGAGAAGAGTTAAGTAGAAGATATAATTATATGTTGACAAATAGGATTATAAGGATGAACACTGAAGATAGTTACCTATGAGTAATCCTATTGGATTAAGTAGGCATAGCAAATGAATAACATCCTTAATCCAATAGAGATACTAAGAATATAATTTCAATACAACTATAATGTTGTATTGATGAAGCCTTAATTAGACAACTGGAAAACTAAACCATAAAGGATCAAAGAATTCCAATGATCATGCCCTACTCACCAAGATTGAATGCTTATATCATGTATAAGTAACATTGGTGGATAGAACATGATTGAAAACCTAGTATAGATATATTATCCTAGGTTAGCTATTACAAGTCATAGTAATATAATGAGAGGTTGGAGTATAAGATACTGGAATCAAGTAGAGATATGATAGTATGATTAAGATGATGCTAGAGCACCTTGAATTAGAAAAGTAGTATCTTTCTCTTGGGAAATACTAAACACTTAAGGAAAGTAGAATTTGATATATACATCCATTAGAGTAATGTTAGTGATGAATGATTAAGGAAGAGTATGAGTGGAGTTAGAAGTAACTTCTTGATGGATTGGAGATTATCAACAGTAGATTAGTTGATTTAACCAAGTATGGATATGATAAGATTATGAAAAGTTTTAGTGTCAAGCTCATTGGATTTACAAATGGATTTAAAAGAATAAAAGGTGGATAAGAATATTCTGTAGAGCAAAGCACATCCCGTTATCACATGATGATGGATAGGAAGAAGTAGTATATCTAGGAAAGGAATTCTTTAAGTAGAAGTCAAGAATTATGAAATGTGGAAGATAGGAATTCTTGGTAAACACCAAACCCTAATTATAAAACCAAACATAGTATCCATTTCATCTGATTGATTTATCATCTTAAATTCACAATGGTTCATAGGAATATTTTCCTATAGCAAATCACTTAAGCACATCTTTGTCATTTATAACTATCATGATCACATGTGCTTAGGGATTATCTTAATTAGTTCTTCCTCATAAACCATTCTAGAAAATAACCTCATTATTTCAAAAAGGTGATAATAATAATGATTACAAACATAAAGACAATATGTTTTACCCATTGATCCTTATTCATATAAATAAAAGTTATAAGTATAATAAGAACCCTAAACCCTAGGGTAAGCAACTATAATTTTCACCCTAACACTTATGCTAGTTATCACAAAATATAAACCTTAGTATTCACTAGAATCATGGGAATGATATTAACCACATTAAATCTTTAGGATATCATGCAACAAATAAAAATATAGGATCATTATATAAAATTTTCCTTCCAAACTATGAGCTAAATAGAATTAAGTTTTATAAACAAATAAGGAAATATCCTAATATATATCCATGGTTTATTATAGAGATAAAAATTCATCATAAATCTTAATACAAAATATTAAAAGGATCTATATAAAGAAAATAAATAAAAATAACACTATATAAAAAAACAGCTCCCAAAATGACTTTAAACACTACCCATTATTGTTACAATTATTTAGCAAATAAATTCTGTAAAGAAAGATTCTAAAATAAATGAAAAATACAAATATGAGTAATGAAATAGAAAAGGGAAAACTAACAGAAAGAAAAAAATAGAGGAATCAGATCTGGCCCACGACCCATTTCCTCTTCTCTCTATTCGTCGCCCACAAGTCACAGCCAAAACTCTCCTCACACTCCGCAGCAGCCCACTTCGGCCCAACACTAGCCCACCGGTAGCCCATACCGCTTCGACCTTGTGTTCGTCGTCGTCTTCCGCGACGGCGGAAGCAGCTGCCTGTCGCGCCGGCCGCCGGCGATCGGATGTTGCGATTCCCGCCGCCGCTGAGCTCCAGAGGAAGGGATAAGAACCATCGGGATACCCTCTCTCATTCTTATCTCCCCATCACCTCTCTCTCAACCTATCTCTTCCTCTTTCGCAAGAATGTTGAAACCATAACTGCCATGCTTCGAGCCAGAGCTCGCTTCCGGCCTCGACTTTCCATTATGAGGCCACCACGATGACCGCGGTGCTCGACTTCGTCAATTGCCCCGAAGCACGCTGGTCAGGGAGTTTCCTAACTGCGGGATTTAATCTGTCTTCTCTTACCCCGACGCTGTTCGTTGACGTCAATCGCCACCATCTCCAACTGCACCTCGCCTCCTCGACCACTCCTCTGCATTCCTAGTGAGCTGATGGTCCTCTAGGACCTTACCTTTCTCCCTATCCATCCCTGGATCGTTTTGGCCTCGAGCGCCTCCGTGCTGTCTCCGCTTTGGTCACCACCGGCGAGGCTCTCAGACACCCCAAGACACTACGCCACCCTAGTTAGGTTGCCCAGGTTCATACACTCCCGATCCGCGAACAATTGCATCCGCGCGCGTACCGTAGCGCCGCCGCTGGATGGTCGCCGGCGTCGGCCACCATCCACCGTGCCGATTAGAATGAGTCAAACTTGGTGTGGGTCCCGTTGCTGAAGTGGCTTGCCAACGTGGCCACGGGCCCACTAGTTCATCTCTGTGGCTAGGTTCGTTCTGAGTGTAAAAAAGATTACTGGTTCATGCCAGCGTGGCACACCAACGTGGCCCTAAGCCCCAACTGTCTGTGACTTGGGTATATCCAGTCCGGGTGTAAAAAGTTTAGTCTCTATTTAGGAAATAATTAAAACAATATAAATTCAAATAACAATATTCCAGAAATGAAATAAAATAATTAAATCTTGTAAATTTGATATCTTTTTTTGATAAATCAGAAAAATACATATAATATATGAAAATGTTTAGAAAAATAAAATATACAACTTAAAACTATTATCAAATATTATTATGATGATTATTTAAATAAATAGTATTTAATAAAGGTTTTATAAATAATAAAACTTTGAAAAATCATATTTTAATAATGGTAAATGTTAAAAATATAAATAAAATACCAAAAATCTTAGAAAAATAATAACTATAATTTAAAACTATAATCATACATTATTTCACTTAAATAAGTATTTATTATTTATTAAGTATTTATAAAGTAATAAACCTTATAAAAATCATATCTTATTATTTATAAATCACAAAAATAAAAGTAATATACCAAAATGATCACAAGAATAATACCTACATGTTAAAAATAAGATATTACACTTTTGAGGTAAATAAATATTTAAACACTTTAATAACTTGAATTTGAACCTATTTCCTTAATTGATAATTCATATAAGGGTAAATAAAAATGGCTAATATTTCTAAAATTAGCTAATTGAGTCTATTAAATAGTATTAGTCTTCAATAATGATAATATGAGGTCAAAATGGTTCAAAACATTTTAAAAATATAATCTTATTGAATTATCCTTTAACCAGAAGTGTAAATTATTTTACAAAAAGGATCCTTATCCAATATAAAATCTCTAAGAATAATTGTAATGAGATAAAAACCATTCCTTTATTTTGATCGAAAGTTTATAAACAAATCAAAACACTATAGTGAGTTCATAAGTAATGAATAATATTGTTTACTTATTCATAAACCGTAACCACACCCTTATAAGGAGATAAATCCCTTTATATATTTATAATATAAAAAACCATTACCAACTAAAAATAATACCATTATTAAGTAACTTTAAAGAAACATTATAAAGTGTACAAGGTATTGATTAGATGGGAATATACATCAACTCGAGTGAAGACAAAGTTATTAATTAGATGGGAATAATAATCTCTAGCCATGGAACCTATTTCTGTAGCGTATTGCAATAGCAGCAATACCATACCATTAATTAAAATACTAGTCATAATAGTATGATAGTCTTGAGTTGTTTATTTCTGATTCTTATTTGTAAGAATTTTCTTTCTCTCTCTTTAACCTAGAGTGTTCTCTGGATCTTGTGTAAAGAGTTGAGTTGTAACCTATAGTCATGTCTTGGACCTGCTGTGTTTCTGTTGTACCACTCCGAGGGATGTAATACTAGTGAACGGTGTTTCATTGGTGTTATGTCAATGACTATAGTATACTACATCATGAAGTGGTATGCTGGGTCACCGCAAACTCCCCTCTTATTTGTTGTTGGTGGTGGAACTGGTTCAGGAGTAATAGGCTCAGGTGTATTCAGCTCAGTTGAAGTCCAATCATCATAATTCTTGTTTATCTTGTTCATTAATTCTTCAAAGATTCAGAGAGTCCTTTTCCTAAAAACACAATCAGCAAAGCTATCTAGGTAGGTCCTAGAATCATCAGTTAGTCCATTATAAAAAATATCAAGAAACTCATTCTTAGGTAATGGACATCCAGGATATGCATGAATCAAGGAACATAATCTTTTCCATGACTCAGGCAATTTCTCTTCTTCTTCCTGTTTAAAATCAAAAAGTCTTTGCAAAGCAGCATGTCTAGCACTGGGAGGAAAATATTTATGGAAGAAAGAAGAAATCAAGCAATCAGGGCTATCAATGGAACTAGGAGGTAATCTATTAAACCAAGCCCTAGCTTCTACTTTTAGTGAAAAAGGGAAGATCTTAGCAACAAAGTACTTGCACATCTTAAAATCATTAGAGAACAAAGCACTCATAGTAGAAAGCTCATTCATATGAGCCACAACATTCTCATTTTCAGTACCACAAAATGGTTCTTTCTCAACAATATCTAAATAAGTTAAATCAAGAGAGAAATCTTAGTTAAATCAAGAGAGAAATCATAATCTTTATCTTTAATATCTATGGGAGAGGTGGCAAACTTAGGATCATAGGACTTCTTAGGTATAATAGTATGTGTAGCAAGGAGACTCTTAATAGCACTAGCACCATGTGTGTTTCGGCACTCTTCAACAAATTCATCAGTGAGCTCAATGTAACCATCATTAATATCAAAACTCTCACTAGACTCGGGTGAGCTAACATGTGTAACAGTGTATTCACTAGGAGTTTCGGTATTTCCTAGACTAGCCATAGTAGCATCTTGTAACACCCGCGATTCTGAAAAGACCGGGGCTTCTATGTGACATGCCAATCCCTGGATCGGTTCATTGGCGCACAATAGAATAAGATGAATAACATAGCAAAATATCTGTGTATCATAAGTAACGATGATCCAGAGTACCATTATTACAATAAAAGCTTAGCACAAAGCTAGCTCGAATTATTCAGGTAGCAACATAAATAAGGTAAATCCTCCATTCTTCAAATTGCCCACAAGTGAACAAGTGCCGAGTGGAGTACCGTGGCCTATATCGATTACTCAGAATCGGAATAACCAGCAACATGAAACATGGCAGCCCCGAAGGGTCAATACATGGAATGTATGGCAAGTAGAGCTAGTAATGGAGACAATAGTACTAACATCTACATGCATATTTGGCAAGTGGAGCTGTGTCTGGCTTGCATTTGCAAATACATTTGTCCTACTTTCATAAACAGTTTTGTTTTTCTTTGAAAAGATCCCAATTAAGTTAACCCAACAATATTAAAACAATTATGAAATTAGGATGAGCGAGAAACATGTCATGGAATCAATATCAAGAAACTCAGTTGTTCATAACCGGGGACACAGCTAATCGATTAGATTATACACCCTGCGGAGGTTTGTACACTTTACCCATGTGACTTGGCCAGCCCAGCTCGTATCATCACTCTCATTTTGGGTGATGATAGGGAGAAGACCAAGAAGAGACTGTTCAGGAAGTAGCTTCTCAATCCCGACGCGCACCGGTCCAACCTACCAAAATTCTACATCTCTGGATACGCGGCTTCGAGTTACCACAACCTACTAAGTCCAACCAACCGCCCATTCCATTATTGGCACATGGTTGTACACGTAAGCTACATAATAAAGAAGCCAATCAATTTCTCTCGATACCTGGGTGCCTTTCCGCAATGAAACCACCAAAAATTATCAATACCATCACACCCAGGAGATTTATTGATTAAGTTGTTTTAGTTTTTACAAACCAATACTTTTAGAAACAAGTCTCACTAATGTAACCCAGCCCTCGTTCAACATAGCATGGCTAAGCACATCTACCAACGGTGGTTCATCTACAAGGAAGATCCTACCACATAATAGGACATAGCATAGCGATAGTATCATCCTACACATGCATCTACAAAATACACGACAATGCATAGAAAATAGTAGGACGATATCATGAACAAAGTAGCATCTACTTGCCTTGGTTGTAGCGGTCGGAAGAACAATCCACACACGAGCAAGCGTTGCACTCGTCACAATCTACACGATACAATTGCAATCATAAACAAACAATCCACAAGCATATGCAACAAAGATGATGCATGAAGGTATGCAAGGCAAGTGAATTGGTGCTACAGCTGCACCACATAATCCTAATCAATAATACTAGTGATTGCATGCATGAAAAATAGTTTTAGCGCAAGGAAAACTATTTTGCAAAAAGTAGCGCCCAGAACTAGAGCTAGAACTCAATTAATTCGCTACCGGTAGTAGACTGTTTGTAAAATCTTGGGAAAATTCTACCGCATAGGCATCGCTGATTAGAAACAGTACCAACTGGAATTACTCAAAAAGGAATTATAAAACTCCCCGAGTAATTAAAACACTGCAGAAAGCCACTACACAGTTTCTGCGGAAGTTTTTACTGTGAGCCTATCTTTTTAATTCACGATGAGATTCCCCTCGTTCCACTGAATCCAGTTACATATCATACGCGATTTTTGGAGCTACGGATCTTTTTCTACGAATTAATTACTCCGAAAAGGCCACTAACTAGTTTGATTAAACTGTACTAAACCTTGCTGCAAAAGTCTGAACCAAAGGTACAGCAAGGTTCTACACGACTTACTGAATCTACACATATTTTATTTGCAATTTTTGGCCAAGCGGTTTAATTTCTATGCAATTTACAAGTTTCTACCGAAATCTGTCAACTAAAACGATTAACGAAAATAACCAGTCAACTGTGTCTGTTGACTGGTCAACGAACGATCTAAGCCGCTGATCTGAAATCTGACGGTGGCTGCAGGCTTACCGGGAACGAACGGCGAAACGGACGGCGGCGAGTCCCGGACAGTGCGGCTATCGGTTCCGGCGACGGTGGTGTTTCCTGCGCGGATGTAAACGGTCAGCGCACGGTCAAAGTGGTCATCAACGCGGCGACGGCGCGTGCGGCGGCGATGGCGGCACACGTGCATGTGTGCGCGTGTGCGCTGGCAAAGAAGCGCGGCGCAGCGGCAAGAAGCGGCGCAAGAAGCCAGCATAGCGGCGGCGGCAGCGCGGCGGGCAGCGGCAGCGGCGACTAGCGCGTGGGCGTGGCAAGCGCAGTGGCGACGGCAGCGGCCAGCAGAGCGCGACGCTGGCTGGTGGCGAGGCGCGATGGCGGGGTTGGCGCTCGGGCGCAGCGCGGCGTGGGCGCGAGGCGGCGAGGGGCGGGTCGCGGCTGCGGCGGGATGGCGTGGCGCGGGTGGAGGGCGGCTTGGCGGCGCCGCAGGGCGGATGCGTGGCGGCGGAGAGAGAAGGCGGCGCGACGTTACTGGCGGCGGGGTTGGGTGGCGCTGGTGGCGGCGATCGGCGGCGGCGGCGGCGAGACCAGGTGGCGGCGGCGCGCAAGCCGAGGGGAGGCGGCGGCCGGGTGCAGCGATCAAGGAGGAGGGGCGGTTCCCGAGGCGCGTGCGGGGGCGCGGTTATAGAGGGCAGGGGCGGCGGCTCGGCCTGGTGGGGTCCTTTTGTGGGCCCCTCGCGCGAGTCCTAAACTGATTCGGCGCATATTTAGACGCGGACTCGGAAATCGGTCCGGAAATTCGGACAATTTTCCGACGATTCACTAAAACGGCGACAACTTTTCCGTACGAGCTCCGAATCGAGCGATTCTTGCTCCTACGGTTTTGTAAAGTCGAGGGGAACAATCTAGGGTCAAGGGTTGAGCAAAACCACTAGGATACAAGGGTGGACAATGCTAGTCCTACTAAAGCCTCCCGCAGGAGCCTCGTAGCAAAATAGAATAGGGTTTCGAAAATAGCGTTCCACCGATTCTTTTCGATCGACGGTTTTGTATGGAAAAGCATGATGCAATGCTATGAATGATATGCAAGACCAAACCTAAAATTTGGGATGTGACAAGACTAACCCCCTTAAGATGAATCTCGTCCTCGAGATTCGGCGCGGCTAGCAAATAGGTGTGGGTAGTCCTCTCGGATGTCATCCTCACGCTCCCAAGTGGCTTCCTCTTCGGTGTGGTGGCTCCACTGCACTTTGCAAAACCTGATCGTCTTGGTACGGGTAATCCTCTCCGCTGTTTCCAGAATCTTGACCGGCTTCTCCTCATAGGTCAAGTCGTTCTCAAGTTGAACCTCTTCCAGCGGTACAGTGTCTCTCAATGGTGTATCCACCATCTCCGGATGGCACTTCTTCAGCTGGGATACGTGTAATACATTGTGAATAGCGGACAGAGCCTCTGGCAACTCCAACTGATAAGAAACTTCTCCTTTGCGTGCTAAGACCCTGTACGGTCCAATAAATCGAGGTGCCAGCTTACCCTTAATTCCAAATATCTTGATTCCACGAAGTGGCGACACTCTGAGGTATGCTCTATCACCTATCTCATACACCACTTCCTTGCGCTTGGCATCAGCGTAGCTCTTCTGCCTTGATTGTGCTACCTTTAGCCTGTCCCTAATCAAGGCGACCTTCTCCTCAGCGTCCTTGATTAAATCAGGTCCAAACAACTGACGTTCTCCTACTCCATCCCATAGCAATGGTGTTCGGCACCGTTTCCCATACAGCACGTCGATCGGTGACGTCTTGATGCTGGTTTGATAGCTGTTGTTGTATGAGAACTCAGCATATGGCAAATTCTCATCCCAACTAGAACCATGAGCCAAAGCGCAAGCTCTCAGCATGTCTTCCAAAATCTGATTCACTCTCTCGGTCTGTCCATCAGTCTGTGGGTGAAACGTTGTGCTAAACTCCAATCTAGTACCAAGTGACTCATGTAGCTGGCGCTAGAAGTGTGAGGTAAATTGGGTGCCTCTATCAGATATGATACTCTTGGGAACTCCGTGTAGGCACACAATCCTGTCCATGTAGATCTTAGCCAACTTTGCACTCGTATAGGTCGTCTTCACCGGTATAAAGTGGGATACCTTAGTCAAATGGTCGACCACTACACAGATGGAGTCATATCCTGACCTGGTCCTGGGTAATCCTGTGATAAAATCCATTCCCACTCTATCCCACTTCCAATCCGGCACGGGCAACGGCTGTAGCAGTCCTGCTGGCTTCTGGTGTTCCGCTTTCACTCGGTTGCACACATCACATAGGGCAATATGCTTGGCGATATCTCCTTTCATGTTGTTCCACCAAAATCTGCTCTTCAAATCCATATACATCTTTGTGTTGCCCGGGTGTATGGAGTATGGCGAGTTATGAGCCTCCTGCAGAATCAACTCCCTTATCTCCGGATTGCTGGGCACACACAAACGATCTCCATACCACAAGGTACCATGCTCATCCTCGCGAATATCCTTTTCCCGATTCTCCTTCATCTTTTCCTTTATCTCCTCTATTTCCTTGTCTCCCACTTGAGCCTTCTTAATTCTTTCCTGTAGCGTTGGTTGGACTTCCATTGTTGCCAAGTATCCTTCTGATACTACTTCCAGTCTAAGGTCCTTGAATTGCTTGCACAAATCCTCAGGCAATTCACCAACTGTCAATCCATTGGCATAAACCTTCCGGCTCAGAGCATCTGCTACTACATTGGCCTTTCCTGGGTGGTATTGTAGATTCATATCATAGTCCTTGATAAGTTCCAACCATCTCCTTTGTCTCATGTTCAGTTCCTTCTGTGTAAATATGTACTTCAGGCTCTTGTGGTCGGTGTACACATCACAGTGTTTTCCCATTAAGTAATGCCTCCATACCTTGAGCGCATGAACCACTGACGCTAACTCCAAGTCGTGTGTGGGGTAATTCCGCTCATGGTGTTTAAGTTGTCGCGAGGCGTATGACACCACTCTTCCATCTTGCATCAGCACACTGCCAAGTCCCTGTCGAGAAGCATCACAGTACACTTGGAAATCCTTCTGAAGATCTGGTAAACACAGAACAGGCGCAGTCACCAATCGACGCTTCAGTTCCTGAAAGCTGGCTTCACATACGTCTGACCATTCAAACTTCCTCTCCTTCTTCAGAAGTTCGGTCATCGGCTTAGCAATCTTGGAAAAGTTTTCTATGAATCTCCTGTAATATCCAGCAAGTCCCAAAAAGCTTCGTATCTCTCCCGCATTCTTGGGTGTTTCCCACTCTGTCACTGCAGTCACTTTGCTTGGATCAACAGCGACTCCTTCTAATGACACCACGTGTCCAAGAAACCCAACAGTGTTAAGCCAGAATTCACACTTGCTGAATTTGGCATACAGCTTGTGTTCCCTCAGCTTCTCCATAATTAGTCGCAGATGCTTCTCATGCTCAGCATCATCCTTGGAATATATCAGTATGTCATCAATAAACACCACCACGAACTTGTCCAAATACTCCATAAATACCTTGTTCATCATGGTCATGAAGTATGCCGGGGCATTCGTTAGTCCAAAAGACATAACCGTATACTCATATAAACCATACCTAGTGGTGAAGGCGGTTTTTGGTACGTCCTCTTCTCGGATCTTCAATTGGAAGTAGCCTGATCGCAGATCAATCTTGCTAAACACCTTTGCTCCTTCCAGTTGATCAAACAAATCATTTATGTTCGGCAGAGGGTACTTGTTCTTGATGGTTACTTCATTCAATGACGATAGTCCACCACTAATCTCTTTGCTATCTTTCTTCTCCACAAATAGAACAGTGCACCCCATGACGACGAACTAGGTGAATGAATCCTTTTCCATTGCTCTTTCAACTGCTTCTTCAATTCCTTCAGCTCATCCACATCCATCTTATATGGTTTCTTTGCTATAGGTCCTGTTCCCGGCATCAGGTCGATAAGAAACTCTACATCCCTGTCAGGTGGCATCCCTGGCAGCTCTTCCGGAAACACGTCGGGGTAATCCCTAATCACTGGCACAGTATCCATGCTAACCCCCTTAAGAGAATTCAACTGACACCTTCTCGGTCGTGCAGCCGACTTGAATCTAATCCTCTTACCATCCGGGGTTTTGAGTGAAACAGCTCACTGTGCACAATCTATGTGTCCCCCATGCATAGACATCCAATCCATACCCAGAATAACGTCTAATCCCTGTGAATCCGACACTACCAGATGTGCAATGAAGTTGTGTGTTCCAATCCTCACAGTCAAGTCGCGGCATCCCGCGCTAGCTATCATATCTCCTCCAGGTGAACTCACTCTAATAGACCTTTTCATAGACTCAGTAGGTAACGTATACTTATCCACAAATGCCCTTGATATGAATGAATGATATGCACCCGTATCGAAAAGTATAAGCGTAGGGTAAGTGTTGATTGGGAACTTACCAATCACAAGGTCAGGCTCATCTGGAATCTCCTCCACATTCATGTGGTTCACTGTGGCCTTCTCGCCGTTGGTTGGCTTCAGTCCTTTCCTCTCCGGAAAGTTGTCAGCATAGTGTCCCTTCTGTTTACACTTGAAGCACGTCACCTCACTCAGATCCTTCTTCACAAAGCTGCGATCGCGGTTGCGGTCATGTCCACCGTGTCCTCCAGAGTGGTGAGAGTGTCCTCCCTTGTGGCTGTGGTGGCTGCTCCTATGGTTGTCATGACGATGACCATTGCCTCCATGGTGGTGGCGGTCATGGATCCCATGGTCACTCCCTCCATGCTTGGAGTATCCATCATATGAAGTGCGAGACTTGTGGTGTGAACCAGAGTGGTGATTGTTGCTCTTTCTCTTGCGGTTCTCCACCTGCTTGTGCTTCCCTTCCAAGATCCTGGCCTTGTCCATAAGCTCCTGGAAAGTGGGGCAGTAAACCACCAGTAGCTGTACTGAAAGCTCATCACTGAGGCCATCCAAGAATCTCTCCCTCCTTTTTGCATCGGTGTCAACATCCTCATGTGCATAACGGGACATGTTGTTGAACTCCTCAATGTACTCGGCCACGGTGCGGTTGGTTTGGCGCAAGTTGCGGAACTCCTTCCTCTTCAGGCTCAGAACTCCTGAAGACACGTGGTTGGTCCTGAAACCTTCCTCAAACATTGCCCAAGTCACAGTGTCCAGCGGGTGGGTGATCTGAAAAGTGTCCCACCAAGAAGCGGCTGGTCCCTCCAGTAGGTGAGCGGCAAACCTCACCTTCTCGGCATCAGTGCATCCGACGGTTACCAGATCCTTGTTGACTGAACGCAACCAGTCGAGAGCAACCATTGGTTCCGTTGCAGTAGAGAACTTAGCTGGCCTTAACCTCAGAAATCTGGTGAGAGCATCTCCCTGAGGCTGATTGTTTCCATTGTTGTTGTTCTGATTTGCCATGAACTGAGTCATCACTTGGGTCAGTTGTGCCTGAGCTGCCATGAGCTGCTCCAACTCAGTGGGTTGACGGCGGAGAGGCGTCTGCGGTTCAGCACAGGTAAGTTTAGAAAGAATCAACTACGACAATAGGATTCTACCCATGCATATGATCAACCAACAACAAACAATAGCAGACAATCACAAGCAAGCAACACATCAGCAAACAAGTGATCCAGCAACATCCCAGGTGTTATCCTAGCAGTATATACCTACTGAAATAGTTTTACAAGAGTTGGCAATGGTTAACTAAACAGTTGATCAACTAAACAGCAAAAACAGCAATCTGCCAAAACAGTCCAGCAGCGTTCACGAATTTTTCCGCCTGACTTAAACTCGTCATAAAATTTAGCTGATTTTTGTACATATAGTACAGCGAGTTTCGCATCAGCCCAATTTTTTTCAGATTTTTCCGAGTTACCAGAAAAATATGAAAAATCGTGCAGTACTTCTGTATCAGCAGAAAACTGTAGCGAAAATAACACAGATAATAACCAAATTGCCATAACTCTTTCATAAAATTCGCACAAATAATTTCTGGGATATTGGAGTACACAAATAAGCAACTAAACACTCTTAAACTAACACGAACTAAGCTTCACAACGATCGAGACTAATCCTAACGAATTTGCCTAATGTGGACTAATTGGTGGACTTCTATCTACTTCTTGAAGAGGTTGCAGTAGGTCCTTGCTGTCATGCTTTGGCGCTTCGGCTCGTGGTACAACCATGGCGGCGGAGTGTACACCTCTCCTGAATCATCACTTGAGATCTCAAACTCCACCTCTTCTGGATCCTCCTCTTCTTCTTCACTCTCAGCTGCAACTGCAACAGCTTCATCTCCTCCACCATCATCGTCTCCATCATCATTATCCTTGTCCTCATCATCATCGTCGTCTCCACTGTCATCATCATCCCCATTGTTTCCATCATCTCCATTGTCATCATCAGAGGGTGGATTCAGCTGTGCTTGGAGAGCGGCAATCTGGGCTGTCATAGCTTCAATAGTTTGATACCTTTCCTGGACGGTCCCTTGCAACTGTTGTATGTTCTGGGTGTTCTCCTGCACCGTACCATGAAGATGAGCTATGGTTGCATCTCTGGCTATCAGGGCATTCTCCAGAACTCCCACAGCTTCATGCAGGGTGTCAATCTCCTGTCCTTGGACCACCATACCATTGCTAGTAAAATCTGCAATCTCCTTTATCATCATCACTTTCTCAGCTAGAGCTCCATTCTCCCTTTCCATGTCCTCTATGTGCCTCCGACGGGGCGGCATGTTGTTCCTGTCGCCCAGGGTAACCACAATGTGCCCATCTTCATCACGCCTCCCATAGTCACGGTAGGGTGAATCTGCTGGCAGCAAGTGTCGGACATAATGGCACTGGCGAGACAGGGCTTCATGTATAGCCAAGTTGATTCCAAGTCCCCAGTTGCAGTATGTCTTGGTGTAGATCAAGTGCACGGGGTTTGGCAAGGCGACATCTCTGAATATGAAGGTAGTGATCTCCCATGCATCCTCTCCATATCCATAGGTGTACAGCCTTCTTCCCTTGAACATGGGCAGTGGCAATCCCAATGACTGCGAGAGCTGAGCTAACTGCCTTGCAAAGGGCCTTGGTGACTCCATGGTGACATACTCAGTCCTGACGTCTCCCATCTATCAAGTAAAAGAGGAAAGTGTGAGAATAGCATATGGTAAGAATTTACGAGGGTGAAAGGCATAAGATGAAAGACAGAGTTAATATAGGCTTTAATAAATCTATGGCTTCCCAATCCAATCCTAGGTCACGATCCTACAGTCGACACACGGGCTCTGATACCATCCTGTAACACCCGCGGTTCTGAAAAGACCGGGGCTTCTATGTGGCATGCCAATCCCTGGATCAGTTCATTGGCGCACAATAGAATAAGATGAATAACATAGCAAAATATCCGTGTATCATAAGTAAAGATGATCCAGAGTAACATTATTACAATAAAAGCTTAGCACAAAGCTAGCTCGAATTATTCAGGTAGCAACATAAATAAGGTAAATCCTCCATTCTTCAAATTGCCCACAAGTGAACAAGTGCCGAGTGGAGTACCGTGGCCTATATCGATTACTCGGAATCGGAATAACCTGCAACATGAAACGTAGCAGCCTCGAAGGGTCAATACATGGAATGTATGGCAAGTAGAGCTAGTAATGGAGACAATAGTACTAACATCTACATGTATATTTGGCAAGTGGAGCTGTGTCTGGATTGCATTTGCAAATACATTTGTCCTACTTTCATAAACAGTTTTTGATTTTCTTTGAAAAGATCCCAATTAAGTTAAACCAACAATATTAAAACAATTATGAAATTAGGATGAGCGAGAAACATGTCATGGAATCAATATCAAGCAGCTCAGTTGTCCATAACCGGGGAAACGACTAATCGATTAGATTATACACCCTGCAGAGGTTTGTACACTTTATCCATGTGACTTGGCCAGCCCATCTCGTATCATCACTCTCATTTTGGGTGATGATAGGGAGAAGACCAAGAAGAGACTGTTCGGGAAGTAGCTTCTCAATCCCGACGCGCACCGGTCCAACCTACCAAAATTCTACATCTCTGGATACGCGGGTTCGAGTTACCACAACCTACTAAGTCCAACCAACTGCCCATTCCATTATTGGCACATGGTTGTACACGTAAGCTACACAATAAAGAAGCCAATCAATTTCTCTCGATACCTGGGTGCCTTTCCGCAATGAAACCACCAAAAATTATCAATACCATCACATCCAGGAGATTCATTGATTAAGTTGTTTTAGTTTTCACAAGCCAATACTTTTAGAAACAAGTCTCACTGATGTAACCCAGCCCTCGTTCAACATAGCATGGCTAAGCACATCTACCAACGGTGGTTCATTTACAAGGAAGATCCTACCACATAATATGACATAGCATAGCGATAGTATCATCCTACACATGCATCTACAAAATACACGACAATGCATAGAAAATAGTAGGACGATATCATGAACAAAGTAGCATCTACTTGCCATGGTTGTAGCGGTCTGAAGAACAATCCACACACGAGCAAGCGTTGCACTCGTCACAATCTACACGATACAATTGCAATCATAAACAAACAATCCACAAGCATGTGCAACAAAGATGATGCATGAAGGTATGCAAGGCAAGTGAACTGGTGCTACAGCTGCACCACATAATCCTAATCAATAATACTACTGATTGCATACATGGAAAATAGTTTTAGCGCAAGGAAAACTATTTTGCAAAAAGTAGCGCCCAGAACTAGAGCTAGAACTCAATTAATTCGCTACCGGTAGTAGACTATTTGTAAAATCTTGGGAAAATTCTACCGCATAGGCATCGCTGATTAGAAACAGTACCAACTGGAATTACTCAAAAAAGAATTATAAAACTCCCCGAGTAATTAAAACACTACAGAAAGTCACTAGACAGTTTCTGCAGAAGTTTTTACTGTAAGCCTATCTTTTTAATTCACGATGAGATTCCCCTCGTTCCACTGAATCCGGGGACATATCATACGCGATTTTTGGAGCTATGAATCTTTTTCTATGAATTAATTACTCCGAAAAGGCCACTAACTAGTTTGATTAAACTGTACTAAACCTTGCTGCAAAAGTCTGAACCAAAGGTACAGCGAGGTTCTACACGACTTACTGAATCTACACATATTTTATTTGCAATTTTTGACAAGCGGTTTAATTTCTACGCAATTTACAAGTTTCTACCGAAATCTGTCAACTAAAACGATTAACGAAAATAACCAGTCAACTCGAACGATCTAAGCCGCTGATCTGAAATCTGACGGTGGCTGCAGGCTTACCGGGAACGAACGGCGAACGGACGGCGGCGAGTCCCGGACGGTGCGGCGATCGGTTCCGGCGACGGTGGTGTTTCCTGCGCTGATGTAAACGGTCAGCGCACGGTCAAAGTGGTCATCAACGCGGCGACGGCGCGTGCGGCGGCAATGGCGGCACACGTGCATGTGTGCACGTGTGTGTGCACACAACAGTAAGCGCAAGCGGCAGCAGCAGCGCGCGCAAGCGGCGCGCGGGCAGGCGCAGCAGCGGCAGCTAGCAGCTAGCGGCGCGCGCGGCGCAAGCGGCGGCGGCAGATGCAGCGCGACGCTGCTGGTGGCGAGGCGATGGCGGCGGCGGGTTGGCGCGGGGCGCAGCGAGGCGGCTTTCGGCGGCGGGATGGCGCGGGCACGCGGGGCGGAGCGGCGGCGGTGGCGGACACGCGGCGCGAGAGAGAGAAGGCGGCGGCGCGGTGTTACCTGGCGGCAGGGTTGGGTGGCGCTGGTGGCGGCGATCGGCGCGGAAGGAGGCGACGACGGTGGCGGCGAGACCAGGTGGCGGTGGCGCCCGCAAGCCGAGGGGAGGCGGCGGCCGGGTGCAGCGATCGAGGAGGAGGGGCGGTTCCTGAGGCGCATGCGGGGGCGCGGTTATCAAGGGCAGGGGGCGGCGGCTCGGCCTGGTGGGGTCATTTTGTGGGCCCCTCGCGCGAGTCCTAAACTGATTCGGCGCAGAGTTAGACGCGGACTCAGAAATCGGTCCGGAAATTCGGACCGTTTTCCGACGATTCACTAAAACGGCGATAACTTTTCCGTACGAGCTCCGAATCGAGCGATTCTTGCTCCTACGGTTTTGTAAAGTCGAGGGGAACAATCTAGGGTCAAGGGTTGAGCGAAACCACTAGGCTACAAGGGTGGACAAGACTAGTCCTACTAAAGCCTCCCGTAGGAGCCTCGTAGCAAAATAGAATAGGGTTTCGAAAATAGCGTTCCGCCGATTCTTTTCGATCGACGGTTTTGTATGGAAAAGCATGATGCAATGCTATGAATGATATGCAAGACCAAACCTAAAATTTGGGATGTGACACATCTAGAAAAGGACCTAATGAACCACTTGCATCAAGCACGGTAGAAGTAACATCATGAGTATCAAGAGCAGTTTCAGATTCAGCAGTAGTAGCAGTGTGTGTAGCATGAGTATGTGGTGGTGGTGTGACAAGCTTACTTATAACAGACGGTGAATCAAGAGCAGCAAATGTGTTTAGGACTGTACCTCTTCTTGTAGTGGATGGTAAAATAGGGAACTTTCCATCACGAGACTTCCCCATGATGAAAGGCGTAGTAGTGAAAAATAATAGATCCAAGTGAACTTACAAATAAAGCTATGCTCCCCGGCAACGACGCCAGAAAATATTCTTGATGACCCACAAGTGTAGGGGATCACAATAGTCTTTGCGGGTAGTATTACCCAATTTATTGATTCAACGCAAGGGAAGCCAAAGAATACTTGCAAGCCTTAACAACTGAGTTGTCAGTTCAGCTGCACCTGGAAATAGTTCTTGCTCATAGAAGTTTATCAGTAGCAACAGTTTGTAGTAGCAACATCAAAGCAACAACAGCAATACTGAAACAGGAGCAATGGTAATAGTAACGGTAAACAGTAGGATTCGAGTGCGGTAGGCATAGGGATGGATGGACGGGCGTTGCATGGACGAGTCTAAACACGTAACTTCAAAAAACTAGGGCATTGCAGATAAATAATAACAAGCATCCAAGTACTAAACAATCCTAGGCATGTGCTCCAAATATAGTCATACGTGCTCGCAATGTGAACTTGCACAACATCTTCTGTCCAGCCAACCCATGGCAGCGGGGCCTCTAGGGAACTACTGGAAATTAAGGTGCTCCTTTTAATAGAGCACCAGAGCAAAGCATCAACACTCCGTGAACACATGTGATCCTCACACCATAGCCATCCCCTCCGGTTGTCCCAATTATTGTCACTTTGGGGCCTTTGGATCCGGACAATGATATGTGTACACAACTTGCAGATAAGACCATAAACAATACTATCATAATGATTCAATAATAAGTTTAGATCTGAGATCATGGCACTCGGGCCCTAGTGACAAGCTGGATCTGAATCTTGGTTTCTGGTGGCGACGGCGGAGCGGAACTCTTTCTGAAAAACTATCGAACCCCCCTCTGTTTTTAGGTCATAAGGCAACTTATAGACGCGGAGGGAGGCCGAGAAGCTGCCTGGGGTGGCCAAACCTCCTCCAGCGGTCAAGGGGACTACTGGGGTCTAGCCCCCCCAGCCTCTCCGCCTCCCTTCCGCTCCGTGGATCTTCTAGTGAGAAATAGTTTTTGGCATATTTTCTGGGATTTTTCCTGATAGTTCATTTTCTGCACAAAAACAAGACACCGAGGTAATTCTCACAAAACAGCGATCCATGTTAGTTGTATCCAAATCACACAAGTTTAGAGAAGAAACAATAGCAAAGTGTTCGAGAAAGTAGATACGTTTTGGACGTATCAACTCCCCCCAAGCTTAGCTTATTGCTTGTCCTCAAGCAATTCAGTTGAAAACTGAGTGCGATGAAAGAACTTTCACGATCACTTTGCTTCATATGATGTAAATATTCTCAGCACAGGAGTAGATGCTTAGACAATTCATAATAAGGAGTATGCAACTAAGTCTACTCAATAGTCATTGCAAGCTATGAAGAGAAACCAACTCAATAATAATAAGTAGCATGAAACATAAACATAAGCAACATTGCAATGATCATAATAAGGTATGATAGAGTGGTGTCTCGCTTACCTCTAAAGTTCATATGAAGACTAGAAGTAAAAATATCAGAGATACAAGCATCAAAGTCATGACATAATTAACCAAGTTTTGGAACAAACACAAGAATGACAACTATGCTCTTAAGAAGGTGCTCATAGAATAAGTGGTGACTCAACAAAATTGTGAAAACGGTTTTGTATAGGTTGGAACGTATCAGATGTATATCCGTAGATACGTTTTGGACGTATCAGATGTATATCCGTAGAGAACATACCCTTGAAGACCGACAAAGCTTAACGAGTTAAACTCGTGGTTGATGTAGACGATCTCTTGCCGATCTCAAGATCGAGAGGAAGTCCTTAGCACCGCAACTTAGCGGTGCATCCATGCACGCACACACGTCCGAGGTACCGAGCAACCTCCGGCTCCTCGCTCCAGCGATGCAGCGGAAGCACAATCCTTTCTTGCCGAATAGCCACAGGGAACATGTATCTCGCTAGTCCGAGATCATGGGGGATAAATACTATAGGGGGAGAGAGATCCTTCACGAGGAGGTGTAAGTGAGAGAGAGGAGAGGGGGCTCCTTTTGTAGGATGAGGGGGCACCCAAGGGGGTGGCCACCGGCCATGGGGGCTGCCCCCTCCCTTCCTTCATTCATGTGGGTGGACACTCCACTCACTGAAATGCCTTTCAATTCCCTCCACTCAAAATCCCACTCAAATTCCCATTGAATTTCCACCAAATTTAATGCAAACTCTCATTAAATAAAACTCCTTTTATTTATTCAAAAAAATTCAATTACTTTAATGACAAACATTCACATATAACCCCTTGCTAGTATTTCATTTCACATGCAAAAACACTTTCTGCAATTTCACCTGAAAACCTGTTTCAGTATCTAGTGAAATAAATTCCTGCGCTTGTTATTCTTTCCGGCATGAAACTTTTGCTCCAAATGGATGTCGGTGTATCTTAAGTGTGTCACCCTACGGTTCGCAAATAATGTGTACATGATCGAGACCCTTCTCCGATCAATAATCAGAAGCGGGATCTGGAGACCCATACTGACTCCCACACATTCAACGATGACTTTCTTGTGATTATCAGAACCTTTTACGCTAGTATTGTTTCGCGATATATTACATGTCCGAGATTCGATCATCGGTATCTCCATACCTATTTTGATCTCGTTACTGACATGTACCCTTTTCTTGTTCCCGTGATATAACATTCTAGTGATCAAATCACTTGCTTGCAAGCTAATCAATGTGATATCACCGAGAGGGCCTAGAGCATATCTATCTGTCATCGGGATGAACAAATTCCACTCTTGATCCATGGGCCTCAACATAACACTTTAGTAGTTCTGAACCCATCTTTATAATTACCCTGTTACAGTGTGATGTTTGATGTTATCAAGAAACTCTTTCGGTGTTAGTGATTGACATGATCTCACGGTCTAAGGATTAGGATCACTTCATAAGTTATTATGGCAATATAAACTCAATGACTTTGATCGTAATGCTATACTTCAGATGAATGTTCATCACACCATTACACTAATGTTGTGATCTCGTTATTAACAACATCCAATGTCCATGATCAGGAAACCTTGATCATCTTGTTAATCAACGAGCTAGTTTATGAGAGGGGCATAACTAGGAACTTTCTGTTTGTTTATTAAACACACATGTGTTAACGTTTCCGTATTAATACAATTATAGCATGCAAAATAAACGTCTATCATATACTTGGAATATACATAATAAACACTTTATTATTGCCTCTCAGGGCATATTCCCTTTAGTCTCCCACTTGCACTAGAGATAATAATCTAGTTACATAGTGATGAATCTAACACCCATGGAGTTCTGGTGTTGATCATGTTTTGATCTAGGGAGAGTTTAAGTCAACGGATCTGCTACATTGAGATCCGTGTGTACTTTATAAATCTTTATATATCCATCCTTGACATGCTCGCGGATGGAGTGAAACCGACACTTAATATGCTTGGAATTCTTGTGAGACCTTGGTTCTTTCGCATTGGCAATGGGACAATTGTTGTCACAATAGATCACCATTGGGTCCAACACGCTCACAACCACACCTAGTTCGTATATGAACTCCTTCATCCAAACCGCTTCCTGATCCGCTTCCGAAGCAGCAACATATTCGTCCTCCGTTATTGATCCCGCTACCACAGGTTGTTTGGAACTCCTCCAACTAACCGCTCCACCATTCATGAGAAATACGTATCCGGATTGAGACTTAGAGTCATCTGGATCGGTGTCAAAGCTTGCGTCAACATAACACTTAGTGACGAGCTCTTCTTCACCTCCATACACAAGAAACATATCCTTAGTTCTTCGCAAGTTCTTAAGGATGTTCTTGACCGCTATCCAGTGTTCCGAACCTGGATCCGATTGGTACCTACTAGTCAAACTAATAGCATGTGCCACATCCGATCTTGTACATAGCATGACGTACATTATAGAGCCTATGGCTGAAGCATAGGGGACTTTGTCCATTATCTCTCTTTCTTCCGCCGTAGCCGGACTTTAAGTCTTACTCAATGTCTTGCCTTGCAACATAGGTAAGAACCCCTTCTTACTTCCATACATTTAAAATTCTTTAAAATCTTATCAAGGTATGTACTTTGCGATAGCCCTATTAGGCGGATCTATCTCTATAGATCTTTATGCCTAATATGTATACGCTTCACCTAGGTCCTTCATTGAAAATTTGCTGTTTAGATATCTTTTAACACTGTTTAAAAGATCTATATCATTTCCGATCAATAATATGTCAATCCACATATAATATCAGAAATGCCACATTGCTCTCACTCACTTTCTTGTAAATACAAGCCTCTCCATGAGTTTGGACAAATCCAAACTCTTTGATCACCTCATCAAAGCAGAGATTCCAACTCCGTGATGCTTGCTTCAATCCATAGATGGATCGCTGAAGCTTGCACACCTTGTTAGCATCCTTAGGATCGACAAAACCCTTTGGTTGTATCATATACAACTCTTCTTCAATATTACAATTGAGGAATGCGGTTTTGACATCCATCTGCCATATCTCATAATCAAAATATGCAGCAATTGCTAACATAATCCTAACTGACTTTAGCATCACTATGAGAGATAATGTCTCATCGTGGTCAACTCCTTGAATTTGTCGAAACCTCTTTGCGACAAGTCGAGCTTTATAGACGGTCACATTACCATCAGCATCAGTTTTCCTTTTGAAAAATCCATTTATTCTCCATGACCTTTCAGTTGTGAGGTAAGTTTACCAAGTTCCAAACTTGATTTTCATACATGGATTCCATCTCGGATTTCATGGCTTCTAACCATTAGTTGGAATCCGGGATCATCATCGCTTCTTCATACGTCGCAAGGTCATCAATTTCATCAGCCATGAATTTCATAACAGGGTTTCCGTACAGCTCGGGAGCGACACGCGTCCTGCTAGACCTGCGAGGTTCGGTAGTTCTCTCTTTTGGAGTTTCATGATCATTATCATTAGTTCCCTCTTCAACTAGTGAAGCCAACTATGGAACGACTTCCGGTGCTGCGCTACTTGCCATACTTTGAAGAGAAGGTTCAATAACCTCTTCAAGTTCTAACTTCCGACTACTCACACCTTTCGCGAGAAACTATTTCTCTAGAAAGGATCCATTCTTGGCAACAAAAACCTTGCCCTCGTATTTGTGATAGAAGGAATACCCAATAGTTTCCTTAGGGTATCCTATGAAGACACATTTTTCCGCTTTGGGTTCGAGTTTATCCGGTTGAAGTTTCTTCACATGAATATCGCATCCCCAAACTTTAAGAAATGACATCTTAGGTTTGTTTCCAAACCACAATTCATATGGTGTCTTTTCAACGGATTTAGATTTTGCCCGATTTAAAGTGAATGCAGCAGTTTCTAGTGCATAACCCCAAAATGACAGTGGCAAGTCCGTCAGCGACATCATCGATTGAACCATATCCAATAAGGTACGATTACTACGTTCCGACACACCATTTCGCTGTGGTGTTCCGGCAGGTATGAGTTGTGAAACAATTGCACACTCTTTCATATGAGTTCTAAACTCGTAACTTAGATACTCACCTCCATGGTCGGACCGTACAAATTTGATCTTTCTATTATGATGATTTTCCACTTCACTCTGAAATTCCTTGAACTTTTCAAAGGTTTCAGACTTGTGTTTCATCAAGTAGATATAACCGTATCTACTCAAATCATCCGTGAAAGTAACAAAATAACGATATCCACCTCGTGCCGACACACATTGGACCACATATATCAGAATATATGATTTCCAATAAATCTGTCGCCCGTTCCATTGAACCGGAAAACGACGTTCTAGTCATCTTGCCCATAAGGCATGGCTCACATGTATCAAATGATTCAAAATAAAGTGATTCCAAAAGTCCATTCGAATGGAGCTTCTTCATGCGTTTAAAGCCAATATGACCTAGACGGCAGTGCCACATATATGCGGATATATCATCATTAAGTTTAATCCTTTTAGCATCAATATTATGAATATGTGTAACATTATTATCGAGATCCAACAGAAATAAACCATTCATCATCGGTGCATGACCATAAAAGATTTCATTCATATAAATAGAACAACCATTGTTCTCAGATTTAAATGAATAACCACTTCGCATCAAACACGATCCAGATACAATGTTCATGCTCAGTGCTGGCACCAGATAACAATTATTCAAGTTTATTACTAATCCCGACGGTAAGTGGAGAGGTAGCATTCCGACAGCGATCACATCAACACTTGATCCATTGCTGACACGCATCTTGACCTCACCCCTTGCTATCGGTCGCTTGTTCCGCAACCCCTGTTTTGAGTTACAAATATTAGCAACTGAACCGGTATCAAATACCCAGATGATACTACGAGTACTAGTCAAGTAAACATCAATAACATGTATATCATATATACCTTTGTTTGCCTTGCCGGCCTTCTTGACTGCCAAGTACTTGGGGCAGTTGCGCTTCTAGTGGCCAGTCCCCTTACAATAATAGCACTCGGTATCAGACTTAGGTCCAACTCGGGGTTTCTTTTCAGGCACGGTAACCGGTTTGTCGCCCTTACTTCCCTTCTGTTTACCCTTCTTATCTTTCTTGAAACCAGTGTGCTTATTGATCATCAACACTTGATGTTCCTTCTTGATCTCCACTTCTGCAGTTTTAAGCATTGACAGAAGCTCAGGGAGAGACTTATTCATGCCTTGCATATTATAGTTTATCACGAAGCTCTTATAGCTAGGTGGCAGAGACTGCAAAACACGATGGATGCCTAAGTCAATGGGAATCGAAATTCCCAAGGACACAAGCTTATCGGCGTAACCCGACATCTTGAGTACATGCTCACTTACGGAGTTGTGCTCTTCCATCATGCAGCTAAAGAACTTTTCTGAAGCATTGTAGCTCTCTACAGCAGCATGTGTGTCGAAAATCATTTTCAACTCACCCATTGTATCAAATGCATTGTCGTTTTCAAAACACTTTCGAAGTTCTGGCTCTAGCCCATACAATATGCCGTAATGAACTAAGTTGTGGTCCTCATGACGAGTCTGATAGAAATTCTTCTCCTCGTCAGGGGCATCATCAAACGGTGGGGGGCCTAGCGGCGCTTCTAGCACATATTGCTTTTGTGCAACGGAGAGGAGAATCCTCAAATTCATGGCCTATTCGGTAAAGTTTCTACCGTTCGTTGCAAGTTTATCTTTCTCCATGAACACATTGAAATTAAAAGCAGGTGGTGCCATCTACAACAGAATTTGTAAAGTTTAGACTAAGTTTATGATATATTGAGTTCAAATAATCCACATTAGGAATGAACTCCCACTCAAAAACGACATCCCTGCTTGTGCCTTTTTGGTGATTACATGAACCAAATCCACTACACCAAGTCCGATCATCACATGAGTCGGTGTAGCTTCAAAGGTGAGCATCAAATGGGCATCATATCTACCATATGACTCATGCTTAACCTTTCGGTCCGTGTTCCGAGGCCATGTATGTACATGCTAGGCTTGCCAAGTAAGAACCTAGTATTCGCGTGTGTAACTGTCTTACACCCGAAATATAGTCATGGATCCAAGAACACCCGATCATTGCGTGATGTCTTGGAGCAACGAAACATAATCGGTGCATACTTAAGGAAGAACACATTCTTATATTGATATTTAAATGAGGGATCATCTTATTATGCTAATAAAACGCCAAACAAGCAATTTAAGATGCAATCAAACATCACATGTTTATAAGTGAAATGATATGGTTCCAGCACTTGATCTCCATCATGTGCATCGTGGTATGATCACTATCATACCTCTATGTGTAAGTCCAAGGTCTATGGAACTTACATGTTATGTGTGTTGTAAGAGTATCATCTCATACTTCTACTTACAACATCACCATATCATAACACTAGCCCAACAACAATCTAAACTAGACGCCTCTAATTTATCCATTGCAAGTTTTACGTGGCTTATGGCTTTCGAAGATAGAACCGTTCATACCTACGGACGTGAACCACAATGAGGATAACAAAATTGTTGACAACTCGTTGCAAATTAGATATTGACTATAGTAGGAGAGACAAACACCCGCTAGCCACTTATGCAAACTAGTTGCATGTCAAGCGTGGAACAGGTCTCATGTGCGAGGACATGTAAAGTTTGTCCGGGCCGCTTCATCCCACTATGCCACCAATATCCAAAATACAATTAAGAAGCAATAACATGATCATAATCGCCCACATACTCATATGTGTACTACCCACGTAAAGCATCTACGCATAGATCCGGCTCTGATACCACTTTAGGGTTCGCAGCATGGAAAACAAAAAAATTCCTACGATGGGAACAACTATATACCAAGATATATCTACTAGACACAAACAACGGGCGGATGTATATCCGTAGAGAACATACCCTTGAAGACTGACAAAGCTTAACGAGTTAAACTCGTGGTTGATGTAGACGATCTCTTGCCGATCTCAAGATCGAGAGGAAGTCCTTAGCACCACAACTTAGTGGCGCATCCGTGCTCGCACACACATCCGAGGAACTGAGCAACCTCCGCCTCCTCCATCCAGCGATGCAGTGGAAGCATAACTCTTTCTTGCCGAGTTCATGTGGGTGGAACTCCACTCACTCAAATTCCCACCAAATTTAATGCAAACTCTCATTAAATAAAACTCCTTTTATTTATTCAGAATTTTGTCAATTACTTTAATGACAAACATTCACATATAACCCCTTGCTAGTATTTCATTTCACATGCAAAAACACTTTATGCAATTTCACCCGAAAACCTATTTTGGTATCTAGTGAAATAAATTCCTGTGTTTGTTATTCTTTCCGGCATGAAACTTTTGCTCCAAATGGATGTCGGTGTCTCTTAAGTGTGTCACCCTACAGTTCGCGAATAATGTGGACATGATCGAGACCCTTATCCGATCAATAATCAGAAGCGGGATCTAGAGACCCATACTGACTCCCACACATTCAACGATGACTTTCTTGTGATTGTCAGAACCTTTTACACTAGTATCTTAATCCATTTGTTTCGCAATATATTACATGTCCGAGATTCGATCATCGGTATCTCCATACCTAGTTTGATCACGTTACTAACATGTACTCTTTTCTTGTTCCCGTGATATAACATTCCAGTGATCAAATCACTTGCTTGCAAGCTAATCAATGTGATATCACCGAGAGGGCCCAGAGCATATTTATCCGTCATCGGGATGAACAAATTCCACTCTCGATCCATGGGCCTCAACATAACACTTTAGTTCTGAACCCATCTTTATAATCACCCTGTTACGGTGTGACGTTTGATGTTATCAAGAAACTCTTCCGGTGTTAGTGATTGACATGATCTCATGGTCTAAGGATTAGGATCACTTCGTAAGTTATTATAGCAATATAAACTCAATGACTTTGATCGTAATGCTATACTTTGGATGAATGTTCATCACACCATTACACTAATGTTGTGATCTCGTTATTAACAACATCCAATGTCCATGATCAGGAAACCTTGATCATCTTGTTAATCAACAAGCTAGTTTATGAGAGAGGCATAACTAGAAACTTTTTGTTTGTTTATTAAACACACATGTATTAATGTTTCCGTATTAATACAATTATAGCATACAAAATAAAAATCTATTATATACTTGGAATATACATAATAAACACTTTATTATTGCCTCTTAGGGCATATTCCCTTCAGGGGAACCATTGGGGAAGAAGCCCCCCTTAAATAGGACAAGGAAAAACTGACCGTTTGGGCCAGATCCGCGCACCACTAGAACTTCCGGTAAATCAAAACACAAGTTACTGAACCTGGCCCTAACTTGGGTCGGAACTTGGGTGGGAACTTCCGCTTAAGCAAAAACGCAGGATAACATTGCACGGAAACTTCAATAACTTTTGATTTTGGACTCCATTTTTGATGATCTTGGGCTTGTTTTGAAGAGAATGACAAGCTTTAAAAGATTATGCAAAGAAACATAATAGTCAAACATGTAAGTATAAAACAAAATGGAGAAAGGTATGACCTCTCTAGAAGTGATGAACCGGTAAAACCTCCAAAACCCAAAATACAAGAAGTTGAGCTTGAAAACTCTGATTGGGATGAAACCAATTTTGTTGGAAAGATAAAACCAAGTAGAACCCAAAAAAATGTGAAATATTGGATACCACCAAGGGAGAAAAAATCAAGTATATATATGTGAGATATGTCCCAAAGTGTGGAGCCAGAAAAACCCGCATGATCAAGAACCGCAATAAGGTATGCAAGGGAAAACCTTATTTGATGAACTAGAGATTGTTATGATGATGACCACAAGCTATAGATCCTATCATGCACAAGATCCAAATAACAACCAAGAAATATTATGCTATTTTTGCAAAGGTTTGAGATCTCCCTGAAAGATGCGATCGATTCACTCACTCGGGAGCCCCTCTTGATAGTATGGCTATCTATCCTAAACCCGGACTCCAAACACTATAAGAGACCGGTAAAATAGAAAACCTATCAAGATCATACCTTTGCCTTCAGCATTCCACTTGAGCTTAATGTAGACCGTCTTGTCCTTCGCAAGATGGAACACCCTTCTTGATTGATCTTGCTCACTCTTGCTTGATGAAGACTTGCAAATTGCTCCCCCATACTCCATGGGGAAACCTCTTTTTTGAACTTGTCTTGATCACTCCATGAACAATGAGGATGGCAAGCTTCAAGCATGAGATCTTCTAGAGATTGAGCATCTTGAGCTTGCACTTCATTTCTTCTATCCCCATAATGATGGTGTCTTGAAGATGCACATGAGGAACTCCATATTCTTCTTCAAGACACACTTGATATTGTTCTTCTTTCAACCTTGAGACCAACACATGGCCCAAGCGACGCCAATGGAAAACCTACAAGTGAAACTTAATTTACACATTAGTCCATAGGGATTGTTATTAATTACCAAAACCACACATGGGGGCATACATGCCCTTTCACCCGGTTCATTTTAAACCATAAGAAACACCTTTCCAACACCACTATCACACTTTATATTTTCTGCTATTTATTATTTAAAAAATACAAAAAATACTTTCTACACTTGCACACACACCCAAAACCCAAAAAAAACTATCTTTTTATTGTTTTTACTTTGCTTGCCTAGTTTTTACTTATTTTATTTTATATTATTGTTATTTCATATTGCCAATACAGAACATTATGCTTGACAACCACACGGTTGAGTTGGGGACACAAGACAAAACTTTGCTTTGTAGGCTGCTTGAAGAGGAGAGGAAGAATAAACCTCTAAACCAATTTCCCTAGAGTTTGATATAAACCGTCGAGTCACCCTTGTGGGTAAAATACGCTTGTTACAACACTTTGCACTTGGAGTCCCAACGAATTGGTACACGGAGTTGTTTCCATCATGTGTTCATAAGATGTTTTTGGATGAATCTATTCAGGTTGGCTAACACGACACTCAACATGAGTTCTTCCTACCACCCCCAGATAGACGGGTAAATCAAATGCTTGAACCAATGTATAGAAACCTACTTGTGTTGTCTGGTGCATGCAAACCCAAACCAATGGGGAAAATGGCTACCACTGGCTCAATACTGGTATAACACATCATTCCACTCTGCCATTGGTTATTCCCCGTTTGAAGCACTGTATGGAATAAAACCTAGTAATTTTGGGTTCAAACAAGGGGCTTCTACAGGGCGCACTAATATGGATGTGCATGGATTTAGGAAAGGGCAGAAATTATTCCACTTATTCGACAACATCTTGAGCGAGCGCAACATAGGATGAAACGCCAGGCGAATAAGAAGAGGGTAGAGCGAATGTTCAATGTTGGTGATAGGGTGTACTTGCGACTTCAACCGCATGTTCAACATTCACTGGCATGCCGATCATCACAAAAACTAGGTTTTAAGTTCTTTGGACCATGCCAAATTCGGGCTAAAGTGGGCATTGTGTCCTAGTGGCTCAAGTTTCCAGATTCGTCATGGATTCACCTAGTTATTGATGTGTCGCAATTGAAGAAATCGATCAAACCTAGATAACGAGTAAGTTTGAATCTTCCTATCACTAATTGATGTTGTCCTTGAGGTGCAGCCGATTCTTATCATGGATGAGCAAATGATACGTCGTGGGTGCAAGCAAGTATCCCAAGTGTGTATCAAGTGGAGTGGCTTGCCTAATAATTGCCAGACTTGGGAGAATGTGTATGCGATCATGTCGGATTTCCCTGCATCACTAGCTTGGGGAAAAGCTAGTACTCCGGGAGGGGGTATTGTTATGAAACCAGTTGTGGCTCATGATCTGAAGGTGAAACACAGAACTGATCAACGCCAACAGATTGCATGGCTTGTAATGAGGAAGGGAGCCAGCGATCTGTAATCATTCCTGTAAGGAACAATCTCTCTATTCTTCCTTCTTCGTGACCTATTCGCTGAATTCCTTCCTTTCAGCATGATGATATGTCGGAAACGTATCTATAATATTTGATGTTCCATGCTTGTTTAGTATCTACTTTGCTTTGCTTTGTCTACACTTTGAGGTGTTTTTATATATTTTCTGGAACTAACCTATTAACAAGTTGCCACAGTGCCAGTTGCCTGTATTCTTCTGTTTTTGGTTCCAGAAACGCAGAAAATCAATATTCTCGGAATTGGACGGTACAAAAGCCAAAGTCAATATTTTACCGTGGGCGACACGAAGTCCAGAGGAGAGACGGAGAGGCGAGCCAGGGCCGCCACACCCCCTACATGCGGGTGGGCCCACCCCGCGCCTAGGCAGGGTGTGGGCCCTTTGGCCGCCTCCCAGCCTCGCCTCTTCGCCTATAAGAAGCCCCTGATGCATAAACCCTAGGAACCCGATCAAAACTCCACGAAACCTTCTGTAGCCGCCACCACCATCGTCCCTAGGTCGAGGGGATCTGAAGTTCTTCCCAGCACCCTGATATGCCCAATTTGCATCACCATTCTATATCGTAATCTACCTCTATTCATTGATATTTGTCTTATTATGAGGTATTACTTATGGCTTTTCATATGTTTATGCATGTCGGATGATTCTTGGAGGATGGACTGCCGGAGTCTGGATTCTGATGGAAAAGAAGGCGCTTTGATGCAATTTCACGAAAATCAAAAAAATACCAGAAACATATGGGAAAACTATATTTTTCCAGAAGACTGAGGAAGCCAGAAGGAGGGACGGAGAAGGGCGGCCCACCCTGGGTCGCGCCTAGGACAGGTGTGGCCCACCTGCCCGGCTCCCGACTCTGCCCCTTCGCCTATATCTTCCCTATGGAACCCTAATACGAGGGGGTGACCACAGATAGATTTCCGCTGCCTCTGCGGGGCGGAAAACACCGAGAGAGAAAGATCTCTTCGGCTGACAGATTTCTGCCGGGGAAATTCCTTCCCTGAGAGGGGAGATTGTCGCCATCAACACCATCGTCAAGTTAGGCTTCATCGGGATCATCATCATCATCCACACCATCATCTCCACCAGCACCATCATCACCACTACGTCCCGCTGTAACAATTGTGTTGGATATTGCTTTAGTTCTTAGGGGAAACTTTCCCGGTGTTAATTACTATTGTAGTTGATGCTTGTGAGTGGAACCATTGGATTATTGTTTATGTTCAGATTGTTATCCATTATCATATCATATTTGATCTTGATCCATATGATGTCTTGTGAGTAGTTTGTTTAGTTCTTGAGGACATGGGAGAAGTCATGTTGTTATTAGTGGATTTGTGTTGAGTTATTATTCAATGGTTAGTATTTAAGTTGTGGTGCTATTCTTTTAGTGGTGTCATGTGAACGTCGACTACATGATACTTCACCATTTATGGGCATAGGGGAATGCATTGTGTATTTGGCTACTAATTGTGGGGTTGCCGGAGTGACAGAAACCTAAACCCCCGTTAGGACACCTTTGCACAAGGGAGTGTAAGATCTTAGAGTTTAAGGCTATGGTTAGATTTATATCTTAATTACTTTCCTGTAGTTATGGATGTTTGCAGGGGGTTTAATAACAAGTATGTATTAGTCCAAGTAAGGTCGGTACATTAGCACAAGTTCACCACACAACACTTACAACACCAAAGAAGAGTACTTAGCCATTTGAAGATAAAGCACTTGACAGAATTCCCATGTGTCCTCGAGAATGTTTGGTCCTTATAAGTATTTCCACCGGCTTGTACTTTGCTAAGAAAGGATTGGGCCACTTGCTGCGTTTGTTCTTCGTTACTTGCACTTTGTTTTGTTGCTTTATCGGAAAACCACTAAAAATCCATTTGCTAAGTATTTGTAGAGAGTTCCTGCCCATACCACTAGTCAACACCTTCTGCTCCTCGTTGGGATCGACACTCCTATTTATCGAAAGTACTACGATACACCCCATATACTTGTGGGTCATCACACCCTGCCGGAGGGGAGATCATCCCGGAGGCCTTCTTCTCAGGTATGAAGCGTGAGTAGTTCCACCTTGGACTACGGGTCCATGTAGTAGCTAGATGGTTGTATCTCCTCCTTGTGCTTTCATGTATAGATCTTGTGAGCTCCGTTCATGATCAAAAGCTAATCTATTTGTACTCATGCATGTTGTATTTGTGGGGATCCGATGGATATTGAGATTACTATGTCAGATTGATTAATGGTTTTGTCTATTTGATACTATCATTCTGTGTTGTTTGTGATCTTGCATGCTCTCCGTTGTTAGTATCTATCTTGGCCAAGTAGTTGCTAGTGACTCCAAGAGGGGGTATTTATGCTCGATAGTGGATTCATGCCTCTAGTTTCCAAGGGAAGGGACAGAAATCTCTTCGGTTGTAGATGTGTTGTTGCCACTAGGAAGAAAACAATGGTGTCTTGTTTAAGGAACAAGTGGATTGTTTACCTTACACACTTTGCTTAAAGCAGTTGTTTGTTGCTTGCAACTTAATACTGGAGGGGGTTCAGATGATAATCTGAAGGTGGACTTCTAGTCATAGATGCAGTTGGATGGCGGTCTATGTATATTTTTGTATTGCCCAATCGAATCTCATAGGATCTTTTTGTCTTGTATTACATTGTTATGCCATGCTCAGTTCCTGTCAATTGCCCTGCTGTAATTTGTTTACCCTTCATGCCATGTTATTTATCTAAGGAGAGCACCTCTAGTAAACTATGGACCCCGGTCCAATCTTTACCATTGATACATCCTCCACTATTACTTGTTTACTTGCTGCAAACCATTACCTTCCACACCATACAGTTAATCCTTTGTTACAGCAAACCGGTGGGCTTGACAACCTCACTGATTCATTGGGGCAAAGTCTTGAGTTTGTGTTGTGCAGGTTTCCGTGTTGCTTGCAACACCTTTGAGACGTTTCCTTTATCCTACTGGTTCGATAACCTTGGTTTCTTACTGAGGGAAAACTTGCTGTTGTGCTGCTTCACACTTTCTCTTGGGGTTTCCTGACGAAGTGCTTCCTAGCACCATCACATGACATCGAGGATAATTTTATCCTCGATTGTGTGATTGGAGTGATTGTGAGATTATGAGCGTGACATTTAGTTGTAGCAGAACTTTAAAACTGTCGAATTTACCGTGTGTAGCAAAAATAGTTGTAACACACTGAACACATCCACGCAGTAAAAACTAATTCATATGCAACTAATGACCTCACCAACCAATGTATGGAAACAATTATAGTACCATTAAATATGTATATGTAGATTTTTTAGACATTGTGTTTCTTATAGTCTAACACTTTTTTAGACGGATTCCAAAATAATAGAACAAAATGGTTGTAAAAAATAAATGGAATGTAAAAGGGATAAAATCCCTAAAATAGAAATGAGCTCTAAAAGTCCAAGGCCCAAGAAGAAGGTCGACTTTAAAAAGTCCGTGGCTCAAAAATAAAGATGCTATTTTTTTGTATTGCCCCATTTAGTGGAACAAAGTTAATAGAATAAAACATACAAATAATATGAATTATTGGCTAGGCCCATGTATAGCACTGAATTGGACCATACCGAATTTGATCAACCACCATATGATTTGGTCACAAATTTGTCACCTAAGATCGACCACATAGGATCACCATGGACAACTCAGATAGCCCATGAATAAAATTTTGGTCATGAATCTATGACCAACTATTTGTTGTTAGTGATGCTTAGCATGTGACCAACTAGTTTTGGTCACAGAAAGATCTTATATGGACAACTATAACCTTTTAGTGACCAATATGCGGGGTCAAAGGGTAGCACATTTCTTGTAGTGTTGTCTTGGCGGGAATCCCTGAAAGAATAGCCGCTACCATGAATCGCGTCGCCCCCCACGGGCGACCTGGTCGCATCGCTGCCATCTTTAGGAAGATCCCCCCTTCTGTGCTTCTCCCCAACTGTCACTGTCATGCAGCTCCAAGCAAGGCCCAGAAGGCGGCAGTGGCTCTTCGCCTTTATTATCTTTGTGCAGCTCTGCGTGCGGCGGGTGACTCTGGGTGGTGTCCTCTGGCAGCAACATTTTTGATAGAAATCGGTGCTTCTCGACGCGGATTTGGGCAGCGTGGTGGCGCGGCCGTTGGCGGCAGGGCTCTGCAGGGACATAGGTAGGCGGCGATAACGCCTAATCGGCACAGATCTAGGCCCCTTTGGTCCCTATCTGCGCCGGGCACTCTGGCGGATCTCCTGGAAGCAGCTTGGTTCCCTAGAGGTGGATATGGAGCATCATCAGTCACGGGGATGGCGATGTTGCGATCGGCTTGCTGCAATGGGGCGTCGGGGCCTAGTGTGCCCCTGCTGCCATGTCTGGTCGGCTATCGCAATGACAGTGGAGGCAATTCCCTCATGTTTGACTGCGGCGATGTCGTCCCTGATTACTCTAGCACCCTCCTATTTCACCTCTAAGCCTCGCGATGGTGACCACAGTGAGATGACGAGGGTGACATGAAGACCATGGTGGTGCAAGATGTTGGGCGACAAAGTTGGTTGGAGTGCTTCAGAGCAGTCGGGTTGTGTTTTTAGGGAGAAATCCATGTAGGATCCTTTGGCACCGACACAGTGATGCGTACGGGTGCCACCCTTCCTTCCTAAAGGGCATCGAGTGTACCCCTTCCCACTCTCCTCCGAGTATAGGGAGAAACCCTAGGATCAGTCTGGGTAATAGGGTTAGCGTCGTCGCATTACTTCTTGAAGGTGGTTCTTGGTACGCGGTGGTTCAGAGTTATGGAGCGTGGTGGGACAGATTCAGAGGGTGTAGCAGTTGCGGGCCATCTTCGCTTAGTCAATATGTCATTGTTGGCATTCTTTTCTTCCTTTCTTTCTGTTTATTTGTTCTTGGGTTGGATTGTTGTTGCAAGTCATCTTCGCTTAATCAGTTGTACCATGTGGTTGCTATATTTATATAGCGGGACGAAATCAGTTTTGGGGAATTGCAAAGAGTTGGGC
Organism: Avena longiglumis; assembly: GCA_030063025.1. Classification (NCBI taxonomy): domain Eukaryota; kingdom Viridiplantae; phylum Streptophyta; class Magnoliopsida; order Poales; family Poaceae; genus Avena; species Avena longiglumis. Next base: position 569,210,013 of record CP125974.1, read on the forward strand.
TTTGTTGTAGTTTACTATTTATTGTTATCCCTTGTTGTAATATGTAACCTCACCACTGATTAATGAAGCAGCTTTGGTCCCTATTGTTTAAAATTACACATCCAGGTCCTAATTCTTTTCCCACACCTTTACTGTGGTCCTTATTTTTTCAAATTGCACACCGAGCGCGAGGCCCTAAATCGGTTTGACCCTCGTTGACCGGTGCCATGTAAAAAATGGGGCCCGGGAGACATACTGCATACCCTGCATAATTGCAAATAGCCCCTAGTTTTTTTCAAAACTCGGTCCTTGTTTCGAAAGATTAGAGGACAATACGACGTCCCCTCCTTCTCCTCCTCTGCGCCTCCAACTGTGACACTGTCCTTGCTGCCTACTACTCTTCCATTGCTCATACCCCAAGTAAGGTATGCGCCCTAGATCCTCCGCCCTTGGTCCAATTGATTAATCTAGGATTCCATTCAAATTTCTAGATCAATTCGATTCAATTCCGCCTCTGACTCTGCGCACGTGTGGGCGGGCAAGTTTCAGGTATGCCATCCACGGGGAGAAATGCCCTAGCAGTCGACTCCTTATCATCCTCTCTAGAGTAAGCTAAGCACGCCAGTCCCTCTACTCTTCATCCAATTGACTGATCCAGGATTCAAATTCTTACACCGACTCAATCCAAATCCGCTTCTAACACGCGCACGCCCTGTGATTTTGTAGGAACCGTCTTCTGCCATCCTGTATTATACGTGGAATCAGAGATTTAATTGGTTTATGGGCGTCTGATTTTCCTTACTTCCTTCCTTTGACTGACAAATATTGACTTATTATATGACCTAATCCATAGCAACGACGAATGTACAAGATTTGACATCATATGGAGCAAGAACCAATTAGGACTCGAAATAGAGATCAGTTTAAAAAGCACAACGCAAGGGCCGATTCGCAAATATACAAGGTATATATAGTACGTCTCCCGGGACCCATTGTCTACATGGCAACAATCAATGATTTAGAACCTCGTATGACACACTTATAAAATAATAAGATCTGGATGTGTAATTTTCAAAAATAGGGATCAAAGTAAATGCAAGAAAAAAAATAGAACCGCTGATACCGTTTACTCTGTTAAATATAAGGAAAAGGATACAACCCCCGGGGATCGCTCGCAATCGTTCCTCATGGTCCAGCACGTGACACGCGTGGCAAAAAAGGGAGCAGCGTCCGGGTACGCCAGGACTCGCTTCGACCACGATCTCTTTCTTATCCCTTCCTCCTCTCGACCGGCCTCCCATCGCTCAGACTGCAAAAACCATGTCTCCTCCTTTGCCTCTCCCAGCACGGCGACGCCTCTCCCCATGCGGCGTCGTGCCGTCCCAGCCTTGCTCCTTCACCGGTCCGCCTCCGTCACTATCCTCCTCCCCCACCCTCTTCTCCTTCTCGCTGCCTCTGTCCAATGGCCATGGGGGCTGGAGAGCTCGGCCCATGGGGATAGGCCGCTTGCAGTGGCGGTGCTTCCACGCATGTGATGGTGGTTCCATTGTTGGCAAGGTCTTTGCTCCCCGACGGTGTCTCTAGGCCGTTGATGCTCCCTGTGGAAGCTGGTGTTGCTCCACGTCTTGTTACTTGTGGTGAGCGACTCTGCTATATTCGGCTTCCGGTGTTTCTACCATGACGGGTGACGTTGCTGCAGCTAGCCCTCGCCGGAGCTGGGCGGCGGGGCTGCTCCCAATGGTGTAGGACTTTTGCTACCACTTGCGTATAACGGTGCTTCGAGCTAGATGACGGGTTGCTACTTGCCCTCGACGGAGCTAGACATCAACCCTCGCCGGTGCTACAACCGGCCACCGCAGCCTTCTACTGACTCATTGCGACAAGGGTCGTGATGGTGCTACAACTGACCCGTCAGTGGAGGGGATTTTTGCTACCACCGTTTTGTGGGTACTGACCCAAAGGGGATTTTGCTACCATTGTTTTATGGTTTTGCTATAATAATGTAAAGGTTTTGCTACAATTGCTATGACATTTTTTACGAAAGTCCTCAGCAAAGTCAGTTTTGCTATGGCAGGCACCGACGATGTCTCCAGCGAGGTCGTTCTTTTTGCTACATTAGCATTTTTTTTGCTACCACAACTTTGCGGTTTTGCTACAATAACGTAAAGTTTTTGCTACACGGTCTCCGACGAGGTCTACCGGCGAATACCTCCGGCGAGTCTCCGGCAGTCAGATATGCTACATTAGCATATTTTTTTGTTACACGATCGCCGACGAGGTCTCCACGAAATATCCGGCGAGGTCTAGTGTATTTTTCTATTTTTTTTAGACCGAACCGTTTTCTGCTACATTATAGCAAAAGCAAGACTAGTTATAGCAAAAACGGGACTTTCTATAGCAAATACGGGATTTTGATCTAAAAAGAAGACACTTGATTGGCTGAGACCCAGGAGATAAAAAACACGAATCTCCAATAACACGAGTAGGGCTGCCCTAAATATAACCATGGGAAAAATTGGCGTAGACAAGAGAAAAACACGATATTTCAGCCCAGTAACCTAAACACGGACAGCTCGGACGACGGGAGGAAGGGAAACCCACGAAAACCCTCGCCGTCGCAGCCTCCACACCGGCGGCGCAGGGCTAGAAACGGAAGCGCAGAGTCAGAGAGAAAAAAAGCATTCCGGCGATGGAGTACGTGAACCCTCTCACCGGCTTCCGCGTGGACGGGCGCCGCCCCAACGAGGTGACGCTTCCTCCCTCTCCCCTCCCTATTTCGTTTGCCCACTCTCAACTTCCTCTGATTCGCGTTCGGTGTGCCTCGCAGATGCGGCAGCTCAAGGGCGAGGTCGGCGTCGTCTCCAGGGCCGACGGGTGAGGGGAAAACTCCGGCGGCTTAGCAAATCTACTCGATTAGGTTTCGGTAGTGACCTGGTATTCACTTTTGGTCTGAATCCGTTCGCGTTCGTTTGTTTGCGCAGGTCGGCGCTGTTCGAGATGGGCAACACCAGGGTCATCGCCGCCGTCTACGGACCTCGAGAGGTAGTCGATGTCCCTCATTGTTTTGTGCAAATGCTTTGTGCACGCTACGTGTTCGATGAAACATCTACAAGGGATTTAGAGCGAGGTGTGTAGGCAATTCTAGGAGATGATTTGGGTTTTTTTCTTTTGCAGCGGACATGACATGTATATTGAATGTCTCTGTTGGGATTCACTGAGGTTTGTAGTTAACTCCCACAGTTGGGATGATTTGGGGGATATTTCTTTTGATGAAATGCATACGGCATATCTGGTGGAATGTTGAAGAAAGGATTTAGGGTGAAGTTTGTAGTTAATTTTCGGAGTTATCCTGATTTTGGCAATTATGCTGGAGTTGATACAGAAGAACTGTTTCCTTCGTAATGCTTGTAACATGTTCTAGGACACCTTTAGGACCGACTGTGCCAGTAGAACATGTGATCTCATTCCACAGTGAGATATTAAGATGCACTATGGAATTAGAAATAGTCTGAACTACTTGCTTTCTTTTGCTGATAGCTCTTGGAACCAGGGCATCTCTGCATTGTGTAGCTCGGATAGTGCTTCAACTCCTTAGTTAATTTTTTCCATCATGCGAAGAATTCATTAATGCCAAGTTAATACTGACATTTACCTGTGCTTGTTTACTCATTCAGATCCAGAACAGAAGCCAGCAAGTAAACACCAAAGAGGCTTTGGTAAAGTTTCGTTAGTCCAACTGAATTAAGCATTAACGGTTTTCTTTTTAGGATGCATTCTTGAGAAATATGTCTGCAGGTACGTTGTGAGTACCGAATGGCAGAATTTAGCACTGGGGATCGAAGGAGAAAGCCAAAAGGTGACAGGTATGTTCCCGCTTAAAGAGGAAGGTTTGATCAAAATGACTCAACCATTGACAATAGTGGATTCATTTGTTATCAGGACGCACTTTTGACATGACATATTTTCCTATTATTTATCACTGGCTTCTTTCGCTATGTGTTATGCTTTTTCACATATTCTGAACCATTACGGATTTTTTGGATTGGGGGCAGTAGTATTTACTCTGTATTACTTGTTCTTAAAGAGGAAAAGCTCCTCACGACAAAGGGTAAGTGTTAGATCAAGAACGTTTAGTGCTTATTAGAGGTCAGGAGTTTCCTCTTGTGAAACAAAGCGGATAGTTCTGTTTGTACGCTGATTCATGCCAGTGTTAAGTATGGGGAACATACAGTGTGCAAAATGACTTCACATTCGGTCTATAGTGTACCTTATATTTCATTTCTATTAACTACAATAGTGAATCATATCTACACTAATGTCACAGGCGATCAATCTATTGTGTACCTTATATTTCATTTCTATTATAACTATAATGGTGAATTATATCTACACTAATGTCACAGGCGATCAACAGAAATTTCGCTTGTTATTCGGCAAACAATGGAGGCAAGCATATTAACTCATTTAATGCCACACTCACAGGTGAGTTCTGTGTCATCACTTGTGCTTTAACAAACTATTGTTATAAATGATAACAATATCCACTTTCAATCCTGCTGTTTTTATTTACAGATTGATATTTTTGTCCAAGTTCTTCAAGCTGATGGTGGTAAGTTCACTATTTTTCAGATCATTCTCTAATCTACTTGCACTTCTGTGGTTACTCTGCTATTTATGGTGGAACCAACTATTTTCCTGCCAAACCAAAGCCACACAAGGCTACACTTTGCTGTCCCGAGGCCGAGAAAATCTTCTTTTATGTACAAAATGATGGGCACACTCTTTCAGAATGCCTATTTACCTACCTATTCTAGTGTATACTTTCATCTTTCCGTTGTTCAGTCCTGCTACAGCATATTACTTATTTTGGATATTTAAATATTGATATGGCATTATCGGAACTTAAAATAAATCTGATTTTCATCCTGAGCATGACTCTATGGCAGGAACAAGGTCAGCATGCATCAATGCTGCAACACTAGCACTTGCTGATGCTGGGATCCCAATGAAAGACATTGTTACTTCTTGCAGTGCAGGGTATCTGTGTTCTACTCCTTTGCTCGGTATGTCATCAAAGTTCTGTTCTCACATCTATGACTAGCTAAGAATCATCTGCCATAACTAATATGTTATTTCAGATCTGAATTACATAGAAGACAGTGCTGGAGGTGCAGATGTCACTGTTGGCATTCTTGCAAAGATGGACAAAGTGACTCTTCTACAGGTTACGAGATGACCATGAATTCTGAATTATACATATTTTGTTCTCATGTGATGCATCTGTTACATGCTTTGTTTTCTGCGCAAGCACAACATTGTTTTTTTGATTTTCTGGGTTATTCACCCAAAGAAAGGCTAATGCTTAAAAGGTAATTTCCAGATGGACGCAAAATTACCGATGGACACATTTGAAACTGTAATGGATCTCGCAACCGAGGGGTGCAAAGCAATTGCAACCTACATCCGAGAGGTAAAGAATTGTGTCTGTTGTGCTATTTAGTTCTGTTATACTTGGCTGCCATTGCTTAATTTCGTTTTTCTTCTACAGTTGCTGTTGGAGAACACGAAACAGCTTGAGTGTCAGCGCGGTTAGTTAGACATTGGCAGGAGTGCCATGGTTAAATCTAGTAGGCAGATGAGGGTTGTTTGAGTTTCTACTGTTTGAAGCAGCTTCTGCTTTGTGTAACACTGATGATTTATCTGGTTAGACTGGTGTTCAACCTGACTGAAGATTGCTGGCGTCACCACTCTCCATTCATCATGTAAAATGAGCGCTGGCTGTGGATGAACAACTCATGTAGCACACAGCAAACTTCCACTTCGTTGGTTGAACAGATTATGATACTTTCAAGTTGTGTCGAGGAGGTCTGCCAGGATTTTGTTACTTCGGTCCATATTAATGACCTCAACTTTGTCAAAGATACGAATACATCCACTCTAAATATTTAATTAGATTCATACGAATCTAGAAAAATTGAGTTCATTAATACAGACCAGAGAGAGTACTACAATGATTTAGTTTGTTTAAATTTCGAAAATACTACCCACTTAGTTTTTGCAATCATCGAAGTGTACTGAATATTTCTAGCAGAATATTTCTGAAAACATTTCATTGTCCTACCTCCACTATCTTTTCCTGTCCTATTTAGAACCAATTTACATACATATGCATGAATGACGTTAGAAAAAATTTACTCCCTCCGTCTCAAAATGGATGTCACATATTTGTTAAAATTTAGATAATCTAGATATTATTTAGTATATAGATTTTCCAAATTTTGACAAACTTGCAACATCTATTTTGAGACGGAGGGAGTATGTGAATTTGTAAATTACATTCACTCGTGAACTTATTTCTAGTAGAACTATGCAAAAGTAAAAGCAGACAACTGTTGCACACATGTTACATTCTGAAAACATGGAATGTCTTTCATCCACCGTTGCTCCCAGACTATCATTTAACCAATTCACATATGTTCACATGGCTGACGTTCAAACAAGATCATATGTAAATTTGCAAATTACATACATCAGCATAATTTTCTTTTAACTTCTCTAAGAGAACATATGGATGCTGCCATTATTCTGCCTTGTCACGCATTGGCAATGCATCTACTTCATTTTGCGTGCACAAGGAGAGTCAAGGAGCTATAAATACATCAATTTTGTTGTCCATTACAACTACACCAAAGATACAAGATGACTTGTGTCTAGAACTTACATAATTAATCGATATCAATATCATGAACAACAGTATATGAAATGGGATGGAGGATATAGACACAAATGGAGCAGCAAGCCCAAGCAAAGCACTCTGAAACCCGTAGCCAGACTGTTGAATTAGTTTTGGGCTGAGGCTGCTTGGTTCCCGGCAGGAAATGCCGGCATTGTCGTATTATTCTCCTGATCTGTGACGTCCGCACTTGCGTGTCGAATAAACTCCTCGGGTTTCATGTGGGTGCCATGGCAAGCACATACAATCTTCACTTCGTTTTTGCCGAAATTGTATGTTACACCCGATATGGTTCTGCCATTTGGTCCACTCCCGGTGGTAGAAACCCAGGGAAGATCAGGGTATGATCCAGACCCTCCAAATTTGACATTTGGGGCGATGCCCGGCCTTATAGCAGAACCCATAAGAGGTAATACCCTATCCGTCCTCTTATCGCCCACCACATGAACAGAGGAGGATGTGCCAAACTCTGCAGTTCGTAAAGAAGAGAAAGGGACACAATGAACTCTCCAAATATAAAATGAAAAAGAAAGTAGCTGTGCACACAAGAAACTTGCTAAGGAATAACTTTTCCACTACGTTTATTACACATTACTCCCTCTGTTAGGGATTATAAGGCCTATGGACCACTTTGATAGGATTAAGAAAATCAATAACTCACCCTCTTGATTACTACATGCACCAATAGTTATATATGCATGAGAGAAGAGAAAGAAAAAGAAGACTGAGAAAGGACTTGTAATTCTTAACATTTTAAAAAAACTCTTAGGCCTTATAATCCCTAACGGAGGGAGTACCAGATTATAGAACAGCACTAGCATACCAAAAAGCAACAGTACTGCTGACAAATAGTACTCCCTCCGATCCATAATAAGTGTCTCTGATTTAGTACATACAACTTTGTACTAAATCAGCGTCACTTGTTATGGATCGAAGGGAGTAATTGAAGTGATCCTGAATTAAATGAGCTAACTACACACCACTAGTTTGCTTCCATCATATAAAAAATTGAAGGAGTAACAAATCAACAAGGATATTTGGGATATAACAGTAAACTAAACTCTTCTTTGAAATGCACTACTTACTCAGACCATGGGTTATACCCAGATCAAGTATTTCAACTCAGTGTTCTTACCTAACAAATCTAGATTCATTTGGAGAGGTAGAACATCTATAGTTATTTTATGACATATATTAGAGCACTTTACCGACAAGACCGTTTCCTCAATTTCTTTACATGTAAGGAACTATGGATGGATGTTACGAGTTGAACTAACCTTGAGGTTTCTTGCCATCATCAGGTTCCTTGGCTCCTGCTCGTTCAGCTTGCTTTGCAGCAAAAGAAGAAATAGCCTGAGGTGGAGCACCAAATGCCCATGAAGAGCCCGTTTCAAGTGTTGGCAGCTGACCTGTTGGATAACCAAAAGCAACCTGGGAGGCACCACCCATTGTCTGGACAGCTGGTCCATTGTTAATGGGTGGCCTGAACTGCGCTGTAATTGGAGGAAAATTTGATGCATTAATAAAGCCGGGGGGTGCTGACGCCTGAGTTTGGCCTTGATATGGTACAGCCACTACATTTGATGCTTGTAAAGGATTTCCATGTGGCAACTTTCCGGAGCTGGATTCACTTCCTGAAAAACTTGGTTGTCTCTTTCCTTGCAAACCACCCGCAGCTTCATCACTGGATCTTCTTATATCAGATCCTCTATTTACAACGGAGCCCTTAGCACTGTCTTCGCGCTGTGCAACTAACCAAGAGTTTGAGCCTTCCGCTTCCGAGTCTGCAACATCCTCATTTTCACCGGTTGAACCATCATCCGTGCTAATTGAAATGGGTGCATTTCTCACACCTCCATCAGAGCTCTTACTGAATGCATCAGGCTGGTCAGACACAGTATGATGCTTCTTCTGGAAACTTGCTTCTTCAGAAAGCAACTTCCGTTTACTCGAGACTGGCGTGTTTTCCCCAGGATTATTTCCGTTATTATTTGGATTCCACCCATCTTGATACCTGGGAAGCTGAGGTTGGCGGGTCATTGGCTCAATGGTTCCATCTGCCACAGGAGCAGAGGAACCTCCCTGTTGTGCCCAGAAGTTCCCAAATGGCGGCGTAGGGCTGTGCCTCTGCTTGCTACTGTGTTCTTGGTTCTCAGCATTAGTTTGATAGTAATGCACAAAAGGAGCATCAGGAGGTTGTGAGACACCTTTGCTACTGCTTTCTTCAACTTGAGGTTCCGCTTTAGGGTCCAGTGGAACATCTGTTGCCGCCTTAGACTTCCCGGAAGACCCACCAACAGAAAGGCCTAAACTGAGCTCAAGGCCATCCTCCATTTCTAGTTATTTGGTGGTAGTGTGGTTAAAACCTAATTCCTCGACATAACACTAGACTGCTTCAGTAGTATAATTCTTCTCATTCAGCATGTCATCGCTGCAATATAAAACATTACAAAAAATTGATGTTAACACCATTTTTGGTAAGGCTATGCATGCCATCGTTTCATGATAAATAAGTGTGTATGTATCAAAACATAGAAGCGTAGGACAGTTTTGGAGCTCTCAATTTCTCGGCTCACACAAATTCAAGGGTAAATGTTAATACATGCTTTGGATCGTTTGTAAGATTTTTTTGGTAGGATATATACATGTTAAGAGAAGTAAAATATGTTCAGTCAGCAGGAATTCCCAGTTAATAAATTGGAATATGCATGTAATAAAATGTTTACTCCGACTCCGACCAAGCAACCCAACTCTGTTTCTCACCCAGCGCCAGCTGCAGCTGCTCGCAAAGGTGTTATGGTGGCTGGCTCTGGCTCTCTTGTTCTGACAACGGATCTAGCTCCAGGGACGGCTTAGATACCACTAAATCCTTCATCGAAAAAAAAAAGATAACCACTAAATCCAAATCACGCGGCCTTGCTACTACTCGTCCAAATCGTGCAGATTCCTAAATAGTACCTCCTAATTCTGTCCACACAGATCCAAATCTTATCGACTCACGCACTGTAAATTTCAAACAAACTCAACACCGGGGCGGGGAAAACAGATCAGGAACACCCCAGAGCCAGATGATATAGCACCCGCACCCACCTTATTCCCTGCAGCCGGTAGAGGTGGCCGGCGGCGGCGCGCCACGGAGTCGGAGAGGCGGGGGCGGGCGCGACGAAGCCCAGGGGCAGGAGGGAGGCGCGCTGGGAAGCCCACGGCCGGCGGCGGCGGGAGTGGAGGGGTGGGAAGGGAAGGGGGAGCTAGCTGCGCCGCGTGGAGGAGGAGGAGGAGGAGGAAGATGGGGAGGAGCAGAGGTGAAATGGAGTTGCTGTGGGTGCTCGCGAGTTGATCGCTCCGGTCCAAGGTGGGCAGGGCGGCAGGCAGGTGGGACCCGCCGCTCAGTGAGTTAGCGGAAACTGCTTCGCGGTTCGGCAGATCCACGGTGCGCCGTGGGCCCCGCCTACCGATTTGTTTTTTAATTAGCACGTGAATTCTGTGCGGTGCCACGAAGAAAAAGGTACCGTCGTGCTATTATTATTTTTTGGCAGGATAGTGTCGTGGTGTTTGTTTATGGAAAAAGCCAGAGTGATTTGTACGACTAGTGATTTTTCTTTGTGGAAAAACCGCGGCGGCTGCCGACTGACTTTGGTTGCTTGGGTCGGCTTCTTTCTAGTAGCCGTTTTGTTTGGTTTCTCCAAAAGAACAAAATTGATAGAGGATATTTTCTTGACTTAAAAGGTTGCGTTAACGTAATACACATAATATCAAGTGGTCATCGTTTGGTGGTACAAGGATGTATTTATAATTTTTATTACTCCATTTGATCTCACAATAGATGTCGAAAAATTGTTTTACATTTAGATGTATTTATATATACTACCAAATAATGTCTAGATTTAAGTAAATTTTGACGAATCCGTGAAATCTATTTTAAAACGGGGGAGTAGAATTTTTAAAACTCTTTGAATTGCTAATGGAATGGTTTTAATACAGTAGAGATCGGTTGAATTTTCATAAAAAGAAAGAGAATCAATCTTTGCACTCATATTATATACCCCAAATATAGAGAATTTATAAGAAGAAATGTTCTACAAAACAAAAGAAGCACGCGGATGACTAGTATAAAAAAAGGGATTAGAGTAGATGTTCAAAATGCTAAGAAACTGAGCCATAGTTTTTTTTGACGATAAACGGGAGGAGGTCGTCCCTACCTGAAATTTTATCGAAAACACCAAGAGCGCTCCCTAGAAAACAATCCAGAGATTACAAGTAGAGGGAAGAAGCAAACAGAAACAAAACAAAACAAGACACCACAGAAGAAGAGGGAGAAGAGAACGCTACAAGCGTTAACATCTAATGTGGCCAGTCATCAACCCAACGCTGGAAGACAAGTTTCTCTTCGAACTTGGCTCTATGAGCCCATAGGTTATAGGCTTCCATACTTTGTTTGGCAACGACCTGATTGGGGTTTCAATGTTATAATTTTTTTCCCTATTCCTTGAAAGCCATATGCTCCATAGTGATCTGATAATTACCAGGTCCCAATCTTCCCTTTTTTTGTGCACACCAGTTTTGTTTAGCCTCATCAAAGATGTTTGGAAGGTCATGAATATCAGCTAGATCGATACCAATAAGCGAGAGAATTTACTTTGTTAAGTTGCACTCAAGCGCAAAATATTCTACCATTTCCTTTGTGTTGCATCCAAAGGGATGGTTTTCATCATCCACAATTTTTTGTTGGAATAACACCGATCTTACCTTGAGTCTCCCCCAAATCATCAACCAAGCAAAGATTTTTCCTTTTTTCGACGCTGCACACTTGCACACCATGTCTGCACAGATGTGTTTTATGTTGGAGATATGCCCAAGAGGCAATAATAAAAGTGGTTATTATCATATCTTCATACTTATGATAAATGTTTATATACCATGCTATAATTGTATTAACAGGAAACATTAATACTTGTGTGATTTGTAAACATAAAAGAGTTCCTAGTAAAGCCTCTTGTTAAACTAGCTTGTTGGTTAATATATGATCATGGTTTCCTGATCATGAACATAGAGATGTTATTAACAACAGGGTCATATAATTAGGAGAATGATGTAATGGACATACTCCTATAGTTAAGCGTAGCATAAAGATCAAGTCATTTAATATAGTTCATTTGCTATAAGCTTTCTGATACATAGTAACCTAATTCCTTCGACCATGAGATCATGCTTATCACCATCACCGGAAGGATGCTTTGATGACATCAAACACCACACCGTAACTGGGTGGCTATAAAGATGGCATTAAGTGTTCGGAAAGTATGGGTTGAGACACATGGATCAAGAGTGGGATTTGTCCATCCATATGACGGATAGATATAGTCTGGGCTCTTTCGGTGGAATGTCATCCAATTATCTTGCAAGCATGTGACTGGCTCACAAGGGATCACATACCACGGTGTAACACCCTCAGAATCGGACCTATGCAAGTTTGGGCAAAATTCACCAAACCCGCATAGAAACGATTCAAAGGTGCCCACCAGGCACTTTCGTGCGGGTGGAAAACGAAGTAATAACATTACACAACAGTCCTCGATGGGACCCACAGAACAGATATATATACAGAGGCGACTCAATGAGTCAAGAATACAGATATAATATACAAAGATCCAAATCACCTGGAAAAGATGGGGCGTCCGACTACGGACAAGATGCAAATGGGGCTAAGAGCCCTGAAGAATAACCAATGGCGTCCATAACCCTGCCCAGGCCAAGCCGGAAGGGTAACCCTGCTAACGACGTCGATCTCAAAACCTTAACAAAAGGGTGCCGACAAAGGGCAAAGGAAAAAGAAGAGCGTCGATCGAGGCGACACAGCGAGGCTAGAATTCCGGTCCTCGCCTACATAGGTATGGTGGATCAAGCGGCGTGAAGATGCACGAAACAACCTATAGAGACTCGATACAACTGGCGGTGATCAGAGAGGGGTGAGAATGACCTATCCGGATCCAACCTGAAGCTACCACCAAACAAACACATCCTGGTATTTCCCCCTCGAGACCAAACGAGGAAGTCAACCGAGGAACTCACACCGTTGGCAGTTTTACTTATTCAGTTATAGTTGCGGCACTTTACTAGTCAGGTTTAGTGAATCGTCCTGAGAAAGTAAACAGTGGGTACTTTTAGTTCACCATTCCGTTATAGTTGCATCAATTACTAATCAGATACAAGTAGCATGAGATAGACCCAAAAACCCAGCAGTGGTTGGTACTTTTATTCAGCCATTCCGTTGTAGTTGCGATATTTACTAGTCAGATACAATTGTCGCAAGCGACAACCAAACAAGCAATTGTGGGCAGTATTAATTAGCCATTCCATTATAGTGAAGCTAATTACTAGTCATTATAAGTCAAATTTATAGCAGTAAACTTTAGTTATGCTTGTCTATGATCGAGATACTGTGCTCCAAGTCGTCCATATCCGCGGACACGGCTTCGAAAGTTTTACCCGCCGGGTGCACCAATAGCAACACGCCGATCAACCTCGGAAAACCAAAACAAAACCCAACGAGGCTTTCACGATCGAACAATCACAGGATTCGAGATATTTCAGGGGCCACCCATTGAGTACACCAACGAAGTAAGCAAGCTTGAGACGGACTCAAGGTTTGCGACAATGGTCGAAGCGACGCAGATCCCCAATCGGGATCTGCTGACATCACGTAATCACTCCGCTTAAATAAAGACAAAGGTGCTATCTCGTCGCACAATTTAAATACGTAGTAGCATGGCATAAGTACAGATCGTAAATAAAACCTCAAACTAGTTGTGGCCCCAAGAAATAAGACGAATCAAGCTCGCTCGGGGTCCCATATACCTCCCGGATGTGGATAGCGCGATAAATCAAGGAACAGGTATCAAGTACTCGGGGTCTTACGGGACACAAGTGGGCGTTCGGAAACCAAATATTATCTATCACCCACCGATGCCTCTGCTTATTTCAATTTTAGTTGTTAAACAGAAATTAAAGTGACGATAAGTAAAACTAGAATCATCTCCAACATCAACATGCGGCAACACCTCAGCAACTGTGGCATATGACGACACACATCAGCACTAGAGCAAGCAACTACGACGCGCAAGTCCAACTATCTACCAAACAGCCGGTAATAGGGTGTGTCCAAGGCAATATAGGGCTGCATGGTATATCACAGGTACGGAAACTAAAGCATCGCAACCCAGATAGCAATAGATCAACAGGAGGGAAGTAAATACTATAAAAGCAAGATAGGTAGAAAGGGGGAGATGCTCGCCTGAAAACATTGTCGAAGGGTTCATCCGAAGATCGGGGCGAAGCTCACATCAACTCAACGGCCTTATCCGCGAAGAACCAAAACGCTAGAAGAAACACCGGATGCAATATTTAATACAACGGCAGAAGATCGGCATGATGCATGTATGATGCATGACATGGCCAAGGTGCGATGCAATTAGGTCATATTAAGTGGAACCGGGGTCCCGACAATTATTTATGTGGTTCATGTTGTTTATCTACCCCACAATTTTAAATGTTGTTTAACAAGGCAAGATATGACAACGGTTCGATGCACAAATTTAAATGGGTCCAATATAAGACTAGATTTGCCCGCATATGGGCCCCATATTTATTTATGAGGTGAATCGGTATAAGGCCCCCAAACCACATGATAAGATGCATGCATGAACAATTATTATGCGACAAGTTGTATCTCAATTATAAAATAGGGTTTGCGGGAGAGGGTTCACACATTAGGGGTCTCGACGATCTTGGGGTTCCGGGGTTCGGGGTTCGACGGATTGGTCTCGGCGGGAACGTTCTCGGTAGCGGGGGAGTTCTGGTCGCATCCGGGGCCTTCGGTCATGTTGTCGGTCATGGCATTCGGGGTGAAGCACTTGTCGCATCGGGGGTTCTCAGCGGACTCGGTGTCCGGGGTGAAACACTTGGCGTTCCTTGTCTTGTCGAAGGCCTTGTCGCTCTACGGCGAAGAACTCGGCGTCAACGGGGTCCGAGAAGGCGATCTTGACGCGGTACCGGTTCGGGGTGTCGAGGCTTGGTCTCCGGGGTTCGTGAGGCGGGCTTGGCGTTTGAGGGTTCCACCGAAACCATAGCGCGTCCGGGAAGCAGATCTTGTGGGTCCCTGTCGTAGGCCTGCGGGGACGGTTCTGGTACAACACGCACAAGCACCCACGCATCCACGCAGGAGCACCACGCAGGGCTGGACGGGGCGACGAACACTGCGGGGCGGCGGGCCCACGCCGGAGGCGGAACACGAGGCGGTGCAGGGGCTCGGACGAGCTCGGAAGATGGCCGGGGCGCGGTTGGACGGGACCGGACGGCGGGGCAGAGGACGCGGCTCGGGGACGCGCAGGAGTCTGCAGCGGCGGGTCGAGCGCGGTCGGGGCTCGGCCGGGAGGCGGCTCGGCCTCGCAGCGGCGACCAGCGGAACCAGCGCGTCACGGGTGGGAGGTGGTGGTCAAGCGGAGACGAGGGCGCGATGACCGGCGGAGCGACGGAGCACGGACGGTGAAGGCGCTTGCGCGGGTTTGCGCGAGGCAAGCGAGGCCGGCAGGTGGAGCGGGCGGGAGAGGAGCTGCTCGGCGGCGGCGAGGCGAGGGAGCGGCGTGGGGACGGGCCGGGACGACGATGGAGGCGGCCGGCTGGCGGAGGAGGGTCGGGCGCGGGCGTGGCGGCGGGCAGGCGACGAGCTCATGGGCGTGGGATGCGCGGCGGCGGGCGGGCGGCGAGCGGGCGGGCCAAGGGGCGGGAGGCAGAGGATCTGTGAGAGGAACGGAAGGAAGAGAGGAAGAGCGAGGTGGGGAACGGCGAGCGGCGCGCGGGGCTTGGAGGGGCTGGGGAACGCGAGCGTGCGAGAGGGAGGAAGGTAGGAGAAGAACAGGGACGCGGCGTGGGGCGTGGGGCGAAGGTGGGTCCCACGGTGGGCCCGGGCGCGGTAGGTGGAGAGGGTCTGGGTGCGTGCGGTGTGCGCTGTGAGGGAGAGTTGGGGGAGTGGGACCTGTGGGACCTGTGGCGGCTGTGGATCTGCAAGGCAGGTGCAGAGAGCGCGCCTTGTGGATCGGTTGTGTGGTGAGGGGCCAGCTGGGGGGTTGGTGGTGAGTGGGAGGTGGCTTAGAGAGAGAGGGAGAGGGCTAGGACAAGTGGCAGGTGGGGATTGGGTAGAGGGGAGAGGGGAGCTGAGGTGGCGAGATGCTATTGGAGGGAGCGAGGTGGCCAGGGGGTGTGGGTAGGATAGTTGGTGGGTTTAGGATTTAGATGGGGCTGGTTGGGGTGGACCGTTTTATATTTTTCTGGGGTGGTCGTTCGGGTCGCTTCGGCCCGTTCTATTGCCCCACTAAAATAATTATAATTTTTATTTATTTCAAACAAAGCTTTTGCAAACCGATGTCGGGCAAAACAAAATATTCCGGGGACCCGGTTTTGGATGTTTGAATCAATAGGGGGCGTTTTAGAAAACAAACGGGTGTTGCGAAAATAGTTTTGGCAAACAATGCATGATGATGACGATGCAATGCACAAATTCAACGCGATTTTCTAGTAGTGGTTTTGCGGGATGCCACAATTCGACACCACTAACAATGGATCTCGCCCTCGAGATCCGCCTCATGGTACCGGAAAGAAGGTCGGCGGTCTGATCCTTCGCGCTTCGTGTAGATCCTCGCGACACCACTAACGAGGTTCCTCCTTCATCTTGAAAACGGCGACACCACCAACAAAGGGTCGTTGCTCCTGATCATCAAGAGAACACTCCGGGAACAAAAGGTCGAAGGTAGAGGTATCGCAAATAAAGCCACCCCTAACTTCCGTGGACGGAGTAAAACTGCTGGATCCACTGATTCGACGTACAAGAGCGAATGATAAGAGCAGTGGTAGGGTAGCTACTCCATCCCACACTCATACCATTACTCTGCACACGAATAGGCGGATTAAGCATCCAACTCTCGGAATTAGACTGAAGATCTCGACAAGCGAGGTTCGGAAACAAGGGAGTGTTGCCAGCAGAAATCGTATGAAAGACACACTGATTAGGTTTCGCGGTGGTTCCATTGGCATGAACAACACATGCTCAAGGTTAACCCCAACTTCACCAAAGCTCGTCCTTCTCGTATGTTTTTCAACGACCGATATCCAAAGAAGGAACACATATGGATAAGGAGCTCAAGAACAAAAGATCGGATGAAGGGCACAACCGATTTGCAGATTGATGATCGTAGCACCTCGTTAAAAGGGAGAATTAAACCAAGGTACGACGAAACCCAACCACGAGAAATCGGACTCAAGAAAAGATAAGAGAGTAGGTTCAAAACACGCCGAGATAAGAGGGAATAGCAGAGGGTAAGAAGTAAAATCGACCTAATCGTAACTATCCAACCGATTTTTAAAATAGTTTTGACACTCTACTTGACCGTTAGCTAGGTTATCCCAGTCGGACTTGTGGGGTATCGCAACTTCCGAGCTCGATACCACTCAGAACACCCTCGATCGGACCTATGCAAGTTTGGGAAAAATTCACCAAACCCGCCAGAAACGATTCAAAGGTGCCACCAGCACTTTCGTGCGGGTGGAAAACGAAGTAATAACATTACACAACAGTCCTCGATGGGACCCACAATGTAGATATATATCTGAGGCGACTCAATGAGTCAAGAATACGGATATAATATACAAAGATCCAAATCACCGAAAGATGGGGCGTCCGACTACGGACAAGATGCAAATGGGGCTAAGAGCCCGAAGAATAACCAATGGCGTCCATAACCACCTGTGCCAAGCGGAAGGGTAACCACCTTAACGACGCCGATCTCAAAACACTTAACCAAAGGGGTGCCGACAAAGGGCAAAGGAAAAAGAGGCGTCAAGATCGAGGCCAAGACACTACGAGGCTAGAATTCGGCGGTCCTCGCCTACATAGGTATGGTGGACTGAAGCGGTAGCGGCAACATGCACGAAACAACCTATAGAGACTCGATACAACTGGCGGTGATCAGAGAGGGGTGAGAATGACCTATCCGGATCCAACCTGAAGCTACCACCAAACAAACCCATCCTGGTGTTTCCCCCTCGAGACCAAACGAGGAAGTCAACCGAGGAACTCACACCGTTGGCAGTTTTACTTATTCAGTTATAGTTGCGGCACTTTACTAGTCAGGTTTAGTGAATCGTCCTGAGAAAGTAAACAGTGGGTACTTTTATTTCACCATTCCGTTATAGTTGCATCAATTACTAATCAGATACAAGTAGCATGAGATAGACCCAAAAACCCAAAGTTGGTTGGTACTTTTATTCAGCCATTCCGCTAGAAGTTGCGATATTTACTAGTCGATACAATTGTCGCAAGCGACAACCAAACAAGCAATTGTGGGCGTATTAATTAGCCATTCCATTATAGTGAAGCTAATTACTAGTCATTATAAGTCAAATTTATAGCGATAAACTTTAGTTATGCTTGTCTATGATCGAGATCTCGTGCTCCAAGTCGTCCATATCCATGGACACGGCTTTCGAAAGTTTTACCCGCCGGTGCACCAATAGCAACACACGCCGATCAACCTCGGAAAAACCAAAACAAAACCCAACGAGGCTTTCACTGAACAATCACAGGATTCAGAGATATTTCAGGGGCCACCCATTGAGTACACCATAGCGAAGTAAGCAAGCTTGAGACGGACTCAAGGTTTGCGACAATGGTCAGAAGCGACAGATCCCCAATCGGGACCGCTGTCGATACCACGTAATCACTCCGCTTCCTAAACAATGCAGGTGCTATCCGTCGCACAATTTAAATACTGAAAGTAGCATGGCATAAGTACAGATCGTAAATAAAACCTCAAACTAGTTGTGGCCCCAAGAAATAAGACTGAATCAAGCTCGCTCGGGGGTCCCATATACCTCCGGATGTGGATAGCGATAAATCAAGGAACAGTATCAAGTACTCGGGGTCTTACGGGACACAAGTGGGCGTTCGAAACCAAATATTATCTATCACCCACCGATGCCTCCTTATTTCAATTTTAGTTGTTAAACAGAAATTAAAGTGACGATAAGTAAAACTAGAATCATCTCCAACATCAACATGCGGCAACACCTCAAAGAATCGGCATATGACGACACACATCAAGACTAGAGCAAGCAACTACGACGCGCAAGTCCAACTATCTACCAAACAACGGTAATAGGTGTGTCCAAGGCAATATAGGGCTGCATGGTATATCACAGTGTACGAAACTAAAGCATCGCAACCCGATAGCAATAGATCAACAGGAGGAAGTAAATACTATAAAAGCAAGATAGGTAGAAAGGGAGATGCTCTTTGAAAACATTGTCGAAGGTTCATCCAAGATCGGTGAAGCTCACATCAACTCAACGGCCTTATCCGCGAAGAACCAAAACTAGAAGAAACACGGATGCAATATTTAATACGGCGGAAGATCGGCATGATGCATGTATGATGCATGACATGGCAAGGTGCGATGCAATTAGGTCATATTAAGTGGAACCGGGGTCCCGACAATTATTTATGTGGTTCATGTTGTTTATCTACCCCACAATTTTAAATGTTGTTTAACAAGGCAAGATATGACAACGGTTCGATGCACAAATTTAAATGGGTCCAATATAAGACTAGATTTGCCCGCATATGGGCCCCATATTTATTTATGAGGTGAATCGGCATAAGGCCCCCAAACCACATGATAAGATGCATGCATGAACAATTATTATGCGACAAGTTGTATCTCAATTATAAAATAGGGTTTGCGGGAGAGGGTTCACACATTAGGGGTCTCGACGATCTTGGGGTTCCGGGGTTCGGGGTTCGACGGATTGGTCTCGGCGGGAACGTTCTCGGTAGCGGGGGAGTTCTGGTCGCATCCGGGGCCTTCGGTCATGTTGTCGGTCATGGCATTCGGGGTGAAGCACTTGTCGCATCGGGGGTTCTCAGCGGACTCGGTGTCCGGGGTGAAACACTTGGTGTTCCTTGTCTTGTCGAAGGCCTTGTCGCTCTACGGCGAAGAACTCGGCGTCAACGGGGTCCGAGAAGGCGATCTTGACGCGGTACGGTTCGGGTGTCGAGCTTGGTCTCCGGGGTTCGTGATGCGGGCTTGGCGTTTGATGGCTCCACCGAAACCATAGCGCGTCCGGTAAGCAGATCTTGTGGGTCCCTGTCGTAGGCCTGCGGGGACGGTTCTGGTACAACACGCACAAGCACCCACGCATCCACGCAGGAGCACCACGCAGGGCTGGACGGGCGATTTAACATCGCGGGCGGCGGCCCACGCCGAGGCGGAACACGAGGCGGTAGGCTCGGAAGCTCGGAAGATGGCCGGGCACGGTTGACGGACCGGACGGCCAGCGAAGAGGACGCTCGCTCGGGGATGCGCAGAGGAGTCTGCAGCGGGGGTCGAGCTCGCCGGTCGGGCTCGGCCTTCGGGAGGCGGCTCGCCTGCAGCGGCGACCATGGAACCAGCGGGAAACGGCACACGCGTCACAGGGAGGTGGTGGTCAAGCGGAGGCGGAGGCGGCGGGGCAGCAGGAGCACCGGCGGGCGGTGGCGCTATGCTGGGTTTCTGTGGCGGCGAGGCAGCAGGGAGGTGGGCGGGCGGAGCTGGCTCGGCGAGGCGGCGAGCGGGCGCGTGGGGACGGGCCGGGACGACGATGGAGGCGGCCGCTGGCGGAGGAGGGTCGGGCGCGGAGGCGCGGCCGGAGGCGACGAGCTCATGGGCGTGGGGATGCTGGGCGGGCGGCGAAGCCGAGGCGGCAGCGTGTGGCCAGGCCAAGGAGGGGTGCGAGGAGGGGAACGGGAAGGAGACGGTGGAAGAGAGGAAGAGCGAGGTGGGGAACGGCGAGCGGCGCGCGGGGCTTGGAGGGGCTGGGGAACGCGAGCGTGCGAGAGGGAGGAAGGTAGGAGAAGAACAGGGACGCGGCGTGGGGCGTGGGGCGAAGGTGGGTCCCGCGGTGGACCCGGGCGCGGTAGGTGGAGAGGGTCTGGGTGCGTGCGGTGTGCGCTGTGAGGGAGTTGGGGAGTGGGACCTGTGGGACCTGCAGGCTGGGGCTGCAGTGCGTGCGTCTGAGAAGGCCTTGTGGGATCGGTGTGGTGAGGGGGGCCACGGGGTTGGTGGTGAGTGGGAGGTGGCTTAGAGAGAGAGGGAGAGGGCTAGGACAAGTGGCAGGTGGGGATTGGGTAGAGGGGAAAGGGGAGCTGAGGTGGCGAGATGCTATTGGAGGGAGCGAGGTGGCCAGGGGGTGTGGGTAGGATAGTTGGTGGGTTTAGGATTTAGATGGGGCTGGTTGGGGTGGACCGTTTTATATTTTTCTGGGGTGGTCGTTACGCCTGCCCGTTCGACTACCCCACTAAAATAATTATAATTTTTATTTATTTCAAACAAAGCTTTTGCAAACCGATGTCGGGCAAAACAAAATATTCCGGGGACCCGGTTTTGGATGTTTGAATCAATAGGGGGCGTTTTAGAAAACAAACGGGTGTTGCGAAAATAGTTTTGGCAAACAATGCATGATGATGACGATGCAATGCACAAATTCAACGCGATTTTCTAGTAGTGGTTTTGCGGGATGCCACACACGGGAACGAGAAAAGAGTACTTATCGGTAACAAGGTTGAACTAGGTATGCAGAGATACCGACGATCAAAACCTCGGATAAGTAAACTATCGTGAGACAAAGGGAAATTGGTATCGTATGTAAGTGGTTCATTCGATCGCAAAGTAATCGTAGAAATATGTGGGAGCCATATGAATTTCCAGATTCCTCTATTGGTTATTGATCGGAGAAGTGTCTCGATCATGTCCGCATAATTCACGAACCGTAGGGAGACACACTTAAGGATTCGATGTTGTTGAGTAGTTATGGAATGATGAGTAAGATACCGAATGTTGTTCGTAGTCTCGGATGGGATCCGGGATATCACGAGGAGATCCAGAATGGTCCGAAGAATAAGATTCATATAAGGAAAGTCCTGTTTCGGGGTTGGAGAATGGTTCCGGTGTTTTCATCGGGAATGTTCTAGAAGGTTCCGAAATGTCCTGCACTCCGGAGGGGAAGGGTACATGAATGTGTCATAACAAGTTGGAATGGTTGCATCATGTACTAGGTGTCATCGCTGAGCGAAATAAAGGGATAAATCAAATCATAGTTTGAAAAGTCAAACGCCAATTTGAAAAGTCAAACGGCTATTTTGCTTAGTGGAGGGAGAGTAGGAAACCTACTTGGGGAGGAAGTCCCTCTCCCTCCACCGCCGGCCAAGGAGGCCGAGTTGGCAAGGGACTCCCTCCCCGCGCCCTCCCACCTATATAAGGAGGCGGGGCTGCCCTCCAAGACACACACCTTGCCTGTCCAAACCCTAGCCCTAAGCCGGGCGCCACCACCTCTGCCGCCGCCTAGGAAAACCCTAGCCGACTTGGGCTTCCCAAGCCCTAGCCGCCTAGCCCTCACTCCTTGGTGCGTCTAAACTCTAGATCACCGAGGCCTCTCATAGTCCACCATACTCGCTCGGCTTGCAAAGCCTGCGAGATCTCCTCTACTTCCGTACCACGTCGTCTTTCGGAATCGCGAGGAGAGTGCTACAACCTCCATTTTCTGAAACAAGGGAGGAAGGTCTTCATCGACTACCGAACGTGTGACCGATTCAAGGAAGCGCAGCGCCATAAGGATCGCTCTACGCGATCTTGAGATCGGAAGTGTACGACTACATCACCCACGAGAATCTGCTCTCGTTAACCGCTTTGGATCTTCGAGGGTTAGTATTCTATCGACTCGTTGCTACAATCTAGTAGATAGATCTTGGCTTGATCATAGATTAGATCTTGATTGTGTGTTCATGCGGTAGAATTTTTTTGTTTTCCATGCTACGAACCTCTACAGTGGTATCAGAGCCGTATCTATATGTAGATCTGTTGCACGAGTAGAACACAATGGTCATTGTGGGTGTTGATGCTTTTGTTGTCGATTGCTTCTTGTGTACTTTGCATCTTGCGGGATGGTGGGATGAAGCGGCCCGGGCTAACCTTACATGACATCGTTCATGAGACTTGCTCCACGCTTGACATGCAACTTGTATTGCATAAGTGGCTTTGCGGGTGCCTGTTTCTCCCAACATAGTTAAGATTCAATTTACAATGGGTGATTGACAATACTAGTATCAATGTTGTGGTTCTTGTTCATAAGTTAGAACGACACTTATTGAAAGCCCCAAACCACGTAAAACATGCAAAGAAAACTAGAGGCGTCTAACTTTGTTCTGCAGGGGTGTCCTATGATGTGATATGGCCATGATTGTGATTATATTTGATGTATGCAATGTTCCTTATTGTAAGTTGGCAACCGGCAGGAGCCATATGGTTGTCTTTAAATTCCGTTAAGACATGCATGTCTATTCAAAGAAGTTGTAATAGTTGATGCTAGTGGACGACAACCATGAAGCGACGCCATTGACCTTGACGCCACACCGGTGATGATGGAGATCATGTTCGTGCTTGAAGATGGAGATAGGAAGCACAAGAAGAAAGGCCATATCATATCACATATTATGAATTGCATGTGATGTTAATCATTTTATGCATCTTGTATTGCTTAGTTCACGACGGTAACATTATAAGATGATCCCTCAAGCACACAATTTCAAGTTTTAAAGTGTTCATCCTTAGTAAGCACCGTTGCTAAAGCTCGTTGTTTCGAAGCACCACGTGATGATCGGGTGTGTTAGATTCTGCGAGTGTATACAACGTGAGCAAGCCAGATTTGCTCATGCGGAAGCTAAGGTTTGATCTTGACGAGCCTAGCATGTACATACATGGTCTTGGAACACGGATCACCGAAAGGTAAAGCATGAGTCATATAGTAGATATGATGAACATGTTGATTGTTCGCCATTGAAGCTACATCAAATCTCGTGATGATCGGTTTTGATGTGGTGGATTTGGTTCGTGTGATCACTAAAACAATGTGAGGGATATTGTTTTGAGTGGGAGTTCAACGGCAATATGATTAAAAGTTGAACACTATTTATCATAAATTAAATCAAAGTGAATTTGCATAATTGTTGTAGTCATTGGCATCCGTTTACCACCTTGCGCTTAGTTATAATTGAGATGATAGAACTATAGAATTCTGGTTAGTTACTTTACGAACTGGTATCGTATTGTTTTGAAGTGTTAATCTAAAGTTTAAAAGTCCTATTGCAAACTTTCAGTAAGTTCCGGTTACTCCATGAAGTTTAATAATTGGTATTAAATCGAGAGTGACAATTCCAAGAGTTAGTGTATGAGTATCATGTTTGTCTCCATGATTCTTGATATTCAAAGGATTGTCTTAATATCAAGGTTATCTAGGATCTGAAAGAGTTGTTTCAGAAACCATGATGTGTGGAAGATATTGTGATATCTGAAACGAAGTTTTGGTTGCAACATGATAGAGTATAATATGGCAAAATTCATGTTCTCATATTTGATGAGAATTTGCAAAAGGTTGGAGACACTAGTTGTCCTAATCCTCCAAAAGGTTTTGGAGAGCAACATTATACTCGCAATTCACCATTATAAGCTAAAAGTAGCTTGATCATGGATAATTCCATGATAAGGGTGAATATTTGATGCAGGTAAAATGTTTACTACACCAAGAGATTACTAAAGAAAGGAATTTGAAAGAACACCAAACATTTGATGATGGTAATCTACTTCAAAGTGCAAGTCCAAAGACATTGGTATTTGACTATACACGCTTTGGACTATGTGTCATGTGTATGGATCCACTATTGATGTTGATAGATTCTTTCAAACAGAAAAAGAAATACTGAAAGAGAATCTCAT
The DNA here is from genome assembly GCA_030063025.1 of Avena longiglumis. Lineage (NCBI taxonomy): Eukaryota > Viridiplantae > Streptophyta > Magnoliopsida > Poales > Poaceae > Avena > Avena longiglumis. The sequence goes on from CP125974.1 coordinate 569,234,577, forward strand.
AAATATATGGCAGAAAAGACTAGAATTGTTCAGCTTAAGTATATAGATGATATACATGTTATGGCTATATTCTTTGCTTATTAAACTGGTTCTTAAGTATTTGATACTGAATTTGTTGGTGTGAATCGTCATACGAAACAACACAATTCATGAACTACAATGGCCTAAGTAACTAGCAAAAGAATATGTGATGATGTTCATCGAGAACAAATAAAGGGTTATTGTGCTGCTTGTTAAACATCAAAGCTTGCCTTCAAGATTTGTTTTATCAGGTATTATGAGAACAAAAGGGTTGTTCAAATAATTTCCGTAATCCATAAAAGATGGATGATTCACAAATCTCGTTGGAGAAATCACATCCATAAAACTAGTGCTAAAAATGTCGAAAGACAAATTGATTGAAAGATCACTTAGGAAGTGACATCGCCGTTTAAATTATATTGGAAAGAAAACATGAAGAAACTCCATGTGGATGGAATTTTGGAGTCTTTTGATTTTTGATCAAATGACGCTTGTGAAACTTTCCTAGAGATAATTAAAACTTCGTTCATAGGCCAAAAGGGAACGAATTACTAGCTTATTGGAACTTGTACATATTATTGTATGAAATCCATTATGTGTAGTCAAGAGCGATGGATTTCAACTTCATATGCTTTCTCCGAAAATTTGAGTGAATATATGAATATTTACTTAATAAGGATGAAGTATGAAACATTTGAAAAGTTCAAAGATTTTTAAGATGAAGTGCAAAATCATTGTAACAAGAATATAAATAGTTTATGATAAGATCATAAAGGAAGATATTTGAGATACAAGTTTAGCATAATACCTAAGATTTAGGGAATCGTTCCGTGGATTTGCATGTCCCAAAACACCATAAGAGTATGGAGCGTTCGAGATATGTAATTAAACCTTGTTTGACATGGTAAGATCGAAGGTGTAATTCATAAAATGCCATTATATTTTAAAGATTAAAAGCTTCAGAGACTACCGTTTTTCCACTGAAAAGAGCTCCATCATAATCCGTTGAATTGACACCATATAAAGTTATGGTTTGGGTTAAAACCCAAGTTGTCCTTTCTTAAACATTGGTATGTTATGCATAAGAAAGATGTTTGCAACCAAAGTCGGATGAACCTGTCTTTGTATGTTATTTCGAATAACTGTTAAGTAATCCTCCATAACATCGGAGACAAAAGTGTTTGTCACTTAGAACGTCAAGTTTCTTTGAGAAGGAATTTTTCGTGAAAAGATAAGTGGGAGGACAATAGAACTTTGATGAGGTTAAAAGAACCTTAGCTATATGTGCAAAGTTGCGCAGCACCGAAAAGTGTCCCGGAGGCAGCAACAATGCTCATGGCTCACGTGCCTCAAAGGTTTGTGGTCACAGAGATCTAAGTTCCTATTGAAACAAGTAGGTCGGGTAAACAATCAAATACCAAGATTTGAGAGTTAAATCATTATTTGACAATAATGATCCGACTACATGCAAAGAAGCGATGATGGGCCCTGACTCCGTCAAATGGCTTGAAGCCATAAAATCCGTGATAGTTCCATATACGAGAGATCAAGCTTTGAACTTGAAAGACCCTCTGGAAAGGTACAAGACCTTACAGTCATATTTGGATATATAAAGAAATAGACATGGATGTTTCACATCTATGAAATAGTCGACATGTCGGGAAAGAGTTCACAACAATGTTCAAAGGTTGACTATGACAAGATCTGATCTTTCATAGCGATATTTAGTCTAGACGGATTAATATAGCAACCATGACATATAATTTTGTTATGTGTTGAATAAACAAAACAAGTTCTTCTAATAGAATGGTTACCAAAGACGTGTGCATGACACGGCCCGAAGGGTTTTGTTAATTCAAAGGATGCTAAAAGCATATGCAAATTTCAATGGTTGAAGTAAGCATCGCGAAGTTGGAATCTTCACTATGATGAAACTGTTAAAAGAGTTTAATTTCATTAGAGACGATGAAGATGCTTGCATTTGCAAGAAATTAAGTGGGAGCGCTAAGACATGTTTCTAATACATTATGTGGAAGACATATTGTTGATTGGAAATGATGTAATTTTATTAACACAAGATAAGAATTTCATCTCGATGAAAGGCTTAGGCAGAATCCAAATATTTGGCATCAATGTCTATATTGATAAATTGTGACGCCAATATGGTTGTGCCAGAAGTACATAGACGAGATATTGAATGAGTTCAATATAGAAAAACTACAAGAAAGGTTCTTATTGCACAAGAAGGATTGAATAAAGATTTAAGTATTTTGATACTTGATAGATACAATCACGAAGAGTATTTTATCAATCATGCTGTGATATGTACAAATCCAGAAATGTCCTATGCTCTAAATGTTATGAGTATATACCAGAATAATTCATAAATATGATTATTGGACGATAGTAAAGATATTCTTTTAAAAAGAACTAAGAATATATCATTTTGTAGAAGTGACAAATAGATGGTTAGTTCATTGTAGAAGTATTATATTGATACTAGTTTTGTCACGAAGTACAAATTAAGTTTATCTCAAACTAAACTAAGGGTGGCACAATGTGATGGAAAGTAATTTCCATAATGGATTTGGATGAGTTCCGAAGTTAAGACATTGTGACAGATACTACAACAAAAGGCTAAGTATATGACTGCTATAATAGCAGCTAAAGAGGGCATTTGTGTCAAGTAGTTTGTTATCAAACTAGGAGTAGTTCACAGCAGGGATAATACTATGAAGATATATTGTACGACAATATTATCAACATGTTTTAACCCCAAAGAACTAAAGGTCACACCAAAGGACCAAATTTGTACAAAGCCATCTCATTAGAGAATGAGTGATGCGTAGAGACGCAAATACATGCAATTACACACGGACCTGGAAGTGTCAGATCCGGAGATCAGTTGACCACTAGAAATCGTGTACATACGACACCAGAAAGCCATAGGTGTTGAATACACAAAGGTTTGAAACTAGATTATTGACTCTAGTGCAAGTGAGAGACTGTTGGAGATATGCCCAAGAGGCAATAATAAAATTGGTTATTATCATATCTTCATACTTATGATAAATGTTTACATACCATGCTATAATTGTATTAACAGGAAACATTAATACTTGTGTGATTTGTAAACATAAAAGAGTCCCTAGTAAAACCTCTTGTTAAACTAGCTTGTTGTTTAGTATATGATCATGGTTTCCTGATCATGAACATAGAGATGTTATTAACAACAGGGTCATATCATTAGGAGAATGATGTGATGGACATACTCTTATAGTTAAGCGTAGCATAAAGATCAAGTCATTTAATATAGTTCATTTGCTATAAGCTTTCTGATACATAGTGTAGGGGTTCGTAGCATGGAAAACAAAAATTTTCTATCGCATACAAACAAACAAGCCAAGATCTATCTACTAGATTGTAGCAACGAGTCGATGGAGGAACTCACCCTCGAAGATTCCAAAGTGGTTAACGAGAGCGGATTCTCGTGGGTGATGTAGTCATTTTCTTCGATCTCAAGATCGTGTAGACGATCCTTCCAGGTATACGTTAAACGGCGCTCATGATCGGTCACACGTTCGGTTTCGACGAAGACCTTCCTCTCCCTTGTTCCAAAGGATGGAGGTTGTAGCACTCTCCTCGCGATTCCTAAGAAGACAAACTGTGGTATGGGAAGTAGAGGGAGATCCCGCAGGCTTCGCCTTAAGCGCGTGCAGTATGGTGGAGCTTATGAGAGAGAGGATTAGTGGCCTAGTAATTAGACACACCAATTAGAGGGCTCTAAACCAATTAGAAGGCTCTAAACTGTTGGCTAAAGCAATTAGAAGCTCTAAACCAAAAGCTCTAAACCGGAGATCTAGAGTAGAAAGTAAAGCGTCTATGGAGGAGCCCCGCCTCCTTTTATGGGAGGGAGGTCCTCTGGCGCCAGGAGGAGGAGTCCCTCCCAAGTCGGCCTTTGGTCAAGGCCCTGGAGGAGTCCTACTCCTCCTCCGTTGGTTCCAACTCCTCTTGCTTGTTTCCCAGTTTCTTGTTTTGGCGGTTTGACTTTCAAAACTGGACATTTGACTTTTCTGTTTAGGATTCAATTTAATCCTTTATTTGGGACAGCATAACACTTAGTACATGATGCAATCATTCAATGATCAATGACACATTCATGTACCCTTCCCCGGAGTGCCGGACAATCCGAACCTTCTAGAACATTCCCGATGAAAACACGGAATCATTCCCGAACTCAAACGGACTTTCCTTATATGAATCTTATTCTCCGGACCATTCCGGATCACCTCGTGATATCCCGGATCCCATCCGAGACTCGAACAACATTCGGTCTCTTTCTCATAATACCATAACTACTCAAACAACGTCGAATCCTTATGTGTCTCCCTACGGTTCGTGAATTATGCGTACATGATCGAGACACTTCTCCGAACAATAACCAATAGAGGAATCTGGAAATTCATATGGCTCCCACATATTTCTACGATTACTTTGCGATCGAATGAACCACTTACATACGACACCAATTTCCCTTTGTCTCACGATATGTTACTTACCCAAGGTTATGATCGCTTGTATCTCCGCATACCTAGTTCAACCTTGTTCTTGATAAGTACTCTTTTCTCGTTCCGTGATATGTGATCCCTTGTGACCAAGTCACATGCTTGCAAGCTAATTGGATGACATTCCACCGAGAGGGCCCAGAGTATATCTCTCCGTCATGTGGATGGACAAATCCCACTCTTGATCCATGTGTCTCAACCAATACTTTCCGAACACTCAATGCCACTTTTATAACCACCTGTTACGGTGTGGTGTTTGATGTCATCAAAGCATCCATCCGGTAAAGGTGATATGCATGATCTCATGGTCGAAGGAATTAGGTTACTATGTATCGTAAAGCATATAGCAATTGAACTAATGAAATGACTTGATCTTTATGCTACGCTTATCTATAGGAGTATGTCCACCATATCATTCTCCTAACGATATGATCTTGTTGTTGATAACATCTCAATGTTCATGATAGGGAAACCACAATCATTAATCAACCAACAAGCTAGTGAAGTATAGAGGCTATACTAGGGACTTCAAATTAAGTTTACAAAACACACAAGTATCAATGTTTCCTTGTTAATACTATTATAGCATGAATGTAAACATTTATCATAAACACAAAGATATAATAATAACTACATTTATTATTGCCTCTAGGGCATATCTCCAACAGCCTCCCACTTGCACTAGAGTCATCTAATCTAGATTACATGGTAATATACCCAACACCCATGGCGGTTTGGTGTTGGTCATGTTTTGCCCTCGGAGAGGTTTAGTCAACGGATCCGCCACATTCAGATCTGTGTGTACTTTGCAAATCTTTATATCCCCATCCGGATATGTTCTCGAATAGCGTGAAAACGCAGCTTGATATGCTTCACTTCTTGTGTGACCTTGGTTCTTGCGCATTGGCTATGGCCCATGTTATCACAAGAGAGACATTGGGTCCAAAGACTTGGAACCACACCCAGCTCTGTAATGAACTCCTTCATCCATATCGCTTCTTGTGAAGCCTCAAAGACCATGTATTCGATTCGCTTGAAGATCTCGCCACAACGCTTTGCTTTGCACTCCTCCAGCTAACTCAGCACCATTCAAAATAAATACGTATCCGGATTGTGATTTAGAATCATCGGATCGGTGTTCCAACTAGCATCGGTGTAACCATTAACAACGAGCTCATCACCTCCATAAGAAAGAACCATATCCTTAGTTCTTCTCAAGTACTTAAGGATGTTTTTGATCATTGTCCAATGATCCACTCTGGATCACTTTGATATCTGCTAGTTAAACTAACAAAGATATGCAATGTCGGGTCTAGTACATAGCATGGCATACATTAGAGATCCTATGGCTGAGGCATAGGAGTCTTACTCATCCTTTCTCTATCTTCTGCCGATGTCGGACTTTGAGTTTTACTCAAGGTTGTATTGGGCAACATGGGCAAGAACCCTTTCTTGCTTTCTTCCATTCCAAATCTCTTTAGAACTTTGTCCAAATATGTACTTTGTGACAATGATATTTGGCGTTTCGATCTATCTCTATAAATCTTTATGCCTAATATGTAAGCTTCGCCAAGATCCTTCATTGAAAAACTATTATTCAAATATTCCTTGACACTATTAAGAAGGTCTACATCATTCCCAATCAACAATATGTCATCCACATACAGTATTAAGAATGCTACAGAGCTCCCACTCACTTTCTTGTAAATACAAGCTTCTCCATAAGTTTGTATAAAACCAAAACTTTTGATTACCTTATCAAAACGTTGATTCCAACTTCGGGATGCTTGCTTCAATCCATAGATGGACCGTTGAAGTTTGCATACCTTGTTAGCATCTATAGGATCGACAAAACCTTTGGGTTGCATCATATACAACTCTTCATCAATGTCTCCATTGAGGAATGCCGCTTTGACATCCATCGCCATATCTCATAATCATAATATGCAGCGATTGCGACATAATCCTCACAGACTTTAGCTTCGCTCATGGTGAGAAAGTCTCATCGTAGTCAACTCCTTGAATTTGTCGAAACCCTTTTGCGACAAGTCGAGCTTTATAGACGATAACATTACCATCAAGACATCTGTTTCTTCTTGAAAATCCATTTGTTCTCGACAGCCTTCCGGCCATCCCAGTAAGTCCACCAAAGTCCATACTTGGTTTTCGTACATGGATCCAATCTCGGATTTCATGGCTTCTTGCCATTTATTGGAATCTGGGCTCATCATCGCTTCCTCATATGTCTCGGGTCATCGGTGTTGTCCACCACCATGACATTCATAACGGAATCATACCAATGGAGTGGTACGAGTTCTCGTTGACCTCCGAGGCTCTGTAGTAACTTCAACCAAGTTTCATGATCATCATCATTAGCTTCCTCCCTTATTGGTGCAGCACCACAGAACTTCTTCCGGTCTTGCGCTACTGCAATTCGAGAGAAGGTTCAACAACCTCGTCAAGTTCTACTTTCCTTCCAGTCACTTCTTTCGAGAGAAATTCCTTCTCTAGAAAGGATCCATTCTTAACGAATGTTTTGCCTTGGATCTATGATAGAAGGTATACCCAATAGTTTCCTTGGGTATCCTATGAAGACGCATTTTTCCGCTTTGGGTTCAAGCTTGTCCGGTGTAACTTCTTTACATAGGGCGCATCCCCAAACTTTAAGGAACGACAATTTAGGTTTCTTCCCAAACCATAATTCATACGGTGTCGTTTCAACGGATTTAGACGGTGGCCTATTTAAAGTGAATGCGGCTGTTTCTAATGCATAACCCCAAAATGATAGCGGTAAATCTGAAGTGACATCATAGAACGAACCATATCTAAGAGAGTTCGATTACGACGTTCGGACACACCATTTCGGTGGTGTTCCCGGTGTCAATTGTGAAAGTATTCCGCACTTCTTTAAATGCTCGCCAAACTCGTAACTTAGATATTCACCTCCACGATCGTAACGTAGAAATTTAATCTTCTTGTTACGTTGATTCTCTACCTCACTTTGAAACTCCTTAAACTTCTCGAAAGTTTCGGACTTGTGTTTCATGAAATAGATATACCCATATCTACTCAAGTCATCCGTGAAGGTAAGAACATAACGATAACCACCGCGCGACGCTACACTCATTGGACCACACACATCGGTATGTATGATTTCCAATAAGTCCGTAGCTCGCTCCATCATACCAGAAAATGGAGTCTTAGTCATTTTACCCATCAGACATGCTTCGCATCTTTCAAGTGATTCAAAATCAAGTGATTCAAGAAGTCCATAGGAATGGAGTTTCTTCATACGTTTCACTCCGATGTGACCAAGACGACAGTGCCACATATAGGTCGAATTATCGCTTGATTTCAAACGTTTAGCCTCAATGTTGTTGATATGTGTATGTCCACTATCGAGATTCAATAAGAATAGACCATCTATCAAAGGTGCATGTGCGTAAAACATATTACTCATATAAATCGAACAACCATTATTCTCTGACTTAAACAAGTAACCGTCTCGCAATAAACAAGATCCTGAGATAATGTTCATGCTCAACGCAGCACTAAATAACAATTATTTAAGTATAAAACTAATCCGATGGTAGATGAAGAGGTAGTGTGCCACCGCGATCACATCAACCTTTGATCCGTTTCCCACGCGCATCGTCACCTCGTTCCTCGCTAGCTTCCGCTTATTCTGCAAAGACTTTTTTTGAGTTACAAATATGAGCAACACCAAGATATCAAATACCGTGCACTACTACGAGTACTAGTGAGATACACATCAATAACATGTATATCGATATACCTTTCTTCTTGATGTTGCCGTTCTTCGATCCGCCAAGTACTTTGGGCAATTCCGCTTCGGACCTTCTCCCTTGCGGTAAAAGCACTCGGTTTGTGCTTGGGTCCACCTTGGTCTTCTTCGTCGCGTGGTAGCTTTCTTACCACCCTTCTTGAAGTGTCCCTTTGCTTAGACTTGCCTTTCTTGAATTTGGTGGTCTTATTGACCAACAACACTTGGTGCTCTTTCTTGATCTCCACTTCCAGATTTCAACATGGCAAAGAGTTCGCAACGTCTTGTTCATGTTCTCATGTTGTAGTTCATCACAAAGTTCTTGTAACTTGGTGGTAGTGATTGGAGGACACGGTAAATCCCCAAAGCATTAGGAATCACAATACCCAAGCTTTGAAGTTTGTTTGCATGCCCGCACATCTTAAGCACATGCTCACCGATTTGAGCTGCCCTCTTCCATCTTGCGGTTAAAGAACTTTTTGAAGCCTCATAGCTTTCAATTGCCGCATGAGTCTCAAAAATTAATTTGAGATCCTCGACAATATCATGTGGGTCGACTCTTCAAACCTTTTTCAAGCTCCGATTCTAAACCATACAAGATAGCACACCGAACTATGGAGTCTTGATTCTTCCAGCGAGGTAAACATTCTTTACTTCATCGGAAGCAGTGGTCGCAGTGGGTCACCCAATGTGCATCCAAAGACATAGGTCAAATTACCACCGTGAGGACAATCCTCAAATTGCGGAACCAATCCATGAAGTTGCTTCCATTGTTTTTCAACTTTTCTTTCTCTAGGAACGCATTAAAATTGATGGTAGGGGCTGCCATTGATCTACAACATATTTGCAATAGTTTAGACTAAGTTTATGACAAATTGAGTTCAAATTAATTAATGAAATTAAACTAGGTGAACTCCACTCAAAACAACATCCCTCACATTGTTTTAGTGATAACACGAACCAAATCCACTACATCAACACCGATCATCACGAGAGTTGATATAGTTTCAATGGCGAACAATCATCATGTTCATCATATCTACTATACGATTCATGCTTTACCTTTCGGTAATCCGTGTTCGAGACCATGTCTCGACATGCTAGGCTCGTCAAGATCAAACCTTAGTTTCTGCATGAGCAAATCTGGCTTGCTCACGTTGTATACACTTGTAGAATCTAGAACACCCGATCATCACGTGGTGCTTCGAAACAACAAGCTTTAGCAACGGTGCTAACTAAGGGTGAACACTTTATGATTTGAAATTGATGTGCATGAGGGATCATCTTATAATGCTACCGCTGTCTACTAAGCAATACAAGATGCATAAAGGATTAACATCACATGCAATTCAATATATATGTGATATGATATGGCCTTTCTTCTTCGTGCCTCCGATCTCCATCTTCAAGCACGAACATGATCTCCATCATCACCGGCATTGCATCAAGGTCAATGACGCTTCTCCATGGTTGTCGCCCACGGCTTCAACTATTACAACTACTTTGAATAGACACGCAGGTCTTAACATAAATTAAAGACAACCATATGGCTCTGCCGGTTGTCGACTTACAATAAGGAACATTGCATACATCGAATATAATCACAATCATGGCCATATCACATCATCACACCCTCAAAACAAAGTTAGACGCTTCTACTTTCTTTGCATATTTTACGTGGTTTGGGGCTTTCAATAAGTGTCGTTCTAACTTACGAACAAGAACCACAACATTGATACTAGCATTGTTGATCACCGTTGTAAATTGGATCTTAACTATGCTAGGAGAAACATGCACCCATAAAGCCACTTATGCAATACAAGTTACATGTCAAGCGTGGAGCAAGTCTCATGAACGATGTCATGTAAGGTTAGCCGGCCGCTTCATCCCAACATACCGCAAGATGCAAAGTACACAAAAGCAATCTACAATAAAAGCATCAACGCCCAATGACCATTGTGTTCTACTCGTGCAATGATCTACATATAGACACGGCTCTGATACCACTGTAGGGGTTCGTAGCATGGAAAACAAAAATTTTCTATCGCATACAAACAAACAAGCCAAGATCTATCTACTAGATTGTAGCAACGAGTCGATGGAGGAACTCACCCTCGAAGATTCCAAAGTGGTTAACGAGAGCGGATTCTCGTGGGTGATGTAGTCGTACTCTTCCCGATCTCAAGATCGTGTAGACGATCCTTCCGGTATACGTTCGAAAGCGCTCCGCGATCGGTCACACGTTCGGTACTCGACGAAGACCTTCCTCTCCTTGTTCCAAAGGGACGGAGGTTGTAGCACTCTCCTCGCGATTCCGCAAGACACTGGTGTGGTACCGAAGTAGAGGGAGATCATGAGGCTTCGCTTAAGCCGGTGCGAGTATGGTGGAGCTTATGAGAGAGGATTAGTGGCCTAGTAATTAGACACACCAATTAGAGGCTCTAAACCAATTAGAAGGCTCTAAAGCTGTTGGCTAAAGCAATTAGAAGCTCTAAACCAAAACAGCTCTAACCGGAGATCTAGAGTAGAAAGTAAAGCGTCTATGGAGGAGCCCTGCCTCCTTTTATGGGAGGGAGGTCCTGGCCAGGGAGGGAGGAGTCCCTCCCAAGTCGGCCTTGGCTGGCGCCCGGCTGGAGGAGTCCTACTCCTCCTCCCGTGTTGGTTCAACTCCTCTTGCTTGTTTCCCACAGTTTCTTGTTTTGGCGGTTTGACTTTCAAACTGGACATTTGACTTTTCTGTTTAGGATTCAATTTAATCCTTTATTTGGGACAGCAATAACACTTAGTACATGATGCAATCATTCAATGATCAATGACACATTCATGTACCCTTCCCCGGTCTTGGGACAATCGGAACCTTCTAGAACATTCCCGATGAAAACACAATCATTCCCGAACTCAAACAGGACTTTCCTTATATGAATCTTATTCTCGGACCATTCCGGATCACCTCGTGATATCCGGATCCCATCAGACTCGAACAACATTCGGTCTCTTTCTCATAATACCATAACTACTCAAACAACGGCGAATCCGTAATGGTGTCTCCCTACGGTTCGTGAATTATGCAGACATGATCGAGACACTTCTCCGAACAATAACCAATAGAGGAATCTGGAAATTCATATGGCTCCCACATATTTCTACGATTACTTTGCGATCGAATGAACCACTTACATACGACACCAATTTCCCTTTGTCTCACGATATGTTACTTACCCAAGGTTATGATCGTCGGTATCTCTGCATACCTAGTTCAACCTTGTTACTGATAAGTACTCTTTTCTCGTTCCCGTGATATGTGATCCCTTGTGACCAAGTCACATGCTTGCAAGCTAATTGGATGACATTCCACCGAGAGGGACCAGAGTATATCTATCCGTCATGTGGATGGACAAATCCCACTCTTGATCCATGTGTCTCAACCAATACTTTCCGAACACTCAATGCCACTTTTATAACCACCCAGTTACGGTGTGGTGTTTGATGTCATCAAAGCATCCATCCAGTAAAGGTGATATGCATGATCTCATGGTCGAAGGAATTAGGTTACTATGTATCAGAAAGCATATAGCAATTGAACTAATGAAATGACTTGATCTTTATGCTACGCTTATCTATAGGAGTATGTCCACCATATCATTCTCCTAACGATATGATCTTGTTGTTGATAACATCTCAATGTTCATGATAGGGAAACCACAATCATTAATCAACCAACAAGCTAGTGAAGTATAGAGGCTATACTAGGGACTTCAAATTAAGTTTACAAAACACACAAGTATCAATGTTTCCTTGTTAATACTATTATAGCATGAATGTAAACATTTATCATAAACACAAAGATATAATAATAACTACATTTATTATTGCCTCTAGGGCATATCTCCAACACATAGTAACCTAATTCCTTCGACCATGAGATCATGCTTATCATCATCACCGGAAGTATGCTTTGATGACATCAAACACCACATCGTAACTGGGTGGCTATAAAGATGGCATTAAGTGTTCGGAAAGTATGGGTTGAGACACATGGATCAAGAGTGGGATTTGTCCATCCATATGACGGATAGATATAGTCTGGGCCCTCTCGGTGGAATGTCATCCAATTATCTTGCAAGCATGTGACTGGCTCACAAGGTATCACATACCACGGGAACGAGAAAAGAGTACTTATCGGTAACAAGGTTGAACTAGGTATGCAGAGATACCGACGATCAAAACCTCGGATAAGTAAACTATCGTGAGACAAAGGGAAATTGGTATCGTATGTAAGTGGTTCATTCGATCGCAAAGTAATCGTAGAAATATGTGGGAGCATATGATTTTCCTATTCTATTGGTTTATATTCGGAAGAGTCTTCTCCGCATTAATCACCTTAAAACCGTAGGGAGACACATATGGGATGTTGTTGAGTAGTTATGGAATGATGAGTAAGAGACCGAATGTTGTTGAGTCTCGGATGGGATCCGGATATCACGAGGAGATCCGGAATGGTCCAAGAATAAGATTCATATAAGGAAAGTCCTATTTCGGGGTTGGAGAATGGTTCCGTGTTTTCATCGAATGTTTTAGAAGGTTCTAATGTCCGACTGGAGGGAAGGGTACATGAATGTGTCATAACAAGTTGGAATGGTTTCATCATGTAATAGGTGTCATCGCTGAGCGAAATAAAGGGATAAATCAAATCCTAGTTTGAAAAGTCAAACGCATATTTGAGAAGTCAAACGACTATTTTGCTTAGTGGAGGGAGAGTAGGAAACCTACTTGGGGAGGAAGTCCCTCTCCCTCCACCGTCGGCCAAGGAGGCCGAGTTGAGGAGGGACTCCCCTCCCTTGGCCGCGCCCTCCCACCTATATAAGGAGGGGCAGGGCTGCCCCTCCAAGACACACACCTTGCCCTCTCCAAACCCTAGCCCTAAGCCGCTGGCGCCACCACCTCCTGCTGCTGTCGCCTCCGCCTAGGGCAAACCCTAGCCGCCGACTTGGGCTTCCCCAAGCCCTAGCCGCCGGCCTAGCCCTCTCTCCTTTGTGCGTCTAAACTCTAGATCACCGAGGCCTCTCTCATAGTCCACCATACTCGCTCCGGCTTAAGGAGAATCCCTACAAGATCTCCCCTCTACTTCTGGTACCACGCCGTCGTGCTGCCGGAATCGCGAGGAGAGTGCTACAACCTCCGCTGCCTACTGGAACAAGGGAGAGGAAGGTCTTCATCGAAAATCAGACCGATGTGACCGACATGAAGCGCTTTAACGCAGCGCCATAAGGATCGTCTACGCGATCTTGAGATCGGAAGTGTACGACTACATCACCCACGAGAATCTGCTCTCGTTAACCGCTTTGGATCTTCGAGGGTTAGTATTCTATCGACTTGTTGCTACAATCTAGTAGATAGATCTTGGCTTGATCATAGATTAGATCTTGATTGTGTGTTCGTGCGGTAGAATTTTTTTGTTTTCCATGCTACGAACCCCTACATTTTACCCCTCCCCAATTCATGATCCTATATAGATTTTTAACAGAGAAGGTGTAAGTCAAATCCATTCTCCAGCCTCTTCTATCTTTTTCAAACAAATTGAGCTCACAAGTATCAAGGAAGGACATCTGGGCATCTTTTCCCCTTTCTGCTTTGTCAGATGTAATATGATTTAGTGGAATAGTCCATTCACCATCCACCAAGCAGGCAACAACAGATATTTGGCCTGCTAGTGTGATAAAAAAGAGATGGGAATTGGGAACAAAGAGGTCCATTAGTGGTCCATTTGTCTCCCCATAAAGAAGTGGTTAATCCATTACCAGTGAGCCCTAGAATTTTCACCAAAGTCCGTACCATTCAAGTGAGCAGCCGTGACCCATCTAGCCAAAGGAGAGTCAGGTTGTGTAAGAAAACGATGAACAAATTTTGTCAATAGGCGGGTGTTTTGGATATGCAAGTTCTTAATACCCAAACCTCCCTCTGAAATATCCATACACACATAGTCCCAAGCCACCAGACAGTCACTACCATTGGCAGTGCTTTTTTCCTTTCCAGAAGAAAGCCCGCAGCAACCTTTCAATTTCATCAATTACCCATTGAGGCAACCTGATACAAGACATGAGATACGCCGGCAAAGCAGACATGACAGACTTAGTTAAAGTGAGTCTTCCACCACGAGTAATGAAGTCAAGTGAGAAACAAATTTTTTTTTCCACCGCCGAGATGTATGGCAGGAAGACCTCCCTTGGCAGCTTTGAATCTAAAAGCGGCAGCCCCAAGTAGGTCTTGTTAGAGTACGTATACATGTATGTCTAGAGATAGACTAGGACGCTACAACTTGTACTCCAAGTCTCTACCTACCCCGTGTAACTCTATATAAACTCCCACAAGGGTCAAGCAATACAACACAATATTCTAGGGATTGAATATTTTTCACATAGTATCACAGCGGTTAGCCTCACAGCGCCGATCCTAGGTTCTTCCACCACTTCCGCAATGCGCCGCCCCCCGGGGAGATTACTCCTCGGGGGCGCGGCACCCGGTCTCGATCAAAGATCGGATTGATTCTTTAGACTAGATTAGATCAATTCCAATAATTCCTAGTTCATAGATTAGATCAATTTCGAATTTCTAATCTCATAGATTAGATCCAGTTAGCCACAAATAAATCCCTAGCCGCAATCCTCAAATCTCCGGTAACATGCGCAAGTTCAGATCCCTACGACGGAACACTCCACGGCGGTCCAATCGAACTACTACCACCAGCGCTACGCCGCGCGACCTTTACATCAACGATCTAGGGCCAGTGCTGCCGCCGCCGCGAGCCATTAGGCTGCACGCGCGTTTGCCGATCGAGAAGACCCACGCCTCCTAAAGAATCATGAGATCCACGAACTACTAGAGGCTCATACAGCCAAAGTATTGCACGTTGGGTTTCTAATCTACCATGAGTTGTTTATACGGCACATGCAGACCAGATTTCTGAGGCATGGCTTCTCGTCAGCACAAGCTATGCACCATCAACGAACGTGCCGAGGGATCGCAGCGCAGGACACCGGGAGGGCCATGAGTCTTCATTGACTTCGGGACAGGCGTCCACACACAATCTTCGCCAAGCCGACTTCATCGACCCTGGACGCTTCCTCTACATTAAGTCATACCGATCTGCATTGCATCAAGCCGGACTACATCGACCTAAACATCTACATCAAGCTGTACGACTACGCCAGGCTACAAGAGAAGATCTTTGTCGAGCACATCCACGAAGAAGCGACATCGACATCATCCACACGCCAGGCCGGTGTGGAAAACGACTTTGCCGACTTCTTCGACATCAAGGCTTCGACATCATCGCCGCCACAAGGGACGCCTTTAAGCGACGATCATCGCCGACACGCCTACTCTTTCATCGTTGATACATCATCGCCAAGGTCTATATCTATATGGTCTTCATCAACATCTTCGTCGACACATCGCCGCCGCCGCTATACCCGTCCACATAACGGACATACGACTATGACGCCCTCTGACAGTATACGTACTACAAGGCACGACGACGGCATTGCCGTGTCCACGACCCCGACGACGGCATCGCCGCGTCCACGACCCCGACGACTGCAACAACAAACCGGCATCACAATTGTGACGCCCCTACGACCGCGCATATGGTTCTGGCAAAACCGTGTGTGCTTGGTGGGTTCCTCCGGTCCTGGCAAAACCGGTGGTCTCACTTATGACCGCGTCGAAAAAACGCCCCCGACGGTACCTCTTTAAGGTGCAAAACGTCCACAAATGCAGCTTCGTCAACAACAACAACAACAACAAAAACAACAAAAACGCGCAATTTTGCGCCTTCGGCAATGACGGCCACACAACATACGACGACTACAACATCGACCACACCCACCTCGACCACGACTACATAACGATCGGCTATCTCGACATCGACATCAAGAACAACGTCTACAACAACTCAAGAACTCCAGTCAACAGCGTCCGCGTCGTCACTTGCGTCCACGCCACTCCCGCTGTGACTGCGGGAGGAAAGAGAGGTACTAGAAGGGGACACAGTCACCGCCCCTATGTGGCAGCCATGATCATGTCCACGCAGGTGATAATGACAAGGAGGTGAAGACGACGGAAGCGCAAGACTTTAAATTCAGTCGCAAGCGTCCGCTTCACCCCCGCTCCAACTGAGGGGGGATGTTAGAGTACGTATACATGTATGGCTAGAGATAGACTAGGACGCTACAACTTGTACTCTAAGTCACTACCTACGCCCGTGTAACTCTATATAAACTCCCACAAGGTCAAGCAATACAACACAATATTCTAGGGATTCAATATTTTTCACAGGTATGAGGGAATGAAGCAATCTCACAGCCTAGAGCAGCAGCAATATCCTCACCTTCTTGCGAAGTGAGGTTAATCGGAACAAACGCTGACTTTGAGAAGTTAATTTTGAGTCCAGTAGTGCTGGCAAAATCATCCAAGATATGCTTGAGAATTTTCGCTTGTTAAACATCTCCTTGAATAACGATCAATGTGACGTCCGCATATTGTAGCATCAGCAAGGCTGGCTGTCTAAAATCGGGTGTTTAAGTGCCCCTATAGCTGCAGATTATTTGATGGCCTGTTGCAGAACATCTACCACCATAATAAATAGCAGTGGCAAAAGCAGATCCCCTTGTCATAAACCCCTCTTAACCTGAATCCAACTCCCCGAAATACCATTCAGAAGGACAATAATATTTGCCGGTTTAAGCAGCTGTTCCATCCACAAGATCCATTTGCCATCAAAGCCTCTAGCCCGCATGATTGAGAATAAAGCATCCCAGGAAACAGTGTCAAAAGCTTTAATAAAATCCAATTTAAAAATCATGGCTTTCTTTTTCCTCTTCCTGCAAGTTTGGACCAAATCCATTGCATACATAGTTGTCCGCTATACACCGTGTTTTGACAAAGACAGATTGATCTTCATCAACCAGAAGCTTGATAACCCTTTGAAGACGTGCAGACAATACCTTGGTAATCCACTTGAGAGTGCAATTAAGAAGCGAGATGGGTCCGTAGCAACTGATTTTTTTTCGATAAATGGCGCTTTATTACTTAAAAGTCTTAAGTATTACACCCGCCCTCTGCATATCTATAATGCACACAACCATCAAAATCCAGGTTCCAAACAAAAATAATAAAAATAACGTACAGCGGATTACATATCATGATGAGAAATTGTAAAACGCCTAAAGTGCTGTAGGTAGGTCTATCCGAAGATTATGTTGCCAGCCATGTCAGGTGAACAGGTCCGTAGCAACTGATAGAGTTGTTATTCTCCTTTTTTCAAGTACCATATGAGATTTGTTAATCCCCTCAAGCTGCAGCTTTCCTTGGAAGAACTTCTCAAAGAAACTCAAGATATCTTTCTTGATGAAGTGCCAGTAATCTTGGTAAAACCCCGAACCAAAACCATTCAGGGCTCTTATCTCGGGGAATTTCCTTAATGGCCTGCAAAATCTCAGTTAAAAAAAAAGGGTGAGTAAGTTTTTCAAGATTAACCAGGCTCAGGTATAATTAATGTAAATCAATTAAAGGAGTACAAGAGGCAGCGGTTCCCATGATGCCTCTGAAGTAGTCAGAAAGAATTTTCTATTTAGCTTCTTGAGTGTAATGTGGCATTCCATCAAGATGAATCACTTTAATCTGGTTGGTACGATAATCTAGCAGAGGCCCTTGCATGATAGAATTTGGTGTCTTTGTCACCCAGCAAACACCAATTTAGTTTACCACGATGTCTTGCTGCCACAGCTATAGCGTGCACCAGTTTCTCAATCTGTAGTTTAACCAGCGTTCTTAAAAATGCTTCCAGGTTCATCAGAGGTCTACCCTCCTCAAACCCGTCAATGAAGGCAAGGACAAATTTATTCATTTCCAGTATTTTCCTGTCCGATTTCAGAGTTTTTTTCCAAGTACTAATATTTTTCCGTAACCGGGTTATGTGACTCCATGACCCAGTGACAATATTGTTGAAGCCCTGCTTAAACTTCCAGTTGTTCTCATACCGGAAAACTTTTGATTTTGGTACAGTCGTGGAAGCCTCTACTTTTAAAGGAACATGATGAGAGGTTACCCTTGGCATCGAGTGAAGCGGTAGTATTAGGCATGGTGGTTCCCCAATCTGCATTCACAAGGACTCTATCAATTCTTGTGGCACTACACGATCGATACTTATAAGAATCATTTCTTATAAATTTTCTCCACTATAGTAGTTGATGGGAATCTTCCCCATGTCTTAGTTTATAGTATAGAGTTAGCTATAAGTAATACAAGATACTCCACACTAATAATTGAGCCCCTGTGTGGAGCTTGCAATGTTAAATAAATTATCATGTACTTACTCATTGTTTGACTTGCATTTTCTACTTATCTTCGACCAAATATGCAGCCTCATTGCAGATGATTCTAAGTCCCGAGAGTGCAAACTTGCATAGATTTTACAAGCGTGTACAACCTAGCCATTTTGACCCTGTAAAAACCCAAATTATAAAGACCTTAGTAGTAGTAGTGAAACAAGATAAGTTACAAGTGCAATCCTTACCGTTAGTAACGATATTTGGCGGAGTAATCCTTGGGAGCAATAATCACCGGATCGACCAGAAATTATACATGAACAAATTAGGGTGTCAAGTGGGATCCCACTTAGATCCCACTTCTAGTTCATTTCAAAATTTGTAGTGCAAATTTTTGTCAAAATTTTACACTCGAAATCTCAAAATGAACTAAAGGTGGGATTTAGTGGGATCCCACTTGACACCCTATGAACAAATAACGATAATGTCTGGTGGAGCAATCCTAGCTAGCTAGGGATCAATAATCACCAGACCACGACCCTTACGAGCTCCTCGGTAGACACTCTCCACAATGCCAACAAACTCCTGCTCGTCTTCCATCGCCCACCAGTTGATCTTGTTGTTGTCTCCCGTCCCGAGATCAACCCTGACGTGCCTGTTGCGGAAGAAGAACATGACCGTCGGCGGGTCATAGAGCTCGTACATGGCGTTGAAGTCGGGAACCTCGGTGATGTCGACGAGGTAGGTTACCGCGAGGTTCTTCGTCGTCTCGGCCACCCCTGCGAGCACCTCGTCCATCCGCGTGCAGGTCTCGTCCCGGTGGTCGCCGAAGCGGATCACGACGAGGCGCTCCTCCTCGGCGAGGATGGCCTGGTCAACCGCCCATCCGGAGCGCAGGCGCGGCTGCAGCAGGTGCGACATCTTCCCCGGCCGCCCCGCCGCGTCGCTGGCTCTGCCTGCCTGCTGCGTAGTCAAGTCCAAACCGTACCTATTACCAATCAACCTGCTTGCTTTAGACTGACTCAACTTTGATGAGGAATCACACAAAGTGCAAGCAATCTTCTTTTTTGCCCCTATATATTTTTTTTGAGGGTATTGCCCCGATATATATAGGCTAGTTTGATTGTGAATCCGGCGCGGAAAAAAATTCGAATACGGTCTCTATACCGACTCACAAGTCCGACTCCGAACAGAGCTAGTGTCCGCACGACGCTACATGAGCCATGAGCATGAGCGCTTGGAAATCTCACAGGCAACTTGGAAACCTGACGAGTTCTTCACTCTGAAGCCCAGCACCACCATGGCCAGCGAATCAGGCCTACCGATGCTGCAGGCGGAGGGTGCACCGGAGAGGAAGGCCGGCGAAACGACGGAGCTCGACTCCCCGTTCGATGAACGCGGAGTGCCAAGTGTTAAAGTATATAAGTGGATTGCACTAGCCCTTTCCATAAGTTCGGACTTTTGGTTGCGTTGGCTAGTGCATGAAGCTTAACACCAAGCACGGTTCGAGAAGCGGTTCCAACAGATGATGGCTGAGCGGATGGCCGACAACGATGCGGCCGCGGTCTTCGACGAGGAGATAGTAATAATGGAGGAAGAGGAGGACGTCGTCGAGTCCCCGTTCGATGACGCGTTCCTCGCGGAGTGCAGAGCACGGCACGAGGCCAACTTCTAGGAGCTGCTGGCTGATCAGATGATGTACTAGTGTGTCGAGTCTACTGAACACGGGGCTGTTTCTGGCCTGCTGTCTCATGAGATGCTTCATCTCTCCGCTGTGAATTGTGACTAGCTGTGAAACTAGCAAAGGTGCAGCTCGATATGTCCTGGTAGTAAGTAGTAATTCTTTTGTGAAACCCGTCTCTTCTCGAATCGCGCGCTCGAAGCTCCAGAATCTGAAGATCCTAGTTGAATCGACGATGCCAGGACGAAATCGTCGAGTGGAAGTGTCAGGTCCCGATACATACAGACTTAAAAAGTCATCAAAAACAAAGTTCGACAACTCTAAGCCCAGACATTTTCAAGTGAGCTCTCAAGAGTCCAGGCTTGCTCTTGTGGAAGTAACACAGACAGCTCGAAAGAGTTACATGCACTAGAATTTTACTCCCCAATTAGCTCTGAGAATCTATAACATCAAAAGAAAGAAACAGATTCAACATCTCAGTGTCGGTTCTCACCTAAGTATTTTTTCTTTGTTATTCTCTTTTCATATTTCCACTGCTGCTCTCGTAGGGTAAGGACCATAGAAAATACACAACTATTTTTTCTCCTTTGAATCACTTGCCGGACTCTCCAGCTTGTCCTTCTTCTCAGGAGGCGGAACCACAACGTCTACATTCCTGAACCCAAGCTCTGACATGTCTTGCTTTGCCATCAGGTTCCTGGATTGCGCAAGAATAAAATGATTTGTTGGAGTCTTAGTGGATAGAGCGGCACTAAACCAAACAAAATCAAATAAAAGCCCATTTTTTATGAGCCTGTATAGTGAATTTCGAATATCATAGTTGGTAACAACTCTTTACCAGTGCAAGCACTGGACATCTCCTAAAGGGTTAAAGCTAGTAGATGCATATTTGTGGTTGCCTGGTTGGCACCATTGGTTGCTTCACAAAACCACCAAATGCCACAGGCCTTGATGTAGCACATTACACATGTGTTGCACCAGAGGAGGCAAATATGCAAACATTGACAGAGGCCAGGCTGGCTTGTTTTAGGCTAATGCAGCAATAGACTGTTTCTTCACTCAACATCTAAAAATGGTTCAGAGCATATGATGTTTACATGCCGAACTGAAACTATCTATAGGCAAAAGAAAGTAAAACATATCGATCTACTTTATTCAAATCAATTTTCTCAAGAGCAACTCATTTAAGAGCAATAAATATTTCAAGCAAACTTAATCAATTCGTCTCCTCTGGCGACTTGAATATTTCAAGTAAAGTTCCAAGTAGCCAGAAAGTGCAGGGTATTGAAAGTTCTAGTGACTTGAATTGTTATTTACTGACTACTTTTGCATATCATTGTCGAGGTGGCAATTTTTAACGAAGACAACGTGCACCTTGCTAAGATTGGATGTCTCAGTTTACTGTTACTGAATATAATTAGCAGTTTGAGTATACATACCAAATCAAGTAAATTCAGACGAAACCACTTCTATATGTGCAAAAAGACGGAGTGGAATTGATAGGACAAAAACTATCAAACATGTGGTGGCTGGATAGAAGGTAAAATAAAAGGTCATCTCCTTCATCGACCACATGATGAACTGAACATGTAGTAGTAGGCACTAGAAACAGAGACTAAGCGTGTGTTTAGATCATTAGCTCAACTAGCTTAGCTAGGCTATGCCACATAAGCTTGCTTAAGCTATAGCCTACCTAGTCAAGGTTACTCGTTTGGTTTCATAGGCTAGCTGCTAGTACAACAGTCAAATTTCAGCAGGACTTGGAGGCAGTTACTTTATTCACTAGAATGACGGCAGTTGAGCACTGTACTCGCTTCTTGCCAATAAAGGAGAGACGGATGTCACTGGTTGATAAAGTTTTCTCCGCAAAATTAAGGAACCAAATGCACTCCAAATCAGTACACATACATTGGTTGAGCTATGGATGTGCCAAAACATAGGTTGAACTAACTACATTACTAGAATACCGTTTCTGAAACTATTACAAACGGAGTAAGCATGCTAACCTCTCCATCCTACACTCCAAGTATTTCTTGGAGAACATCCGACACTTTTCAGACTGAGCTCCTGTTGATTTCAGGCAGGCAAGATAGTCCTTCTTCTCCTGTTCGAACGAGTAGCTCTCAGATAACACACACACTAACATAGTAGCCTATGAATACAAAACAAAACGAATAACACTTACCAGGTCGCACTCATGCAAGTGATCGAGAGGGAATACACCTTTTTCAGGAGGCACAGGTCTCGCTCCCCTATTTCCACCAAACGCGCCACCTGTGAGAACACACATTCAAAGATTGGTACATTAGGCATCGGGTTCGGGTAGAAAACCGGCAACACAAGAATGGTACTCTACCCAACGTTCTTGGTCATTGCCGGGTGTCTTGAGCAAACAAAAGGAAACTAGAACCTACGTGAGCATATGCCAGGGGATCAACAGAAAGACACGTCCTCACCTGCACTCATTTCCCAAACACGTCAGGATTCAGATGTTAGATACCGGCCCTGGGAATTCTCGAATTCTGCAGTGACAAAAGGCACAGGTCAACCAAGCTAGAGGCATTACCAGCCGACGCGGCATTTCATCGAACACCTTAGGTGCACAACCAATGGCATGCACTGATGCACTCAAATTCAGAACGCCAGGAGAAGAGGCCCTCACAGTGGTGGAGGGCGGCTAGGTTCCCTTCAGAATTGTATACGCCGGAGAGGGGTGGATCCGGCCAGTGGGGGAGGAAGCTCGCGCCGGTGCGGGGTCGAAGGAGCGGCGGCAGAGATGATATCTTTCTGCACGTCGGAGCAGAACAGAGATGGCGAGCGAGCGAACGATTTGGCCACCTCTGTTCGGGCCAGGCCACTATCGCGGTCGCGGGCCGGGTCTGGGCTGTGGAAGGCGCACCGATATAAAAATCTCAGAGCCCGTCTGTCCCCGCCTCCTCTCCTCTCGCCCGGCAGAAACCTATCTCCCTCCCCTGCCGCCGCAGCCATGTCGCCGCCGCCGCCGCAGCAGAAGGACGAGGCGAAGCCCTACGTGCCCCGTACGACGGTGGAAAAAGCCGTGGCGTCGCTGACCAAGTGGATGCGCGAGCGCGCCGCGGAGGCGCCCCCGAACCTGCTCGCCGACGAGCGCGACGACCTCGTCGTGCTCCAGCTCTCGCTCCGCAGCATCCCGGCCAAGCCCACCAACAAGCCGCACCTCCTCCCGCTCCCGCACCCCGTCGTCACCCACTCGGCTGCCTCCGTCTGCGTCATCTCCGACGACCGCGCCAGCTCCGGCTCGCCCGCCGCCGCCGCGATCCTCGACGCTGCCAAGTCCCTCGGCCTCCCCGTCTCGGAGGTCGTCCCCTTCTCCGCCATACGCACCGACTACCGGCCCTACGAATCGCGCCGCCGGTTCTCCGCCTCCTACGACCTCTTCCTCGCCGACCGTGCCCTCCTCCCGATGCTGCCCCGCCTCCTGGGGAAGTCCTTCTACTCCACCAAGAAGGCCCCGCTTGCGGTGGACTTCGCCCGAGCTGGATGGCCGGAGCAAGTGCGCAAGGTGCTGAGCTCGACATATTTGTACCTGCGGACGGGCACCTGCTGCGGGATCAAGGTGGGGAGGCTCGACATGGAGGAAGAGCAGATCGTTGAGAATGTGCTGGCGGCAGTTGATGCCGCCGTGGAGAAGGTGCCCAAGAAGTGGGCTAATGTGAGGGCCTTGCATTTGAAGTCGGTGGATTCGGTCGCACTGCCGATATACCAGGTTGTCCCTGAATTGGGTCTTAAGATTGAAGTTCCGAAGCAATTGGAAGGAGGAATCAGTGCTGGAGAAATCATCGATGCTGCTGAGACTGGCAAGAAGGACAAGAAGATGAAGGCGTTGAAAAATGCCGAAGGTGCAAAGGAGCTGAAATACAAGAGGAAGAGGAACAAGAAGGATCAGATTGAGGACGTTGTGATGGAGGAGGTCCAAGAGGTGAGCGAGAAGAGGAGGAAGAAGGAAGATGTGCCTTCGGTAGAGGTCTCTGCTGATGAGGGCCTGAAGGTCGCAAAGAAGGGTAATGATAAGAAGCGTGCATTGGACATTGAGGTGGAGGATGCCAGCCCGGCCGAAAAGAAGGGTAAGAAGGGAGAGGTCAAGGAGGGGAAGAAGAAGAGCAAGAAGGGTAGTCCTGATGATGGTGAAATCCTTGTGGATGGGGAAAGCATTCCTGATACCAAGGAAGATAAGAAGAGCAAGGGTAAGAAGGGAGAGGTCAAGGAGGGGAAGAAGAAGAGCAAGAAGGGTAGTCCTGATGATGGTGAAATCCTTGTGGATGGGGAAAGCATTCCTGATACCAAGGGAGATAAGAAGAGCAAGGGTAAGAAGGGAGATGTCAAGGAGGGGAAGAAGAAGAGCAAGAAGGGTAGTCCTGATGATGGTGAAATCCTTGTGGATGGGGAAAGCATTCCTGATACCAAGGAAGATGAGAAGAGCAAGGGTAAGAAATCAAGTGACAAGATGAAGAGAAGAACCAGGGCAAGGGTCTGAGGTTGTTTTTCCTGATGCTGATGCCTGCGATATCAGTTGACTACTGTTCCTCTTGAATTGATATCAGCTGCATGCTTTATGCATCGGTTGGTTAATCTCATTTTTATCAGATGTTGGAAGCAATCATTATCAAATATCTTTTTTGTACTCGTAGGATATTTTACTGCTGGTTGTTAACCTTGGTTCTGTGGAGGAACTTCTGAAGTATAGTCTCTTCAGATTTTGGAAGCGCTTTAGGTTAAATGTTATGGTGGAACTGTTTTCTGCTAGTTCTTATGTAACCCATCTGTATGCAACAATTTTGTTTTAATCTGTGAGAACGTGCTCATTGTTTTAAATGTAGGGACTTAATGATTCTGGATGCTAATACTTGGTGCTGGGCTAAGCTAATTATGTATGAATTGTGTGGAAACCACTCTTCCATCCTAAAACTCATGTTTTTAAGGCAAAAGATGTTTGATCATTTTCAGCTGGTAACACATATAGCAGCTGTATTCCACTGTTCCCAACTTGCTGCCTTGTGCTCATTTCGTCAACCGCCCATAGGTGAAAATACACAGGCATCAATACCGCTGTTCTCCAAGCTGGTCAGTTGGTTGAATCCCTATCATATTGTCGCTTCATCTAGAGTAAGCGAGTTGAGTTTACTGTTATGCAGAATGTTTGTTTTTTCTGAAGTTCTCTATTGTTTCCCTTGACTGGACTTTGAAGATGGGTGCACGTTACTTAATTATTAACAGATTCTGTGAGTCCCAGTGAGTGATTGCTGAGGAAGAGTGAGTATAATGCATTACGACCATATTCCAGATTCTGGCAATTGCATGTATGAGTTTACTGTTAACTCATATGTCACTACTTTGCATACAAGATAGCGTACACATTACTAAATCATAACAGATTCTATTATAAGTGCCTGTATGTAATTGCGAGACTATATTCTAGATTCTGTAACTGAATGTATGACAGTATGAGCTGACTGTTATATGGTATTTTCATGGAAACTTGCCCCCTATGCAATTGCTACTTTTTCTGCATATTTCATAGATCACTGATAGTGATAGTCCTGCAATGATGTAAACTATCAGCATAGCCACTGGCAATTTTTGTTTTGAGTTTTGATAGTAATTGATTTCGTGCCTTTCAGGTTGGAGCTATCAGTCCCCAGAATATTCAACAGACAACTGCAAAGTATCCGTGACTGTCTTGGGAACAGTGATTGGGCTTACTAGGAAAGCAGCTGCTGACAAAGTGTGTGTCCTGGCTACCTGTTCAGGCCACCTGATAGGTCATGGGGCTGCTCCAACTATAGCTGCTCTCGAGGCTTGCCGTTTTGATAAGTTTATGAATAAACAACCTCGGAGCATCTCTAGTGGCTTGTCTAAATTTGGTAGTCTATATCTCCACATAGACAATTCCTTTTTACACAACCTTAGTTTTCCAGTGGATAGTCTAAATTTGATAGTCTATATATCCATCTACACACAAATAGTCAATATACACAGCAATTCAGTACAATAAATGCTCCGATTTGGTACGGGAACGAGCTCGCGAGCGACCAGCTTTGCTTTAGACGTGGTCGCTCGGTTGTCCAAATGTGGACAACGAGTAGATGGTTTGGAGGATGTCTAAATTTTAGACCACTGGATGCACAAGCCACTGGAGACATTTTTTTGCCCGTGGTGGTCTGTCTATATTTGGCTTAGACTACCGGATACACTAGCCACTAGAGATGCTCTCTATCTAAAATGTGGCATCTGTTGCTTTTCCATGCATTTTCAGATGCTCACAAGTTATACACACAAAATGTATTGATAAGTTTGTTCCTGTATACAAAACTCAAGGTAAGGCCTGTCAGAGATAGCGTGATTGATGCAGTACAGCTGTGGAAGCAATTGACAGGTGAAGATACACATGGTACCAATCTTTCTTTTGTTGAACAACTACATGTAATTATTACGGCGTTACTATATCTGTATGTCATGCTTAGTGTTAAACAATTTGCATCCAGCAGATGGTAAAAATAAGGAACCAACTGGTAGTGAAGCGAAGCTGGATTCTTCTAGCAACAATGAGAAAGCAAAGGGCAGTCGCATAGCTGAAAAAGCATCAGTTCTCTTAAAGAAAAGACCTCACTAACTGACAGGGAGCTGAACCCTGAATTTTTCCCAAAAGCTTGAGACTAGAACCGTGGATGGCTTGGCTGTCGAGGTGGTAGTTCCCAACAGTGGGTGAATTTTCCCCTCAAGACTCTACAAGCTCATTTACAAATTGACGATGGCGCAGAAACAGATGTCGGTCCTATGGGTCCTTCTAACAGAAATGGATCAGCAGATGGTGAAGGAAGTCTGACTCAAGTGCGTGCTAGCTCTAATTTTTAAAGTGTTAGAAATAAACAGGCTAGCCAAAGAGGAAATTGAAACAAAGATGCAAAGGCTAGGGATCTGATGTTGAAGATAGGTGTGAGATAAGTGCAAAAGATTCTGCACCAATGATTATCCCAGGAGATGGTCCTTTCATAAACAATAAAACAAACTGGTTGGTGATACAGAAGCATCAGTCACAATTGGAGAGACAGCAAAACTAGTCTCATGAACATGTTACAGGTTAATTTTTTCAGGTTTATTCCGTACTGAATTCTTTTTGGCACGGGAAGCTCTGAATTTTGAATTTATTGATTTATTTACTTCTAAGAGTATAGTCATAGAACATCACAGCCTTTTAGCTTCCAGATTGATGATAAGAAATTATATTCTCAGTCTTTAACATGTTTAATCTATCTGCAATTGTTTAAATGGAAGTATAGTTTTTATTCTGTTGTCATATACTATGTTGGTGCTTATGCGGAGCTGTTGCCAATCTTTTGATATGACAGCTTTCATTAAGCCATTCTGGAGAAACTAATGCTGCGATGTTACATGATAATACAAATGAACCGATCTTAGATTATTTAATTTAGGAACAACCTTCTATATTTGATGGACATAGAGTTAGCTCCCTTTACGGCCATTTCGGGTGGTACTTTACTATTTGTTACTTCCCCAAGTGATACCACATATTGCTGTTATGTGCCTACTTATGAGAGATGTAAAGTTTAGTCGACATCTCTCGGAAAGCTATTTAATACAGTATCCACTTGTGCTTTGCCCATTTCAGGCTTTAATGGGAGGATCTCATGACAACATGGTTATTCTGGAGAACAGAGTACGCTGTCTTGGGAGAGTTGTCGAGGAAATGGCTAGGGATATATCACTATCATCAGGCAGGGGAAGTGGTGGTTCATCTCGGGCAGATAATCTGCGAAAAACAATGGTTTTCATGAGTATTCTAATTTGAATTTCGGTAGGGGTGGTGATGAAAGGATAGGATATGCAGATAGGTATTTTTCTCCAGATGGTATGGCTTCTGGCATAAAAAGGCCATCTTGGAGACCAGATTCTGAACAATGGGGTTCATATGCTTATTCTGGATCACGAAACGGAATGAATTCCAGAAGAGGATTAGATTCTTTTTCATCTGACACTAGGGTGCCTAGAAATGGTAATGATGAAGTAGGTCCGAGGAAAGGATGGACAAAGGACAGGAGCCATTTCGGTTTGGTGAGGGACGGAGGGTCCTTCTGCTTGAAGTGCAGGGAGAAGCTCAAAAGATGAGGCTACCCTGGAAGCTATTAGAGTAGCTGGTGAAGATAATGGAAGTTCAAGAGCTGCTGCAAGAGTTCCTATTCCTGAACTGGATGGAGAGGCTTTGAATGATGAAAATTAAGGGGATGGAAGAAGCCCACTTTGGGAGTCTTGGACTCGCGTGATGGATGCTGTTCGTGTTAATGACATGGATTCGGGTTATGATGAGGTTCTTTCAACTGGAGATATCGAACTACTTGTAAGGTTAGTGGAGAGTTTGCTCCAGTCGTCGATCAACTGACAAACGAGGTTGCAAATGAGGCCATACATGCGGTTGGACAGTCTCTTGTAGAAGAAAGCTTCTATGACATAGCTTTGAACTGGCTTCAGCAGGTAAACTACTGTCTTCCACTTGAGGAGCAAAATTTTCTAGTATCTGAAGTTGCTGGGATGTTTTAGACTGTAGTAGTGACAACTATAGTAGGGAAATGTCAGAGTAGATTTTTCTTGCCATGCCAAAACTGGTGCTGAACTAGGAAAAAAAACCCAGTTCCACCATTTGATGCTATGCGCCTATGACGATCTAAATTTCAGTGTGCTGTTAAACAGGTTGCATGTCGTTCTTGTATCTCGTGCACAACTACCATTTTTTTTGTGAGATAGCCAACCATGGATAGTGAAATTTAATTTACGATTTGACGATATGACAATTTCCTGAAGGTTAGTGGGGCTGTAGCTGAAGATACTGACTTTTTTCTGAATTCTCAGTTCCGCCTAGTAGTATGCAACCAGCTGACTGTGTTTTCAAAACTTCTACTGTACTGTATGTTTCTGCAGTGATGGTATAGCCTCTTTTCAAGAATAAATACCATGAAGCCTTGGGGGTGATTGATCCTGGCTGGAGATGATGCACAAGCTATATCGTTAAACCTATATATGTGGCGCGATCGACGGATTCGAGCTCTTAATCTCCTTTTGAGTAGTCGCTAGTACTGGCAAGTGTTGCCTTTAAAGTTTGGGAAAATTGGCTAGAGGATACCGTTATTTTTTGACGTTTGCCAAAACACAGCGTTGGAATGTGTCTTTGCTGAGTACCATTATAATTTCGTGGCACATTTGCCAGGACACACTGCATACCGCAAATGGAAAGTTTGACTAATTTTATTGGGATGACCATCTTATGTCTGGTTTAAACACTTTTTTCTCTAATTCAAATTCACCAAATCTAGCATATGCATATACCGAACATGAATTAGAAACTATACGTAAGTTCACATCAAGTTGGAACATCCAGGCCAAGTCGCCATCCATTGCAGCATGCAGCATCGTGGTTAAGAAAAAAATGTTTTTTCTATCTGAAACATCTTGTATTTTTCAATTAAAATTCTAGACATATTTGCAACAAGGTAAAAAGGTAATCTAAAACGTCAAACTTTCCGTTTTAGGCAGTACAGTGTGTTCTAGCAAGGGTGTTTTAGCAAACGCGGAAAATAACGGTGTCCTCTAGCAAATTTTCTCTTAAAGTTTTCACCTATTGGTGTGTCCATAAAACTTAACCTGTGCTGGTCCAGTTTTTTTGGTGGCTTTTCCGAAAACCCTCAACTTTTTGGAGAGGTCGGTTTCAAAATTTTATAAGACTTTCAAACTAGTTTAGCCTTAACCACTTTAAAAGTCTCATAATTTTTTGAATCGACTTTTCTGGAAAGCTGGGGTAGAACAGCTTCACAGGAAAGCCGCCAAAAGAAAACATAACCTATTGGTGTGGTTGTGAACTCTAGGATTTATTAAAAAAAAATTGAACAAGGGAGAGCACCAAAGGGGCTGGAAGCCTTTCATTATATTAAGACGGAGGAGTTACAAATTTTCACGCTGGACCCTAGAAAAACTGAAATTGCAACTAGATCCACACGCTTTACAAAAAAGACCCTAAAATTATCTAGAAGAAAGCCATCGGGTCCTTCTTCCAAACCACCTCTGCAACTCCTAGGCCTCACGATGGAGGTTGAAGAAGCTCCGGAACTCTTCGCCGGAGAGCTTGAAGGCCTCAATTTGGCCAAGATAATCGGGTGGCATCTTGCTTCCGATTTGGAACTGCAGAAGAAACTAGCTCCACTACTCCTTGGTCGATCATCACCACCGCTCCTCAGATCTCTTCCCCTTCTAGTCACCACCTCTGTGCTCAAGAAGACAAAAGAAATCGAAGAACAACAACAACTCACCACCAGGATCCGCTGAATCTGCTCGAGGAAACCGAGCTCCTTCCTCGGAGCTCCTGCCCGAGATGAGGAAGAGGAACCGAAGAAAATGCAGATGCAGCGAATCCAACAGCTAGTATAACGCCAACTCCAATCAGCGGGAAGCGACTCCGCACATCGACCTTCCTCCTTGCCACCACGGCCGGTCAGGAAGGCCAGAGCAAAGTCTCGCATCCCGCCTCGAATCCTCTCCCCCTCGCCGCCACGGCCGACCAGGACAGGAAGAACGAGGCAGAGCTCCCGCATCTGGAGATAGCTCCTACACCCCACGGCTTTCTTGATGAAGAAGCTCTCCACAACACCCCCCGCAGCCACCGACTCCGCCCACCGGAGCATCACCACGAGAAGCCATAGGAGAAGACATATCGAGATCCAGCCGAGAGGACCTGGAAGCTTCTTCTTCCGGGCAAGACGCCCACACACGGTACGAGGCCGAACCCTACATCTACCACTACTACTAAAACCTAAATCTACACGGCGCCAACCTCCCGCTGCCACTCACCGGCTAGTCCGGCGAGGGAGGCATGGGAGGGGCCCGGGAAGGGAGGGAGACTCTCAAGTGCCTCTCGATTCGTGCAGGGGTCAAAGAACTCACTCACGGGAACAGGATGTATCGCTTTATTAATTTAAAGTCAGGCATTCGAATGACTTTATCAGGAAAACTACTCCATTCGTTTTAAAGTATAATATGATTTAGTTTTTTAAACACATTATCTAGATTATTTAGTGTATAGGTTCACTTATTTTGCTTGATACCAAAATATGTCTAAATTCATAAGCTTAAGAAAAAAGCTAAACCGTTTTATATTTTGGTAACGGAGCGAGTAGGGCTTGAGACGGAGGAGGATATCTAGAATTTCTTGGAAAAAAATAAACGAGTACGAGAGTAGTTAAGTACTGGTGTGCGAGTGCGACCACCGACCACAGAGTACGGACCAGCTGCCTCGGCGGCCGCGTTTCCAGAAATATTGGCGCGCCGCCCGCGCGAGCTCCCATGCCGCGGCTCCACGCGGCGCCCATGCACACCCGCCCCGTCCTCCTGCCTTCGCGTCAATGGATAAGCCCCACTCACTCCTCCCCCGCTCCCGGATCGCCGCGAGTTTCCTTTTGACTTTGCCGCCTCCAGACCCATTCCTCCCGCGTCACAAATGGGGACGAAGGCGAGATCGCCCGTACGGAGTCCCAACGTCGCGGCCTAGCTCGCCGAGCCTCTCCGCAGAAAAGGTACGTACGTGTTCTTGGTGTGCGGATAATGGAGTGCGCTCACTGTGCTCGATGAAATGCCTCTAGGAGAGAGGTAGAGATGTCTTAGTTCTGCCGATCCCTTCTCATGGGTTCTGCCGACCCCCTATGCGCAGGAAGGGGCTGCCGAAATGCCATTGTTTTTCTTGCAGAAAGGAAAATGATTTTTTTTTCATTAGTGTGAAGTATAAACAGTAGGAATTCAATTTCAGTTGATTCTGATGTCTATCTTGTTCGTGTCTTCTTTGCGAGCTCGCGTAGGTAGTAGTAAGTAGATTACGTGTGAACATTCAGATTCAGTATGTGGTACAATACTAGTAGTGTTGGCATCCAGTATAGGTACTAGTTAGAATGATTGCTTTTACAGATGCTTTGGCTGGTGCTATGTCCTTATAAGGACCAACCATGTCGTGTCAACGACACTTCATGCCCCTACCCCTCTCTACTGGTACATGCCAAGACTTGCTGATATGATCCTGTTTTCTAGGCCAGAAGTGAATCAGCAAGAGTGATGTTTTACTCCCTGGAACTTAAATGGAGGACTATTTCTCACGCATCCTAAACCTTGCTTGGCAGTTACGACAGCACTTGACACAATTCATAGGTACCAATTTGAGCATATAATGTTTTGATTGATTTAAATCACCCGGGGATGGGACTCTGCTGATATTTCAGTACACAATGTTGTCTTGTTTCTTTGCCGGGTATGAATCACAGTTGTGTCAGAAAAGAGTTACATTCTTCTTTCAGTGGAGCAAATTTATTTTGGCACTTGATCTCTTTGGTAGATACTAGATATCGTTTAAAGATGTGCTTCAGATGTTTTTTTTTTATGTCAGCATCGTTTCTGTTGAGTTCTTTATCTCTAATTTGTGTGTTTGTATTTATCTTCACAGAAAGGGTAGTGAAAATATTTTTTTCATTAGTATAAAGTATAAACAGTAGGAATTCAGTTTCAGTTGCGTGATGCTATGAATCCTGATGTATATCTTGTTCGTGTCTTCTTTGCGAGCTCGCATAGGTAGTAAATAGATTACGTGTAAACATTCAGATTCAGTTATGTGGTACAATACTAGCAGTGTTGGCATTCTAGTATAGGTACTAGTTAGAATTATTGCTTTTAGAGATGCTTTGCCTGGTGCTATGTCTTTAACTCTTTATAAGGAGCAACCATGTCGTGTCAACGACACCTCATGCCCCTACCGCGCTCTACTGGTACATGCCGACTTCCTGATATGATCCTGTTTTCTAGGCCAGAAGTGAATCGATGTTTACTCCCTGGAACTTAAATGGAGGACTATTTCTCGCGCATCCTAAACCTTGCATGGCAATTACGACAGCACTTGACACAATTCATTGGTACCAAGTTGAGCATATAATGTTCTGATTGATTTAAATCACCCGGGGATGGGACTCTGCTGATATTTCGGTACACAATGTTGTCTTGTTTCTTTGCCGGGCCCGAATCGCCGTTTTGTCAGAAAAGAGTTACGTTCTTCTTTCAGTGGAGCAAATTTATTTTGGCACTTGATTTCTTTGTTAGATACTAGATATCATTTAAAGATGGGCGAGGACATGCAGGGGCCAGGACTGGCCAGAATGTGCTTCAGATGAGATTTTTTTAATGCCAGCATCGTTTCTGTTGAGTTCTCTATCTTTAATTTTGTTTGTTTGTATTTATCTTCACAGAAGATGTGTTTGGGTTCATTAATTGGATTCCTCGAAGTCGTGAAGTCCAATTCTGCGCTTGCAATAGAGGAATATTGCCTGGCACTGAAAGATATATTAATGGACAGAGTTCAGTGTTGTCCATTGGTGATATTACAGAAGAGCCGTCCATTAGTTGTGCTACAGAAGAACAGGCTGCAGATAGGATATCTGACAGTGAGATCACAATTTCCGGCAATGGGTTGTCCATAATTTGTCCAAGGTAATAGTATTCTCGTCATTAATCAGATAAGTTAATGCTTGAAGATTGTAATATTTTTTATGGCGTTAGCTAGCCATGTGGTTTGATCTTGTATCTTGATCCACTTTGCAACTGTTCGTGCTATCAGATCGTATGCCATCTGGTCTTCCTATCTTTTGGGTGGCTTCAGATTGGGACAAAGGCTCGCATTCCATTTGCGAGGTTTTTGCAGTCTCTTGTCAAATGAGATTCATACCAAACTAACCAGGTTAGCTACCGTCTTCTGACTTTCAAATTCTATGTGTTTGCTCTCAATCTTGACTAGGCATCTTGCCGTCCAAATGCTCAAGTCCATCTTGATCCAGTATACTTCTTTAAAGATAGTTCCTAAGCTCTGGTGCATGCTTATAGGTTCTTGCATCGTTTCTGTACAACACTACAGGGATCTTCTCAAGATATAGGATGGTTGCAAAGAACTCATATGTCACTTCACTCAGTTGATGGCACATCTCGCTTTCACGAGCTTTTGCATGATGTCAGGTGAACTGTTTTCCCTGTCCAGCAAAGTATTGGTGTATTGGGTGTAAATGCATAACTATGTTTTGATGCATGTGTACGTTATTCCTGCTTTTAAATATTCTATGAAGTTGTAGCAATCAGTTAATCCCTTCATTCACTTGTACAAGGTGCTGTTTGACTTGGTGCTGTCTCTGAAATTGTGTTGCCATTAATTTCTCTTACTTTTCATAACATCATAATTATGTGGATGTACTTTCAAACATGAATCCACCTTGTCATTCTTATGTTGCAGAACTTGCATATTGTTGGATTAGTTCTTAGTCAAAGCATACTTTTTTAATTTACTGTGGGGCTTTATGAAGATATCAACAAACGGTGGTGCACATTCTGAATTACAATCAACTTTGACAAAAAGTAATGACTCTGAAATGTGCTTAATTTTGCAGAAATGGCATGCATTCTCTGCCTAATACGCTGGTCTACTTGCTCATCCCTGGTGAGACATCTTTCTCAGTTTTGTTAACCTTAATATTGCGTAACTTAAGAGTGACTCGTGTCCTTTATGCAGGTCTTTTTAGCAACCACAGTCCACTTTATTTTCTCACTACTAAAAGATCTTTCTCAAAGATGGGGCTTACTTGCCATATTGCAAAAATTCATAGCGAGGTAATTGACCTCAACAGGCGGCATAAGATCTTTCTAGTTTGTTGACCTAAGTTTATCTTCTCGCGTGATGTCCTATATTTCTTCCCTGTTCTGCATGTGCCTTGAACCAACAAATGTTTGTGTTCTCACAAGTTTGTGTATCTTAGAGTTGGTCCCTGCAGTGTATACCTTACAAGTTTGTGTTTCTTTCTGTTGATGCCTTTACTTACCTTCCATTTTCTACAGGCATCAGTGGAGAAAAATGCAAGGGAACTGAAACTATACATCGAGGAGCTATACTGGGGATCTGGCAAACAGATTTTGCTCCTGGGGCATAGCAAGGGCGGAGTTGATGCGGCAGCAGCACTATCGTTGTACTGGTCCGAGCTCAAGGGTAAGGTAGCTGGCCTAGCGTTGGTTCAGAGCCCGTATGGTGGCACCCCAGTGGCTTCTGACATCCTTCGGGAAGGCCAGATTGCTGACAAGGAGACAAGGAGGATCATGGAACTGATAGTGTGCAGACTAATCAAGGTCCTTACTGTCCTAGCTCATCTGTTAATCCAGAACAAAAATTGCTTGTGTAGCGTTTGTTCCTTCCTATTTCTGTATCTTAACAAGTGGACAACTGCAGGGCGACATGAGAGCCTTGGAGGATCTCACATATGCGAGGAGAAAGGACTTCATTTCCAGGCACAAGCTCCCTGTGGATGAGCTGCCGATTATCTCCTTCCACACCGAGGCCAGCACCGCCCCTACAGTGCTTGCCACACTGACCCGCATCGCCCAGGCTGAGCTCCTCCCGCTGCTTGCACCCTTGCCGCGCTTCTTATCCCAGTACGCGGAATCCTTCTTCGCTTCTCTGAAGCTGCCTGTGGTCATGCCGGTGTCGGCTGCGATGGCTGTCGTTGCGCTCCACCTGCGGCTGCGGTACGGGGAGAGGAGCGACGGGCTGGTGACAAGGCGCGACGCCGAGGTGCCGGGGTCCGTGGTGGTGAGGCCAGAGCGGAGGCTGGACCACGCGTGGCTGGTGTTCTCGACGCTGAGGCGGTACCGCGCCGAAGCTGACGCCACGGAGGTGTGCGAGGCTCTTCTAGCCATGCTTGTCGAGATCGGCAGGAAGAAACGTCGTTTGATTGACCATTTGCCCTGTTGAGCAGATCTTTGCTTCTTGAGTTATCATTTTTTTTCTGCTTGTTTGTTGAACAAGAAGAACTTACTATATATAGTTACAGCAAATGTTACAGGCCTAGTGGAAATTATAGGGAAAATATCTTGGATCGCCCTTTTACGGAATCAACCCTCTCTACATTCACCTGCGGTCCAGGATGGGCGCCTCCTCCAGGGTCAGCAGTTGTAACATGGAGCTTCTACTGCTGCACCTGCGGTCCAGGTTATTTTATGCATGATGCATTTAAACGTAACCTGCGGGTTCGATCTCATTATGAGAGGTCCATCATCATTTCACAATTTAAAATACCAATGGGATCTCATTCTGAATTTCACCTAGTTTTCGCTCTCATTTTGCCTAGAGCATACTATCAGCAGAGATAGAAGTTGCAAGCACGGGTCGATGATCTGTGTTGCAGTTGCAAGCTACTGCTATCTTGTTGAAGCAGTCTTAAATTTATTCTGGGCCAGGTTGTTGTGTTTAGAAAGTCCAGCACATCGTGGTTCAGTATTGGGCGAAAACGAAAAGGATTTTTTTCGAGAGTGGCATGCCATATTTCTGTACTTCCTTCGTGAAATAAGGGAACAGAGCAACACCACCAACTGAGGCTAAGCTACTGTCTAGCATTACAATCAAGAGCTCCTGACGCACACTCCTGCACTAGCTAGAGTCCATAGACTGTATTGGTCTTTGATTTTTTATGCTAGAGTTTGCACCGAAAGTTGTTAGTATTCATGCCAAACACTGCATTCCTATGTTTTCAAAGGGACCAGCAAACCAGGATGGACACAAGCTTCTTCTTTCCTTTCCTGTTAAAGCTCATCCTACCATTAAGCTCTCCAGAAGAAGGTCTGCTTAATGTTGACCCTCGCGGATCTGGCTGGAGTGTCGAGTTCCAGAAGACTCCGCCGGCGAACTCTCATGGATGTATCAAGCCTGGAGATCGTTGGATCGGAAGGTATTCGATCGTGCGTACCTTGTTTTTTCGGCCTTTGGTTTCAGCGGGAGCATGGCGAAGCTCTGCTGTTTGTTCCCACCAAGTGCCATTCATCGAGCCATTGTGAAGTCAGATGCGGAGAATGTCGGGACAACGGAAACATGAGGGCAGCGATGGTGATTTGAGTCTTTGTGGCAACGACAAACTGGCTACGTGATCTGTGACTCGCAGCAACGACTGTTTGTGAGAAGAGACAACACAGGAGGAGTTTCCAGTCTTACCTTGCAGGGTGAAAATCCAAGATCTAGCCTTAACTGGTTATGCCTAGCAATGGCCTAATTGAAGACATTGTTTTGCGAGCGAGGACTTTCTTCAGGGTGAAAACCTATGATCTTTGATCGGGCAACGAAGGCGTTTGTGCACCGTTTCCTTTTTGAAGATGTTGTTATTGGAGTGGAGGACTACTGATGGTGTTAGAGTGTGTTCAGTTGCTGTCACCAAGTAGAACGTAATGGAACCGTTCCGCACCCAGCACATATCCTTGCGTTCAGTTGAGAGAAGGAACAGAACAGAGTCATTCCTCAAAACCAAATATTCGCTCCAGATGCGGAATACGCTCGTACCATCGAATCGGTGGAATCGGCTCGTTCCCTCACCGCTAATCGCCCACACAGAAAAAAACGACCCAAACTCACCCCTCACTGAACCCTATCCCGTACCCCCTCGTCTCACTCCCCCGCTCCCTCACCCATCGTCCCTGCCCTTTCTCTCCTGGCGCGGCACGCAAGGAAGCAGCAGCAGCGGGCGGCGGCAGACGCAAGGAAGCAGCAGGAGCGGGCGGCGCATGCAAGGAAGCAGCAGCGGGCGGCGGACGGTCGGCCAAGCGGGCGGCGGCGGAGGTTGGGCAAGCGGGCGGCGGCAGGGGCAAGCACCAACGCGGGCGGCTGTGCAAGCACATCTCTATCCATATCCATTTTCTGCAAGGTGAGAATGGTTCCTGTTTTGTTTTGCAGCTATTGCTTGTCCAAATCGATTTTTATTTGAGGAAAGCAAAATATGGTCTGAAATTGTAGTTTGTTCTTGAAGTATGTGGTGTTATATGCTGCAGTTTTGTGTATTAGCCATGCAACTGGTCTCTGCGTATTTGTATTGTTTTTATTTATGATTGCATACATGGATTGTAGATGGGCAAAAGGATGGATAAAAGGAAAAAGATGATTAGGGGAGCTGCTGTGTATGTCGCTCTTGCCGCGGTGGCTGTACTTGTTTGATCTATTGTAAGGAAGAGAAGACCACGCATAACTTATGGCCCCATGCATGAAAGAGATATGCAGAGAATTAACTATCTAAACAATAAAATTTGGCAATGTGATGTGACTTGTAGAAATATGTTAAGTTTGAAAGAGCACCTTTCTTTCGGCTATGTGATAAGATCGTGAGTTGCTAGAAAACGGTCCACATCTGTGCGTGGAGCAACAAGTTGTGATGTTCTTGCATACTATTGGACATAACCTTCGGAATAGGGTTGTGGTAACCAATTTTACAAGATCATTTGCGACAATTAGCATCTATTTTAGACGGGTCTTGCATGCCATAGGTGAGCTACGTAATGAATATATCAGGCCACCTTCTTTGGAGACCTGAACAAAAATTGCAGGAAATCATCGGTTTGACCCATATTTTAAGGTATTTCCTCAGACTATTCCTTAGCTCTATAGGATGGAAATTCATGTCAATTAATATTATTCACAATATAGGACTGCATTGGAGCTATTGATGGTACACATGTGCGAGCATCTGTTACCAAAGATGTGGAACATTATTTTCGTGGTAGAAAGACTTTTGCTACTCAAAATGTGATGGCGGCGGTAGATTTTGACCTCCGGTTCACATATGTGTTGGCTGGTTGGGAGGGGACTGCACATGATGCCCTTGTTTTAGTTGATGCAATAGAGTGCGAGAGAGGCCTACAAGTACCACAAGGTAAGAGATAGCCCTAGACAGAGTTGTCCATATATTGTGCAAACCGATGTCAACCATTTTTGTTCTTTTTGTTTAGAAAAATTCTATAGTTGATGCTGGTTATGGAGCCAAGCCTGGTTTTTTACCACCTTTTCGGCAAACAAGATACCATGGACAGCAACTCAGTCCAAAACGAAAAGGAGCTATTCAACCTTAGGCACTCGTCTCTACGGGTGACGGTAGAGCGAGCTTTTGGATCCCTCAAGAGGAGGTTCAAATTTTTGGATGATGCCAAACCATTCTTTACTTTTCCGGTGCAAGTTGACATTGTTGTGGTTTGTTGCATTCTTCATAACTACGCACTATCTCAAGGGATTGATGAATTTATTACACCGAAGGTTACTTGGACAACCCAACCAATCCGGACACAAAGGCAACAAGTAAGAGACCATAGGGATACGCTAGATCGTAGGCAACAAATTGCTAACCAAATGTGGGCGGATAGGCAGATCTTGTATGGAAATTAATGGCTGGGCATATTGTACCATTGTTATGTATTTGAACCATGTATTTGTACTCTTTATCATGTTATTGTTGCACTTATGTAATGGCTGGACATATTGTATCAATTTTATCTATTGAAACCATGTTTGTGATGCTCTTTTTCCTGTTTTTTGTATCATTTACATGGCTGGACAGAACTGTGCAATTTTCTTTTATTGAAACCATGTTTGTGATACTCTTTTTCCTGTTTTTGTATCATTTACATGGCTGGACAGAAATGGTCAGTTTTCTTTTATTGAAACCATGTTTGTGATGCTCTAATCTATGTTTTTGTATCATTTTCATGGCTGGACAGAAATGGACAATGTTGAAGTCATCGCTAGTGCTACAACTGCTGCAACTGGTGCACGTGGGAGCAATGGTAAGAGTGGGGTGGTTGTGTGGACCAATTCCATGTCCACCATGATTCTAGGCTTTTTGGCCGACCTTGTGGCTAGTGGTGCTAGAACTTCAAGTGGATTCAAGAGTGTGCATCACAACCAGTGTGCTCAGGCATTGAATGGACATTTCAAGCTCTCTTTAACCGGAGATCAGTGCAGCAACCACCTTAAGAAGTGGAGGAAGATGTGGGGGAGGATAGTCCACTTGAAGAATTTAAGTGGGGCTCTATGGGATGAGGATACATGCACCATTAGGCTCAGCGATGAACACTACGCGGGCCATTGCAATGTAAGATTGTTACATGACCTCTTGCAAATTTTATCTCCAATTTATGATGACCACTTGCACTACTTGTGTCTAATTTATGCTACTCACTTGAGACATTTTGGTAGGCTTTCAAAGATGATGCTCCCTACCTGAATACCCCCATTGAACATTATCGTGCTATGGAGACAATATTTGGATCAACTACGACAACGGGAAAATATGCCAAGTCAGGGAATGATGTACTATCTGTTGATCAAGAAGAAGAGGAAAGTGAGGTGAACTTGTCACCAAATGTGGGTGAGTCTTCCTCCAAAGTACCACCAAAAAAGAAGGCTAAGGTTGTGAAAATTGAAGATGAACCACTACTGACCACTCTCAAAGATGGATTCAAAATGATGGCTGAAGCTCTTGTGAAGTCTGGTGGAGATGATGATGCTGTGCCAGATGGCTTGTGGGATACTTTGGTTGCAATTCAGGGATTCGACGAGGCTCATATTGCTCACTACTATGCTCATCTGGTTGACACTCCGAAGACAGCAAAAGCATTCATGACGCTGAGCCTTGCCAACAAGTTGGTTTGGGTTACTAGGTATGTGGAGAAGACCTTCGGAGTGCTCTACAATCTGAATTGATTGGATGAACTTGACATGGCTACTATGTTATGAACTTGACATGGTTAATGGACCGTAAGTCTGTAAACGTACTTGAACTATGTTCTTTTGGATGGTTTGTATGCCATTAGACGTACATTACTGGACTGTAATGTATTGCAACTGTTTGGTGCCCGTATGGTTCTATGGATTTAAAACTGAGTTATGCTTGCTGTCATTTTTGCTATGATTGTGATTGAATATTTGATATTGTATATTGTCCAAAATATAAACGGAATGCTGCCGAAATTTTGATTGTGAACAACATATTTTGCATATGCGGAGGTAATCTCACCATGCATGTGAAAGAGGTGAGCTGAATCAAAATCATGCCATTCCGTTCTACTTTTTTTGTCCAAACTAAACACTGGGTGGAACCATTCCATTTCACCTTTTTGTCCTAACTAAACACAAGAATGAAACCGACCCATTCTAGTAGAATGGAACCATTCCATTCCGTTCCACTTCGTTCCCGAAGCGAACACACCCTTAGTGTCGTTGCTGTGAGGAATAGTTCTCTGTAGCGAGACTTTTTTTTTGTATTTTTTTTCTAGGTTGTGTGCATCCGTAAGATCGCTAGGACATGCGTCGTTGCAGAGGCTGGGTGTAATTGATATCCTTATAATATTAATATATACTCATTAAAAAAACCATTAGGCTCTCCAGTTTGTCTTCAATTAATGTGGAGGATGCAACAGAAATGTTCAGAATTAGTAGGAAACTGTGCCCATACTTGTCTTGCATAGACGCATTGTGTGAAAAGGTCACAGAGTCCTCTTCCTGGTGACAAATGAAACATGTCGAAGATTTTTGCACTTTCTCCAAGAGGGGCACCATTCCTCCAAATGCAGCTTGGCTCATCAAATTTTATTCGAACCATAATGCAATGCTCTGTAAGTGGATTTGGCAAGAGTATTACTACGACAGGGCCAGGGCCAGCTGAACTGATCAGGTTCGTTGTTTAGCTCTACTCCGCAGATAGCAACCCAGAGTTTCACACATTGGAGTAGCCTCTCCAGTTAACTCGGCTGTGATATCAGAGACCCACATGTGCTTCTGCAGTCAGTAGCGGATCCAAGAATTATTCGAAGCCTAGGCAAACAGTGTATTTTAAAGATAACGGTACTACTTTTTAATAAAATTATTATTAAATTAGGCTTGGCGGCCAACCCAAGCCTGGGCATGTGCCCGGGTTTAGGGATGGTTGGGTCTGCCTATGCCTACAGTGCACTTGCGACCGTTCTTGAGTCGCGGTTCATAGTGCCGACCACGGCCTGAACAAGTGGCCCTATATCCATTGTCGATTCATCATGAAGCCATCTGTCCTTCCATAAGAGCGTGCATAATCCTCTGAACAGAACGTGTGTAACACATTGCCTGCTACATTTGCAGCGAGCACGGGGATGGCAATGACTGTGATATCTGTTGGCCATGTGTCTCCACATGGAGGTGTGTTGGCAGACCAACATCAGCCCGTAAAAGTTCAACACGTTTCATCCGTTGATCGATGTTTGTATCCAACGGCTGAGGTGCTCCTTGGGAGAGGAGTAGAAAAGAAAACCCTTGTCACCCTTGGTGGTTGTGTGTGTGCGTGGGACACTCAATCAAAGTATGAGCTGAGCAAAAGAGAAGGTGTGAGAACACACAAGAACACCACAACCTAGTGAGAAGAGAGGAAGAAAGAGAGATGGTTTCTGTCCAGATTTCTGAGATCTGACCGGTCTGTCTTTAAGCTGGTGTTTGGAGGCTCAATCATGCTTGGATTAGCTCCAAACTTCGTGAGATTGTTCCTTGCTTTGATTACTTCGAGCTGGTTAGCTGGTTTGATATTTGGGTCAGTGTAGCATCAGATTTGAAAACGGTTTATTCAGTTCGGATTGCTGCAGTTTTACACGGAGCAGTTTTGGTAGACGAACAGATTGGGTAGGAAAACGGTGTCTGATTAAGCTGAAATTTGGCATGTATGTTGGGAACTCGTATATCAGCTTGTCTACCAAGTTTGGTGCTGATTGGATATGCAGTTTAAGAGCAGTTTGCTGATTGCCGAAAAGGACCGAAACTGAGATACTCTGCTTTGCTGTAATTTTTCTCTCAAGTGGTTGTTGTTGTTGCCAGTTGGCAACATGCCGAGTGTGTTGTATATATCTAGATGTTTTAGAGAAGACTATGTACCCAAGTTGATCATAGTGAAGCTCGTGTAGACTGGTTGGCCCGCACCCATGATTTTTTTCCTCCTCACCTTGAGGAGGTTTTTCCACGTAAATCCTTGTATCACCTGTGCGTTTGCTCGTTGTTTTATTTCCGTTGCATATCTGTTGATTGAAGCTATCCTCGGGGTTCACCGCAAGCGTCGGGGTTGTGTATCTTTCCCTAACAATATCCTCGAGCGAAGTTCCATGCTTGCCATCATCGTTGTCGGGGGCCAGCTCGGAGACCATGCCGTTGGTCGTAGATGTGGAAGGTGGCGATGATGACATGGATACCCGCAGTAGGAGCGTTGACCACGACGATAGCTTGGACCAGCAATATGTCGAATAGAGCGTGGGCACTACAATCATGGTGTCGGTGGCTACATCGACTAGTGACTCGTCGATGATGGGGACCGCAGCTGGGGGCTTAGCCAGTCCTACCGACGCGGTGACGAGCTCGGTCGTGCTAGCGCTCGCATGTACCGCTGTATGGACACGATTGGCGCATATAGTGGTGTCGACTACGGAAATTGGAGTTGTCGTGGTCGGCTGCAAAAAATTCAGTTGCATATCATAGAAAAGCATTGAGTAGGTCGTGGAAAATACGATTGTTTTTGGCCTCTCGCTCATCCAGCTATGCCTTGAGCTCGGGATTCATGGTGAGTTGTGGGGTAGGAAAAATGAGACGAAATTGGGGGAGGATGGTCAAGTCGGTGTCTTCTG
Organism: Avena longiglumis; assembly: GCA_030063025.1. Classification (NCBI taxonomy): domain Eukaryota; kingdom Viridiplantae; phylum Streptophyta; class Magnoliopsida; order Poales; family Poaceae; genus Avena; species Avena longiglumis. The sequence continues at coordinate 569,278,497 of CP125974.1, forward strand.
GGAGAAATCTACCACGCCCCAGCGCGACCGTCAGCCATTGGACAGCCTCCTCCAGCACCTTGGAGTGGGGCCACACACTGCCACTTCCGCTAGGAGTGGAGCAAGAGTTGCTGCTACTGTCGGACTCAGTAGTTGTAGCTTCGCTGCTACTCCTAGAAGACACCACACGGTGACCCAGTTAACCAAATGGATTTGTGTTGCGTTGGCGGGCCCCGGTGACCTTTCCACTTTGTTGGGACAACGCGACGGACGATCCATGCCGCCGCTACATACCCTACACTTGCCCCTCTTCATAGTAGGTAGCATGCCCCAAACACATGGAACGCCAGGGGCGGAGCTGCGGACCGTGCTACCGGGGGGTTGTAGCACCGATCCAGCAAAGTTACACAAGGGATTAGAATAAGTAGTTCAGGCCATCAGCACCGTGGCTCACTGAAACCTGCATGCATGCATGCTGTGTTGCAAGAGTCATAGACGCAGGAGAAAGCGCGGCCGCTCCATGCTTCATGTTTGCTTCCGGTGCTTCTCTTGCTCTCCTCCAAAACATCTAAAAATAAATTTGAAATAACCATATTTACCAATTTTTCCATTAAGGTGGTGTCTCAGGCTCTCAGCTAAAGCAATTTCCACATAGCGCACATGTCCATGGTTCCATTTTCTGTCCCTCTCCGCTGCTCAGCTCGCTTCTACTACTCCTTTTCCTCGTTGTCCATGTATGAAATTTCTTATCTATTTTTGATCTCCTCTGACCCGTGAGTAATTTATCTATTTCTATTTTTTAGATTATTTATATTAGTCGTGGTAATGAATTTTTAATGTGCTTTATTTTAGTTGCAAGCTATGATTTTTGCACTCAAGTAGGTAGCACATGTCTTGCTCCGTTTCTAGCTCCGCCATTGTGGAAGGCGGCGTGCTACAATGGCGGTTTAACAGTGGGAAATAAGTTCTGGTCCTATACTTGGGAAGAAACAATATATCCAATAGCCGTAGTGTCTGCTTTATACTAAGCTCTTATACCTCTTTAAAACTCACTTTCTCCATTCCAATGGACGTGACGTTTTTGTTTTGTCTGTTTTAAATTCGATCAACGATTTAACCTACAATGCATGTGTTACTTGTAATAAGAACTATACAAAAAAACTACTTTCTTCAAATATGAATCCAATGATATAACTTTTATGACATATAACCCATGTTTTGTTGCCCAAATTAATGGTCAAACATTGACTTCAAAAACGTGTGTTCCACCTAAATATGGACATTGGGAGCATATTTTAGCATGGTACAAATCTTAACGACATTAAAATTATATTACCTATTTTTCTAAATATGGTTGTTGTGTCATTTGTTGTTTTACAATTATAATTTATATCAAAGTGTCTTTTGTGTACTATTATTTCCTTCATAAATTAAGTTTTACCATTGCATAAACTATATATTGCATACTTATTTATGATATTTATAGTAGAGAACTCTAAAACATATGGTCTTCAAATATGCGAGTAGTGGTTATTAGGGACTAGGTAAGTGCATGTACAGAGACTTCCAGAATATTAAATAAGTTGGTGACATAATCCCTTACCAGTTTTTTCGGGGTCGTCTTGTGTATTATAGAGGATGTTAGTGACAAATTGATAATGTGTGCATAGTTTTTACTCCCTTTGATCCGAATTATTTGACGTGAATTTGTCTAGATACACATGTATTTAGACGTGTTTTAATATAGAGATATACGCGAATAGAAAAATCTGCAACATCTAAAGACAAAGGGAGTACTTTGTATCTAACTAGCATTAGTAATAGCAACCATCGTAATAAAAAAATGCAATGAAATCTACTACTTTTGCTATTGATATGTTAAGATGTGATGCAATTGGTGTCATCTTCTCTAAATATGCGCTCCTCACATTTTCCGAAAGAAAAATTTGTGCACCAAATTAAACATGAAAACCTAGTAAACATATATTTTTGTACAAACTCCAGGACTTTATCGGAGCATGACTAGCATCCTAACTACTACATCCGGTCTAGTTTATTAGACACACGTATTTAAAAAAATCTTTGACCATTAATTTTGATCAATAAAATATGCAATATATGTTCTAAAAAATATATCATTAAAAACTATTTTTAAAAATAAATTCAATATTATAATTTTTATTATATATTATGTAAAATTTGTTGACCAAAATTAATGGTTAAAATGTTCTTAAACTACGTACATGACTAATAAACCGGACCGGAGGGAATAGTCTAAGCTCAAGAAAATGGTAGTTGTCCTAACATTGGTTCACAGCCCATTGGTGGAGACCCGGAGGCTTCTCACATCCTCGGGAAGCCCAGATTGTGGCAAGGAGACAACGAGGATCATGAAAATGATAATGTGCATATAGACTAAGCAAGGTCCTTACTATTCCGGTTTATGTGTTAATCAAGAACATGGATTGCTTGTATAGGTTTGTTCTATCCCGTTCTACTATATATATCTTAACCGGTGGGTGACACGAGAGCTTTGTAGGATCCCACATATGCCAGGAGAAAAGGCTTTATTTTCAGGCACGACGGTATAGCCCTGGTCTGGTACACTGGTGGAAACGAGGCCTCTAATACCGTTTTTAGAGGCCTCTAACACCGGTTTTGGAACCGCTGTTGGGGGTTCGGTGTTAGAGGGCCCTCCTTTAACAGCGGTTCTTGTACGAACCGGTGTTAAAGGGTGGCGCACGTGGGGCTGCCGCAGCACTCAGCCCCCCTCCCCCTTAACACCGGTTCGTAACATGAACCGGTAGGTTATGTGCCGTGGCAGGAAAAAGAGATAAATCTCTGCCGCGGCAGGAAAACAGTCTAAATCTGCAGCGGCGAGTTACGCGTCGCCCGTTACAGGCGTATTTACGCGCGGCGGAGGCGGGGAGGAGGAATCGATCGGGAGCGGTATACACATACATCGTCGTCGGTACATACGAGTACATGAATAATTAAGCAACTATTATTATACACAAACATCGCCATTGTGTGGTATTCTCCGTAAACGTTGAAGCATCAAGTACAAGACCAACACGTTCAAGCATATATATAACGTTCATTTTGGTGGATATCTAAAGAGTTCTCCGCCAGGCGTGACGACCTCATCAAGTATGAACCCCGCCAATTCCTCTTGAATGGCTCGTATGCGGTCAAATGGTAGGAGTTGGTCCCGCATCCGTTCGATCTAAATATATATGAAGAATGGGGTCAATATATATATATATATATATATATATATATATAAGAATAAAACTCAATACAATTGATGGTAATAAAATAATATTGTGTACTTTGTTTACTTACTCTAAGTTGTTCTAGTGCGGCTTGGCCCATCGCACATATCGTGTTGCGAATGAACTCGCAAACATAGTATCCACATAAGTTATTGTCGGGTGCCTGATGCGCGCACTTTACGAGAATAGAGAGTTCAATTAAAATAATAATCAATAAAACATGATATAATGGAATTGAAAGCAGAATCAAAGAGATACGCAGATCTAGCTAGCTAGTATTACTTACATTTTGGTCTATAAATTTTAGTTCTTCTGACCATTCACCCACAGCCCTGCCCGTGAACCTTTTCCAAACCCTGTCCAGCAAAAAAATGGATAAAGGAGTAATTAATTACTTGTTGTCACAAAAGTTGCCGATCTAGTGCGATAATATGATTGAAATTGCCTCTGGAGCATCTCTTTAAAGTCTGCCCATAGCTCTTGGTCTTTTCGTAACGAGTCCATGACAAGGACTTTTCCTGAGTCAGGTTGAATGACTAGCAGAATAAAGTGGAACCTACGCACGCATAACTCATCATCAATTACACTTAACATCGAGTAAGACGAAACAAAATGTGTATAAGAGAGGGTAACACTCACGAGAAGTTGTAAGGCAATAGTATTTCCCTTTTGGTTTGTTGTCTCAGTAAAGACGTTAGCAAGAAATCTTCTATTTGCCCGGGTTTGAGTTTTACCACTTGTTCATGAACTCTATTTGGGTCAACGAACCCAATGTCAAAAGGGCCTCCTTTCATGCATTCCATAACCTTTTTTCGGCATAATAGTGTATATATACATATATGGTGAGCATATATATATATATACATGCAATTAATGAATTGAATGAGATGAGATAGAAATTACAGAAATAGTACTTACACACAATAAAGGCTGATGGAAGCTTTGTCGAGTTCCTTCTGATTGAATAGAAAATGCAAGTCTTGAATGTTGAAGCTGATCTCGTCGTCTCCGCACAAGAAAATCTGATCTCTTATATGAGTCGTAATCCATTCTTCCTTTCTCGTCTTGTAGAAATCAAGGTACCACTTGTGCAATCTTCGCATCTTTGTTGGTAGATTCTTGAGCTCCTCTTTTTTCACGAGATTCTTCCCGTACTTCCATGGCTGTATGGGGTTTGCATCGCCTTTGGGAAAGTTGTCTCCCATGATGTTCAAGTATGCAATGTAAGTCATCCCCATCTCATTGGCCTTTCTTTGTAGCTCTGCCTCGTAATCATTTACAGGAGGAGCATTCCGTGTGTCGAACACTTGGAGCGGGGCGCATGATTGGTTTTCCTGCTCTCCGAGCATGGGAACTGTTTTCTGCGGTGCCGCACGACTGCTACTTTCAGTCTCCCTCCGCCTTGCATCCCCCTTCAAAATCTGGCGCTCGTAGTCCGGCACAAGTGGGGTTTCAGGTTTGAAAAGATTATTGTAAAACTTCTCCACCACCACCGGATCTAGTTTCTCCTTTGGCTCGGCCCTTCTAGGTGCAAAGAATTTATTGACCTCTTCTTCCGAGATCCTATTGGTCTCCTCGTCGCTGCGATTCCACGGTAAAACCGGCAATGGCTTGGCGGAAGGCTGCGGGACGTAGTTTCTTGAACTCTTTGGCGTACGGTTTCCTGCAGATTTCTTCGTGGCAGTGCTAGTGATGCTCTTTGTGGCAGTGCTCTTCCACTTACGCTGAGGACATGGATGAAGCGCCGGAGATGGCTGACGCGCAGGAGATGGCTGGCGCGCCGAAGATGGCTAACGCGTAGGAGATGGCTGGCGCGCCGGAGATGGCTGCCGCGCAGGAGATGGATGAAGCGCCGGAGACAACAGGGGAGTATTCTGATGACTTGAGGCGGTGAGGCTCGGGCTATTGACGCGGAGACGGCGGGGGTGCCAGTGGCCTCCAATTTGGAATCACGGTGTGTTCCTTCTTCCAAAGAATGGTTTTTCACTGCAAATTTGAGTTGAGTTTCCCCTTCACCTGTAGCATGGTCAAGTTGTGCTTCCTCATATTCCTTCACAACCTCATCCGCCCCGACAATATCATAGCCATCTGGAATCGGTCGGTAGTGGTAAGTTCCACCAGCTACAGGAGGTAAGGCATAGCCGACCGCCACCTTAATGGATAAGCCCATTAATCTCACATGCAGCTCGGCGTGTTCGCTCTCCGTGATCTCATCCACGGGGTATCAAGGACCCGCCATTTCAAGCGTGGGCTACACGTTCTCCGTGGAAGCCACACTGCTTTTTCGCGCAGAGTCTGGGCCACTGGCAGCTTCCAATGCAGGCACTTCGTGCCGCTGAGATGGACCGGTAGCTTGCTAGCTCTTTTGTGCATTCACTTGCGTCTGCAGTGCCACAAGTGCATGTTCTATCTGTGTCATCCATTCTATACGCTCTTTTTCTTTTCTGCCGCGCTATCTGTAAGAGTCGCCCCACTCGGCAAACCCATCCTTCCACGTCATACCGCCTGTGCCTCGTGCAAGTCCAGGGTGTTCTTTTTTACCGATGGCGCGTGTGAGCTGGTCATTCTCTCTGTCGGGATGGAAGGTCCTGGCGGCTGCTTCCTCGTATGCCGTGATGAGTTCAGTGACGGGTTTGGCAAGGAGGGTTGGGAAGATACACATTCCCGTTTCTGGGTCCAACTTTGCCTCGATTCCGTAGAACCAAGTCTTTGTACGTAGGTCCCACCCATGTGTCTGGGGTGTGATCCCTCTATCGCGCAGGGCCTTCTCAGCTTCCTCCCACTTAGGCCTCTGAGATATGTAGCCACCTGACCCCGTCCTCTGTTGATATTTCTTCTTCTGGGAATTTAGCGTATTGGTTTCTGACCTCTTTGTAGCTATAGCACCTTTCTTGTATACCACAAATTCGGGCCAGTGAGGTATTATCTTCGCATAATATGCGTCTTCGAAATCTGGAGTCTCACGAGCTTTGACAAATTTGTTCAATTTTGTCTTCCAGTTGCGGAAAGCGTCATCCATCTTCTTTAGAGTCCACTCTTTGACCTTTTCCTTTATAACCGGTTTATTTTCATCATCCTCTGGCGGAAGGGTGAAATTTACCAACAGTGAATTCCAAAGCGTTTCTTTGGATCTTTCATCGACAAAGGTATCGTCGCCCTTCTTTGGATTATTCCAATATTCAATTATGATTGGGATTTGGTCCCTAACAAGAACTCCAGCCTGACGTACAAATTTGTCTGCGGCCTTCTTGGGCTCCATCGGCTTGCCATCATCACAGACTGGTTCGATCGTGAACTTTGCACGATCTTTCAACCGATGGCTCGCGCCTCGCTTGCTCTTTTTCGTAGAAGTAGATTGTTGCTGGCTGGTCGATCCGGAGGTCTAAAAAAAGAAAGAAGCGTTAATTAATACATGTACATATATATACAAATCAATCGGTGCAAGTTGGCAGAGGCTTAATTCATGCATATACCTCGACGAACTTTGCAATCACTAAAGTGCGTTCACCGGAGTCGTCATCTTCTCCATGACCACTTGAGCTGTCATCATGTCCCTCCAAGTTCAGATATTGTGAGGTGTCCTCGTGGATCATGTTCTCCATTATTTCTTCCTCTTCAAGGTTTCTACTGAGTGGATCCATAGTTTCCAAAACAATAATATTATCACACAAATATCAGTAATACATCTATTGAAATGCTCAAGCAAGGATGATGATATGACAGGTTAAAAGTATTGAAATGTAACCCTAATACATGCTTGGTCATTTCAAACCCTAATTCGGAGAAACCCCGGATTCATATGAGAGGGTACATTTACTTATTCTAATTAAATTTTCTTGAAAGTTGATTAACATAGCATAGTTATTATAATGCTATATTGACAACGAGAGGTGACGGCGCTAGGGCGAGAGCGGGGCCGGGATGCGTGGGGGTGTGCGTTCGAACCAGCACTACCTAAAATGGGCGAATCACCCTCGACGCGTGTGTAGGCTCAGCAAGGACAGATGAGGTCAGGGTCGACGGCATAATGGTGGCGGTGGTCGTCGGCGTGGCACATATACAATACACATACAATACAATATACATATATGCATACACATACGCATACAAATATACATACACATATGCCACTTGTTCTACTGAATTCAATGGTATTTTATTTGCAAATTTTGGCCCAGTGGTATTTTATTTGCGATTCTCCGGTACCCCTTCGGTCTGGAAACATACGACCCCGCGACGGAGCGCCTCTCTACCGTCCGCCCTCGACCCCACAACCACGCACAGCCCGCGCCCCTACGCCACCGGCTGCCCGATGTCGGCCCGCCGACATCGTGATGGAGCGCCGCCCGCACGAAGACGAGCACCTGCACAAATAAGAGGAAAATTTTCCTCTGGCACGGCGAGCTCCGTCGGTATCGAAAATGGGGCTGGCGAGGAGGGCGGCTGGCCTGGCCAAGCTCTCGGCCATGGCGGGCGACAGTGACTGGGGAGGAGGGGCGGACGGCTAGGCCAAGGCCTCGGCCTTGGAGGAGGGCGGGCGAAAGTGACAGACTGGGGAGGAGCGGCGGTTATACTAGTGACCCTCATCTCCTAGCGACGGCGATGGCGAGGGCGCGCGATATACGAGATCGAGGGGTAGGGGGCAGATAGGGCGTGGACATACGGTGAGGGCATGGAACGACCTGACGACGGCGCTCCCGCGGGATGGAGACAACGACATCGAGGGCGTACGTGGACGGCGACGGCTGGACGGCGATGGCTCGCGCGTGCTTGATCGATCTGGCTGGGGGGCGACGGCGCTCCCGCGGGATGGCGACGGCGAGGGCGGCGACGGCGAGGGCTGGACGGCGACGGCTCTCCTCTGCTTTCCTCTACGCGCGCTTTCGATTTGGCTGGGGGGAAGAAGGAAGAGGAAGGCGCGCGTTATAACCCCCCCTTTAACACCGGTTCGTGGCTAGAACCGGTGTTAAAGGGGGGAGAATTCGTTTCGCGCCCGCACCCCCCCTTTAACACCGGTTCCAGCCACGAACCGGTGTTAAAGGGGGGTGTGTGAGCGCACGAAATGAAATAAATGCGCCCCCTTTAACACCGATTCGTGGCTAGAAACGGTGTTAAAGGGGGGCATTTATTTCGTACATTAAAGGGGTGGGGGCATTTTTAATTCAGAAAATAGGATAGAATTTAGAAAATTCATATCTTTTTCATTTCAACTGAGAAAAATATGAATAATATATCATAATTTTCAGAAAAATAAGATCTATCCATTCATATAAAACCATTTTATAGTTACTGTAGATGAAATTTTTCAAAATGATTAAAACACTTACATATAAATTTTGATTATTCAATTAAAACAAAAATAAAATAGTCAAACCCTAAAACTTTGAACATAAGAAATATTAAGCATCTAAAAAGGAATCTAACCCTATTTTATTAGAGCAAATCATATTTTATTTTGTATTAACATTTTTGAATTGTTTGGATATTTAAATGCCGCATCTTTTGTATACTTTGGAATCTGACAAAACCTCGCTAAACTTGCATTGGATTTTTGATAAAATAGCATATTGTGAACCTAAAAATGATTTTTGTAAAAATCATGAGCATCATATCATGTACCTGTAGTTCATATCTGACCCACTTCCTACCGATTCGGCAGAAATTTGTCTTTTTCACCAGAGGTGGACGGAAAGGTTTCAGATCCTCTGTTGGTACATTGTCCATATAAGGTGGTATAGTATTTTTTGTAAAATGTGGTGGTAGTTTTTTGAATTAGCCATTTGGTGGTTGCTTCACAAAACCGTCCGTTTTTTATGCTCGGAAAATGGAAAATGCCTTTTTGGTGCGACAAAAAGGAAAACTTCCTCTTGCAACATTGTTTGCCATCCTATGATGCACATGTATGCACAATATGGCCACATTATCACAAACTATGCCTTGATTCTAGCCATAACATTGGTCATTTGACCCGAAAGCCAAGAAACCTCGAATGAGATAGGTCATTTTGTGAAGGTTTTTTTTTGAGACATAATCAATATACCAAGTTTGGTATTTTTATTATGATAGAACTGAAATTAAAGTACATAATGCACCTAACAGTAAGTTACGTAAAGCACGACTAAAATTTAAGATACATAAAAGAATTGAAAATTAAGATACATGGCCAAATTAAGTCACAATCGGCCGAACTTGTTTTGGAATGTTGGAGTGATTCAGTCATGCTCCTGCCTACACCTGTAATACTCGCCACTGTAGTCGTCGTACTCGCCGCGGCCGTCGTCGCTGTCGTCGTCGGGGTCGCCGTAATTGAACCTTGAAGGCTGAGTACGCGTGGGCTGGACTTGAGGGTAGCGCAGATGGGGGTTAGAGTCGGCGGCAGTGTCGTAGGCAATGGCGCTCTGGAGAGCCCGACCGAGCCACCACAGCCGACGGCTGGCCTCGTTGAAGTTCGAAGGAGGTGGGCCGTCCTCCTCGTGTCTAGCGAGCGCCCTCGCACGCCGATCTCCGAAGAAGGCTTCCCAAGTAGGGAAATAGTCGGGATGCCATCTGGGATTCCTCCGCTGCTTCGGCGTGAGCTCGAAGTAGTAGTGGTTCGTGATGGGCATTCGGCGCGCCACACCTAGAGGGACAGGAGGAACCGGCACACCTCCGGCGCTCAGCATCCAGCCGACGGGGATATAGTAGCCGGGCGGGCATGGGTAGTTCAAGGCGCAAAGCGCCTCCGCCTCCCTGGGGGTTAGTGCTACGATGGAAGCCATGGGAAAGAGTGATGAGGTTGAAGATATGAGTCTAGAGATGTGCAATGACAATGGAGGCCAACCCTACATATATATATAGTGAAAAATGGCTGGAGGGAAGAACTGGCGGGAAAAACTGGCAGGAAGAAAAATGGCAGGAAGAAAAATGGCGGGAAGAAAAATGGCGGAAAGAAATGGCAGGAAGAAAAATGGCTCATTTAATACATATACTGTTAACAGAAGAAATATGACATTAATTTCCATGTTGAGATACATATGTGTGCCAAAAATGGCTCAATTAATACATATAGTCAATCTTATGATCGCGTCGGCCGTAACCATGGAGTATCAGCACCGTTTAACAGGATGGTTGGGTCAGTCTTCACTCTGAAGGGCGGAATTTCATCAAACTTATTATAATCTTCTGACATGTCTGTCTTGTCCTCCACTCCCACGATGTTTCTTTTCCCTGAAAGAACTATGTGACGCTTTGGCTCATCGTGTGATGTATCTGTTTGCTTATTTTTTCTTTTTTTTTGGTTTGGTAGACATGTCCTTCACATAGAAAACCTGAGCCACATGATTGGCTAACACGAATGGTTCGTCTAAGTTCTTGTCTACCTTCATAAGATTGTTGAGATCCACTGTTGTCATTCCGTACTTCTTGTTTACCTCAACCCCTCCTCCTGTTAGCTTGACCCATTTGCATCAAAACAAGGGGACCTTAAAATTAGGTCCATAGTCAAGTTCCCATATCTCCTCTATGAACCCATAATACGTGGTCTTTTGCCCATTGTCTTCTGTTGCATAGAAGCGGACACCACTGTTTTGGTTGGTGCTCTTTTTATCTTGGCCTATCATGTAAAATGTATTCCCATTTATCTCGTACCCTTGGAAATTACATACAGTCGAAGATGGTGTCATGGCCAACAAGTACAGCTGATCCCCAACAGTGGTGTTATTCGTGAGAAGTCTTTGCAGCCAGCCGCCAAAACTCGCCATGTGTTCACTTATAATCCATTCATCAGACTGCCCCGGGTGTTTGAGGGGTATTAAATTCTTGTGTTCATTGATATACGGGGCAACCAAGATACATCTTTGTAAAACCGTGTAATGTGCTTGATTGAGAGAATGCCCGTCCCTACATATCATTGATTTACATCCTAGGGTGCCTTTTCCATGCAGTCTCCCCTCATGTCGTGATTCTGGAACACCAATCGCCTTAAGGTCAGGAATAAAATCAACACAGAACTCAATGACCTCCTCTATTACATAGCCCTTGGAGATGCTTCCTTCTGGCCTAGGACGGTTATGAACATATTTCTTTAAGACTCCCATGTACCTCTCAAAGGGGAACATATTGTGTAGAAATACAGGACAGATAATGGCAATCTCTTCTACTAGGTGAACCAGGAGATGTGTCATAATATTGAAGAAGGATGGTAGGAACACCAACTCAAAGCTGACAAGACATTGGGCCACATCTGTCTGTAACCCTGGTAGGCTTTCTGGATCGATTACCTTCTGAGATATTACATTGAGGAATGCATGTAGCTTCACAATGGGTACTCGAATATTTTCAGGTAGAATACCCCTCAATGCAATCGGAAGCAATTGCGTCATAATCACATGGCAGTCATGAGACTTCAAGTTTTGGGAATTTTTTCTCTGCCATATTTATTATCCCCTTTATATTTGACGAGAAGCCAGACGGGACCTTGATACTGCTCAGGCATTCAAAAAAGATTTCCTTCTCTGCTTTGGTAAGAGCGTAGCTGGCAGGAGTTCAGTGGCATCGTTTACCCTTCTCGTTCTCAGGATGCATAGGCTCTTCAGGGTCTTTCATACGTTTTTTTTTTGAAAATGTGTTGTGTATTAATCAGGTAATAATGTTTTGGTTACAATCATCCAAGGCTGCTTTCGACACGCAGGTCGGCACTGCACCTTGTAAAACACCACCACACAACACACTATGGCTTAACTGGCAAAGGCCATGAGCCAATCTATTACATGATCTATTAATTTTTGAAATAACTTTTTGTCGATCATGAGGCTTCAACAAATTAAATTCCTTCGCTATCAGACAGACTTTTGACCGATCGCAACTATTATCTTTAAATGACTCCAGAATGGATACACAATCTATATCCTGCCGTGCTTCGGGTGTATCTTTTGTCTTCCCATACACTCCTAGGAAGCCTAGAAGGTTCACGCAAACATTCTTCGTCATGTGCATCACGTCGATTGAAGAGCGAACCTCTAAGACTTTCCAATAGGGTAGGTCCCAAAATATAGATTGCTTCTTCCACATGGGCGCGTGTCCGGCATCGTCATTCGGAACAAATAGACTGCCATGACCTTTTCCAAAGATTACTTCTAGGTCCTTGAACATACCAAATACCTCCTCACCGGTTCGGAGGATAGGCTTCCTCCGGGGTTCTGCCAGACGTTTGAAATGCTTGCCTTTCTTTCTTACTGGATGCAGGTTCGGAAGAAATCTACGATACCCTATGTACACAACCTTCTTACATTTCTCCAAATATACACTTTCAGTCTCATCTAAACAGTATGTGCATGCATTGTATCCCTTGTTTGTCTGCCCTGAAATGTTACTAAGAGCAGGCCAATCATTGATGGTTACGAAAAGCAACGCTCGTAGGTCAAATGGCTCCCCTTTGTGCTCATCCCACATACGTACACCTGGTTTGGCCCACAGCTGTAAAAGTTCTTCAACTAATGGCCTTAGGTACACATCAATGTCGTTGCCGGGTTGCCTCGGGCCTTGGATGAGCACTGGCATCATAATGAACTTCCTCTTCATGCACAACCAAGGAGGAAGGTTATAGATACATAGAGTCATAGGCCAGGTGTTGTGACTGCAGCTCTGCTCACCAAAAGGATTCATGCCATATGTACTTAGACCAAACCTTAAGTTCCTTGCGTCACGTGCGAAGTCCGGGTACTCTCGCTCGACTTTTCTCCACTGTGACCCATCAACGGGGTGTATCAACATGTCGTCTTTCTTACGGTCTTCCATGTGCCATCGCAACAACTTGGCATGCTCTTTATTTCTGAAGAGACGTTTTAACCATGGTATTATAGGAGCATCCCACATAACCTTGACAGGAACCTTATTCCTAGGGGCCTCGCCCTTAACATCGCCAGGGTCATCTCGTCTGATCTTATAGCACAGTGCAGTGCATACCGAGCATGCATCCAAATTCTCGTACTTCTCACCGCGGTAGAGGATGCAGTCATTAATGCAGGCATGTATCTTCTACACGTCTAATCCTAGAGGGCACACAACCTTCTTTGCTTGGTATGTACTGTCGGGCAACTCATTATTTCTTGGAAGAAGATTCTTCATTTTTACCAACAACTTTGAAAATCGTTGTCAACACACCATTTTCTCGCCTTCCATTGCACAAATCCGATGGCACCTAGCTTTTTGTGGCCATCTTCGCAAGTTGGATACAATAATGTTTTGTGATCCTTTAACATCTGCTCCAGCTTCTCCTTCTCCTTTTCAGTTTCACATTCTTCCTTTGCATCAGTAATTGCCCGACCAAGATCGTCATCAGCGGGTCCATCTGCTCCCTCTTGATCTTCATTATATACCCCCGTTGCATTATCATCATATTCAGGATACATATTATGATAGTTGTCATCATCCTCTTCTTCTTTGTTTTCTTCCATCACAACCCCTTTTTCTCCGTGCTTGGTCCAACAATTATAGCTGGGCATGAAACCGGATCGAAGCAGGTGGGCGTGAATGGTTATGGTATTTGAGTAGTCTTTCTTGTTCTGACAGTGAACACACGGACAACACATAAAACCATTGTGACCACGGTTTGCATTAGCCACAACGATGAAATTTTGGAGGCTCGTAATGTACTCGGAAGTGCGGCGGTCACCGTACATCCATTGCCGGTTCATCTGCATTAATATATAGTATATCAAAAATTAATAGGGAGATGACCATTTATATATAGTACATCAATGACACATGAAAGGATAAAGTTGCCGACCTCGACAGAGAAGGAAATAGCAACGAGAAAACTTATTTCGAGCTCTCGGGCATTTCCCCGAACACCTCCTGTGCATAGGAAATAAACACAAACTAGCACACCTCTCACCCTCTTGCTAGGCTCCAAAATGAGAGAGTGAAAAAATGGAAGAGGGGGGTGTGGGCTGCGGTGTGTTATATAGCCCTCCCTTTAACACCGGTTCAAGCCACGAACCGGTGTTAAAGGGGGGGGCTACACGGGCCACTGGTGTAGGGTCCACGAACCGGTGTTAAAGGGGGTGCTCCTTTTTGCTGCATGGGCCACGTTGGTACGGGCACCCCCTTTAACACCGGTTCATAGAAGAACCGGTGTTAAAGCCCATTTTCGACCTCAACCAAAGGACTCGTTTCCACTAGTGGTACAACTCATGGCCAAGTAGTACATGATGGGTTTGTGTCACACAAGCTTCCCGTGGACGACAGATTATCTCCTTCCACACTGAGGGCAGCCCCGCCCTGACAATAATGCTCGCCACATTGACACGCATCGCCCAGGCCGAGCTCTTCCCTTGCCGCACTTCTTATCCAAGTTACGTAGAGTCGTTCTTTGCTTTTGTCGTTCGCTTCTCTGAAGCTGCTTGTGGTGATGCCGGTGTCAGCCGCGATGGCGGCACCGTCGCGCTCCACTGCTACCGCGGCATGCGGAGAGGAGGCGCCACACAGAAGTGCTAGCTCCATGGTGGTGAACCCACACCGGTGGAAATGAGGCCTTTAGTTGAGGTCTAAATTTGTCTTTAACACCGGTTCTCCTACGAATCGGTGTTAAAGGGTGTGCTCGTACCAGCGTGGCCCGGTGCACCCCCTTTAACACCGGTTCGAGACACGAACATGTGTTAAAGGCCCTGCCCCACCGCGTCGCGCAGCACCCCCTTTAACACCGGTTCGCACCGCAGCCCATCCCTATCTCTCATTGTTTCACTCTCTCATTTTGGAGATTAGCAAAGAGGGTGAGAGGGTGCTAGTTTGTGTTTTCTTCCTATGCACAAGAGGTGTCGATGAAATGCTCGAGAGCTCGAATTAAGTTTTCGCGTTGCTCTTTCCTCCTTGGTCGAGGTCGGCAACATTATCCTTTCATGTGTCATTGATGTACTGTAAAAGTGGTTATTAATTCATGATGTACTGTAATGATTTTTTATATACGTAATTAATTATATAATACAGATGAACCGGCAATGGATGTACGGTGACCGACACACTTACGAGTACATTACGGGCCTCCAAAATATCATCGTTGTGGCTAAGGCAAACCATGGTCATAATGGTTTTATGTGTTGTCCATGTGTTCACTGTCAGAACAAGAAAGACTACTCAAATAACAAAACCATTCACGCCCACCTGCTTCGGTCCGGTTTCATGCCCAGCTATAATTGTTGGACCAAGCACGGATAAAGAGGGGTTATGATGGAAGACAACGGAGAAGAAGAGGATGATGGCGATTATCATAACATGTATCCTGAATACGATGATACTGCAACGAGGGTAGATGAAGATCAAGAGGCAGCAGATGGGCCCGCTGATGACGATCTTGGTCAGGACATTGCTGATGCAAAGGAAGAATGCAAAACTGAAAAGGAGAAGGAGAAGCTGGAGCAGATGTTAAAGGATCACAAAACATTGTTGTACCCAACTTGCGAAGATGGCCACAAAAAGCTAGGTACCATACTGGATTTGCTGCAATGGAAGGCAGAGAACAGTATGACTGACAGCGCATTTTCAAAGTTGTTGGTAAAAATAAAGAATTTGCTTCCAAGAAATAATGAATTGCCCGACAGTACATACCAAGCAAAGAAGGTTGTCTGCCCTCTAGGATTAGACGTGTAGAAGATACATGCCTACATTAATGACTGCATCCTCTGCCGCGGTGAGAAGTACGAGAATTTGGATGCATGCCCGGTATGCACTGCACTACGCTATAAGATCAGACGAGATGACCCTGGCGATGTTGAGGGCGAGGCCCCTAGGAAGAAGGTTCCTACCAAGGTTATGTGGTATGCTCCTATAATACCACGGTTAAAACGTCTCTTTAGAAATAAAGAGCATGCCAAGTTGTTGCGATGGCACATGGAAGACCGTAAGAAAGACGCGATGTTGAGACACCCTGTTGATGGGTCACAGTGGATAAAAGTCGAGCGAGAGTACCCGGACTTTGCACGTGACGCAAGGAACTTAAGGTTTGGTCTAAGTACAAATAGCATGAATCTTTTTGGGGAGCAGAGCTACAGTTACAGCACCTGGCCTGTGACTCTATGTATCTATAATCTTCCTCCTTGGTTGTGCATGAAGAGGAAGTTCATTATGATGCCAGTGCTCATACAAGGCCCGAGGCAACCCGACAACGACATTTATATGTACCTAAGGCCATTAGTTAAAGAACTTTACAGCTGTGGGCCAAACCAGGTGTACGTATGTGGGATAAGCACAAAGGGGAGCCATTTGACTTACGAGCGTTGCTTTTCATAACCATCAATGATTGACCCGTTCTTAGTAACATTTCAGGGCAGACAAACAAGGAATTCAAAGTATGCACGTACTGTTTAGATGATACTAAAAGTGTATATTTGGATAAATGTAAGAAGGTTGTGTACCTAGAGCATCATCGATTTCTTCCGAACATGCATCTCGTAAGAAAGAAAGGCAAGCATTTCAAACGTCTGGCAGAACCCCGGAGGAAGCCTATCCTCCGAACCGGTGAGGAGGTATTTGGTATGGTCAAGGACCTAGAAGTAATCTTTGGAAAAGGTCCTGGCAGTCTATTTGTTCCGAATGACGATGCCGAACACGCGCCCATGTGGAAGAAGCAATCTATATTTTGGGACCTACCCTATTGGAAAGTCCTAGAGGTCCGCTCTTCAATCTACGTGATGCACGTGATGAAGAATCTTTGCGTGGACCTGCTAGGCTTCCTAGGAGTGTATGGAAAGACAAAACATACACCGAAAGCACGGAAGGACCCGCAACGTATGAAAGAACCTGAAAAACCTATGAATCCTGAGAACGAGAAGGGTAAAGGACGCCACTTAACTCCCGCCAGCTACGCTCTTACCAAAGCAGAGAAGGAAATCTTTTTTGAATGCCTGAGCAGTATCAAGGTCCCATCTAGATTCTCATCGAATATAAAGGGAATAATAAATATGGCAGATAAAAATTCCAAAACCTGAAGTCTCATGACTGCCATGTGATTGTGACGCAATTGCTTCCGATTGCATTGAGGGGGCTTCTACCTGAAAATGTTCGAGTACCCATTGTGAAGCTTTGTGCATTCCTCAATGCAATATCTCAGAAGGTAATCGATCCAGAAAGCCTACCGAGGTTCTGCATGATGTGGCCCAATGTCTTGTCAGCTTCGAGTTGGTGTTCCCACCATCCTTCTTCAATATTATGACGCATCTCCTAGTTCACCTAGTAGAAGAGATTGCCATTCTCGGTCCTGTATTTCTACATAATATGTTTCCCTTTGATAGGTACATGGGAGTCTTAAAGAAATATGTTCATAACCGTGCTAGGCCAGAAGGAAGCATCTCCAAGGGCTATGTAATAGAGGAGGTCATTGAGTTTTGTGTTGACTTTATTCCTGACCTTAAGGCGATTGGTGTTCCATAATCACGACATGAGGGGAGACTACGTGGAGAAGTCACCCTAGGATGTAAAGCAATGATATCTAGCGACGGGCATTCTCTCAATCAAGCACACTACACGGTTTTACAAAGATCTATCTTGGTTGCCCCGTATATCAATGAACACAAGAATTTTATACGCCTCAAACACCCAGGGCAGTCTGATGAATGGATTAGAAGTGAACACATGGAGAGTTTTGGCGGCTGGCTGCAAAGACTTCTCAGGAATAACACCACTGTTGGAGATCAGTTGTACTTGTTGTCCAAGACACCATCTTCGACTGTATGTACTTTCCAAGGGTACACGATAAATGGGAATACATTTTACACGATAGGTGCGGTGACCCAGCATACCACTGCATGTGTAGTATACTATAGTCGTTGACATGACACCCACAGAACACCGTTCCGTAAATGTCACATCCCTCAGAGTGGTATAACAGAAACATTGCGGGTCCATATTACAAACATTCACACATTATTATTATTACAATACAAGAAGTTCAATACTTCAAAAGGTTTCAACTTACAAACCAAAATATAAAGTGTTTCAGCGGAATTTAAAAGTAGAAACTTCGACTAGGAGTTGAGCTCAGTAGCTTATTCTATAAAGTTCATGCTGCTCGGCTCCGTTGGTTACTACTAACTAGGATACTTAGTTGGACTCGTTATCATCAACACCATAGCGGATTTCGTAATCCACTCCTTCAACACCTCTTGACAGGTCAGGCTCCTCGTAGTACACATCTTCTTGACATTCAGCTGCATACATTGGCACGTCTTCGGGATCCTCAGAGTCTAAGCAAGGGATCAAAGGAAAGGATGAGTAACAGTGTTACCCAACAAGTTCATTATATGCAAGGTGGGAAGTTTGATGCTCTAACTACCACCTCGGACTATAAGTCCTTAGCACTATGCATTTTTTGTAAATCTTTCTTCAAAGATTGGTTTTATTATAAAAATCTATGACCATCAGCCTTCACAAGTTGACCAGAACTTTCATGGAGTTCCTTTCCTGCCGCGTTCGTAGCTCCTTCCCGGAACAGGGAGTAACAAGTTACAATTCTTACACTCTGCAGAGGTGCGTTACTTTACCCATGAGAGATCAACTCCTTGTTGCACAACCGGGCGTACTTTCCCGTCCACAATTCCATGATGTGGGCCCAGTAGTTGGTCCAAGCCAATCACTGCCCCCTTCGCAACCTCGCATGCCTCCTTGGTGTACACCATGCCCACATAATGAATTACGACAATGGTTTGTACAAACCGTTAGATGCCAGAACTATCGTGGGACGATGTGGTTTCCCACCCATATGCTGCATATCCTCTACGAATTACCAATTAATATGCATGCTACGAGGATAACATCCACGACTTGCACATCCGGCTTCATGCGAGAGGAAGAAGATACAGCTGACTTCTTTGTCCCATTCCAAATCTCATGGCTAACACGTAATATACGGGGCTAGAATCACTGATGTCAGGGGTTATTAAGTCCCTAATTGATCATTATTATTGCAATTAGAACCCTAAGTTCTATTGCTCCATTATATCATCACTTAGGATGATATCTAAGATTTCTTTATTTGTGAAAATAATATTTTCTTTCTTTAGAGTATATATAATAACACACCATTTGCAAATACTTTGATAAAGACTCTTCAAAGGATAGGAGCAAGTGATGAACTTGCCTTGTGATTGCAAGGTAGTGAAGTCTGATGCTTGCACTAGACCTTGAGCTTCTATGTCTACAAAAACATCATTATTGCCCGGTAAGAACAATATTTAAAGAAGCAAAATGATTATGTAAAGTAATGTAATGCATCATTTAGCTGGATATGTATTCTCCCCATTATTATAAAAATTCTTTTTAATAATAAAGATTTATAAATATTAATTTTTAATATTTATAATAGAATATTGTATTATTTTATTTTATTTCCCTTTTATTTGAATTTTATTGATTTAATAATTCCTTTAAGAATTATCACTTAAATATTAAAAATTGTTGTTAAATATTTGTTTAGTATTTTTCTAAAATACTAAAATATTAATATATAATGAAAGTGATTTTTATTTATTTTTATCGTCTTTCAATAATTTTGTAAAATTCCATAAAGAATATATAAATTACAAAATTCTTAATAAAATTTCATCTCTTAATTTATTTGGATAATTTGGATTATTGTGAATCCAAAAGTATTTTATTTATATTTTTTGGACTTTTATTTTATTTTATATAGTTTATTTAAGTTCACGGGCATTTTGGTCTTTTCCTATTTATAAAATCAAACTCTAAATGATTTGGGCTGGCCTTTTGGGTTTATTGGGCCCTTGTGGCCCAGTAGGGCAAGGTCAAAACAGCACCCCGAAGGGTTTTCGGCCCACCCAGCCCAACTCACTTAGTGTCTTCTCTCTCGATCTCACCCCTCTCCTTCTCCTTCCCCGACCCCGTGGTCAGTGGTGTTGCCGCCGGCGATTCCCGCCGTCGTGGACCGCCCTGGCCACCGCCATGGTGCAGGAAGAGGTTGTCGACCCTGCTCTTCCCTCCTGTCCAACTGGATTTGGACATGGAGCTCTCCTGTGTCCAGATCGATACCGTCCCAAACCCTAGGGTTTGGGGTTGGCGTGGATCCTGGCGCCGCCGCTGATATCGTGCGCCGTGGTGATACACCTTACCCTAGGCGTGGCTATGGTCGCCGCCGTGGCGCTATATGGGTCGCAGCGCCCCCCTGGGGATGCTCCCCGTGCCGCCATGGTCGTCGGCCACCTCTGCTTCCTCTTCTAATCTACAGAGAGGACCTTCGGTGAGTGGTTCTTCTCCCTCTCATGCACTTTATGCTAGGCTATCCTATACTGGATGTTGGTAGTAATGTAAGGTTTCCAACCTTTAATAAGGTAGAGATCCCTGTGTTTACAATGCTAGTCCCTGGATCAATAGCTAGCATCCACAGTTAAGATGTAATATCAAGAAGCAAAGGTCATAATACAACTTTATAACCAGGAATAACATAATTTATTACATCTTACATAGCTCATTTGGATATTACAT
Source organism: Avena longiglumis (assembly GCA_030063025.1). Lineage (NCBI taxonomy): Eukaryota > Viridiplantae > Streptophyta > Magnoliopsida > Poales > Poaceae > Avena > Avena longiglumis. The sequence continues at coordinate 569,299,220 of CP125974.1, forward strand.
TACATTGTAGCAGAATATCTATAAGCATGGGGTCCTTCATCTTCAAAGTGCCACAGGCAGACATGTTGGTTGTAGACTTGTAATCCTAATCATTAAACTTCACTAACATCAAACAAACCTGCAACATAACAAGTTACAGCCACAAGGTTCAATACATTTGAATTGTATTGGCAAGTGATACTATGGTAGTATAGTGGAGTCTATCATCTATATGCATTTGTCTAAGTGGAGCTTAGGCTTGCATTGCTCAAAATAGATTTTCCTTATCATTTGAAAACACTAAGTTTTTGTTTGACAAAAATCACCCAAGGAACCACCAATAGAAATTGGTGAACCTTAAACCCTTGTTCAACCACAAGTTTTTAACTTAGAAATTGGGATGATGAGATTCTTGATAGCTTCCATGTCTTGATGCTCAAATTGTCCTTTGCCAGGGACATGGCTAAGTACTTAGATTTTACACTCTGCAGAGGTGGTGCACTTTACCCACAAGACTTGGCTTCACCAAGACAAGATCTTTCAGAAGCCTTCCCTTACACCAGAATGGACGCGTTCCAACCTATCATCCCCTACCACCAACTGTCCATTTGGCTAAGTTATTGCAACCTATATGATCCGGGCAGAGCCCATAATGCCAAGTGGCTGCACTTGAAGCTTCTCAACATTTGACATCTCAAATCTCTTTGTTCCTGGGTGGCCATCCACAAGTGAGACACCAAGTTTTCCCCAGCATACTGGACTTGGTGAAGCCCAAGTTTTCCCCAGCATACTGGAATTGGTGAAGCCCAAGTTTTCCCCAGCATACTGGACTTGCATGACCACTCAACATAAACCATTCCTTCCATTCCACCCAGGTGATTCATTCACTTAGTTGTTTTATTAACAAAACACAAGTCCTTGACTTGGAAATTTTCCATAGTATGAATATATATTCCACCCTTGTTTTCTATTAGCTAAGCTAAGCATGATAGTAGTAGGAATCTTAACTTAGGAAATTCTACTAAGGTTTCATCTACTAGGATTTCCCATAGCATAGTTTACACTTAGCAAAATTCCATGCAAGTCCTACTTAGAAATATCACTAATGCATAGTGAAAATAATGGGGCAAAAGTATGAAGCATCACTTGCCTTTTTGGTAGAGAGTATAAGTTCACTCCTTGTCTTTGAAACAATCACAATCTTCAAGTCACTACAATTCAATCAAGCAAACAATATTTCAATCTACCATTCAAGCAATTCATCACATAAAATGATAAAAACAAAGCAATGCATGCAAGCATGCAAAAGATTGTTTTATTTGTAAAAGTGGTTTCTAATGGGTCATAAACATTTGAAAACACCTAAGGGTCATTTTATAAAGTGGCAAAATCATTTGTATAAGATTTTACTTCATAAACCATTTTTAGATCAAGTCATTATTTTATGTGGTGAAGAAATGCTTTTAATAAGGCAAAATTCTATAGGTTTCACAAAATATGTTTTCAAACCATATAACCTTGTGTTTAGGGTCAGAGAGTTTATTTCCAAAACATTTCTCAAAGGTTTTCTTCCAAAACCATTTTTAATAATTAAACCATATTTTTATTTGACTAGAAATGGTTTAAATCAAAGATTTATTCTTTTGTTTCACCAAATACATTTTTGAAACCACAAATTGATTCCTATGGTCAGTAGGTTCAAAACACACCATTTGCCAAAGATTTTATCCCCAAAAACATTTTAGAACAATTTTTATATCCTAAACATGCATACTCAAGTTTCTGCAAAAACAAACATTTTAACAGAAGCTTTTTACTACACAAAGTGCATGGTTGGCTAGGGTTTGTCTTGCTTAATCCATTGATATAAAATTTGCAAAATTTGGACGTGTGGATTAAAAGTTATAGATTTTACAAAATTTTGTATCTAATAGATCAAATCTGTTTTAAACAAAACAACAGAGACACGTTGTTGCTTCTCATTAGCCCATACCGTTTCGCTCGGATCAGCAACGTGGACCGTAGGATTTAAAGCGAATCGTGCGGTGCAGAGGTGCTACTTACCCCTTCGCTCTCGTTCTATCGCATCCATTAGATCAAAATCCAACGGCGCGCAGCACACTTGCCAACTAGTGGCGGCGCTGACGGCGGCGGCGTGGCGGCGCAATGACCTTGCCGGCGATACAGGAAGCTAGGGAGAGAGGGGAAGGGCTCACCGGGTTCGCCGAATCTTGGGGAAGCTCAAGGTGGCACTGGCTGGCAAGGGGGCGCACAAGGTGGTCGACAATTGCTCGTCGGAGATGCTCCTGGCGTCGGGCTCCTCTGTTCGTCATCGGAGGCGAAGGTACGGGTCACGCCAGACCAAAAAAACCATGTAGTTAGATGCGTACAGGATATGCGAGTACGTGAGCATCGGTCAGAGGGGATGGGGCGGTCAGAAGTTACTAGGGGGTGTCGCCGGAGTGGAGGCAGACGGCGGAGGAGCTCTGTTCGTCGAGGTTGCCGACGCTACAGGACACGCGCGGCCAAGCGGGCGACACTGGGAGGTGCGCCGGGAGGTGGGGAGCAGGTGAGAGCTATGGACAGACTTTAAAGAGATGCTCTAGAGGTAATTTCAATCGTATTATCGCACTAGATCGACAACTTTCGTGACAACAAGTAATTAATTACTCCTTTATCCATTTTCTTTGCCGGACAGGGTTTGGAAAAGGTTCACGGGCAGAGCCGTGGGTAAATGGTCAGAAGTATTAAAATTTGTAGATCAAAATGTAAGTAATACTAGCCAGCTAGATCTGCGTATCTCTTTGATTCTGCTTTCAATTCCATTATATCATGCTTTATTGATTATTATTTTGATTGAACTCTCTATTCTCGTAAAGTGCGCGCAGCAGGGAGCCGGCAATAACTTATGTGGATACTATGTTTGCAAGTTCATTCGCAACACGATATGTGTGACGGGCCAAGCCGCACTAGAACAACTTAGAGTACGTAAACGAAGTATACAATATTATTTTATTACCATCAGTTGTGTTGAGTTTCATTCTTATATATATATTGACCCCATTCTTCATATATGTTTAGATCGAACGGATGCGGAACAAACTCCTACCATTTGACCGTATGTGAGCCATTCAAGAGGAATTGGTGGGGTTCATAATTGATGAGATCGTCACTCCTAGCAGAGAACTTTTTAGATATCCAAAATGAACATCTACGGAGATGTTATATTGTATATATGCTTGAACGTGTTTGTCTTATACTTGATGCTTGAACGTGTACGGAGAATACCATAATGACGATGTTTGTGTATAATAATAGTTACTTACTTATTTATGTACGTATGTACCGACGATTTATGTGTATACCTCTCCTGATTGATCCCCCTTCCCCCGTCCCCGCCGCGCCGCAGAAATCCGCCCAAAACGGGGCGGCGGCAGAACCCTGCCGCGACAGAGATTTAGGTCGTTTCCTGCCGCGACAGATAACCTTTAACACCGGTTGTTACGAACTGGTGTTAAAGGGGGGAGGCTGAGCTCTGCGGATCCCCCACGTGCGCCACCCTTTAACAACGGTTCATATAAGAACCATTGTTAAAGGGGGGCTCTAACACCGAACCCTCAACAATGGTTCTATAACCGCTGTTAGAGGGTGTTACGAACCGGTGTTAGAGGCCTGTTTTCCACCAGTACCAAAGAGGAGGTTGGACGACACTGACCTGCATCGCCAAGGCCGATCTCCTTGCATTGCTTGCTCCCTTGCCACACTTTTTGTCTAAGAATGTGAAATATTTCTTCGCTTCTCTAAAGCTGCCTTTGGTCATGCCGGTGTCGGCCGCGATGACAGTCGTTGCGTGCTCCACCTGTCACTGCAGTATGGGAGAGGATCGATCGATGGCCCGGTGACAAGGTGCGACGGGGAGGTGTCGGGGTTCATGGCCGTGAGTGCGAGGCTGAGGATAGACCATGTGTGGCTGGTGTTCTCGACGCTGAGGCGGTACCGCGCTGAAGCTAACACCACCGAGGAATGTGAGGCTCTACTGGCCAGGCTCGTCCAGATCGGCAAGAAGAAACTATCATTTGATTGACACAGCAGGTAGCATGCTCCACTACCCACTCTAGTTCATTTTTTAAGTCAATATTAACCAACTTGTGAGAAAGGAAAGTCTCAACTAAAATTTTGGCTAGCCACATGTTTGTAGGTCAATCATGTGCAAAAACTAAACATATCCTAAATTAAATTTATAAATCTGGCACTATAGCATATTATACTAATGGAGATTTTAATAATAAATTTGGAACATCGTGGTATCACGTTATCATCGCACACGATGTAATTACAATATAGAATTATCCTAATTTATAATACTATTTATCCCAAATATAGCACGTGTCTCGCTGGACGGAATATGCCAATCCGCGGGCACGATATGTCTGCTTTATACTAAACTCTCGTACTTCTTTAATACTTATTTCCTCTGTCCCATTGGAGGTGACATCTTTGTTTCACGTGTTTTAAATTCAACCAATAATTTAACCTACAATACATATGTTACTTGTAATAAGAACTATACAAAAAAAAACTTTCTTCGAATATGAATCCAGTGATATAACTTTTGCGACATATAATCCATGTTTTGTTGGCCAAACTAATGGTCAAACCTAGACTTAGAAAACATGTGCGCCACCTAAATATGGATATATGGAGCATTTCTATCATGGTACAAATCTTAACGACATTAAATTTCTATTACCTATTTTTCTAAATATGGTTGTTATGGGCACAACTCCTCTACGGTTCTTTCAAAGTTGTAATTTTGTATCATTAAAAAACTGGCATGAATTGTACCAATTTTAAATTGTCTTTTGTAGCATTATTTCCTTCATAATTAAGTTTTACAATTGCATAAACTATATATTGTATACATATTATATTTATAGTAGAGAACTCTAAAACATATGGTCTTCAAATATCCAAGTAGTGGTTCTTAGTGCGTGATTAGGTAAGTCAATGTATAGAAACTTCTGGAGTATTAAATAAGTTGTTGACATAATCCCTTACTAGGTTTTCTGAGGTCGTCTTGCGTGTTACAGCGATGTTAGTGATAAATTGATAATGTATGCATAGTTTGTACTCCCTCCCTTTGAGACGAATTACTTACTGTGGATTTGTCTAGATACTCATCATGTATCTATCCGCATCTTATTATAGAGATACACACAAATCTATATAAATCCGCAACATCTAATTCAGACAGAGGAAGTACTTTGTATCAAAACAGTATTAGTAATGGCAACCACCCTAGTAACAACTGCAATGGAATCTACTACTTCTGCTATTTATATGTTAGCATGTAATGCATTCGGTGTCATCTTCTATAAACATGTGCTTCTCACATTTTCTGAAATAAAAATCAGTGCACCAAATTAAACATAAAAACCTAGTTTTTTTTGAACGGTAAAGGGGTCGAAGACCCTAGAAGCTGCTCATTTATCCAAGCGGTGGCACTAGTGCAGAGCCCCCCCTTTAACTCCGGTTGGGAGGGCCCTCTAACAGCGGTTCCTCAACCGCTGTTGAGGGTTCGGTGTTAGAGGGGGGCCCCTTTAACACCGATTCTTATACGAACCGGTGTTAAAGGGTGGCGCACGTGGGGCTGCCGCAGGCCTCAGCCCCCCCCCTTTAACACCGGTTTGGGGCTGGAACCAGTGTTAAAGGTTCTTCTGCCGCGGCAGAGATTTAGGCCGTTTTCCTGCCGCGGCAGGAAAACAGCCTAAATCTCTGCCACGAGACTGCCTCTGCCCGTTAAGGCGTATTTACGGAAGGGGAGGGGAATCGATCGGGAGCGGTATACACATAAATCTTCATCGGTACATATGAGTACATGAATAATTAAGCAACTATTATTATGCACAAACATCGTCACCGGCACATACATCGTCATCGGCACATACATCGTCATCGTTCATTTTGGTGGATATCTAAAGAGTTCTCCGCCAGGCGTGACGACCTCATCAAGTATGAACCCCGCCAATTCCTCTTGAATGGCTCATATGCGTTCAAATGGTAGGAGTTGGTCCCGCATCCGTTCGATCTGAATATATATGAAGAATGGGCCGTCAATATATATATAAGAATAAAACTCAACACAATTGATGGTAATAAAATAATGTTTTGGACTTTGTTTACTTACTCTAAGTTGTTCTAGTGCAGCTTGGCCCGTCGCACATATCGTGTTGCGAATGAACTCGCAAACATAGTACCCACATAAGTTATTGTCGTGTCCCTGATGCGCGCACTTTACGAGAATAGAGAGTTCAATCAAAATAATAATCAATAAAGCATGATATAATGGAATTGGAAGCAGAATCAAAGAGATACGCAGACCTAGCTAGCTAGTATTACTTACATTTTGGTCTACAAATTTTAGTTCTTCTGACCATTCACCCACGGCCCTGCCCGTGAACCTTTTCCAAACCCTGTCCGGCAAAGAAAATGGATAAAGGACTAATTAATTACTTGTTGTCACGAAAGTTGCCAATCTAGTGCGATAATATGATTGAAATTACCTCTGGAGCATCTCTCTAAAGTCTGCCCATATCTCTTTTTCTTTTCGTAACGAATCCATGACCAGGACTTTTCCTGAGTCGGGTTGAATGACTAGCAGAATAAAGTGGAACCTATGCACGCATAACTCATCATCAGTTACACTTAACATCAAGTAAGCCGAAATAGAATGTGTACAAGAGAGAGGGTAACAGTACTCACGAGAAGTTGTAAGGCAATAGTATTTCCCTTTTGGTTTGTTGTCTTAGTAAAGACCTTAGCAAGTAATCTTCTGTTTGCCCGGGTTTGGTTCTTACCACTTCTTCATGAACTCTATTTGGGTCAACGAACCCAATGTCAAAAGGGCCTCCTTTCCTGCATTCCATAACCTTTTTCCTGCATAATAGTATATACATATATGGTGAGCATATATATATACATGCAATTAATAAAGTGAATGAGATGAGATATAAATTACAGAAATAGTACTTACACACAATAAAGGCTGATGGCAGCTTTGTCGAGTTCCTTCTGATTGAATAGAAAATGCAAGTCTTGAATGTTGAAGTCGATCCCGTCGTTCCGCAGAAGAAAATCTCATCTCTTATATGCGCCGTGATCCATTCTTCTTTTCTCGTCTTGCAGAAATCAAGGTACCACTTGTGCAATTTTCGCATCTTTGTTGGTAGATTCTTGAGCTCCTCTTTCTTGACGAGATTCTTCCCATACTTTCATGGTTGTATGGGGTTGGCATCGCATTTGGGCAAGTTGTCTCCCATGACGTTCAAGTATGCAATGTAAGTCATCCCCATCTCATTGGCCTTTCTTTGTAGCTCTGCCTCGTAATCATTTACGGGAGGAGCGTCCCGTGTCGAACATTTGGAGCGGGGCGCATGATTGGTTTTCCTGCTCTCCGAGCATGGGAACTGTTTTCTGGGGTGCCTCACGACTGCTACTTTCAGTCTCCCTACGGCGCCTTGCATCCGCCTTCAAAATCTGACGCTCGTAGTCTGGCACAATTGGGGTTTCAGGTTTCAAAAGACTTTTGTAAAACTTCTCCACCACTGCCGGATTTATTTTCTCCTTTGGCTCGGCCCGTCTAGGTGCAAAGAATTTCTTGACCTGTTCTTCCGAGATCCTATTGGTCTCCTCATCGCTGAGATTCCACGGTAAAACCGGCAATGGCTTGGCAGAAGGCTGCGGGACGTAGTTTTTTGAACTCTTTGGCGTACGGTTTCTGCGGATTTCTTTGTGGCGATACTTGATGCTCTTCGTGGCAGTGCTCTTCCGCTTACGCCGAGGAGATGGCTGAAGCACGGAGATGGTCGACGGGCGGAGATGGCTGCCACAGAGATGGTCAAGGCCGAGATGGCTGCCAAGCAGAGATAGCCGGCGGCTCAGATCGCCGACGCTGAGAGGCAGGGGGTGCAGTGACCTCCAATTTGGAAGCACAATGTGTTCCTTCTTCCAAAGAATGGTTGTTTTCACCGCAAATTTGAGTTGAGTTTCCCTTCACCGTAGCATGGTCAAGCTGTGCTTCCTCATATTCCTTCACAACCTCATCCACCCGACAATAGCATAGCCATCTCGAATTGGTCGGTGGTAAGTTCCACCAGCTGGGAGGTAAGGCATAGCCGATACCACCTTAATGGATAAGCCCATTAATCTCACATGCAGCTCGCGTGTTCGCTCTCCGTGATCTCATCCACGGGTATCGAGACCCGCCATTTCAAGCGTGGCCTGCACGTTCTCCGTGGAAGCCACACCGCTCCGCTTTTCAGAGTCCGGCGGCAGCTTCCAATGCAGGCTCTTCGTGCCGAGATGGGCGGTAGCTTGATGGCTCATTGTGCATTCACTTGCACCTGGCGCCGCAAGTGCATGTTTTATCTGTGTCATCCGCTCAGACGCTTTTTTTCTTACGCCGCCATCTGTAAGAGTCGCTCCAGTCGGCAAACCCATCCTTCCACGTCATACCCCCTGTGCCTCGTGCATGTCCAGGGTGTTCTTTTTTACCGATGGCGCGTGTGAGCTGGTCATTCTCTCTGTCGGGATGGAAGGTCCTGGCGGATGTTTCCTCGTATGCCGTGATGAGTTCAGTGACGGGTTTGGCAAGGAGGGTTGGGAAGATACACAATCCTGTTTCTGGGTCCAACCTTGCCCCGATTCCGTAGAACCAAGTCTTTGCACGTAGGTCCCACCCATCTGTCTGGGGTGTGATCCCTCTCTCGCGCAGGGCCTTCTCAGCTTCCTCCCACTTAGGCCTCTGAGATATGTAGCCACCTGACCCCGTCCTCTGGTGATATTCCTTCTTCAGGGCATTAAGCGTATTGGTTTCTGACCTCTTTTTAGCTATAGCACTTTTTTTATATGTCTCAAATTCGGTCCAGTGAGGTCTTATCTTCGCATAATATGCGTCTTCGAAATTTGGAGTCTCGCCAGATTTGACAAATTTGTTCAATTTTGTCTTCCAGTTGTAGAAATCCTCAGCCATCTTCTTTAGAGTCCACTCTTTGACCTTTTCCTTTATAACCGGGTTGTTTTCATCCTCCTCTGGCGGAAGGGTGAAATTTACCAACAACGAATTCCAAAGCGTTTCTTTGGATCTGTCATCGACAAAGGTACCGTCGCCCTTCTTTGGCTTATTCCAATTTTCAATTATGATTGGGATTTGGTCCCTAACAAGAACTCCAGCCTGACGTACAAATTTGTATGTGGCCTTCTTGGGATCCATCGGCCTGCCATCAACACGGACTGCTTCGATCGTGAACTTTGCACGATCTTTCAACCGCTAGCTCGCGCCTCGCTTGCTCTTTTTCGTAGAAGAAGATGGTTGTTGGCTAGTCGATCCAGAGGGCTAAAAGAAGAAAGAAGCGTTAATTAATACATGTAGAAGAAGATTGTTGGTGGAAGTCAGCAGAGGCTTAATCAATGCATATACCTCGCCGGACTTTGTAACCACTAAATTGCGTTCACCGGAGTCTTCATCTTCTCCATGACTAGTACTTGAGCTGTCGTCATCATGTACCTCCAAGTTCAGATATTGTGAGGTGTCCTCATCAATAATGTTCTCCATTATTTCTTCTTCTTCATGGTTTCTACTAAGTGGATCCATAGTTTCTAAAACAATAATATTATCTAGAGTAAGAGTGTAAACATTCAAGTGGACTTGGATTCATACACAAATATACATATTATTCATACAAAAATACACAAATAAATACACAAATGAAATTAAAACCCTAAGTATGCTTGATCATTTTAAACGAGTTCCAAGGGGTCGAAACCCTATCAGGATGAGTCAGGGGGATTCCGTTTCGCGCGCGCATTTATTACACTTTATCCATGTGACTTGGCCAGCCCAGCTCGTACCATCACTCTCATTTTGGGTGATGATAGGGAGAAGTCCAAGAAGAGACCGTTCGGGAAGTAGCTCCCCAATCCCGACGCGTACCGGTCCAACCTACCAAAATTCTACATCTCTGGATACGCGGGTTCGAGTTACCACAACCTACTAAGTCCAACCAACCGCCCATTTCATTATTGGCACATGGTTGTACACGTAAGCTACAAAATAAAGAAGCCAATCATTTTATCTTGATACCTAGGTGCCTTTCCGCAATGATACCACCAAAAATTATCAATCCCATCACACCCAGGAGATTCATTGATTAAGTTGTTTTAGTTTTCGCAAACCAACACATTTAGAAACAACTTTCAGTGATGTAACCCATCCCTCGTCCATCATAGCATGGCTAAGCACATCTACCAACGATGGTTCATCTACAAGGAAAGCCCTACCTCATAATAGGACATAGCATAGCGATAGTATTATCCTACACATGCATCTACAAAATACACGACAATGCATTGAAAATAGTAGGATGACATCATGAACAAGGTAGCATCTACTTGGATTTATAGTTGTTGGAATCATTCAAGCACTCGTAGCAATCACACATGTTGCACTCCTCGCAATCTATCGAGCAAACAATTTCATACAACATAAACAATAGCACATAGAGATCAAACAAATGCAACAAATGCATGCATGGCAATTTAATAAGTCACAATGGTTGTTACTTTAGTTCTCTAAACAATACTGAAGTATATGATGCATGCAAGAGGCCAATTAATGCAATGGAGTATTTGTTATTAATAATTACTTGCCAATATAGGGTTTTTAATAGTTCTGTTGTAACGCTTGTTCTAACTATCGAATTAAATTTGTTTCTTGGGTTTACTGGATAGAGGACATTAATACGAACCAGTAGGCGCTGGATTCACCCTAATCAGAGTTACAAATCTTTTCTTATGATTTAAATAGTGTTTAATGAGTTTTAAATCATTTAAATAGTTTCTGTTGTCTAAAAATCAAATTAAAATCAGATATATAATCCCCACGGGGTTGTGATTCCAGGGACATATTATTTGTAATTTTCTGAACATTATTTATTTTCTTATGAATTTATTACTCTAAATAAGCCATTATACCATTTATTTAATTGCTGAAAAAACCTTATATAATTTGGCTTAACCATTTGCATATTGATGATCTACACACAATTGTGAATCCATAGGTATATTATTTGTGATTTTTGGACCAGTAGATATTTTACTATGAATTTATTAACCTAAAAGACCATTAAAACTAATTAAATTATTATAGTAAACACGTACTGTAAAAGTTAAATCCAACTTGATATTAATAATCTACTCAATTTTCTGAATTCCTTGATATATAATTTGCTATTTTTGGATCTACGAATCTTTTTATATGATTTTTGCAAGATTATACAATTTTCTGCAAATTTTATCTTTTCTTCTGTTTTTTAGGAGAGTCAACGTTGATCAAGGCCAGTGTCATCGACGCGGGCAGTGGTGCATTCTGGTTTGCTGGTACCCTTTCGACCTGGGGACAGATGGTGGCCATCGGATCTTAGATTGATCGGACGGTGTAGGGCGTCCGAGGCGAGACTCACCGGTGGGGTGAAGTGGAGGCAGCGGGCTCGTCGGGCGGCGGTGCTAGTGGCGGATGCGGAGGTCTCCGGCGATGTCGAGGTGGCCTACGAGAGGCGGGGTACTATGGCGAGAAGGTTGGTGGCCTCGGCGTGGTGGATTGCTTCCTCGGGCGAGGCGGGCAGGCCGGAGGCAGCGGGCGTCGGCGAGGAATTGGGCGCGGTCGGCTGCTCCTGCACGGGGAAGAGGTGGTCAAGGCGATGCGGTCAAGTGAGAGGGAGAGGTCATACGGAAAAGAGAGGGTCGGGGCCGACTGCCTCGTCGAGGACCTCGAGCTCCGAAGCTCGACAATGGAGGCGGCGGCGGCGAGAGAGGTGGGTGACAGGGCCGATGATTCAGGGCACCCACGGACGATTCCTCCCTCACTCCGAGGGCGGTGGCGGCCGGCGGTGGCTTCTCTCTGCTCCGATGGGCGGTGGCGGTGGCGGCGCTTCTCTCTGCTCCGATGGCGCGCGCGGTGGCCGTACGGTGGCTGTGGCGGTTCGATCTGGCTCTGGGGGGAAGAAAGGAAGGGGAAGGCGAATTTAATACACCCCCTTTAACACCGGTTCGTGGCTGGAACCGGTGTTAAAGAGATTCGTAGCACAAGATACCCCCTTTAACACCGGTTCCAGCCCGATGAAGGTGTTAAAGAGAAATCTGAACGAAATAAATCGCTTCTTTAACACCGGTTCGTGTCTGGAACCGGTGTTAAAGGGGGGCATTTATTTCATGCATTAAAGGGGCATTTTTAATTCAAAAAATATGATATGAATTTAGAAAATTCATATCTTTTTCATTTCAACTCGGAAAAATATGAATAATATATCATAATTTTCAGAAAAATAATATCTATCCATTCATGTAAATCATTTTATATTTACTTTACATGAAAATTTTCAAAATAATTAAAACACTTACATAAAAATTTTGATTATTCAATTCAAACAAAAATAAATTGTTAAATCCTAAAACTTTGAACATAAGAAATATTAAGCATCTAAAAATAAATCTAACCCTATTTTATTAGATCAAATCATATTTTAATGCCGCATCTTTTGTATTAACATTTTTGAATTGATTGGATATTTAAATGTCGCATCTTTTGTATACACTTGAATCTCACCAAGCCTCGCTCAACTTGCATTGTTTTTTTGATAAAATAGCATATTGTGAACCTAAAAATGATTTTTGTAAAAAATCATGAGCATCGTATCATGTACCTGTAGTTCATATCTGACCCACTTCCTTTCGATTCGGTAGGAATTTGTCTTTTTCACCAGAGGTGGACAGAAAGGTTTCAGATCCCCCTGTTGGTACATTGTGCATATAAGGTGGTCCAGTATTTTTGTAAAATGTGTTGGTGGTTTTTTGAATTAGTCATTTGGTGGTTGCTTCACAAAACCGTCTGTTTTTTATGCTCGGAAAATGGAAAATGCCTTTTTGGTGCGATAAAAAGGAAAACTTCCTCTTGCAACATTGTTTGCCATGCCATGATGCACATGTATGCACAATATGGCCATATTATCACAAACTATGCCTTGATTCTAGCCATAACATTGGTCATTTGACCCGAAAGCCAAGAAACCTCGAATGAGATAGGTCATTTTGTGAAGGTTTTTTCGAGACATAATCAATATACCAAGTTTGAGATTTTTCCTTCTAACTATGTCACATAATATAACACCATGCGAAGGTTTCGCACTGTTTCGATCTTTTTTATCCCCGTTTTAAACTATCGACAAACTTTGTCGAACAACGGGCATGATGATTCTTAGCTCGGGGCCAAGCCTCGCTCAACTTGCATTGTTTTTTTTTATAAAATAGCATATTGTCAACCTCAAATGAGAATGCAACTAATAGTAAGTTACATAAAGCCGAACTGGAACTCGAAATTAAGATACATAAAAGAACTGAAAATTAAGATACATGGCCAGATTAAGTAACAATCGGCCGAACTTGTTTCGGAATGTTGGAGTGATTCAGTCATGCTCCTGCCTACACCTGTAATACTCGCCACTGTAGTCGTGCATTCGCCGCCATCATCGTTGTCGTCGTCGGGGTCGCCGTAATTGAACCTCTGGAGAGTACGCGTGGGCTGGACTTGAGGGTAGCGCGTGGGCTGGACTTGAGGGTAGCGCAGACGGGGGTTAGAGTTGGCGGCAGTGTCATAGGATATGACGCTCTGGAGAGTCCAACCGCGCCACCATAGCCGCCGGCCTCGTTGAAGTTAGGAGGAGGTGGGCCGTCCTCCTCGTGCCTGGCGAGCGCCCTCTCACGCCGATCCACGAAGAAGGCTTCCCAAGTAGGGAAATAGTCGGGATGCCATCTGGGATTCCTCCGCTGCTCCGGCGTGACCTCGAAGTAGTAGTGGTTTGTGGCATCCCGCAAAACCACTACTAGAAAATCGCGTTGTTTTTGTGCATTGCATCGTCATCATCATGCAATGTTTGCCTAAAACTATGTTCGCAAGCCCGTTTTGTTTTTCTAAAACGCCCCATCTTTATTCAAACGCAAGCCCGGGTCTCCGGATTAATTATTTTTGGCCGCTATCGGTTACATACGGCCCGTTTAAAAACAAATAAAAAGTTTAATTATTTTCAGTAGGGGCAGTCGAACGGGCCGAATAGACCCGAACGACTACCCCCAGAAATTAAAACGGTCCAACCAATCCCACCCTAAATCCTATAGCTACCCAGCTATCTACCCCAACCCAGCCTCCACATCACCCCACCCAATCCCCACCTGCCACCTCACCCCATCCTTCCCCCCCACCCAATCCTAGCCCTCCACCTCACCCTCCCTCTCTCCACCTAGGCTAAACCCACCCCACCTGTCCCCACACAACCATCCCACCTGTACCCACACAACCACCCCACCACTCCACGCTGCACGCACGCGCTCCACACCCTAGTTCCCCCGCCTGCCACTGACCACCCGGCCCCGCAGCTCCCCACCTCCAAGACTCCCACGCCGACAACCGCCCGACGGCTTCTTCCTCCCATGACCCCCTCCCTCGCGTGCAGTCCCGCCACCGCAGCTTCCTCCTCGCCTCGCCTTCCGTCCGCCCGGCCGCTCACTTGGCGACCCCTCTTCCCAGGCTCGCAGCCTCTCTTCTTCCCACATGCCATAGCCTTGCTCCCTCCCCATGCGCAGCCTGACTCTCGGTCTCCTGCAGCAGAGCCAAGACCGCCGTCGCGCACAGCTGCACGCCACCTCCTCTGACCGCCGGTGGACCCCGCGCCTTCGTGCTGGCCCTCTGCCCGTGTCTATGTGGTGAACCTTGTTGCGTGCTGGCCCTGCAGGTGCTCTCTGCGTACCAAGTTCTGCAGTGGCTCGTGCCCAGAGTTCTTCCCGGCAAGATCTTCCGTGTCACTCGGCACACAAGACCGATATAAAGGGACCCGAAGCTACGGAGGCGAGGGCTATATCAGTCCAGGTCATCCGGTAGCTCTGGAACGCCAAGTACCTCTACACAGGATCGGACCCCGCAAACCCCAAGTTTCCCTCGCCAAGATCTCCATCGGACCCAGAGAACCCCGTGGACCGGCATGCTCTTCTGCACGGATATGACAAGCACTCCGCCCGGACACCAAGTTCTTCACCCCGAAGCCGACCCCGGCGCCCGGAGCCGTGAACCCCGACAAGGACCACGCCAGGGATACGCCGAGTTCGCCGACGCGGAGACGCCGAGTACTTCATCCCGGACACCGAGAACCCCGTTGCGACAAGTGCTTCGTCCCGAACGACAAGACCGACAACATGACCCGAAGACCACGGATGCGCCAAGACCTACCTCTGTTATCCGAGAACGTTTCCGTCGACCCCTGGACCCTGTCGAACCCTGAACCCCCGGATCCCCCAAGTTCGTCGAGACCCCTAATGTGTGAACCTTCCCGACACCCTATTTTATAATATAATATCATAACAACTTGTGCATATTAAATTGTTCATGCATGCATCCATATCATGTGGTTTGGGGGCCTTATGCCGATTCACCTCATAATTAAATATGGGGCCCATATGCGGGCAAATCTAGCCTTATATTGGCCTCATTTAAATTTGTGTAGCGAACCCGGTGCTAACTTCTGCCATGGTAAACAACATTTAAATTGCGGGGTGGCTGAATAACTTGAACCATTTAAGTAATTGTCGGGACCCCGGTTCCGCTTAATATGACCTAATCGCATCACACCTTTGCCATGTCATACAGCATACATGCATCATGCCGATCTTCTGCCGTTGTATTAAATATTGCATCCGGTGTTCCTTCTAGTGTTTTGCTTCTTCGCGGATTGGGCCGTTGAGTTGATGTGAGCTTCGCCCCGATCTTCGGTTGAACCCTTCGACAATGTTTTCAGGCGAGCATCTCCCCCTTTCTACCTATCTTACTTTCTAGTATTTACTTCCCTCCTGTTGATCTATTGCTATCTGTGTTGCGATGCTCTAGTTTCGTGCCCTGGATATCCCCTGCAGCCTCATATTGCCTTGGACACCTCCTATTACCTGTTGTTTGGTAGATAGCTGGACTTGCGCGTCGTAGTCGCTTGCTCAAGTGCTGTTGCGTGTCGTCAAGTGCCAAAGATGTTGATGTATTGCCGCAAGTTGTTGTTGGAGATGATGCTAGTTTTACTTACCGCACACTTTAATTCCTGTTTAACAACTAAAATTGAAATAAGCAGAGGCATCGGTGGGTGATAGATAATATTTGGTTTCCGAACGCCCACTTGTGTCCCGTAAGACCCCGAGTACTTGATACCTGTTCCTTGATTTATCGCGCTATCCACATTCGGGGAGTATGGGATCCCCCTGAGCCAGAGCTTGATTCCGTCTTATTTCTTGGGGCCACAACTAGTTTGAGTGTTTTTACTATCCTGTACTTATGCCATGCTACTTTCTGTATTTAAATTGTGCGAGGAGCACACCTTTGTCTGTTAGGATCGGGACACGATTCGCGGTGTCGACAAGCCCAGCCACACTTTCGGGTTCCCGATCGTTCACGACCGTCTACCCAAACCTTGAGCCCATCTCGAGTCACCGGTTCGCTATGGATCTACTTAAGGGTGGCCCCCAAATATTGCTGAATCTTGTGATTGTTCGTGAAAGCCTCGTTGGGTTTTGATTTGGTTTTTCCGAGGTTGATCGGCGTGTGTTTCTATTGGTGCACCCGCCGGTAAAACTTTCTGAAAGCCGTGTCCGCGGTTATGGACGACTTGGAGCACAGTATCTCGATCATAGACAAGCATAACTAAAGTTTACTGCTATAAATTTGACTTATAATGACTAGTAATCAGCTTCACTATAATGGAATGGCTAATTAATACTGCCCACAATTGCTTGTTTGGCTGTCGCTTGCGACAATTGTACCTGACTAGTAAATCTTGCAACTACAACGGAATGGCTGAATAAAAGTACCAACCACTGCCGGGTTTCGGGTTTATCTCATGCTATCTGTATCTGATTAGTAATTGTTGCAACTATAACGGAATGGTTAACTAAAAGTGCCCACTGCTTATGTTATCAGGACGATTATCTAAACCTGACTAGTAAAGTTCCACAACTATAACTAATTAAATAAAACTGCCAACTGTGTGAGTTCCTCGGTTGACTTCCTCGATTGGTCTCGAGGGGGAAACGCCAGGATGGGTTTGTTTGATGATAGTATCAGGTTGGATCCGAATAGGTCATTCTTACCCCCTCTGATATCCGCCAGTTGTATCGAGTCTCTATAGGTTGTTTAGTGCATGCTGCCGCTGCCGCTCAGTCCACCATACCTTTGTAGGCGAGGACCGCCGAATTCTAGCCTCGCCGTCTTGGCCTCGATCGACGCTCCTTCTTTTCCTTTGCCCTTTGTCGGCACCCCTTTTGTTTAAGGGTTTGAGATCGGCGTCGTTAGCGTGGTTACCCTTCCGCTTGGCTGGCAGGGTTATGGACGCCATTGGTTATTCTTCAGGGCTCTTAGCCCCATTTGCATCTTGTCCGTAGTCGGACGCCCCATCGTTTTCAAGGTGATTTGGATCTTTGTACCGTATATTTGTATTCTTGACCCTTTGAGTTGCTGTTATATATATATCTGTTCTGTGGGTCCCATCGAGGACTGTTGTGTAATGTTATTACTTCGTTTTCCACCCGCACGAAAGTGCCTGGTGGGCACCTTTGAATCGTTTCTATGCGGGTTTGGCGAATTTTGCTCAAACTTGCATAGGTCCGATTCTGAGGGTGTTACATGGTTCGTGATGGCCATCCGGCGTGCCACACCTAGAGGGACAGGAGGAACCAGCACGCCTCCGACGCTCAGCATCCAGCCGACGGGGACACAGTAGCCCGGCGGGCAGGGGTAGTTCGAGGCGCAAAGCGCCTCCGCCTCCCTGGGGGTTAGTGCTACGGTGGAAGCGTTGGAATTATGCCCTAGAGGCAATAATAAAGATGTTATTATTATAATTCTTGTTCATGATAATGTTTATATTCCATGCTAGAATTGTATTAAGCGGAAACTTTAATACTTGTGTGATTTGTGAACAACACCGTGTCCCTAGTACGCCTCTATGGACTAGCTCATTGATCAATGATGGTTAAGGTTTCCTAACCATAGACATGATTTGTCAATTTATAATGAGATCATATCATTGGGTGAATGATATGGTGGACAGACCCAAACTAAGCGGAGCAATTAGATCGTGTCATCGTGTTCGTCTTTGCGAAGCTTTTCTTATGTCAAATATTGTATTCCTTAGACCATGAGATAATACAACTCCCTGGTATCGGAAGAAAGCTTTGAGGTCATCAAACGTCATCCTATGAGAGGGTGATCATAAAGGTGTCTCTCAGGTGATCGGAAAGTATCTGTTGGGTTGTATGTATCGAGATGGGATTTGTCCCTCCCAAGTCGGAGAGAGATACTTCGGGCCCACTCGGTAATCGATATCAACACCGCTTGCAAGCATGTGGTTAAGGAGTTAATCACAAAGTGATATCGGATTACGGAACGAGTAAAGTACTTGCTGTGAACGAGATTGAACTAGGTATGATGTACCGACGATCAAATCTCGGGCAAGTAAAATATCGCGAGACGAAGGGAATATATATATGGGATTGATTGAATCCTGGCATCGTGGTTCATCCGATATGATCATCGATGAATGTGTGGGAGTCAATATGGGTGTCCAGACCCCGCCGTTGATTATTGATAGAAGATCATGTATGCATATTCTCGAACCCGCAGGGTCACACACTTAACGTGTCTCGACGCTAGGATAGATTGGATAATTGGTTTATAAGTTTTTGTTCGGAGTCTCGGATGGGATCCGGGACATCACGAGAGGTTCCGGGGTGGTCCGGAGAATAAGATTCATATAAGGCACTGCAGTTTTTGGAGTTTGGAATTGTTCCGGGTTAATCGGTATTGTACCAAAAGCTTCTAGAACCTTCTGTAAGGGGACCAACATGGCCCCACCTTCCGGGAGGGGGCATGGGCCTATGAGGGAGTGCCCTGGCCGCATTGGGCCAGGGGCACAAGGCCCCATAGGGCCCAGCCGGCCAAGAGAGGTTTAAACTCGAGATAGACCTTCTAGAAGGGGGGGTTTCCTTGCCCCCCACTCCTTATCCTTTGGGGCCGCTGGTTTGGGCTTGGGGAAGGGGCTAGGTCTGCGCCCCCCTCTATATAAAGAGGGGTGGGGGCGCACCCCCCCACACACACACACCTTCCCCTCCAACCCTAGCTGCCCTGCTGCCCTCCTCTCTCCCTCCCGACTGTTTGTAGGCGAAGCCCTGCTACAGAAATTCTCCACCATATACACCACGCCGTCGTGTTGTAGATCCAATCCATCTATCCACCATGCTTGATGGTCCGAGGAAGGAGGAGACGTCGAGGTGCTGCACGTGTGCATCTCACGGAGGCACCGCCACTTGTGGTGCTAGATCGGATCGGATCGCGAGCAGGAGAAGCGAGTACGACAACATCACCCACGTTCCGACGAACGTTCCGCTGTGCGAATCTTCAAGGGTATGAAGATCTAATCCAATCTCTCTCGTTGTTTGCATCTCCTAGATTAGATCTTGGCTTTCCCTCTGTTCGCATCCGTAGAAAATTTTGATTTACTATGCCGCGAAACCCTTCAGTGGTATCAGAGCTAGATCTATATGTAGATGTGTTTCACGAGTAGAACGCAACATCGTTGTTGTGGGCGTTGATGTTTTCTGTTGCAAGCCTCTTGTTTGTGTTCTTCTTATGACGCTGGATAGTGAGATTGAAGCGGTCCAGGCCAACCTTACGCGACGTCGTTCGCGAGACCGGCTCCGCACTTGACGTGTGGCTTGTTCCACACATGCGGCTGGTGGATGTCAGTTTCTCTCCCTATAGTTGTCATGGGATTAACACCGGAGTTTGGCAACCATAATATCACCGTTGTGGCTTTCCGTAGGTAAGAATCGTTCTTAGCATCTACTCCCATAAGCCACGTAAAACATGCAACAACAAAGTAGAGGCGTCTAACTTGTTTTTGCAGGGAGTGTTTTCTGTGATATGGTATGGCCCAAGATGTGATGTGTATAATGTATGCGATGATCATGTTTTGTAATGTTTCATGACTTGCATGTCGATGAGTACACAACCGGCAGGAGCCATATGGTTGTCTTTATAATTGTGTATGACCTGTGTGTCAACTTCTTATGCGCCATGTAATAGTTTCACTTTATCGCTAAGTAGTTAGCAATAGTTGTAGTTGCTATTCGTGGTGGAGGCAATCATGGTGGAGTGATGGAGATCATGCGGGACGCACAAGATGGATATCATTGCGCGACGATTGGCTATACCATGTCACATTAAAGTTATATGCATGTGATGTTTATCCTTTTATATATCTTATTATGCTTAGATCGCGACGGTAGCATTATAAGATGATTCCTCACTTAAAGATCAAGATAAAAACTGTGTTCTCCCCAAGTATGCACCGTTGCGAAAGTTCGTCGTGTCCAAGCATCACGTGATGATCGGGTGCTATAGACTCTACGCTCACATACAACGGGTGCAAGCCAGTTTTGCACACGCGGAAATACTTGGGTCTAACTTGACGAGCCTAGCATGTACAGACATGGCCTCGGAACACATGAACCGAAAGGTTAAGCATGAGTCATATGAATGATATGATCGACACTTCATTGTCCACCATTGAAACCACATCTCTTCTCGTGAAGATCGGATTAGGTGTGGTGAATTTGGATCGTGTTCACTAAACAACTTGAGGGATGTTGAATTTAGTGGGAGTTCATCTAGTATTTTGATTAAAAGTTGAACTAGTTATCATGAACATAGTCTAAGTTGTACTTGCAAATACTGTAGATCACATGGCCAAGTCCAACTTCAACTTCAACGTTTTTGCTGAGAAGGAAAAGCTTAGAAACAATGGGTCTAACTTCACCAATTGTTTCCGCAATCTAAGAATCATTCTCTCTGGCGGTCAAAAGGACTATGTCCTTGGGAAAGCGTTAGGTGACCCCCCTGCTGCAACTGCGCCGGCTGATGAGAAAGATGTCTACCAGTCGCGCAAAGATGATTATGGTGTGATTAAGAGCACCATGTTGTTTGCTATGGAACCGGAACTTCAAAATCGTTTTGAAGACTATCCCGGGCCCTTTGAGATTCTCGAAGAGCTGAAAACCATGTTTCAGACTCAGGCCCGTTCTGAGAGATATGAGATCTCTGAGAAGTTCTTTAACTGCAAGATGGAGGAAGGGAGTTCCGTTAGTGAGCACGCCATTAAGATGTCGGGCTACACTCAACGCCTTGATCAACTGGACTGCAAGATTCCAGAGGAGCTCAAGATTGACAGAGTTGTGCAATCACTCCCTCCTAGCTACAAAAGTTTTGTAGTGACTCATAATCAGATTGGTTCCACTGATACGATCACCGAGCTCTTCGCAAAGCTAAAGGCCGCGGAAGTGTACATCAAAAAGGATAATCATGTGTTGATGGTCAACAAGCCCACCTTTAAGAAAGGTAAGGGAGCAAAGAAGCCCTTCAAGAAGGGCGGCGGCAAGCGCGTTGCCCCTGCTGAGAAGAAGCTCAGGTCTGGTCCTAAGCCGGACACTGAGTGCTTCTATTGCAAGGACAAGGGTCACTGGAAGCACAACTGTCCGAAGTACTTAGCGGACAAGAAGGCTCGCACCATCAAAGGTATATTTGATATACATGTTATTTATGTTTTCCTTACTAGCCCTCGTTGTAGTGCCTGGGTATTTGATACCGGTGCTAATATTTGTAACTCGAAACATGAGCTACAGAATAGACGGCGGCTTGCGAGGGATGAGGTGACGATGCGCGTTGGCAACGGATCAAGAGTTGATGTGATGGCCGTCGGCACGCACTCCTTAGTTTTACCTTCGGGATTAGTTTTAAACCTTAATAAGTGTTATTATGTGCCTGCGTTGAGCATGAACATTATTTCTGGATCTTGTTTATTGCAAGACGGTTATTCATTTAAATCGGAGAATAATGGTTGTTCTATTTATATGAGTAACATCTTTTATGGTCATGCACCTATTGTGAATGGTTTATTTCTTCTAAATCTCGAAAGGGATGTAACACACATCCATAACATTGAGGCTAAGAGATGCAAAGTAGATAGTGATAATACTACTTATTTGTGGCATTGTCGTCTAGGTCATATTGGTGTAAAGCGCATGAAGAAACTCCATTCTGATGGACTTTTGGAGTATCTTGATTTTGAATCATTTGACACATGCGAACCATGCCTCATGGGCAAGATGATCAAAACACCGTTCTCCGAAATGATGGAGCGAGCAACGGACTTGTTGGAAATCAAACATACCGATGTATGCGGACCGATGAGTGTTTCGACGCGCGGTGGATATCGCTATTTTCTCACTTTTACCGATGACTTAAGTAGATATGGGTATATATATTTAATGAAACATAAATCTGAAACGTTTGAAAAGTTCAAGGAATTTCAGAATGAAGTGGAGAACCATCGTAATAGAAAGATTAAGTTTCTACGATCCGATCATGGGGGCGAGTATTTAAGTTATGATTTTCTCACGCATCTTAAAGCAAGCGGAATTGTTTCGCAACTCACGCCACCCGGAACACCACAACGCAATGGTGTGTCTGAACGCCGGAATCGAACCCTATTAGATATGGTCCGATCGATGATGTCTCTTACTGATTTTCCGTTAGCATTTTGGGGTTATGCATTAGAAACCGCTGCATTCACTTTAAATAGGGCACCATCTAAATCCGTTGAGACAACACCGTATGAACTATGGTTTGGTGCTAAACCTAAGTTGTCGTTTCTTAAAGTTTGGGGATGCGAAGCTTACGTCAAGAAGTTGATGCCAGCCAAGCTCAAACCCAAAGCGGAGAAATGCGTCTTCATAGGATACCCTAAGGAAACTATTGGGTATACCTTCTATCACAGAACCGAAGGCAAAGTGTTTGTCGCAAAGAACGGTTCCTTTCTTGAGAAGGAGTTTCTCTCAAAAGAAGTGAGTGGGAGGAAAGTAGAGCTAGACGAGGTTGTTGAACCTTCTCTTGAATTGGAGAGTAGCGCAAGACCTGAAATTGTTCGATGCACTTTGCACCAACAATAGAGGAAGCTAATGACAAGGATCATGAAGCTTGGACGATCTTTGCTCGAACATCGCAGTCGACAAGGTCGCGTGCCTCCCGAGTGGTACGGCAACCTGTCTTGACTGTCTTGTTACTAGAAGACAGTGAACCTACGAACTATGAGGAAGCGATGATGAGCCCAGACTCTAAGAAATGGCTAGAAGCCATGAAATCCGAATTGGGATCCATGAGCAAAAACCAAGTATGGACTTTGGTGGACCCTCCTAGTGACCGAAAGGCCGTTGAGTGCAAATGGATCTTCAAGAAGAAAACGGACGCGGATGGTAATGTTACCGTCTATAAAGCACGGCTTGTCGTGAAAGGTTTTCGACAAGTTCAAGGTGTTGACTACGATGAGACTTTCTCTCCCGTAGCGATGTTTAAGTCCATTCGGATTTTATTAGCAATTGCTGCGTTTCATGATTATGAAATATGGCAGATGGATGTCAAGACTGCTTTCCTCAATGGCAACATTGATGAAGAGTTGTATATGATGCAACCCGAAGGTTTTGTCGATCCTAAGGATGCTGATAAAGTATGCAAACTTCAGGCTTCCATTTATGGATCAAGCAAGCATCTCGGAGTTGGAACCTTCGTTTTGATCAAGTGATCAAGAGCTTTGGATTTGTTCCAAATTGCTACAAAGCTTGCATCTACAAGAAAGTGAGTGGGAGCTCGGTGACGTTTCTGGTACTATATGTGGATGACATATTGATTATCAGAAATGACATCAACATGCTTAACGATGTGAAGAGTTATTTGAACAAGTGTTTTTCAATGAAAGACCTAGGTGAAGCTGCTTATATATTGGGCATCAAAATCTATACAGATAGACAAAGACGCCTGATAGCTTTAAGCCAGAGTACATACCTAGACAAAGTTCTGAAAAGGTTCAGAATGGATAAGGCAAAGAAAGGTTCAGTGCCTATGTTGTCAGGTAAGATATTGAGCAAGGCTCAGTGTCCACCACGTAAATGATAGGGAAGCTATGAGCAAAGTGCCTTATGCCTCGGCCATAGGTTCTATCATGTATGCCATGCTGTGTACTAGACCGGATGTGTCCAATGCTCTTAGTTTGACGAGCAGATATCAAAGTGATCTAGGAGTGGAACACTGGGCAGCCGTGAAGAACATCCTAAAGTACCTGAATAGGACTAAAGAAATGTTCTTAGTCTATGGGGTTGGTGAACAGCTCGTCGTAAAAGGTTACGTCGACGCTAGTTTCGACACCGACAAGGATGATTCTAAATCTCAGACAGGATACATTTATATTTTGAATGGAGGAGCTATGAGCTGGAGAAGCTGCAAGCAAAGCGTGATCGCGGGATCTACAGTAGAAGCGGAATACATGGCTGCTACAGAAGCGTCAAGTGAAGGAGTTTGGATCAGAAACTTCATCACTGAGCTTGGAGTGGTTCCAAGTGCATTAGACCCACTAGAGATATTGTGTGACAACACTGGCGCCATAGCACTCGCTAAGGAACCAAGATATCATCCAAAGACCAAGCATATCAACCGCAAGTTTCATATAATCCGAGATTATATAGCAGATGGAGATCTGAATATTAGCAAAGTACATACAGATCTGAATGTCGCAGATCCATTGACTAAACCTCTTCCACGTGTAAAACATGATCAGCACCTCAGTGCCATGGGTGTGAGATTGTTGCCAGATGTAAACTATATTATTGACTCTAGTGCAAGTTGGAGACTGTTGGAATTATGCCCTAGAGGCAATAATAAAGATGTTATTATTATAATTCTTGTTCATGATAATGTTTATATTCCATGCTAGAATTGTATTAAGCGGAAACTTTAATACTTGTGTGGTTTGTGAACAACACCGTGTCCCTAGTACGCCTCTATGGACTATCTCATTGATCAATGATGGTTTAGGTTTCCTAACCATAGACATGATTTGTCAATTGATAATGAGATCATATCATTGGGTGAATGATATGGTGGACAAACCCAAACTAAGCGAAGCAATTAGATCGTGTCATCGTGTTCGTCTTTGCGAAGCTTTTCTTATGTCAAATATTGTATTCCTTAGACAATGAGATAATACAACTCCCTGGTATCGGAAGAAAGCTTTGAGGTCATCAAACGTCATCCTATGAGAGGGTGATCATAAAGGTGTCTCTCAGGTGATCGTAAAGTATCTGTTGGGTTGTATGTATCGAGATGGGATTTGTCCCTCCCAAGTCGGAGAGATATACTTCGAGCCCACTCGGTAATCGATATCAACACCGCTTGGAAGCATGTGGTTAAGGAGTTAATCACAAAGTGATATCGGATTACGGAACGGGTAAAGTACTTGCTGTGAACGAGATTGAACTAGGTATGACGGTACCGACGATCAAATCTCGGGCAAGTAAAATATCGCGAGACGAAGGGAATATATATATGGGATTGATTGAATCCTGGCATCGTGGTTCATCCGATATGATCATCGATGAATGTGTGGGAGTCAATATGGGTGTCCAGACCCTGCTGTTGATTATTGATAGAAGATCATGTCTGCATATTCTCGAACCCGCAGGGTCACACACTTAACGTGTCTCGACGCTAGGATAGATTGGATAATTGGTTTATGAGTTTTTGTTCGGAGTCTCGGATGGGATCCGGGACATTACGGGAGGTTCCGGAGTGGTCCGGAGAATAAGATTCATATAAGGCAGTGCAGTTTTTGGAGTTCGGAATTGTTCTGGGTTAATCGGTATTGTATCGGAAGCTTCTAGAACCTTCCGAAGGGGACGAACGTGGCCCCACCTTCCGGGAGGGGGCATGGGCCTATGAGGGAGTGCCCTAGCCGCATTGGGCCAGGGGCACAAGGCCCCATAGGGCCCAGCCGGCCAAGAGAGGTTTAAACTCGAGATAAACCTTCTAGAAGGGGGGGTTTCCTTGCCCCCCACTCCTTATCCTTTGGGGCCGCCGGTTTGGTCTTGAGGGAGGGGCTAGGGCTGCGCCCCCCCTCTATATAAAGAGGGGTGGGGGCGCACCACCCCCCACACCTTCCCCTCCAACCCTAGCTGCCCTGCTGCCCTCCTGTCTCCCTCCCGACTGTTTGTAGGCGAAGCCCGGCCTGCTGCAGAAATTCTCCACCATATACACCACGCCGTCGTGTTGTAGATCCAATCCATCTCTCCACCATACTTGCTGGTCCGAGGAAGGAGGAGACGTCGAGGTGCTGCATGTGTGCATCTCACGGAGGCACCGCCACTTGTGGTGCTAGATCGGATCGGATCGCGAGGAGGAGAAGCGAGTACGACTACATCACGCTCCGACGAACGCTCATTGTCTTAATCTTCAAGGGTATGAAGATCTAATCCAATATCTCTCGTTGTTTGCATCTCCTAGATTAGATCTTGGCTTTCCCTCTATTCGCATCCGTAGAAAATTTTGATTTACTATGTCGCGAAACCCTTCAGGAAGCCATGGGAAAGAGTGATGAGGTTGCAGATACGAGTCTAGAGATGTGCAATGACAATGGAGGCCAACCCTACATATATATATAGTGAACTAGCGGGAAGAACTGGAGGGAAGAACTGGCGGGAAGAAAAATGGCGGGAAGAAAAATGGCGGGAAAAAATGGCGGGATGAACCTTTAGTCCCGGTTGGAGACACCAACCGGGACAAAACACGAGTCAGCACTAATAATAGGGGTGAGTGTCGACATTATGTCGTGCGGCGTGTACCTTGTCCCGGATGGTGTCACCAACCGGGACTAAAGATGAACCTTTAGTCCCGGTTGGAGACACCAACCGGGACTAAAGATGAACCTTTAGTCCCGGTTGGAGACACCAACCGGGACAAAACACGAGTCAGCACTAATAATAGGGGTGAGTGTCGACATTATTTCGTAAGTGTCGACACTATGTCGAGCTGCTTGTACTATAAATAGGCATCCTTGTGAGTCCAGTCCTCCAGCCAGTTTGAGGCTATGCCTTACCTCCTTTCGAGAGCAGGGACACCACTACGGCCAGTTTCAGGGAGATGCCGACGGAGCCCAGTCCTCCGGCATCTCCGAGAAACTGGTCATAGAGGCACTCCCTAATATGTGAAATTAGTTAGCTCCCAGGTGTATTGATCTAGTTAGAGAAGTTACAAAGCTGGAAGATGGTTTTCGAGAGGGGACACCACTACGGCCAGTTTCAGGGAGATGCCGACGAGCCTAGTCCTCCCAAGAAATCTGGTCATAGAGGCACTCCTAATATGTGACCGTCTTGGCGTTTGGAGATCAGATCTTAATGGTAAGTACGAATCGGGACAACTTCTTCTCATAGTCCCGGTCCATCCACAAAACATGACTAACACTCAAGACATGTATTAATATTAAAAACATGAACTAGAGTTACATAATATGAGCATGAACTTCTTGGCATATGTCCTTACTTATGATCGCTTCAGACGTAACCATGGAGCATCTTCTTTACTTAACGGAATGCTTGGGTCAGTTTTCACTTTGAAGGGTGGAATTTCATCAAACTTATTATAATCTTCTGACATGTCTGTCTTGTCCTCGATTCCCACGATGTTTCTTTTCCCTGAAAGAACTATCTGACGCTTTGGCTCATCATATGATGTATTCGTTTGCATATTTTTTATATTTTTTGGTCTGGAGGACATGTCCTTCACATAGAAAACCTGAGCCACATCATTGGCTAGGACGAATGGTTCGTCTAAGTTCTTGTCTACCTTCATAAGATTGTTGAGATCCACCGTTGTCATTCCGTACTTCTTTTCTACCTTAACCCCTCCTCCTGTTAGCTTGACCCATTTGCATCGAAACAAGGGGACCTTAAAATTAGGTCCATAGTCAAGTTCCCATATCTCCTCTATGAACCCATAATACGTGGTCTTTTGTCCATTATCTTCTGCTGCATCGAAGCGGACACCACTGTTTTGGTTGGTGCTCTTTTTATCTTGGCCTATCGTGTAAAATGTATTCCCATTTATCTCGTACCCTTGGAAAGTACATATAGTCGAATATGGTGTCCTGGCCAACAAGTACAGCTGATCCCCAACAGTGGTGTTATTCGTGAGAAGTCTTTGCAGCCAGCCGCCAAAACTCGCCATGTGTTCACTTATAATCCATTCATCGATCGTCACCGGTGTTTGACGTATTAAATTCTTGTGTTCATTGATATACGGGGCAACCAAGATAGATCTTTGTAAAACCGTGTAGTGTGCTTGATTGAGAGAATGCCCGTCCCTACATATCATTGCTTTACATCCTAGGGTGCCTTTTCCACGCAGTCTCCCCTCATGTCGTGATTCTGGAACACCAATCGCCTTAAGGTCAAGAATAAAATCAACACAGAACTCAATGACCTCCTCTGTTACATAGCCCTTGGAGATGCTTCCTTCTGGCCTAGCACGGTTATGAACATATTTCTTTAAGACTCCCATGTACCTCTCAAAGGGGAACATATTGTGTCGAAATACAGGACCGATAATGGCAATATATTCTACTAGGTGAACCAGGAGATGCGTCATAATATTGAAGAAGGATGGTGGGAACACCAACTAAAAGCTGACAAGACATTGGGCCACATCTGTTTGTAACCCTGGTAGGCTTTCTGGATCGATTGCCTTCTGAGATATTGCATTGAGGAATGCACATAGCTTCACAATGGGTACTCGAACATTTTAGGTAGAAGCCCCCTCAATGCAATCGGAAGCAATTGTGTCATAATCACGTGGCAGTCATGAGACTTCAGGTTTTGAAATTTTTTCTCTGCCATGTTTATTATTCCCTTTATATTCGACGAGAAGCCAGATGGGACCTTGATACTGCTCAGACATTCAAAAAATATTTTCTTCTCTGCTTTGGTAAGAGCGTAGCTGGCAGGAGTTAAGTGGCATCGTTTACCCTTCTCGTTCTCAGGATGCATAGGCTCTTCAGGGGCTTTCAGACGTTGCTGGTCCTGCCATGCTTCCGGTGTATCTTTTCTCTTCCCATACACTCCTAGAAAGCCTAGCAGGTTCACGCAAACATTCTTCGTCACGTGCATCACGTCGATTGAAGAGCGGACCTCTAAGACTTTCCAATAGGGTAGGTCCCAAAATATAGATTGCTTCTTCCACATGGGCGCGTGTCCGGCATCGTCATTCGGAACAGATAGACTTCCAGGACCTTTTCCAAAGATTAATTCTAGGTCCTTGACCATACCAAATACCTCCTCACCGGTACGGAGGACAGGCTTCCTCCGGGGTTCTGCCAGACGTTTGAAATGCTTGCCTTTCTTTCTAACTGGATGCAGGTTCGGAAGAAATCGGCGATACCCTATGTACACAACCTTCTTACATTTATCCAAATATACACTTTCGGTATCATCTAAACAGTGTGTGCATGCATTGTATCCCTTATTTGTCTGCCCTGAAATGTTACTAAGAGCAGACCAATCATTGATGGTTACGAAAAGCAATGCTCGTAGGTCAAATGGCTCCCCTTTATGCTCATCCCACATACGTACACCTGGTTTGGCCCACAGCTGTAAAAGTTCTTCAACTAATGGCCTTAGGTACACATCAATGTCGTTGCCGGGTTGCCTCGGGCCTTGGATGAGCACTGGCATCATAATGAACTTCCTCTTCATACACAACCAAGGAGGAAGGTTATAGATACATAGGGTCACAGTGCCGTGTCGCAGCTCTGCTCACCAAAAGGATTCATGCCGTCTCGACTTAGACCAAACCTTAAGTTCCTTGCGTCACGTGCGAAGTCCGGGTACTCGCCGACTTTTCTCCACTGTGACCCATCAGGGGTGTCTCAACATCGCGTCTTTCTTACGGTCTTCCATGTGCCATCGCAATAACTTGGCATGCTCTTTATTTCAAGAGACGTTTTAACCGTGGTATTATAGGAGCATACCACATAACCTTGGCGGGAACCTTCTTCCTAGGGGCCTCGCCCTCAACATCGCCAGATCGTCTTGTCTCGATCTTATACCATGATGTAGTGCATACCGGCATGCATCCAAATTCTCGTACTTCTCACATGGTAGAGGATGCGATCATTAATGCAGGCATGTATCTTCCGTACGTCTAATCCTAGAGGGCACACAACCTTATTTGCTTGGTATGTACCTTGGGCAACTCATTATTTCTTGGAAGAAGATTCTTCATTTTACCAACAACTTTGAAAATCTTGTCGGTCCACACCATTCCCTGCCTTCCATTGCAGCAAATCCAGTGTGGCACCTAGCTTTTTGTGGCCATCTTCGCAAGTTGGATACAATAATGTTTTGTGATCCTTTAACATCTGCTCCAGCTTCTCCTTCTCCTTTTCAGTTTCACATTCTTCCTTTGCATCAGTAATTGCCCGACCAAGATAGTCATCAGCGGGTCCATCTGCTCCCTCTTGATCTTCATTATCTACCCCCGTTGCATTATCATCATATTCAGGATACATATTATGATAGTTGTCATCATCCTCTTCTTCTTTGTTTTCTTCCATCACAACCCCTTTTTCTCCGTGCTTGGTCCAACAATTATAGCTGGGCATGAAACCGGATCGAAGCAGGTGGGCCTGAATGGTTCTGGTATTTGAGTAGTCTTTCTTGTTCTGACAGTGAACACACGGACAACACATAAAACCATTGTGACCACGGTTTGCATTAGCCACAACGATGAAATTTTGGAGGCCCGTAATGTACTCGGAAGTGCGGCGGTCACCGTACATTCATTGCCGGTTCATCTGCATTAATATGTAGTATATATCAAAAAATAATAGGGAGATGACCATTTATATATATAGTACATCAATGACACATGAAAGGATAGTTGCCGACCTCGACCGAGACGGAAAGAGCAACAAGAAAACTTATTTTGAGATCTCGGGCATTTCACCGAACACCTCTTGTGCATATGAAAAAAAAACTAGCACTCTTCACACCCTCTTGCTAGGCTCCAAAATGTGAAAGAATGGAAGAGGGGGGTGTGTGTGGGCTAGGGTGGTGTCTTATATAGCCCCCCCTTTAACACCGGTTCATGCCACGAACCGGTGTTAAAAGAAAGCTGTGAGCCATCGTTGCGAGTCCTTTAACACCGTTCGGCATGAACCGTGTTAAAGGGATCCTTGCGCAGGGGCCACGCTGGTACGGCCCCCCCTTTACCACCGGTTCGTAGAAGAACCGGTGTTAAAGCCCTTTTTCGGGATCAACAAAAGACCTCGTTTCCACTAGTGTGGGTACATTTTACAGTAAAGCACCTAGAGAAGGCGCAAGGTAAAAGCAGGACTTGCAACATTTCAAAGAAACCCCTGAAACTAGAAGTAAAAAAGCAATCGGGTCCTCGGGTTTCTTCTCCACCGCAACCGACGACGAGCTCCTTCCGTCGGACTCCATGGCGCCGCCGGGGACGAACCACTTGGCAACACCTAGGAGGGAAACCCGACGAGAAGCTCCACACAGGGCCTCCGTCTTGGAGGTTGGAAATTGCGCAGACACGGCGCAAAACGGTCGCCCTTCGACCATAGCAAGCAACAGCTCCATAGTTGAGCCACTGCGATTTTGCCTCAGAGGGAGCAACTTGAGGAGAAGTAGAAGAAAGTTGATGAAGGCTCGCCGTCCACTGGAGGCCACCACCTCGATGACTCCAAGCAGATAGATCGCTCGCCATCCACCAGCACCACTTCTCCAGGACGACGATCTTCCTAGCAGGAGAGATCATAATCCATCGGTGAGGAGGAAGAACAGAAGGGCCATGGACGCCAGACCTACCCTCGCCGCCACGGCCGGCCATAGGGAGCGCATCCACCGCCTCCCTGGCACCGCTCCGCTCCTCCTCGCCACCTCGGCCGGCCAGGAGCGCCACCACACCATTATTGCCTCCACACCGATGGAACAAAGCGGCTTTATTGACAGAGAGGACCTCACCCACGTCCACCACAGCATCCACCTCCGACCGCCAGAGCACCACCGCGAGGAACAGGGAGAGGAGAAATATCCAGATCCAGCTGGAGAAATCTGGAGACTTCCTCCCTCGGGCACATCGCCCAAACACGGCATAACGCCAAACCCTACACCTACGACCTCTACAAGGACCTACATCTACACCGGCGCCATCCTCTCGCCGCCACTCACCGGCTAATCCGGCAAAGGAGGCATGAGAGGGGCCCGGGGAGGAGAAGGGGACTCTCAAGGGGAAACTTGCCTCTCGTTTCGTGCGAGGAGGAAAAAGCCACATCGCCCCGATGGAGTGGATGGGTGTGGCTTTCCAATGTGTGTACATAAAAACCTAGTTGACATACATCTTTATACAAACCCCGGGACTTCATCGGAGCAATACTAGCATCCTAACTAGTCTAAGATCAAGGAAATGGTAGTTGTCCTGACATTGGTTCACAGCCCATATGGTGGAAACCCGGTGGCTTCTCACATCATGGAACTGATAATGTGCAGACTAAGCAAGGTCCTTACTGTTCTGGTTCATGTGTAAATCGAAAACATGAATTGCTTGTATAGGTTTGTTCTATCCCGCTTTGTATATTAACCGGTGGATGACAGCAGGGTCACATGTGAGCTTTGCAGGATCTCACATATGACAGGAGAATGCTTTATTTTCAGGCACAATGGTATAGCCCTGGCCATATCACTCTCCGGTCAGAATTTACTTTCAATTAACACAAGTATACCCTCCATCCTGAAAAATATTTCATAAATTTATCTAAATTGAATAAATCTAGGCGTATTGTAGCATATAGATGCATCTAAAATTTGACAAATCTAAGACATCATTTTCATGACCGAGGGAGTACTAGAAGGTTCTAGAATGGGTGGCGATAAAAAATTGACGATCTTGGTCCAGGGTTTGCAGCGGCACCATCCATAGCTTCGGCGTTGGAGTCACAACCTCTTTTTTACTCCGTCCTCTCCATGTTGCACCATGTGTCATCGTCAATGGAAAACACCGTGAGAAAAAGATTTTCCAACTTGAACAAGATGAAGGTACGATAGTGGAAGATGGAAATTTGAGAACCCATATTTCGGAGTACTACAAGAAACTGTTTGGTGCTCTGGAACGAAACAACTTTTCACTTATAGAGGAAAGGAATTTGGATATCCCTCAGGTTTCCTCGTTGGAAAATACAATCCTAACGTCGGTGTTCTTAGAGAAAGAAGTGCTTGAAGCAATCTCTTTGATGGAACACAATAAGGTCCCGGGTCCCGATGGATTCCCTGCAGAATTCTATCAAACATTCTGGGAAGTGATTAAAAATGATTTGATGGCTTTATTTGAACAGTTGCAAACAGCCGAGTTACCTTTATATAAGCTTAACTTTGGAGTAATTACTCTCCTTTCTAAAAAAAATAAAATGCAGTTCAGATACATCAATACAGGCCGATTTGACTTTTAAATGTTAGCTTTAAAATCTTTACTAAAGTGGCCACAAATCGTATTTTTGTGATTGCTCACAAGGTAATTCGCCCAACTCAAACAACTTTCATGCCTGGTAAGCATATATATTCTGGAAGGGGTTGTTATTTTATATGAAACCATTCATGAACTACATTTGAAAAAAATGGTTGGTGTGCTTTTCAAATTTGATTTAAAAAAGGCATATGATAAAGTAAAATGGCCCTTTTTACAACAAGCGCTACGTTTGAAGGGTTTTGATCCTTTATGGTGCAAGTGGATATCTGATTTCATCCAAGGCGGTATTGTTGGAGTCCGAGTGAATGATGATATTGAACATTTTTTCAGACAAAAAGGGGGTTCGGCAGGGTGATCCGTTATCACCTATGTTATTTAACATTGTGGTCGATATGTTGGCCATCCTATTAGCTAGAGATAAGTAAGAGGGTCAAATTAGTGGTCTAATACCTCATCTTGTTGAAGGAGGAATTTTCATCCTCCATTATGCAGATGGCACAATTCTATTCATGGAACATGATCTTATGAAGGTTGTAAACATGAAACTAATTCTTTGCATTTTGAGCAACTCTTGGGGCTCAAAATTAACTTCCACAAAAGTGAGATTTACTGCTTGGAAAGGCAAAGGAACATAAACAGGAATATAGAGATATATTTGGTTGTGAGTCGGGATCTTTGCCTTTGAGGTACCTTGGGGTACACATTCACCACAGAAAACTCACGAATTCTGAGTGGAACCCCGTTGAAAATCGTTTTTAAGGAAAGTTAGGATGTTGGCAAGGAAAATTGTTGTGATATGGAGATAGACTAGTGTTAATCAACTCTGTATTGACCATCATGCCTATGTTCATGTTATCTTTTCTATAAATTCCAAAGGGAGTTAGGAAAAGATTAGACTTCTATCGTTCAAGATTCTTTTGGCAAAGTGATGAACACAAGCAGAAGTATAGATTAACTAAGTGAAATATAATTTGTAGACCCAAGTATCAGGGTGGATTAGGAATCGAGGTATCAGAAAAAAGTGCCTTCTAAGCAAATGGCTCTAGAAATTACTGTCTGACCAAGGGGTATGGCAGGAACTTCTTTGTAATAAGTATTTGAAAACAAAAACGTTAGCAAAAGTGCAAGTTAAGCCGACTGATTCCCTATTTCGGAAAGGCCTGATGCAGTTAAAGGATGGTTTTTTTACTAGAGGTTTTTTCAGAGTGGGCAATGGGGTTTTTTTACTCGCTTTTGGGAAGATGTTTGGTTAGGGGAGGTACCCCTTGCACAACAATATCCTTCGCTTTATAATATTGTTTATAGAAAAAATATTTCTGTACATGAAGTACTCTCTCATAACCCTTTTAATATTGGTTTTAGGAGGAACTTGAATGGGACAAAATGGGATGCATGGTTGCACCTCTATGAGAGATTAATGCAGGTTAACTTATCCAATGAGCCGAATGTTTTTAGATGGAAACTTGTCACATATGGGGTTTTCTCAGTAAAATATATGTATGAGGATCTCATGAATGATCATCAGAACCTCCCTACGAAATACTTATGGAATCTAAAAATACCACTAAAGGTTAAGATCTTTATGTGATTT
Source organism: Avena longiglumis (assembly GCA_030063025.1). Classification (NCBI taxonomy): domain Eukaryota; kingdom Viridiplantae; phylum Streptophyta; class Magnoliopsida; order Poales; family Poaceae; genus Avena; species Avena longiglumis. The sequence continues at coordinate 569,334,328 of CP125974.1, forward strand.
TTGCATAAAAAATCTTGCTAACCAAAGACAATCTATTAAAAAGGAATTGGAAAGGATGCAAGAAGTGTTGTTTCTGTAATGGAGAAGAAACAACTGAACACCTGTTTATTTCATGCCCCTTTGCTAAAATTATTTGGTGCATTGTTTTCTTTACTTACAATCTTCCACCTCCGACCAATATTACTAATATGTTTGAGAATTGGTTAAATGGAATGGATAAGGCTAATAAAGCTAGAATACGCATAGGGGTATCGGCTTTATGTTGGTTTATTTGTAAATGCCCCAATGCTATTATTTTTAACAGGGTATGAGTTTATTCTTTTTTGCAGGTTATTATCTCGGCCTTCCAATGGATCCAACTCTAGGCTTTTTTGCTCCTAGAGTAGCAACGCTACATGATGGTTTCTAGATGCAGCCGTCTAGTGATGGTTGCTCGGGATATCTACTACCTACGTGGTGTCATACTATATATTGAAAGATGTTTAGCTTTTATACGCTTCCCATCTCCAGTTTTCTAGACTTTTTTATCAACCCTCTCCGACTCTTGAACTGTAATTTTGCCACTTCAGACTTTTAAGCAATAAAATGGCAGAGGCCGGGGTGGACCCCATTTCGAAAAAAATAAAAAATAAAGTGTGTCATTGTCAATCCAGTCCTCTGGCTTCGTCAAGCGTCTGTTCTTCTTTCGACTGCTCCACGGCTCTAGGACTTCAAGTTACGGCAGGCATGTCGTCCTCGATTTTGTTTGCCTGCAGATCGCCCGCACCCTTGTTCCATATTCCAAGGCATGGATTCCTGACGTTTGTGGTCTGATTGATGTATGTTGATAGCTTGGAGCATCAACAACGGCCTATCCATATTTTAGGTAATCAAACTGGATATGGGTGATAGAGAGATAAGGTTTAGTAAGCAAAAAAGAAAGTTTTAGCTCCAACGGCTTACCTAAAAGCTAGCTACCCAAATCACAACTAGGTCCTGGAAATAATAGAAACTACAATAGCATCCTTCTTTTTTATATCTAGGACCTGGGACAATCAGTCAGGTCCTCGACCTTGCTCGAATCGGCATCGCCTGTCTTGGTCGCGTCAGCCTCGCTCGTAGACGGCAACAAGGTTAGGGGCCCCGACTAGCTGCCATGGGATGAGAGGGAGGACATCAAGCTTGAAACCATTTTTACAGCTTGTGTCAGTTCATTCTCTCTCCTTTCTTACTTTGTGGATTTAGCTCTCAAGCTTGAAACTTCTGTAGCTCTTAAACTAAAAGTCCAATTTGAAAACGGTTTGAGTATTTGGATTCCTACAATAGAGAGTTTTATAACAAGACCAATATTGAATATATTTTGACAATATTTAAAAATAGAATTCTAAACAGTAATAAAACTTTGAAAAACTTAATGAAACCTGGTGAGAAATATTTTTTAAAACAATTTGTTTCATCATGTTCCAAACTTGATTCATCAAAGTCTGAAAATAATTGACAATATTGTGTATCTACAATTTCATTGCGGTTTTCAAGAAAATTTTATTTTGCATGTATACATAGAGTTTCATCATGTTTCATAATTCAAATTTTAAAAATTGTAAGAATATATTTAAAATTGTTCTTATTTCAAAGTCCTTGGCATTTGAAACATAAATATGCAATCAGAATATAAATCGGATACTTGATTCAAAAGTTAAAATATAAACAAGATTTAAGATCTTATAAAAAAGGATGGGTGGGTGAGAGGAGAGATGACACATGAATGGAGGGCTCGAACAAGCACGTTATGTCCCGTGCACGCCAGAAAAGCATTTTACTTGCCCCGCTTTTGTACTCCTTGCATATAAATATGGTTGGGCGGGTGCTCAACAAGCCCAAAACGGTACAACCCATGGCCAGTCCATGATGGGTTTGTGACACAAGCTCCCCATGCTCACGACATTGACCCGCATCTCCCAGGTTGAGCTCCTCTCGCCGCTTGCCCCTATTGCACTTCTTATTCAAGTACGGAGCATTGTTCTTCACTTGTCTGAAGATAAGCTGCCAGTGTCTATGTCGGTGTCTGCCGCGGTGGTGGTAGTTGCACTCTACTGCGACTATGGTACGAGAAGAAGCGAGGGCATCTTCCACATGTGCCATGTTATGCTAGCGCGGCCAAATAGGTTAATAGCATTGGCCAACCGTAGACAGATGGGTCGCACCGTGTCTCCTGTCCAATCGGACACAACAGACTCGATCCGTTTGGATCAGTCAGGATATGCTCTTAGGGATTGGCCAAAACAGGGTTGCTTGCTTTTTGAGATATATGACTTATCTTATACTCCGTCTATTTTAAAATATAAGATGTTTTAGATCTATGAAAAAAATCTATCTAGACGTTTTTAGTGCGTAGATTCAATTTAAACCTGAGTGAACCTATAAAAGTAGTCTAGATATCTTTGCTTTACAAAGCTAAAACATCTTATATTTTAAGACAGAGAGAGTATAATATAATGTTTTGCGAAAAATGACACTTGAGGGCACAACATGCTCTTTTTAGCGTATATGAAACAATTAGATCTGGTTTACTCCCTCCGATCCATATTAATTGACTCAAATTTATCTAGACTTGAATGAATCTAGACATTATTTAGTATATAGATTTATTAAAATTTTAATAAATTAATCGAAGGGAGTAACACTTTTTTTTTTTGGAGAACTTTCAGCTTTATTAACTCAAAATCATAGAATTACAATCAGCAAACATGTTGTCTAGAAGAAAATCTGGACACGCTCCCAACCACTCTTGCGTGACATTGCTAGCACAGGCAAGCCTTGCACAAGCGGGAGCCACTTTGTTGCTCTCTCTACCCTGGTAAATCAACGAAAAGCTAATAAAAGTATCTTTTACAGTATTAATTTCCTCAAGAATAGGGGCCACAATCGACCTCTCCTTTCTCCTAGCCGTCCAGCACCGAACTAGCTCCTGGCTGTCCGTTTCAAAGGCAACTCTCTGGAAGCCTCTTGCATGCGCAAAGGTGACAGCGTCTCGTAGAGCTAGTGTCTCTGCGACAAAAGGATCACAAACACCAGCATAAGCCCTTGCCCACGCTCCTCTGAAACTCAATGCATCTCTGGCCACCCCTCCGGTTCCAGCTCTTCCTTCTGTTTCACAAATGGCACCATCAGAATTCAGTTTCACCACCTCACCAGCTGGTACAGACCATTTGCAAACTACTTTCGGTGCGCCCTTCTTGGCCACCTTTTTGGGAACAACGATCTCGAGGAGATCCTTCTGGATACTATCCACGCATTTTCCCGGGTCGTAACCAACTGTCCCGTGTACTATCTTGTTCCTGGAGTCCCAGATCGCAGCCAATACTGAGACTAGTTGTGCTTGTTCAGTCGACGAAAACCACTCCTCACATAAAATATCCGCCGCCCAAGACTCTGGATGAAGCCTAGGCAATTGAAGATGGAACACATCCTTTGATGCTAGCAAGAACTGCCGAGCGTGAGCACATTCAAACAGTGCATGGAACAGTGTTTCTGGAGCTGCTTTGCAAATACCACAGGTCGCTTCATCTCTGACATGCCGCTGAGTGAGAGCCGAATAGGATGGCACAATGCCTCGTAGAACTCTCCACCAAAACGTGCGAACCTTAGGTATCATTGTAAGCCTCCATAACTTCTTCCAGACTGATCTGTTATCATCAGACGACGATGCATATTCCCCGATCATACGCTGGGCCATCATAGCACGGTAGGCAGACCTTACCGAATAAACCCCTGTTTTCTCCAGGGCCCATGCCAGCCAGTCCTCCCCCTCAATCTTCCTCAGGGGGATCTGCCGAACTATCTCAACATTTATCGGAAAAAGGTTCTTTTCCAGCTCCTCCAGATTCCAGGAGTGGGAGTTTAGATCAATCAACTCACTCACCAACTCTGTTGTGCCGTCCCCCTTCCTGCCTAGAGGTCGCATATGTTGGGTACCAGGTAGCCAGTTGTCGTCCCAGATAGAAACCGAGCTGCCTGAACCTATTCTTTTTATCAAACCAGTCCTTAGCGCTTCCCTGCCAGCAATGATCGAGCGCCACGTTCGCGAGGCAGACCTCGGAACAGTTGCTGACATGAAATCTTTATCGTGGAAATAGCGGTTGCGTAGTACCTGAGGACAAAGTGAACCCGACACTGTCATCAGCCGCCAGCCTTGCTTCCCCAACAGAGCTAGATTAAACGTCTGGTAGTCACGGAATCCCATTCCACCACGCTCTTTAGGTATAGACATCTTGTCCCACGCTATCCAGTGCATTGACCTCTTATCCAGGTTCCCACTCCACCAAAATTTAGATGACAAAGAGGAGAATTTCTTACAAGTGTCCTTGGACAGCTAGAAAATACTCATGCAATAAGTCGATTTGGCTTGTACCACGGACTTTAACCAAACCTCCTTGCCAGGATAAGACAACATCTTTGCACACCCATTCATACTCTTTCGCATTCCTTCTGCTATGAATTCGAACTCCCCACTTGTTAACCGGCCCACAGCCGTTGGTAGTCCCAGATACCGCTCACTGAAAGCTTCTACCAGAATATCGAGCTCGTGCTTCACAGCCTCCCTCTGAGCCTCGCTTGTACTAGGGGTGAAGAAGATCGAGCTCTTCTCCCTGTTAACCAGCTGTCCCGGCGCCTCATTGTAAATGCGGAGGATCTCATTCAGCCGTCGGGCACTGGACACCGTTGCATTGATGAAGATAAGACTGTCATCAGCAAATAATAAGTGAGTGATCCACGGTGCCCTATGGCACACCCTGATTCCTCTATCAATCGGGCCCAACTGAAAGTGCTTCAACAAGATCGAAAAACCCTCAGAGCACAACAGGAAAAGGTATGGTGACATCGGATCCCCCTGCCTGAGCCCCCTCGATGGTATGAATTGTGGTAAAAGCTCACCATTCACCTTAACCGAAAAGCGGACTGATCTGACAAAACTCATAATCAGCTGCACCATACTTCCTGGAAACCCAAGTTTCAACAACATTGCCTCCAGAAAGGGCCACTCCACCCGATCGTAGGCCTTCATCATATCTAATTTAACCGCACAAAGACCTTTCTTATTCCTCTTCATAGTGTGTATACACTCAAAAGCAACTAATGCATTGTCCGTTATGAGACGACCCGGTACAAATGCACTTTGCTCCTTACTAATGACCTCCTCCAGCCACGGTCTCATTCTGTTTGCCACCACCTTTGCACAAATTTTATAAAGAACAATACATAATGAGATTGGCCGAAACTGTTTAATGGACTGGGGGTGCCGTACCTTGGGAATAAGAACTACAATAGTGTCGTTCATATTAGGTAGCCATTCCCCGCCATTCAGAACGCCCAAGACAGCTCGGACTAAATCCTCTCGGACAATATCCCAATGGCGCTGAAAGAACCCAGCCGTGAAGCCATCAACGCCCGGGGCTTTAGACGGGTGCATCTGAAAAAATGCCACCCTGATCTCCTCCTCACTATATATCTCTTGGATGGACTCCCTGGCCGACCCAACAAGCTTTTCAGGGACCAAGTTAAGCAAATCCTCCATAACTGGTTCACCTTGCGAAGTGTACAGGTTATTGTAAAAACCCTGTACCTCACCATTAACCGCCTCTTCATCATCACATATTGATCCATCACTACACTCCAGGGTAGTAACTCTATTCATCCTCCTCCTCTGAGCAATGTGGCCACGGAAAAAACCCGTATTTCGATCGCCAGCCTTCAGCCACATCACCCGGGATCGCTATTTTACCCATATCTCCTCTTGGAGCAGGACTTCATTAATTCTCTCGCTCAAGCGGCGTTCCTCCTGGGATGGGCCACGACCCATCGAACCACGCCTTACTCTCTCCAAATTCTTCCGCAATTCAGCCAACTTCTTTTTGAAATTGCCGAAAGTTTTAGAGCCCCAGATGACCCTGTGTACGACCGAGCTTGTTTAGCGCACTGTGCCTTCTCCCACATTACTCGACCTCCACATTTCAGCCACCACACGGTCATAATCCCCATGCTCGCCACATGTTTCGACTTAAAATTACGAGGTGTCCTCCTCTGCGTTGACGGTGACATACCGCCACAATCAAGTTGTGGTCAGACTCAACAACACTTACATGGCGCACTTTCATCACAGAAAATAACTGGGACAAGGCTTGATTACCGAAGGCTCTATCCAGCCTAGCTTTTACGTTAGCTCTCCCCTCTTAGCGATTATCCCAAGTATACGGTAAGCCAGAATAGCCAAGATCAAACAAATCACAATCATCTATCACTTCCCGGAAAGGGTTCATCTGCCATTCCTCCTTCACAGTCACACCGAAGTGTTCCGAAGCAAACAATGTTTCGTTGAAATCGCCCATGCACAACCACGGGTACCTTCGGAGTGCATGCAACCTTCTCAGGAAAGTCCAACTCTGATGCCGATCTTCCCTTCTTGGTTCCCCATAAAATCCTGTAAACCTCCACGGAGGCACCCCTCCATCGTTATGGGTCACAATCACATCAATGTGATTAGAGTTAAAGCCCTTCAGGTCAACCGTAATCGCCGATGACCAGAAAAGGCCAATGCCTCCACTGAGCCCGACACTGTCCACCGCAAAACCTCCAACAAAACCGAAGGTGCTAGTCAATTTCTCCACTCTTTTAGCCGTAATTTTAGTCTCCATTACGAACAGAAGATCAGGCCCTTGCAGCTTCACTAAATTGCGAAGCTCCCGAACTGTTGGCTGGTTCCCAAGCCCCCGACAGTTCAGACTCCCACAAATCATTGGGACAGGCCCGACTGTCCCGCAGCCGGCGCCACAAAGTCTTTTGCCACCAAAACTCCACTCCCTACTTTTGTCTTCTTGGCATCTGAAGAAGAAGCAGCAGAATTTGATGTCTTCTCCGGCCTTTCATCCCTTTTCTCACCTGGAATCTGAGGGGTAAATAAGACCACCCGATTCTCCACCTCCATTGGAGTCGTGGCCTCAATAGTTCCATCCAGAGATAACTTCCTATACGTCATCAAGTTGCCTCGGGCCCCGTAGAAACGACCACCCATAGACCCTGACCGACCACCTCCCCTACCCCCTCCTCGGGTGGGATTCTGGTGAGCATGTGGAGGAGGATCCCCCGCTTCATCCGAGGACGTGTCCCTCGGCGGCTGACCACCAGAGTAGCCCCTGGAATAATTTCCCCATGCCGATGGGGCAGCTCTATACTTCCTCTCATCCTACACACACAAGCTGGGCCAGAAAGGCAATCTACCCAGTTCATCCCTCTCTCCTGGATTCGGACACACCAGATCAGAGTGACTAAGGAGGCCACAAGAAAAGCAGAAGTACGGCACATTATCATACTTTATGTCATACCAATCACAGGCCTCCCTAGCAGTTGAATCAATCTCTATCCACCGCTGCAATGGCTCATTGACATCAATGGCAACTCGAGCCCGCAGATACCTCCCAATCACCAGATTAGCATTACTTTTGTCCAGGCTAATGTAATCGCCCACCATCTCCGCAATCTCCTTCCCCCAGTCGTCGTTCAGGTTAAACGGTAAGTTCATCACACGTATCCAAATTGGCATACGATCAAACCTCAACTCTGACGGACGTTGGTTGCGTTTAAAATTCTCCAATACCACGGCATGCTTGTTCACCGTCCACGGTGATCTCTCCCAAATCCTATCCCTTTCCTGTTCCGAAGAAAGCTCGGCAACAAAAAGATTCGGGCCCCCATCACGGAAAACCAGACCCCGTGGATTACCCCACGCCGGCCGCAGCACCTCCGTAATCGTCTGGATGTGGAAGATCTTCGGAGCCAGGACCTTGCCCGCCAACGCCCACATGGGCTTCTCCTGAACCCCTGCACGATCATCGATGAAGAGCTTCTTGGATTCTTTTGTAGTAAGCTTCATCCTTCCCACCAGATCCTCGATCGATTCCTCCTCCATCATGGGCTTCTTCCCCGTTCAAAACCACTCCCCGATCCTTCCATCGGGGCCTCCTTCCTCTCCGCCATTGCCGAACCCCTACGGGCGCTGTACAGATCGGTTGTCTACCAAGGGCGGGTAGAGGCGCCAGGCCTCCCCGTTGTCACCCCGAGTAGAAAAACCAACCTGGCCGAGTCCAGTAAGCAGTCCTGCCGACGAGAGTTCGCGGATCTTTACTCAAGCCTCCCCCCGCACCGCCGGTTTCCCGCGAGCGCCGCCGTTTTCACTAGAAACCCTAATCGCCCCCTGATCGCCAGAGGAGTCGAAGGGGTATCCGGAAAGTCGTGTGTGGTTCGTGGGTGGGAGTAACACTTTTATGTCGACACACTTTTAGTCGCAAAAAAGCCCGATGCGTGCGGACTGATTAGACTGTCTATGTTATCGGTAAGCGTATCTTGTTGCTGCCTACATAATACGCCTTCACCAGGAGATCACGTAGACCAACCTATACCGTTTCCCTCACACACACCGTGAACATGACCCACCTGCAGTGTCACTCCACCCGTCTCGTCCACCATCCCTTAAACCCTCGTCAAAACCGCTTGGGAAAAAAATTAAATTTCCATTTCTACCCTCCGTTCCTCCTCGCCTCGCCTCGCCTCCTCCGCCGCCGCCGCCGTTGCCATGGCGACGAGGCGATGCCTCCTGCGGCTCCTCACACGCCGCCTCCTCTCCCACAGCCCGCAACCCCTCGCGCCGGTCCCGATCGCGGCCCAAACCCTAACCTCCCTGTCCCAGCCCCTCGCTCCCCGCGCCGCCGCCGCCACCGCCTCGCTCCGGTTCCTCCCCCCGCGCTGCCACTTCGCGACCCGGTCCTCGGACGACGACGACGAGGGGGACGAGGAGGAGCACTACGAGGAGGAGGAGGGGAGCGGGGACGAGTGGGGGGCGGACGACGAGGAGACGCCGGCGGCCAAGCCGCCAAGCGGGAAGACGGAGGAGGAGAAGCTCGCCGAGGCGAACGAGATCGGGTACAAGGTGGTGGGCCCGCTCGGGGCCGACGAGAAGCCATTCAAGCCCTACGAGCCCGTCTTCGCCGTCGTCCAGGTCTGCCCCCCATCTGGCCCCAATCTTCTTCCACTTTGCTCCTCGGTTCGGCTCTGGGCGTGGATCTGGTTGGTGATTCGGGTTGTTCCTGCAGATTGGTTCGCATCAGTTTAAGGTGAGCAATGGCGACTCCATCTTCACGGAGAGGTTGAAGTTCTGCGATGTGAACGACAAGGTAATGTGGCAACTTCAGCCATATACTTCTGATTGCGCTTACTACCTCAATTACAAGCTGCAGGGGTAACCATTTTGGTTCCGAGGTAGTTTTAGTATGAAGGTTTATTTTGTCTTCTTGTTCATTTGGTTATGAATTGTACTAATGTAGCCAAACTTAAAACCCTGAGGTGATAGTAGAGCTTCACTTGATATGATGAAGGTGTAGAATTGCATGCAATGCATGATCCTTCATTGGTATTATGCGCTCATTGTTATCCGACCTTGGTATTATGTTCCATGCATGTTGGGAACTAAAAACTTAAAGTCTAATGGTTCAAGTTAATCATTTCAATCAAGTTTTGTAACTTTTTATTCATCTTTTTGCATGGAAGCTGCTTAAGCCGTTAAGCTGTTCTGTAAAGTGTGCCAATGATTGAAATTTAAGCTTGGTGAAATGTATGGAGTATGTATTTGTTAAGAACATGAATTGTTGTGGTTGATGGGTTGAGTGGAGCTATTATTAGGTCCCTTCTTTTACTTGCATTAGTGTCACATCACTTCATCCTCAAAGTATTTTATTTCAACTACCAATTCAAAACAAAACGAGGAAACTACTGCAGTGAACAGTGGCTAGTTGATAATTTTTTTTCAATGATCCCAGTAGCTAACATAGGTCTCTGCTCACTTCTTGTATTTGTCATTTCATTGATAATTTTACTGATACTGTTTTCTTCTGAATCATCTGGTGCAGTTAATTTTAAATCGAGTTCTCATGCTTGGCTCGCAAGCTCAAACAATAATTGGGAGGCCAACTCTTACTGATGCTACTGTCCATGCTGTCGTTGAAGAGCATGTAAGAAGATTACTTCTTTAATATATCTTTTTTTTTCTGATCTTTGGAGAGTGTTCTTCAACATGTTCAGTAGAATGAGGTCCATGGAATGGTTTATGAACTTTGTTTGTGGAACAAGTTTGTAAGCGTCTCTGCTTAATTGTTACGTCTGCCTTCTGCAAATTATGCACTAGGTAATATTTATGCAGATTTCAGGTTATCTGAATATCTCTGCCTTAACATACCATCAGTATGCAACTATGCATGCCAGTGTTTTTATTCACGACCTAGTTATATGATCTGATTGTTGCACTTGAAAGCTGATGTACTTCTCTATTATGCTACCACCATTTAGGCTGCACATGTGCCCAATAGCAGGATTGTTTACATGAAAAATTATAAATTCCATAACATATTATTGCACTACACTTCTTTTGGTTATCCCTAACTGATAATATTAGCATGCTAAATATTTTAAAACAATGTATGTTTGGGACAATTTGTTGCTATACATCCAGTATGCTGCAAAGGCCAATTTGATGTCTCCTCAACATATATTTGTATGAGAAATCTCACTAACATGGTGTTTTTTTCCTTCTTGAGGGACCACACTAATTCATTGGACACCACATTGGATTGCATTGATCCCTTCAAACTATGAAAATGTAACATAAATGACATGCTCATAAGTTATAGCATGAAAAACATCTAGTGGTTGGCTCTTCTGCTAGTTACTCATTTTACTGGCATTATGTGTTCCAACATTTACAGCAACATGATAGTTGATTGATGGAGCAGCTTTGATATAATAAGTTGTTTTGGAATAAATCTTGAGTTCATTTCTCTTTGCAATCTTTGTTAGGCCCTAGATGCAAAAGTTATTATATTCAAGAAGAAAAAGAGGAAAAATTACCGTCGAACAAAGGGACACCGTCAGGTAATTTCGTTTTGTTTTACTTTCCAGTATTTATTGCTCTTCTTGAAATAAAAGGTCATTGTTGACCTTATTCCCTGGATTATGTTCTTACTGTCTGCTGTAACAATTTCCAGGAATTGACAAAGTTGAGAATAACCAACATTGAAGGAATAGACAAGTCCTTTCTTCAACAAGAAGAAATAGATAAATCAGAGAGTGCTGCTGTTGCTGCTTAAATTAAGACGATGGATTGAAGGAATGTTGCTGTTTTGTGTTTATGTTGACAATACCAAGTGATCCTTAATGCTGGTGATAGACATTCCTGATTCTCGATACGTGCATGATATGTTGCTTTTGTTCTCATTAACTAGTGCAATGATTGAATTGAAGCTGAAGGTCTTTTCGCAATGTCCACATTTTGGCCCATGAGCCTCTCCAGCAGCAATCAGCTATGCCTCTCAAACAACACCAATATCTTGGAAAGTTTGGGACTCAGAAACTCTGATGTGGATCAACTCATGTAGTTTATAGCTACACTTATTTTCCTTTTTTTTTTGGTCCATGTACTCCTTATCTTTGAATGTCTTCTGATATGTCAGCTGCCCCATGAAATAATGAAACTGAAGAGTTTAGTCTTGGTCTGGTTCGAGACCTGAAACTGATTGTGCTTATGCAACTGTAACTGATATTGTTTGGTTATTACTTGCTTCAAGGATATGCAGCACTAGAGCTTCTCCTGTGCACTTATCAAATTTTTGTAAGTGATCCCAACGTGTTTACTCTGTCGAGAGTTATCCATTCACTGGATAATCAAGCTCATTATCAGTTGGCAGTTGACTAGATCCGTTTTGATTCTGAAGCTGCTGCAGCCAGCCATAGTGTGCCACTAACTAATAGGAACAAGGATGTATGTTAAACCTTCTCTTAGTGGGCATGAGAATAATCATTTTCTTCCTGTCGCTTTCTACAGGAATTGTACTATTCTCTTTTGACATGCCCATGAATCTTTCTAAAACCACTGATCTACCTGTAGAACACAAAGCTGGAGATCTTGCCCTCTCATGTTCACTGGAGTCGAATTCTGCCAGTATATTATTTTGCGCATAAGCAAAAGGTGTCCGCACCATTTTATTTAAGAAATATCAACTTGGCATTAAGAAATATTAACTTGGCCACACTTTGATTCGACCAACGTAGAGGTTTTCTTCCCTGGAATCCTCTTTTGCAAGATGCAACTTCCATTAGGACCAAAGGATAACTTTTACTTAATCTAGTCCTTGCGTGTGATAATTTTACTCACGTTCCGTGTAACAATTTTAGTTTTAACCGGTGGTGCTTACGGTGAACTTTGGTGGCTGCTTTGTAGACCATTTTGTGTGGTTGTGATTGTGCAGACATGCATTTTGCTTTAGTTTGCAAATTTATACATGAATGCATACTATTCTGCCTTGCTATAATGTGGGAACTGTCAATTACTCTTTTGGCTTTTAAACAGATGGCAGGAGCTCATGAAAGAAGGAAATGGTATTGCAGAAGAAGAAAACGACCACGGGAGGGCACACAGAGAAAGCACCTTGCCTAGTGTCCGATTATCAGTTGAATTCAGCCTTCAAATTGATGATTGAACTTCAGGCGCAAGGTGACTCTGCTGTTACCAGATTATCAATTATTTTTTAATAAGCTCGATGTTATCTTATAAATCAAACTTCATAACATATGCTACAAACCTATTTGAACACAAAGTATTGTATCCACGTAGGCTTAGTCCCTTTCTGACAACTACACAAATGCAGAACAAAGGATATCATCATACACATACAGGGAATATATTCCAAAGTCCAGGCATTCATTGTGGATAAACAATCTGTCTACCATGATGCTAAGCCTACAAACAAACAAATCAACATATGTTCAGTCTAAGCACCAACTGAACTGAGGAAAACCCTGATCTAACATGCAAGTGCCATGAAACCATGATCTTTGTAGATCTCACACTGAAGACAAGTCTCTGAGATTAATTAAAAGCTTTAAACCATGTTGATCTACATAGCCTCCACCAATCCAAAGTTGCCACACCAGAAAAAGAGGTTTGAGGCAATGATGCATACGCACAAAGGCACTTTACACCAAAGGGCAAAGCCATGCCATGCCACCATTGGTGGGTGCCATTGCATTGTAATGGAGGAACTGTTCCCAACATTAATATTGGAGCATATCCTTTTCAAGTGCTTGTGTTGGTTGATCGTCCATCCGGCTTTGCGTCTTCCTTTCTAGGTGTCATCTCCCGTCCCCCACTTTGTGATGTGCCATGGAATGGAAGTAGAGCTTATCCAATCCCTTGCCTCTCTCTTATTGCAACCTTCTGTCTATCTATCTCCTAATCTGTCACAAGCCTCTTTTGTGACAAGAAGAAAAAGGCCATGATCCTTCCTTCCTATTGACCCAATCCAGCTTCTCTTGACAATGAAATATATGCATACCTGGAAATAAAAACTTCAGGTACTTTCTAGCTTAAGCTCGGTTCTGCATTTTTTTTTGTAGCAAATACTACTACAAGCTAAAGACAAGTTAAAGGGGGTTAGAAGTTACCTAAAATAAAAAGGGATCAGAAGTATATGCTTCAAGAGTGGTATTAATTAACTTTGAGCTCTTTTCCCCTTGTGAGGTCCCATTCACAAAATCTCAACCTGTTGTGCCTAGATTGGAAAGCTAAAGAGTACAGCGGAATATGCCAAAATAGTGGCCTGAGCCTTTTTTTGTCTGTAAAGCTTTGGCTCAAGAAGATTCTTACATATCCTACTATTCTAGCCTGATGACTTGTCCTACTGAGCTCGCATTCACAAAAAATCATTGATCTGATAAACACTTGAAAACTGAATTCTTTCAATGGAATGATGACACGCAAAGCTCTGAGGAAAGTTCATGGGTGCAAAGCATGGCATATGCTGCGACCTGCAAGAGTGAACTGTACTTGTGCCATAAAGCTTGGCGCACGAAGACTATGAAGCCCTTACTTTGAAGTTTGAAGTTCAATTATCGATTGTACTGCAATATGAATTGTACTGCTCTCTTGGGGCTTGCACTCATAATAAATTATACAGCGCGGACACCATCATCATCTGTCGATGGCGGTGTTTCCAAATTCTCTTTCTCACTTTTCACCATTACCATAAAATTTATTTCCTGATACACAGAAGTAGAGCTTAAATCAATACTGTTAGGTGTGTGTTTACCCAATTTTCAAGCATGTATCTATATATAGTTAGGTATACCATGCTTTAAGATCGTAAACTTTACCGAAAGAGGTGTACCAAAGCAAAGCCTGATTTCGGCGAAACAGGCCAGAAGATCTTGGTAGGACAGAGAAGGAAGGACAAGCACACCTGCTGACCTATAAGTTCTTTAGTAGGTCCATTAGTTTTGACCTTGTGGCTCCAAGAGCTAGTGGGTCTTGCACAGGTACACCATTGGCTCCACAATGGAGCAGAGTTCTTGCGCCTCATATTTTCTGTTCAGAGCTTTGTGGCATAATAGATTTGGTCGACAGTTACTGTTGATGCAAAAAAAAAAAAGATGGAGAGTAGCACAGTCCTCCCATTGCTCAGAGATTTATTAAATTTTAGAATTTAGACACATATATATTATGACCTTAATAAGACAGCACTTGAAGGTTCATGAAACTGTTTTTTTTTGTAACTGTAACCTTATGCCAACTATGTTACTGTGCACCAACCGAGGCCACCTGTATTAGGCCATGTACAATGCAAGGTCTCTAGATAGGTGCTTAAGAAAATAAACCAACCATTTTATAAAGCATCGGTGCCTATTTGTATAGAAAAGGTGTCTAGTTAGGCTAATATAAATAAGCACCAATGTTTAACAAAAAACCGGTTTATTTTTCTAAGCACTACCCTTAAGCACCTTGCATTGTTGATGCCCTAAGCTGGCTGATGCTGGAAACACAACTCAAATACAAATTTTAGTAGATTGATAGTATCTTAATTAACTCTGATAGTTATTGAGTTAATGTTCTCGACAAAATTTGGAGAGAAGACTTGTTCACCACCATAGCTGAACTTAGTCCCACACATCACTAAATCAACACACCATAGCTTTTAAATTGGTGACGTGTCAACGCCTCAATAATACTACCCAACCCAGACCAAGACAACACGGCTTACAAACTGATGACGTGTCGATACCTCAGTATAAGGCTACTACGTACACGAGTGTATTTCATGGCATCTATTAGCTCTGATTTGCCACGTTGGATCTTTCCCCAAAATCAGTTCCCTTTTGATTAGCACTAACCTGGCTCCTTTTAGATAATGACACAAGAAGAGTACGCACAATAGAGCACTAATTAATCTACCACCACATACCTACTCCACCCACTAGTGCCGTGCTAGTGGAGGAAGGGACATACATCTGCAATTGATCATCATTTTTATTAGCGGGATTCAACATTAAACCTCACAAAAAGAAATACTATGACCAGCTTGCATGGTTCTAGGAACTAAACATGATTACTTATGAAGCACACCTCATGGAACTACGATAAGTATATCTTGCCAATAAAAAAGTTTATCCCCCCTAAATGGGTCTTAATATTACTACAAATTATGACATTATAAAGGTCTCTGTCATTGTGTGCATCATCCGACTTGATTCGTGCATGGAAATGTATTTTGTAACCAATTTCCGAGGGTCTCTTGCATTGGAAGAAAAGAGTGAAATTGATCGAATGCCCGGGTAACAAAAGGTTTTACACATATGGCCACGTGGCTAATAAGGAAAGAGAGGCCTCGACTACGAAAACCTAGGATCATTGTAATGTCCACCCGAACCGGACTCTCCCCCCTGTTGGGTTTGGTCGGACCATGTCCGAAAAGTCGAGACACGCTATAGCTTTACGCACGACAAGGTATCGTAGCCCGCGTGAACCGGCTAGAGAGACGGATCCCATAGGCAAGCAATAGAAAGTGCGGTCGCTCGAACTGGCGCTCTCCAATCACAAAGCCTTGCATCAAAACTAAAAAAGAGTGGTATATTCTACAATCCAACTCAAACAAACTCTTGTTCCTCGGAATATCCGAGATAGATACCTTAAAAAGAGGAGACACATCACACAAGATCCCATGATCACACCACTTGCCATGCTGCTTCGTCCAGCACATGACCCCCTTAACATCCATGGAAGCGGCGCAAGAAAGTTGATCACATTGTCACGCTTGGCTGGCGCTCGGGGGAAAGTTGATCACATTCAGTTGTTTTGCCACACCGAAATCACTAACGAAATTGAGGTCGATATACATGGTTTATTCGTGGAGAAAAAAAGCTAAGGAAGTGACCGACCAAACGATAGTTTAATTTGTGGTGTGCTGCTGCACTTTGGGTGGCGTATGCAGCAGCAGCCGTGTGGGTGGATGGATATTCTGCATGAGATCCCGGCATCTCCTGTAAAAGGGGTGATGGGTGTTGGGTGCACTTTCAGGGGCAGGGAGAGGTTTGGAATGTTCCAGCTGGGTATTATTTTTCTTTTCCAGCTGAGCACATTCTGAGACCTGTATTGAACTTAGATTTTTTTACGTACAAAAAAGAATTTGAATGGGTGGAATCATGGGTAAGGAATAAAAAATATACAATTTGAAACATGCATCTTGTTCATTTTGGATTTTATTATGTGCTCCCGCTATTCGTGCGTCTGAAACGAGGTCTACCAGAAGGTAAATGATTTGGGTGAATGATAAAAAGGAACAAAACATTGCCGGCAGGAAAAGTCTACTAAACTATGCCTATGTCCCTAACCCAAATTTCATCCTTGGGTCCAAAGTCACACGCCCTGCAATTAAGCCAAACCTTTCACTTTTCGCCCATCGGGTGGTCCTGCGAATGATTTTGGCTGATTGGATGCCTATATGTCGCAATTTTCGTTGACATGGCATCCATATCAGAAATGTCCGAGTCATGAACCTGTAATTTACCAAAATAAACAAATAAAATAAAATGATCTGACCCACAAGTCACATCCTTTCTCTTTTCCCCCATTGAGTTGCAAAGTTCGGTAAAAATTTTTTTTTTACCAAAGATAGAAGGGGTGGTTTTAGGAGGGTAGAGTAAGAGGGATGCCACATCAAGTGACAATTTTATGACCCCAGATGCCAAGTCATCTAATGATAGCTATTTCGAACGGTTTTGCGATCCAATGCATGTAACATACACAATCAACATGTCCAATATGTACTACTTTATTGTTATGAATGCATCGACTATCGCAGCAAATTCTTAAAAGTTCCTTTTAAAGCATTTCCTACAAATATATGTACCTGGAGGAAAACACAAAATTGGTTATGTAATACCCCCAAAGAATTGGTTATGTAATTGGATGAGGTAGATGGAAACCCATAGGATTACATTAGGATATTTTTGGTTCAAATAGTTTTCGTAGCAATTTTGTATAATTTAATACACGGTTTTGTCTACTCATACGGAGGCCTTTGGTTTGAAAGAAACATTTGAATCAAAGACATTCGTTCTTCCTTTTCACTAAAATAGAAAAATCAAAACTAACTCGAATACACCGTGAAACTATGGGTTTTCCTGTTGGATTGTTCTAGTTTCTTGAAGTCTTGTTTATAAGCCACAAAGCACATAAGCATGTGCTTTTGGTTGATATCTTCCTTTCCATGTATTCTCTCTCTTTAAAAGTAATTGAAGTTCTATATTTGTCCCAAGTCAAACTACTTTAAGATTGATCAAGTTTGTTTAAAAATATATCGACATCTCAAACATCAATTTAGTTTATTACATTCATCATGCAATATATTTCCATACTCTATAGATTTGATGTTGTAGATATTACACATTCCTCTGTGAAATTGACCTAGAGAAATTTTGACTTAGGACAAATCTAAAACATCAGTTTTTTTGAAATAGAGGGAGTAGGCAACATCAAGAATATCCATTACGAAGACTCGAATGATTTTGTGGTTTTTGCGATCTTTCAATGCCTTCCAGAGCACCTAGACAAGCACTCTATTACAAATTCATCAGTGCTCCTACTCATGACTCATGGAACTGGTAATATCATTCTAGCACCCTGGAAAAAACTGGAAAAAGTTCAAGGGCATCAATGAAGGGCTCTGATTGACCGATCTATTTATGCCTAGCCACAGTACCGGAATGCCCCTCAAGATATAGTGGTGTGTTGGGTGGGCATCAGTCTTCCTTAGATCACAAGAATGATATCAACATAATTTTATATGGATTGTTTTATGAGATGTCATGTCTACTTAAATCCTACGAAAAGATGAATTCTCCTTGATTGTTGTGAAGAAATTTTCCACGGGTCCAACCTACTGCATTTTACCTTTAAAATTTACACTACAAAATTCCTATAGGATTAGTTCCTATGGGATCGGATCCCATGAATCAAATAATTAACATATGAAAAATTCATAAGGATTTGAATCCTCAAAAAATCCTATGCAATTCATCTGAACCAAAGAGGTCGTAATTCTTTCAGAAAAATAATGCTTCATGCATACCAAAACAAGTGACGCGGCTTTATTTAGATACACATGTAAGCCTGTGCAAACCCGGTTTGACTGGTTTGATCGGTTTGGGATAGTTCAAAATTTTGTACTAAATTTAAGATTTGGATTTCACTTGTAAAGGAAAATAAACTAGAGTATAGCTGGTTTGTCCGATTTGGCCGGTTCCAATTTCTGCACAGGCTTATACACATGTATCTAACAAGCCTCTCGTCTAGAGAAAACCACGTCACTCATTTTAGGATGTAGAGAGTAAATCGATCAACGAAAAATTGTTGTTTTGGGTGTTGACGGTCTTCGGGGTGTAAATTTGGCCGCTAGTTTCTTTTCATGTAACAACCAAAGAAAATACTTCTTGTGACAAATCTACGAACACGATTTCTACGTTTGCAACCTAAAAAATACGACACAGTATCAATAGTTAAAATTTTCAAAGTTCAAATGAGGAAGACTCGTTTAAAACCCTACGATTTTCTTGTGAACCCATGGGGTGTAAAGATTCTTGGTAGGCACTAGTTGAGACTTGAGAGTTGAGACGAGCGACATGTGAAAGCAGAGCACGGAGAGAAAGCAGAGTCCAAAACTCTAAAATTTCCTTTTCCCCAGTTCGCACCTGGAATTCTCGGGGAAAAAACCAAAGTGACAGGGAGGAATCCCATTATCGCAAAAACAATTTTAGGATTTCGATTTTAGTTTTAGGCGCGGCGCGTCCCCCCGATTAAAGAAAGCAAAAGAATTCGGGCGCGGCAGCACCCCCGGAAAGGCGAGCCCTCGCGCACCGTAGAAATTGGCCACCGCCAGCCATCCCATTCACGAGCAGGGCCGAGCACCACCCAGCAAAGAAGCTTCCCCCACTCTCTCCCTCCCTGGGCTCTCTTCTCCCACTGCCACTGCGCCGTGCTGCGATCCGCGATTCGGTCCGAGGAGGAGGTTCCGGTGATCGTCCATCTGGTTTTCTTGGAGGAGCCGGAGGTACCGGGGGCGCTGGGCGGGTCAAGGGGCGCTTGCCGGCCATGGTCGACGGGCTCTCGGATGGATTGACGCGCGGGGGGAGGGGAGGCCTGCTCCCTCTTCTTCGGTGATCGCTTCTGGGGTCCATGGCGGCGGGGTGGGCTTGGCACAGGTACTGCCGTTTCCCTCTTAATCTCACC
The DNA here is from genome assembly GCA_030063025.1 of Avena longiglumis. Classification (NCBI taxonomy): domain Eukaryota; kingdom Viridiplantae; phylum Streptophyta; class Magnoliopsida; order Poales; family Poaceae; genus Avena; species Avena longiglumis. The sequence continues at coordinate 569,353,964 of CP125974.1, forward strand.
TCATTTCTCTTTTTTCCTGTTCATTTAGCATTGCGGTAGAGGCGCCGCCGCCTCGCCTCGCCTTCCCGGACGGCGGCCGCGCACCGCCGTGCTGCACCTGCCTTCCAGCGGCCATGTGCTTGTTCTTAAAGAGGACGCGTGTCCTCGGAGGCGAACATCTCGTATGAAATCCATTCTATCAGTATCACGTTTGCAGTGTAAAATTTGGCCAAAACATAGCTGTCAAGATTACGCCACTCGATTTCCAGTCTAATTCCGACCAATTTACAGTTATCCAGTCCTCGACTAGATTTGTCACCCTGTCCTTGTCTTGGCTGTGTGTAACCAAACACCATTAACTTTGGTCAACCCAAATCGACAAGGAGGCTCCGGTTGAGCAGCATGCGACCGCAGCTTATCCCAGCAGTGGCGCACCCCGGACGCCTATGGTGGTGAAGGTGAAGGTGGCTTCGACTAGCAAAACATCTAGATTTTTTCCCCGACGGCATAGTTATTTTTGGAGTGGATGAATTTTGGCCAGGGTAGGTGGTAGGTGCTTTCTTTTTTTGCCGGTTTTAGGAGAACAGAATTAGCACGGAAGGTGCTGTTTTGATCTTATTTGTTTGGCACGCTTATCCACAGATGGGTTGTCTTTTAGCTGTTTTCGATCAACTATGATGCACAATTTGTCGTCATCGTTGTCTTTGCTGTGAAAAGATCCAAAACTTCCGTGTCAAAACAAGAATCGAAGTTTGCTAACAAAAATCAGGTTCCTCAACTGATTATGCCCTATCATGTACTAGTTAGTGAAACAATATAATACGTGGTTTCGATATTCCAATCTAGATTTATTTTTTCATGCTTTAGCATGGACTTTCAGTTGTTTCATTTTCACCACTTCTGATTTGACCTGACCTTAAGCATTTTAATTACGTTTCCGCTAAAGAAGCTGCCCTAATATTTATTGGTGAAACAATTCCATGCCAGTTTATGTATGCAACTCTTACCGATGTAAATTATGATCTCAGATCTCCAATTTCTGTTGATGATTTTGTACAATGATGTCTGCTACTTGCTCTCTTGCTGTCTTGCATCTAGTTTGAGTTTATCCCCACTTTTCTTACATATAAGCTGTTGTCAATAGTATTCTACATATAATGGGATTTGGTTGTTTATTACAAATGACTAATAGTGTTGATGATCTATCTATTCTGAAACTCTATACCTTACTTGAGTATTTGAATCTTGTCCTTCATATGTAGAATGCTTACCACTAAGCTATCTGTTTCCCTCTAATAAAGGAGTTGGGGGTGGCTGCCGGGTTCTTTTAGAAGCATGCTAGTGGTATTAATACATAAACACACCATTTCGCACAAATATAATTCTTGTTAGTTGTGGATTGATCCTAGTAACACAAATTGTCACCTTTTACATATTTGTTGGAGTAATCAGAGATGTAATCAGCCTCTCTAGGCTTGTAAATACTCTATACGCTTTTGGCCTTTTCAAATAAAACGAGATGCAACCCTTTTACGCTTACTAAAAAAAAACATATTTGTTGGAGTAAACTTCACAGAAATGAAGCATAGTGACTCTTCTCATTTTGGGTCCAACCGGCATCTGTTTTGCCTTTTACAATATTTTTAATTTATTTTTGAATAAATCATTGGTAAGATACATAGATATTTCTAGGATATACATAAGATATCCCATGCTTATTAGCAGTTTAGCACTGTTGGGTGCCGAATCTTTGGAAAGCATGCATTAGACTAGGTCTGCTTTATATTATTAGATATCATATGTATCTCTACTGTCATAAGCTCGAATGTTGCTAACAAATAAACAATCACGATCCACAGTCTCTTTTTTCACCATGGCCTGTCAAGCATTCCTTTAACTTACAACCGTGTTTATTCTTAACACACTTCAGTCCTGGATATTACATATTGCTTCTGTAAAGTCTCATCTTCCTTTATCAGAGTATTTATTGAACTATGCAAATACATTATTACTCTATTTCTGAACCTGACATGTGTTGTTCTGTTAAGATGATGAACAGTTAGCCTAATTTCTTCTAATATACCTGCAGGATCAGTTAATCCCTGTTGAAAAGTTGTCGGTTGCTTGTTTGATGAATGTTATCATCGGGCGGTGGTATATTCTCCGATGACTAATGACTGGTGATCATTGAAAGTGATCGAATATTTCAGCTGGGGTTTCCTCTCTGGGAATTATCTCCTGTAACAAGCATTTACTTGTTTAGGGCATATCTCCTTTGGCACTGATAGCAACCGTCCTGTAGTTCTCTTGGGCAAACCTCCTTTGGCAAAACCTACCTATAGTTCTGGGCAAATCTCCTTTGGCGAAACCTACCTATGCTCTTCTGGGCAAATCTCCTTTGGCAAAACTACCTATAGTTCTTCTGATCTCCTTCGTCATATACTGTCAGCTTCCGATTGCTCCCTGGACAAATCTCCTTTGGCATTAGCTTTAGATATAGGTTGCTATCTGTTTGGCACTACCTTTAGCTTCATAGTCCTATCTGGGCAGATCTCCTTTGGCACTAAGTGTTACTGTTTTTCTTCCCCATTTGGGCAAATCTCCTTTGGCGGTTACAGGTACTGTATCAGGGAATTCTCCTTTGGCATTAGCACTCGAGTGTGCTGACTGTACACATTGTTCTGAAAGTCAACCTGCCGCTCAAAGGTTGTTCTTCACTTCATCAGATTATCACAGAACGCAGTTTGTTGCAAAAAGGTGGGCACTTATTCAATCTAATATTTCTTTACACCATTGTTCATTTCATATCATTCGAAAATGACCAAATCTGGTGTTGCAGGGTTTGTAAACATGGATTTGTTTGTAAATGATTCAGACAGTGAGTCATACACTGGAACCAGTGACAGCGAGGACCAAGAAGAATGTGAATTTACGTACAGCGACCATGCGCAGAGCATCTTATCAAGCTTGGATGAGAGCATCGGCAAGATTGATGATTTTCTTACTTTTGAAAGAGGGTTTCTTCATGGGGACATAGTCTGCCCTATTTCTGATCCCTCAGGTCAGTTGGGCCGTGTTGTTGGGGTTGAAATGCTTGTGGACTTGGAGACAAACTCTGGTGATACAATACAAGATGTCAACAGCAAGCAGCTTTCAAGAGTGAGATCCTTTGTCTCTGGTGACTGTGTGGTTATGGGACCATGGATTGGACGGGTGATCAGGGCATTTGACCTTGTTACCGTTGTGTTCAGTGATGGGGCAAAGTGTGAAATGCTGTTAAGGGACTCTGAGGTACTGAAGCCTATTCCCCCAATCCGTTTTGAAGACGCACCTTATTTCTACTATCCAGGCCAACGTGTGAGGATTGTCCATCCCTCTGTTTCCAAGTCAGGAACATGGTTGTCTGGATCATGGAGAGCCTGTCGAGATGAAGGTGTTGTGTCTCATGTTGATGTGGGGCTGGTGCATGTGAACTGGATAACCTCGGTGACAAATGTCTGGGGTGACCGGTCGTCAAGTCCTCCAAACTTTCAGGACCCAAAGAAACTCACTTTGCTGTCATGCTTCCCTTATGCTAATTGGCAGTTGGGTGATTGGTGCACTCTCTCTGCTAGCCATGATGGAAGTCTCGGGGTAATGGATTCTGTGAAGTCTTGTTTCCCAAGTGAAGACCGTAAATCTTGTTCTCGATATTCTCAAACATATGTCGTTGCCAAGACAAAGAGCACTTTTGATGTTCTATGGCAAAATGGAAATATATCTCTTGGGCTAGAACCCCACAACTTGGCTCCTGTCAGCACCCCTGGTGATCATGATTTTTGGCCGGGGCAATTTGTCCTGGAGAAAATGGCAGTAGAGGAGGCTGCCGAACGCCAGCGGATTGGGATAGTGAGGAATGTGGATGCACTTGAGCGCACTGTAAATGTGAAATGGATTGTTCCAGTGGATGACGACATTGTCAGATATGGAAGTGGCCCCACTGAGGAGACAGTGAGTGCTTATGAGCTAGTAGAGCACCCGGATTTCTCATTTTGCACTGGTGAAGTCGTTATTAGATCAGCTCTGAACATTAACAAGTCTGAAGCAGATCTCACCAATGGAACAATGACAGTTAGCAGGGAAAGTTTGGATACCTCCTTTGGGTTCTTATCATGCATTGGCAATGTTGTTGGGTATAAAGATGAAGGAATTGAAGTTCAGTGGGCTAGTGGTGTGGTATCCAAGGTAAGCTTATCTTTGAGTTGGATTTCTTCATTTTTTTGGTTGTTGTGTTTTATTATCGCCTTTTACCGATCTTTTCTAACTACATGGTAGGTAACATATCTTTGTCCTATGTATCAATTTCAGGCGCAACATTTTGAAATAATTGGTTTAGAGAGGCTTCTAGATAGTTCACTGGAATCAATGAATGAGGTGCATATTTCTGTTGATGACGATGCTGAGCAGGACAAAATTCACCGTGAGAGTACAAAGGTCAGCTTGTGTTTGCATCTTTCCTTTAACTCTTTGTTAGTAACATGTAGTGAAATTTAAGCAACAACTTAATGTTTTCACCCAGAATGCTCCGGAAGAATATGCTGAAGACTGCTCTGGTTCATTGCGCAATGCTTTCATCTTCTCCAAAACAGCTTTTGATTTTCTGACAAATGCGGCTTCTAGTTTGTTTGGTGTTCATGGTTCTACATCATCTAGCTCAGTAAGTTTTATATCTCGCTAAATAGTTTATGTTTAATATTTCACACCTCTAAGATGAAGTTGTTCTTCCAGGTTACTGCATATCCTCAGTACCAAATTGTGGAGACAGCAGAACTACATTCATCTACAGAAGATTTTCCCGAAGAAAAACATATCATGGAGTTGGTGACACAGATTGAGAAGCCACGGTTATCTTCAGGAGATGACATAAAAAGATTTGATGTTGTGGTGGACTGTTCTGATCATCACTTTGTGAAGGAATGTGGCCATGAAAATGTAATACTTTACCTAATGCAACTTTATTTACTTATACTGAAACTGTAGTAGCTCTTGTAGTCTGCACAAATTCTTATAATCGCTAATCCTTGATATGTTAGGTTAAAAGAGGTTGGCTAAAGAAGATACAACAGGAATGGGCAATCTTACAAAATGATTTACCAGGTTTGCATCTCTTTATTTTATAGTCCATTACAAGTTTACACATGAAACTTAATCTTGTCATTGACCCATTGGAACTAAAAATTTGGCATATGTTTATTATAACTTGCCATTATGTTTTAGTACAATATCATAACATAGTATTAATGATCTTATATACCATCACTCAATATAATTTTTTTGTATTGCACATACTTGTGAATCTGTCATTATGCAAACTATATAATTGCTTTGAGGTTTTGAATAAGTTAAATGATCTAAACTCCACAGGATAGCATAACATGTCAGCAGGATGCCTTTCTCAATTTTGTTTTTGTGTTTTTATGAGATGATTGAAGTTAGAAAGGCCTAGATTATTGCAGCTGTACCATGTATATGGCATCTTGTCGGTTATTTTTTCAAGTCTGATAAGTTAATCAAGCTGTTAAACTGTCATAGATAAAAAAAAGGAATGTGTAAACAGAACATGCAATTCTCTTGTAAGCTGTGAGAGTTCTCCACTTTATTTGCTGATAAAACTAACAAGTTCATAACATTATATCTATAATTATGTAAACCATAGTAACTAGTAAGTAGAAACTCAAAATTTAAATTAGTCACACCGTTTTGGACAAAGTTAGTGTACATTGGCCTTTTTGTATGTTTAATAAATCTTTCCAATGTTAGCTTTGCTTCAAAATCACTTGTATGCAAGGAGAACTTATGTAGTAAAACAAAACTCCATTGGTTAGATTTAGTAGAAAGTATCATTTATGAAATAACTGATGGAAACATGGAACATGTTTTCTTACATGGTGTTCTTTGTTTCTATGCAGATGATATTCATGTTAGAGTTTATGAGGAAAGGATGGATCTTCTGAGGGCTTGCATTGTTGGGGCAGCTGGAACGCCTTACCATGATAATTTGTTCTTCTTTGACATTTTCTTCCCCCCAGATTATCCTCATGAACCACCTGTAAGTTTTGTTTTCTGTTGCTCTTGCGTGTATCTTCCAGTTGAGATCGTCTGGCTGCTGAACAGTAACTTCCTTTTTTCCAGTCTGTGCACTATCACTCTGGAGGTCTCCGCCTGAACCCAAACTTGTACGAATCGGGCAAAGTATGTCTAAGCCTACTCAAGACATGGGCAGGAACTGGCAGTGAGGTGTGGAATCCAGAGGGCTCGACTGTTCTTCAACTGCTGCTATCTCTTCAGGCTCTTGTTCTCAATGAGAAGCCTTACTTCAATGAGGCAGGCTATGACAAATTTGTGGGGAAAGCTGATGGAGAGAAGAACTCCATCACTTACAATGAGAATGCATTCTTGCTGTCGTGCAAGTCCATGATGTACATTCTGCACAAACCACCAAAGGCAAGTCACCAACTCTGTAATTCTGTACTTAACAAATAATCTGAATATCACGTTACACTTTGAAAAAACTGATAGGGCTCCACTGAGTTTTGGTAGCACTTACTAAATTATAGGCCTAGATGTTGTCTACAACTTATAATCTACTCCCTCCGTCCCAAAATAGATGTCTCAGATTTGTCAAAATTTGGATGAATCTAGACACTATTTAGTATATAGGTTCATTCAAATTTTGACAAATCTAAGACATCTATTTTAGGACGGAGGAGTATGGTACATCTTACGTGCACCCGCTAACCAACCTGTAGCTTCAAATTTGCTTAAGTTCAGATGTACCTTGAGTGTTAAGAAATAATGTTTGTACTGAATAATATTTGATGGATCTCTCCCCCCTTTATCTTCATCCAGCATTTTGACAAGTTTGTCAAGGAGCATTTCGCTTGCCGCGCGCCGCACATCTTGGAAGCATGTGACGCATACCTCGGTGGCGATCTAGTCGGCCATGCCCGCGATGCCATGTATGTGTCGGACGACGGCTGCAAGAACTGCTCCACCGGATTCAAGATTATGCTTGGCAAGCTACTGCCAAAGCTCGTCGCCGCCTTCTCTGGAGCCGGCATCCCCTGCAACCAGTGACTTCAGACCAGACGTGCCTCTCGCACCGTTGGCGACGACGGCACTCCACTACGACACCGGTATTGTATAGATTTTTGAAATAAAATGCTGCCTGGTACATGACACTTGTCACGTGTTATGTAAGCTGTAAAAACGTGTGCATGATTGCTCAACTGGAACGGTGCCAGATGAGAGAGGCAGCTGATGTGGTTTGCTTGCGCTTGGGTTTGGTTTGGTTTGTATAGTTTGACACGATACACAACATTACCCTGAGTGTGTGTGATGGAAATATGTAAATTTGTGTGTGCTCAGATTGCAAGTACCCTGTCCCTGTATAGTTTGACAGAGAGGCTACCTGAGTACTAGTACAGTGTGATGAAACACAAACATGGGTAAAGTACTAATGTTTTGTAAATTTTCTTGTTTGTAGTTGGCTTATTATACTCTCTCCGTTCCAAATTAATTGAGGTCCTAACTTTGTTGTAAGTCAAGCTTTTATAGTTTTGACAAAGTTTATACTCCCTCCGGTCCATATTAATGGCATCAACTTTTTCTAGATACAAATGTATCTAGTTTAAATAATTAACTAGATACATATGAATCTAGATAAAGTTAAATACATTAATATGGACCGAAGGGAGTAGAAAAACTAATATCTATAGTTATCAAATCTAGATAGTATGAAAACATATTATATAATCAATCTAATGAAACTAATTTTCTTGTTTTATTCCTTCAATTTTTTTTCTTGTTTTATGTTTTGTAACTTGAAATTCGAGCACAAACTACTCCAACTACAAAAATTTCAGTTTTTTTAGAAATCTTTCAAACCTCCATAAATATCAAAATTTAAGAACGAATATTCAGAATTTCCAAACTATATAAAGCATAGGTTAGGAAAAAAACCTAAGACTTGAGAGAGAAGAGAGAGACGTGTGGAGAAATGCAATCCCCCTGTAGGAGGGGCCTCCGGCACCATTTCTGTTCTCCATTTGTTAGAGATTCGTGCTATGCTTTTTACAAAATAACCCTTCCACCTCATCTCTTAGGTCCGTTGCAGTTTTTCTATCCAACCCTTAGCATTTTCGGATATTCTCCATTTTTTGTCGCTTGTTTGTCTCCTCACAATCGATAGTCTTCTACACGTTACTGTTTCTTTTTCACCTCTTTTTTATCGTAAAATTTCAGGAATATTCAACATTTTTTATGTAGATTTTTTACACAATCTCATTTGATAATTTTTATTTTTGTACTTTTTACTTAACAATATTTAGACACTCTTACTTTGTTTCATCCTAGATTCAGAAGTTTCATACAAGATTCACACGTTTTACAAACTTGTTTCTGTCAAGAGATATTTATATAATTTTTTCACAGAATACATGCATAATGTCTGATTCTTTTTTACCTCATTTTTTCTAGCAAAATTTTAGGAATAATCAACAATTTTTTTATGTACGTTTTTTATTTTGAATATGAAACATGCCAATATGCAGGTTGGATATTCTTCGATTATTTCTACGAAAGTATGGATATTTCCCAAATATTTGAAACCTTCCAACATAGATTCATTCAAGATTCATAGGCAATAATATTCATATAGGATACATACTAGAATCCCAACATACAAGATTTTTTCAATAATTGAATTTCTGTAATCTACATTGAATAAGATTAATACCAAGAACGTTTCATATAAGATACACACAAGATTCACGAGATTACTCACAATATCTAATCTCATTCATATATTTTCTTTCAGAAATATGTTTCTTCAAAGAATCTGTTGTACTATTTTATTTCAAGAATATGTTTCAACAATAATTTTCATACACGATGTTTCACAGGATATTAAAAAATTCACACAAGTTTTGCACATGTTTCTTCAAAGAATCCAAGAAACATACATAATTCGTATAAACAAGATTCATTACAGATTCTTGACACATACAAGCTTCATTACAGATTCTTAGCATTTTCATACAAGATTTATGACACATACAAGATTCTGCACATGTTTCCTGGAAGAGGTATCTAATTTACTCCCTGTGTATTCTATGAGCCATCAAGGTTTACATCAAATCATACATGTTTTATTCAAGGTTAACATCAAATCCATAGAACAAATAATTCTTCTGATGAACACGCCTAGGCAGTAGCTGTCACGACACACGAAAAAAAGGATCAAATCTGGCCTTCTTATTAAGATTAATAAAGATGCGTACATGTATCAAAGTTACAACAAAGTTTCATTCACGTGAAAATACAAAGTTTTCGATCGGTATTAATAGGAGAAAACCGAATCAGCAAGATACATCATGAACTAAATGAAAAAATTCCAAAAAAAGATGATGCCTAGATCGGGTTTCTCTAGGGCTAATTCATTGGAGATTCATGAATATATGACTAAATCCCTCTCAGATTATTACCCAAACTCACAGAAATTCTAAAGAAATATAAAAAAAGAACATCCAAGATTTCTGGATCTAGGAAGGAAAGTTTCAAGAAACATGAAATAAATATGAAAGAAACTTAGAGGATTTATAACGGTATCATACAAGAAACATACAGAAAAATAAAAAATCATACACGTTTCATACACCTGTCAAGATCCAAGCATGAAGAAAAAATAAAGAAAAAGGAGGGCCCCAGATCCGGCCACTCCTAGCAAGAATCAACCAGTTAAAAGAGAGATCCGGCCAAAAAATTCAACCACGAACTGGACCCAAGCATGAAGAAAAAAAGAAAGAAAAAGGAGGAGGCGGGGATCGCATCTGGGCTGGGGATCGTGTCAGGGAGGAGGAGGCGGGGCTTGAGGAGGAGGTGGAGGCTTGATGAGGCGGGGTTATACTCTGTAACACCCTCAGAATCGGACCTATGCAAGTTTTAGCGAAATCCGCCAAACCCGCATAGAAACGATTGAAAGGTGCCCACCAGGCACTTTCGTGCGGGTGAAAAACGAAGTAATAACATTACACAACAGTCCTCGATGGGACCCACAGAACAGGTATATATAACAGCGACTCCATGAGTCAAGAATACAGATATAATATACAAGATCCAAATCACCTTGAAAACGGTAGAGCGTCCGACTACGGACAAGATGCAAAAGGGGCTAAGAGCCCTGAAGAATAACCAATGGCGTCCATAACCCTGCCCAGGCCAAGCCGGAAGGGTAACCCTGCTAACGACGTCGATCTCAAAACCTGCTTAAACAAAAGGGGTGCCGACAAAGGGCAAAGGAAAAGAGGCGTCAAGATCGAGGCCAAGACACAGCGAGGCTAGAATGGCGGTCCTCGCCTACATAGGTATGGTGGTGGTGCAGCGGCAAAGATGCACTACACAACCTATAGAGACTCGAAACAACTGGCGGTTATCAGAGAGGGATAAGAGTGACCTATCCGGATCCATCCTGAAGCTAACACCAAACAAACCCATCCTGGTATTTCCCCCTCGAGACCAAACAAGGAAGTCAACCGAGGAACTCACACAGTTGGCAGTTTTACTTATTCAGTTATCGTTGCAGCAATTACTAGTCAGGTTTAGATAATCATCCTGATAAAGTAAGTAGTGGGCCGTTTTAGTTAATCATTCCGTTATAGTTGCAGCAATTACTAATCAGATACAGATAGCATTAGATAAACCCATAACCCAGCAGTTGTTGGTACTTTTATTCAGCCATTCCGTTGTAGTTGCAATACTTACTAGGCAGGTACAATGGTCGCTGGCGACGACCCAAACAAGCAATTGTGGGCAGTATTAATTAGCCATTCCATTATAGTGAAGTTGATTACTAGTCATTATAAAGTCAAATTTATAGCAATAAACTTTAGTTATGCTTGTCTATGATCGAGATACTGTGCTCCAAGTCGTCCATATCCATGGACACGGCTTTCGTAAAGTTTTACCCGGGTGCACCAATAGCAACACGCCGATCAACCTCGGAAAAACCAAATCAACACCCAACGAGGCTTTCACGACTGAACAATCACAGGATTCAGAAATATTTCAGGGGGCCACCCCTTGGAGTCTACCCGCAACGAAGTAAGCAAGCTCCGAGACGGACTCAAGGTTTGCGACAATGGCTGTAAGCGACTGGGAACCCGAAAACTCGGGGTGTCGATACCGCGAAAACATTCCGCTTACCTAAACAGTACAGTGTGCTCCTCGCACAAACGTAAATAAACAGTAGCATGGCATAAGTACAGGATAGTAAATAAAACCTCAAACTAGTTTGTGGCCCCAAGAAATAAGACTGAATCAAGCTCGCTCGTGGGGTCCCATATACCTCCGGATGTGGATAGCGATAAATCAAGGAACAGTATCAAGTACTCGGGGTCCCTACGGACACAAGTGGGCGTTCGAAACCAAATATTTTCTATCACCCACCGATGCCTCTGCTTACTTTAATTTTTGTTGTTAAACAGGAATTAAAGTGAACGAGAAGTAAAACTATGATCATCTCCAACATCAACATGCGGCAATTCATCAACAACTGTGGCACTTGACAACACGCAACAGCATTTTAGCAAGCGACTACGACGCGCAAGTCCAACTAGCTACCAAACAACAGGTAATAGGATGTGTCCAAGGCAATATAAGGCTGCACGGGATATCACGGGTACGGAAAACTAGAGCATCGCATATACAGATAGCAATAGATCAACAGAGGGAAATAAATACTATAAAGTAAGATAGGTAGAAAGGGGAGATGCTACTTTGAAAACATTGTCGAAGGTTCATCCAAGATCGGTCGAAGCTCACATCAACTCAACGGCCTTATCCGCGAAGAAGCAAAACACTAGAATAAACACCGGATGCAATATTTAATACAACGGCAGAAGATCGGCATGATGCATGTATGATGTATGACATGGCAAAGGTGCGATGCAATTAGGTCAATATTAAGCGGAACCGGGGTCCCGACAAATAATTATACGGTTCAAGTTATTTAGAACCCCCGCAATTAAATGTTGTATTAGCAAGACAAAAGTTGGCACCGGTTCGCTACACAAGTTTAAATGAGGCCAATATAAGACTAGATTTGCCCGCATATGGGCCCCATATTTAATTATTAGGTGGATCGGCATAAGGCCCCCAAACCACATGAATGTATGCATGCAAGACGATTATTATGCGACAAGTTATATTATGTTATAAAATAGGGTTTCGGGAAGGGGTTCACACATTAGGGTTCGGCAGATCTTGGGGTTCCGGGGTTCGGGGTTCGACAGGGTCCAGGGTCCAGGGTTCGACGGGATCGGTCTCGACGGGATCGTTCTCGGATAACGGGGTAGATCTTGGCGCATTCGCGGTGGTCGACCATGTTGTCGGTCTTGGCATTCGGGATGAAGCACTTGTCGCCTCCGGGGAGCAGGACTTGGTTCGGCGTCGGGGCGCGTCGGATTCTTCCGGGTCGGTGCCGGTCTTGTCGTCGTGCCGATCTTGTCGGGTCCCACGGGGTCGATCTTGCCATTGCGAGGGTCTTGTCGGGCCCGCGCCATCGAGTCGGTGTTAACATTCGGGAGCGTTCTCGTGGCAAACTTGGCGTCCTGGGGACGATCCTGTCGCATCCGCGGTCGTCGGGTCGTGCCGACGGTCTTGTTGTCTCACGGCAGAGATCTTGGGGTCCGGGGTCTTGGCGCCTTCGGGTCCGAGAGGGAGATCTTGGCGTCCGAGGGTTCGGTCTGGGGATCGGTCTTCGGATTCCCGAGAAGTAGATCTTGAGGCCCGAGGAGAGGTCATGTTGTCCCGTGACGGTCTTGCGGTGCCATCTTGGTTTGCCGGTGTCGGGATCGAGTTCCGCGCCGTGGTTCGAGGCAGCACCCACATCTATCATCAAGCATGCACCACAGTCCTGGAGGTCTCTTGGCCGCAGCACATGGACGCAGGGGTCACCTGAAGACGTGGCGCCGGAGACGAAAAGCGACGGTACAGGAAAAGCCGGGTTGCAGGGACGGCGCGGCGAGGACGTGCTGGCGGCGGGCGAGTAGAGGCCGGCGGGTGGAGGCGGCTCGGGGGCGACGAAACTGAGCGGGGAGGAGCGAGGCGGGGCGGCGTCTGGGGGTGGAGCTCGCGGAGAGGTGGCTCGGGCCGATTGGGACGCGGCGCCCGGCGGGAGCCTAGGGCGGGCGGGCGGCTCGGCGGAGCTTCTTGGCGTGGTCGCGGAGGAGGGCGGCTGGGGCGTGGCGGCGAAACGAGGCGGACGGCGGAGCGGTGGAAGCGGCAGCGTCGGGAGGCGTCTGGCCGGAGGTGGGCGTCGGGAGGCTCCGTGGCGGGCGCGGGGCGAGGGTCGACGGGGCGGCGGGCGCGCCTGGCGGAGCGGCCAGCGAGCTCCGGCGAGGAGGCGAGGCAGAGGCAGGCGGCGCGGAGGACGCCGGAGAGGAGGATGAGCACGGCGGCGCGGAGGGAGGCGGTCCGGTGCCGAGGCGGGCTGCAGGAGGCGGAGGAGGAGGGACCGCGGCTGGGTGCAAAGCGTCGGCGCGCGGAGGAGGAACCGGAGGCGCGGGCGGCAAGAGGTGGGGATCGGCGCGGGCGGCTGCGTCGGCGGAGGCGGTGAGGCTGGAGCCTTGGCGGGAGGTGGCTCCGGAGGAAGGCACGGCGGGGTGGAGACGGCGCGGCGGGCGCAGAAGCGCAGACGGTGACCGGCGCCAGTGACCGATCACGGGAGGAAGGGGCGGAGGTGGACGGGGAACGCGGTGGGCGGCGATGCGGGCGGAGGAGACGCGGTGGCTGCGGGCGGAGCGACGCGAGGGGATCGACCGAGGCGGGGAAGACGCTTGAGGGAGGGTCTTGCGTCGGAGGTGGAAGAACGTGGGCGCGTGGGGGGGGTGAAGGGAATATGCCCTGAGAGGCAATAATAAATTGTTTATTATGTGTATTCCAAGTATATGATAGATGTTTATTTTGCATGCTATAATTGTATTAATACGGAAACGTTAATACATGTGTGTTTAATAAACAAACAGAAAGTTCCTAGTTAAGCCTCTCTCATAAACTAGCTCGTTGATTAACAAGATGATCAAGGTTTCCTGATCATGGACATTGGATGTTGTTAATAACGGGATCACAACATTAGTGTAATGATGTGATGAACATTCATCCGAAGTATAGCATTACGATCAAAGTCATTGAGTTTATATTGCTATAACAACTTACGAAGTGATCCTAATCCTTAGACCATGAGATCATGTCAATCACTAACACCGGAAGAGTTTCTTGATAACATCAAACGTCACACCGTAACAGGGTGATTATAAAGATGGATTCCGAACTAATAAAGTGTTATGTTGAGGCTCATGGATCAAGAGTGGAATTTGTTCATCCCGATGACGGATAGATATACTCTGGGCCCTCTCGGTGATATCACATTGACTAGCTTGCAAGCAAGTGATTTGATCACTAGAATGTTATATCACGGGAACGAGAAAAGAGTGCATGTTAATGTGAGATCAAACTAGGTATGGAGATACCGATGATCGAATCTCGGACATGTAATATATCGCGAGACAAAGGGATTAAGATACTAGCGTAAAAGGTTCCGACGATCACAAGAAAGTCATCGTTGAATGTGTGGGAGTCAGTATGGGTCTCGGATCCGCTTCGATTATTGATCCGAGAGAGGTCTCGACCATGTCCGCATTATTCACGAACCGTAGGGTGACACACTTAAGAGACACCGACATCCAATTGGAGCAAAAGTTTCATGCCGAAGAATAAACAAGCGCAGGAATTTATTTCACTAGATACCAAAGCAGGTTTTGGTGAAATTGCATAAAGTGGTTATGCATGTGAAATAGAATTCTAGCAAGGGGTTATTTGAATGTTTGTCATTAAAGTAATTGACAAAATTCTGAATAAAATAAAAGAGTTTTATTTAATGAGAGTTTGCATTAAATTTGGTGGAAATTTAATGGGATTTTTGAGTGGGATTTTGAGTGGACTTTTGAAGGGTCATTTTGTGAGTGGAGTGTCCACCCACATGATGAGGGGAGGGCCAGGGGGCAGCCCCCATGCGCCGGCCACCCCCTTGGGGTGTCCCCCCCTCCTCCTATAAAAGGAGCCCCTCCTCTCACTTCTCACTCACACCTCCTCGTGAAGGATCTCTCTCCCCCTCTAGAATTTATCCCCCATGGTCTCGGACTAGCGAGATACATGTTCCCGGTGGCTATTCGGCAAGAAAGAGTTGTGCTTCCGCTGCATCGCTGGAGCGAGGAGGCGGAGGTTGCTCGGTGCCTCGAACGTGTGTGCGAGCACGGATGCGCTGCTGATTTGCGGCGCTAGGACTTCCTCTCGATCTTGAGATCGGCAAGAGATCGTCTACATCAACCACGAGTGGGACTCGTTAAACTTTGTCGGTCTTCAAGGGTATGTTCTCTACGGATATACATCCGCCCGTTGTTTGTATCTAGTATAAATAGATCTTGGTATATAGTTCACATCGTAGGAAAATTTTGTTTTCTATGCTGCGAACCCTTCAGTGGTATTAGAGCCGGATCTATGCGTAGATACTTTACACAGGTAGTACACATATGAGTATGTGGGCGATGATGATCATGTTGTTGCTCCTTTCTTGTGATTTTGGATATTGGTGGCATAGTGGGATGAAGCGGCCCGGACAAACTTTACATGTCCTCGCACATGAGACCTGTTCCACGCTTGACATGCAACTAGTTTGCATAAGTGGCTAGCGGTGTCATCTCTCCTACTATAGTCAATATCTATTTTGCAAGCGAGTTGTCAACAATTTGATTATCCTCGTTGTGGTTCATGTTAAAGGTAAGAACGGTTCTATCTCGAAAGCCCTAAGCCACGTAAAACTTGCAATGGATAAATTAGAGGCGTCTAGTTTAGATTGTTGCTGGGCTAGTGTTATGATATGGTAGTGTTGTAAGTAGAAGTATGAGATGATACTCTTACAACACACATAGCGTGTAAAATCCATAGATTGTGGATTTACACATATAGGTATGATAGTGATCATACCACGATGCACATGATAGAGATCATCTGCGGGAACCATATAATTTTACTAATAAACATATGATGTTTTGTTTGCATCTTATATTGCTTGTTTAGCGCTTTGTTAAGCATAATAAGATGATCCCTCATTTAAATATCAAGATAAGAATGTGTTCTTCCTTTAGTATGCACCGATTATGTTTTCGTCGCTCCAAGACATCACGTGATGATCGGGTGTACTTGGATCCTCGACCATACTTGGTGTAAAAGCAGTTACACACGCAAAAATACTAAGGTTCTAACTTGGCGAGCCTAGCATGTACAGACATGGCCTCGGAACACGACCAAAGGTTAAGCATGAGTCATATAGTTGATATGATGCCCATTTGATGCTCGCCTTTGAAGCTATACCGACTCACGTGATGATCGGACTTGGTATAGTGGATTTGGTTCATGTAATCACCAAAAGGACACGAGGATGTTGCTTTTGAGTGGGAGTTCATTCGTAATATAGATTAGTTGAACTCAATCTATCATACACTTAGTCTAAACTTTACAAATTTACATTGTAGATGGCACCACCTGCTTTTAATTTCAATGCGTTCATGGAGAAAGAGAAACTAGCATGACGGTAGCAACTTTCTTGAATGGGCCATGAATTTGAGGATTCTCCTCTCTGCACAAAAGCAATATGTGCTAGAAGCGCCGTTAGGCCCCCACCTTTGACGATGCCCCGACGAGGAGAAGAATGTCTATCGACTCGTCGGAGGACCACAACTTAGTTCATTGCGGCATATTGTATGGGCTAGAGCCGGAACTTGAAAGCGTTTAAACGGCAATGCTTTTGATACAATGGGTGAGTTGAAAATGATTTTCGACACACATCTTCGAGAGAGCTACAATGCTTGAAAAAGTTCTTTAGTCGCATGATGGAAGAACAGCTCCGTTAGTGAGCATGTTCTCAAGATGTCGGAATTCGCCGATAAGCTTGTGTCCTTGGGAATATCGATTCCCATTGACTTAGGCATCCATCGTGTTCGCAATCTCGCCACCTAGCTATAAGAGCTTCGTGATGAACTATAATATGCAAGGCATGAAGAAGTCTCTCCCGAGCTTCATCAATGCTTAAAACTGCGAAGTGGAGATCAAAAGGAACATCAAGTGTTGATGATCAATAGGAACACTGGTTTCAAGAAAGACAAGAAGGAAAACGGAAGGGAAAGGGCGGCAAGCTGTTGCGCTGAAAAAAACCCGAGTTGGACCTAAGTCCGATCGAAAGTGCTACTATTGTAAGGGGATCGCCATCGGGCATAAGCGCCCCAAGTATCTGGCGGACAAGAAGGGCAAGGCAAACAAAGGTATATATGATATACATGTTATTGATGTGTACTTGACTAGTGCTCGCAGAGCACCGGGTATTTGATACCGGTTCGGTTGCTAATATTTGTAACTCGAATCGGGTCGCGAACAGCGACCGCTAGCAAGGGGTGAGGTCAAGATGCGTGTCGGCAATGGATCAAACGTTGATGTGATCGCCGTCGAACGCTACCTCTCCACCTATCGTCGGGATTAGTCATAAACTTAAATAATCATTATTTGGTGCACTGAGCATGAACATTGTATCTGGATCATGTTTGATGCAAAGTGGTTATTCATTCAAGTCTGAGAACAATGGTTGTTCCATTTATATGAATGAGATCTTTTATGGTCATGCACCAATGTTGAATGGTTTATATTGGATCTCGATGATAATGTTACACATATTCATAATGTTGATGCTAAAAGGATTAAACTTAATGATGATATATCCGCATATATGTGGCACTGCCGTCTAGGTCATATTGGCATTAAACGCATGAAGAAGCTCCATTCGGATGGACTTTTGGAATCACTTGATTATGAATCATTTGATACATGTGAGCCATGCCTTATGGGCAAGATGACTAGAACGCCGTTTTCGGTTCAATGGAGCAGGCGACATTTATTGGAAATCATACATTCTGATGTATGTGGTCCAATGAGTGTGTCGCGAGGTGGATATCGTTATTTTGTTACTTTCACGGATGATTTGAGTAGATACGGTTATATCTACTTGATGAAACACAAGTCTGAAACCTTTGAAAAGTTCAAGGAATTTGAATGAAGTGGAAAATCATCGTAATAGAAAGATCAAATTTCTACGATGCGACCGTGGAGGTGAGTATCTAAGTTACGAGTTTAGCACTCACATGAAAGAGTGTGGAATTGTTTCACAACTCACACCTGCCGGAACACCACATCGAAATGGTGTGTCAGAACGTCGTAATCGTACTTTATTAGATATGGTTCGATCTATGATGTCTCTGACGGACTTGCCGTTGTCATTTTGGGGTTATGCACTAGAAACTGCTGCATTCACTTTAAATCGGGCACCATCTAAATCCGTTGAAACGACACCGTATGAATTGTGGTTTGGAAACAAACCTAAGCTGTCATTTCTTAAAGTTTGGGGTTGCGATGTTTATGTGAAGAAACTTCAACCGGATAAACTCGAACCCAAAGCGGAAAAATGCGTCTTCATAGGATACCCTAAAGAAACTATTGGGTATTCCTTCTATCACAGATCCGAGGGCAAGGTTTTTGTTGCCAAGAATGGATCCTTTCTAGAGAAAGAGTTTCTCGCGAAAGGTGTGAGTAGTCGGAAGGTAGAACTCGAAGAGGTTGTGGAACCTTCTCTTCAAAGTATGGCGAGTAGCGCTTGTTGGAGTTCCGGAGTTGGCTCCACCTGTTGAAGAGGGAACTAATGATAATGATCATGAAACTCCGAAAGAGAGTACTACCGAACCTCGCAGGTCAAACAGGACGCGTGTAGCTCCCGAGCTGTACGGAAATCCTGTCGTAAATTTCATGGTTGATGAAAATAATGACCCTGCGACGTATGAAGAAGCGATGATGAGCCCGGATTCCAACAAATGGTTAGAAGCCATGAAATCCGAGATGGAATCCATGTATGAAAATCAAGTTTGGAACTTGGTGGAATTACCTCACGACCGAAAGGCCGTGGAGAACAAATGGATTTTCAAAAGGAAAACTGATGCTGATGGTAATGTGACCATCTATAAAGCTCGACTTGTCGCAAAGGGGTTTCGACAAATTCAAGGAGTTGACTACGATGAGACTTTCTCTACCGTAGCGATGCTAAAGTCAGTTAGGATTATGTTAGCAATTGCTGCATATTTCGATTATGAAATATGGCAGATGGATGTCAAAACCGCGTTTCTCAATGGTAATATTGAAGAAGAGTTGTATATGATACAACCAAAGGGTTTTGTCGATCCTAAGGATGCTAACAAGGTGTGCAAGCTTCAGCGATCCATCTATGGATTGAAGCAAGCATCACAAAGTTGGAATCTCCGCTTTGATGAGGTGATCAAAGAGTTTGGATTTGTCCAAACTTATGGAGAAGCTTGTATTTACAAGAAAGTGAGTGGGAGCAATGTGGCATTTCTGATATTATATGTGGATGACATATTATTGATCGGAAATGATATAGAACTTTAAAACAGTGTTAAAAGTTATCTAAACAAATTTTCAATGAAGGACCTAGGTGAGCGTCATACATATTAGGCATAAAGATCTATAGAGATAGATCTAGGCGCCTAATAGGGCTATCGCAAAGTACATACCTTGATAAGATTTTAAAGAAGTTTAAAATGGACGGAAGTAAGAAGGGTTCTTACCTATGTTGCAAGGCAAGACATTGAGTAAGACTCAAAGTCCGGCTTGGCGGAAGAAAGAGAGATAATGGACAAAGTCCCTATGCTTCAGCCATAGGCTCTATAATGTACGCCATGCTATGTACAAGACCGGATGTGGCACACGCTATCAGTTTGACTAGTAGGTACCAATCGGATCCGTGTTGAACCGGATAGCGGTCAAGAATATCCTTAAGTACTTAAGAAGAACTAAGGATATGTTTCTTGTATCTGGAGGTGAAGAAGAGCTCGTCGCTAAGTGTTATGTCGACGCTAGCTTTGACACCGATCCGGATGACTCTAAGTCTCAATCCGGATCGTATTTCTCATGAATGGCGGAGCGTTAGTTGGAGGAGCTCCAAACAACCTGTGGTAGCGGGATCAACAACGAGGCGAATATGTTGCTTTGCTTGAGCGGCTCAGAAGCGATTTGGATGAAGGAGTTCATATCCGAACTAGGAGTTGTGGCAAGCGCGTTGGACCCAATGGTGATCTATTGTGACAACAATGGTGCCATTGCCAATGCCAAAGAGCCAAGGTCTCACAAGCATTCCAAGCATATTAAGCGCGGTTTCACTCCATCCATGAGCATGTCAAGGATGGAGATATAAAGATTTAGAAGTACATACGGATCTCAATGTAGCAGATCCGTTGACTAAAACTCTCCTAGAGCAAAACATGATCAACACCGAACTCAATGGGTGTTAGATATATCACTATGTAACTAGATTATTGTCTCTAGTGCAAGTGGGAGGCAAGGAATATGCCCCGAGAGGCAATAATAAATTGTTTATTATGTGTATTCCAAGTATATGATAGATGTTTATTTTGCATGCTATAATTGTATTAATACGGAAACGTTAATACATGTGTGTTTAATAAACAACAGAAAGTTCCTAGTTAAGCCTCTCTCATAAACTAGCTCGTTGATTAACAAGATGATCAAGGTTTCCGATCATGGACATTGGATGTTGTTAATAACGGGATCACAACATTAGTGTAATGATGTGATGAACATTCATCCGAAGTATAGCATTACGATCAAAGTCATTGAGTTTATATTGCTATAACAACTTACGAAGTGATCCTAATCCTTAGACCATGAGATCATGTCAATCACTAACACCGGAAGAGTTTCTTGATAACATCAAATGTCACACCGTAACAGGGTGATTATAAAGATGGGTTCAGAACTAATAAAGTGTTATGTTGAGGCTCATGGATCAAGAGTGGAATTTGTTCATCCCGATGACGGATAGATATACTCTGGGCCCTCTCGGTGATATCACATTGACTAGCTTGCAAGCAAGTGATTTGATCACTAGAATGTTATATCACGGGAACGAGAAAAGAGTGCATGTTAGTAACGAGATCAAACTAGGTATGGAGATACCGATGATCGAATCTCGGACATGTAATATATCGCGAGACAAAGGGATTAAGATACTAGCGTAAAAGGTTCCGACGATCACAAGAAAGTCATCGTTGAATGTGTGGGAGTCAGTATGGGTCTCCAGATCCCGCTTCTGATTATTGATCTGAGAGAGGTCTCGATCATGTCCGCATTATTCACGAACCGTAGGGTGACACACTTAAGAGACACCGACATCCAATTGGAGCAAAAGTTTCATGCCGAAAGAATAAACAAGCGCAGGAATTTATTTCACTAGATACCGAAACAGTTTTGGTGAAATTGCATAAAGTGGTTATGCATGTGAAATAGAATTCTAGCAAGGGGTTATTTGTGAATGTTTGTCATTAAAGTAATTGACAAAATTCTGAATAAAATAAAAGAGTTTTATTTAATGAGAGTTTGCATTAAATTTGGTGGAAATTTAATGGGATTTTTGAGTGGGATTTTGAGTGGACTTTTGAAGGGTCATTTTGTGAGTGGAGTGTCCACCCACATGATGAGGGAGGGCAAGGGGCAGCCCCATGCGCCTGCCACCCCTTGGGGTTCCCCTCCTCCTATAAAAGGAGCCCCTCCTCACTTCTCACTCACACCTCCTCGTGAAGGATCTCTCTCTCTAGAATTTATCCCCATGGTCTCGGACTAGCGAGATACATGTTCCCGGTGGCTATTCGGCAAGAAAGAGTTGTGCTTCCGCTGCATCGCTGGAGCGAGGAGGCGGAGGTTGCTCGGTGCCTCGAACGTGTGTGCGAGCACGGATGCGCTGCTGATTTGCGGCGCTAGGACTTCCTCTCGATCTTGAGATCGGCAAGAGATCGTCTACATCAACCACGAGTGGGACTCGTTAAACTTTGTCGGTCTTCAAGGGTATGTTCTCTACGGATATACATCCGCCCGTTGTTTGTATCTAGTATAAATAGATCTTGGTATATAGTTCACATCGTAGGAAAATTTTTGTTTTCTATGTTGCGAACCCTTCAGGGGGTAGGCCGGACGCGGTTGGTGGGTGGGGCCGCGCGGGTGGGACCCGGGTGTCAGGGGGCGCGCGGCTGAAGCGTGTGGTGGCGCGTGGCGTGCGTGTGGCGTGCGTGTGTGCCCAGGGGGGGAGGGAGGAGAGAGGGCTGGGCCAAGTGGCGGTTTGGGATTGGTAGAGGGGGGGAAAGAGGGTGAGGTGGCAGCGGTCTATTGGGTGGGGTGAGGTGGAGGCTGGGTTGGGGTAGATAGGTTGGTAGAAAAAGGGGATGTGGTGGACCGATTTAGTTTTCTGGGGGTGGTCGTTCGGGTCGGGTCGGCCCGTTCGACTGCCCCCCACTAAAAATAATAAATATTTTTATTGATTCCAAACAAGACTTTTGCAAACCTATATTAGACAAAACAAACTATTCCGGCGACCCGGATTTTGGCGTTTGAATAAAGACGGGGCGTTTAGAAAACATATTAGGTTTCTCTGCAAATAGTTTTTATGCCAACAAATGCAAGATGATGACGATGCTCAAATGCAATGTGGCATGATGACATGAGCATGCGGTCATGATGATGCAATGCACAAAAACAACGCGATTTTCTAGTAGTGGTTTTGCGGGATGCCACAATTCGACACCACTAACAATGGATCTCGTCCTCGAGATCCGCCTCATGGTACCGGAAGGAAGGTCGGCGATCTGCATCTTCTCGCTTCGTGTAGATCCTCGCGACACCACTAACAAGAGGTCGTTGTCCGTGATCGTCGAGAGAACACTCTGGAAACAAAAGGTCGAAGATAGAGGTATCCACAAATAAAGCCACCTCTAGCTTCCGATGGATGGAGTAAAACTGCTGGATCCACTGATTCGATGTACAAGAGCGAATGATAAGAGTAGTCGGATGGTGATCAGTCCATCGCGCACCCAAACCATTACTCTGCACACGAATAGGCGGATTATGCAACCAACTCTCGGGGTTAGACTAAAGATCTCGACAAGCGAGGTTCGGAAACACCGGAGTGATGCAGACTCTGCATCGGATCTGGCGTAGAGGATGTCGTCGCGTCGGAAAACACCGGAAGGCACAAACAAGGAACAAAGAATGGTACCGTGGCAGACGGATTCCTCAGGCAGCTTGAACACCGGATGGTAGAACATCGTTATCAAAGGAGGAAGCGAAACCCTGAAGGTACGACGGAAACCCAACCACGAGAATTCCTGGACTTGAAGAAAGAGAAGAGAGCGGATTCAAAACGCGTAGAGATAAGAGGAGAGTAGCAGAGGGGTAAGGAGTAAAATCAGACCTAATCAGAACTATCCAACCGATTTTCAAAAATAGTTTTGACACTCTACTTCGGCCGTTAGCTAGGTTATCCTACAGGCTGGACTTGTGGGGTATCGTAATCACGAGCTCTGGTACCACTCAGAACACCCTCGAATCGGACCTATGCAAGTTTTAGCGAAATCCGCCAAACCCGCATAGAAACGATTCAAAGGTGCCCACCAGCACTTTCGCGGGTGGAAAGCGAAGTAATAACATTACACAACAGTCCTCGATGGGACCCACAATGTGTATATATAAAAGCGACTCCATGAGTCAAGAATACGATATAATATACAAGATCCAAATCACCTTGAAAGCGGTAGAGTGTCCGACTACGGACAAGATGCAAAAGGGCTAAGAGCCCCAAGAATAACCAATGGCGCCCATAACCCTGCCCAGGCCAAGCCGGAAGGGTAACCCTGCTAACGACGTCGATCTCAAAACCTGCTTAAACAAAAGGGGTGCCGACAAAGGGCAAAGGAAAAAGAGGAGCGTCAGTACTGAGGCCAGTACACGGCGAGGCTAGAATTCGGCGGTCGTCGCCTACATAGGTATGGTGGACTGAGCGGCAGCGGCAGCATGCACTACACAACCTATAGAGACTCGAAACAACTGGCGATTATCAGAGAGGGATAAGAGTGACCTATTCGGATCCATCCTGAAGCTAACACCAAACAAACCCATCCTGGTGTTCCCCCTCGAGACCAAACGAGGAAGTCAACCGAGGAACTCACACAGTTGGCATTTTTACTTATTCAGTTATCGTTGCAGCAATTACTAGTCAGGTTTAGATAATCATCCTGATAAAGTAAGCAGTGGGCCGTTTTAGTTAATCATTCCGTTATAGTTGCAGCAATTACTAATCAGATACAGATAGCATTAGATAAACCCATAACCCAGCAGTTGTTGGTACTTTTATTCAGCCATTCCGTTGTAGTTGCAATACTTACTAGGCAGGTACAATGGTCGCTGGCGACGACCCAAACAAGCAATTGTGGGCAGTATTAATTAGCCATTCCATTATAGTGAAGCTGATTACTAGTCATTATAAAGTCAAATTTACAGCAATAAACTTTAGTTATGCTTGTCTATGATCGAGATACTGTGCTCCAAGTCGTCCATATCCGCGGACACGGCTTTCAGAAAGTTTTACCCGGCCGGGGTGCACCAATAGCAACACACGCTCGATCAACCTCGGAAAAACCAAATCAACACCCAACGAGGCTTTCACGACTGAACAATCACAAGATTCAGAAATATTTCAGGGGGCCACCCTTGAGTCTACTTAGCAAGTAAGCAAGCTCGAGACGGACCCAAGGTTTGCGACAATGGTCAGAACGATCGGGAACCCGAAACTCGGTGTCGATACCGGAAAACATTCCGCTTACCTAAAGACAGTGTGCCTCGCACAATCGTAAATAAACAGTAGCATGGCATAAGTACAGATAGTAAATAAAACCTCAAACTAGTTTGTGGCCCCAAGAAATAAGACCGAATCAAGCTCGCTCGTGGGGTCCCATATACCTCCCGGATGTGGATAGCGCGATAAATCAAGGAACAGGTATCAAGTACTCGGGGTCCTACGGGACACAAGTGGGCGTTCGGAAACCAAATATTTTCTATCACCCACCGATGCCTCTGCTTACTTCAATTTTTGTTGTTAAACAGGAATTAAAGTGAACGAGAAGTAAAACTATGATCATCTCCAACATCAACATGCGGCAATTCATCAACAACTGTGGCACTTGACAACACGCAACAGCATTTTAGCAAGCGACTACGACGCGCAAGTCCAACTAGCTACCAAACAACAGGTAATAGGATGTGTCCAAGGCAATATAAGGCTGCACGGGATATCACGGGTACGGAAAACTAGAGCATCGCAACACAGATAGCAATAGATCAACAGGAGGGAAATAAATACTATAAAGTAAGATAGGTAGAAAGGGGGGAGATGCTCGCCTGAAAACATTGTCGAAGGTTCATCCGAAGATCGGGTCGAAGCTCACATCAACTCAACGGCCTTATCCGCGAAGAAGCAAAACACTAGAATAAACACCGGATGCAATATTTAATACAACGGCAGAAGATCGGCATGATGCATGTATGATGTATGACATGGAAAAGGTGCGATGCAATTAGGTCAATATTAAGCGGAACCGGGGTCCCGACAAATAATTATACGGTTCAAGTTATTTAGAACCCCCGCAATTAAATGTTGCATTAGCAAGACAAAAGCTGGCACCGGTTCGCTACACAAGTTTAGATGAGGCCAATATAAGGCTAGATTTGCCCGCATATGGGCCCCATATTTAATTATTAGGTGAATCGGCATAAGGCCCCCAACCCACATGAATGTATGCATGCAAGACGATTATTATGCGACAAGTTATATTATGTTATAAAATAGGGTTTCGGGAAGGGTTTCACACATTAGGGTTCGGCAGATCTTGGGGTTCCGGGGTTCGGGGTTCGACAGGGTCCAGGGTCCAGGGTTCGACGGGATCGGTCTCGACGGGATCGTTCTCGGATAACGGGGTAGATCTTGGAGCATTCGCGGTGGTCGGCCATGTTGTCGGTCTTGGCGTTCGGGATGAAGCACTTGTCGCCTCCGGGGAGCAGGACTTGGTTCGGCGTCAGGGCGCGTCGGATTCTTCCGGGTCGGTGCCGGTCTTGTCGTCGTGCCGATCTTGTCGGGTCCCACGGGGTCGATCTTGCCATTGCGAGGGTCTTGTCGGGGCCGCGCCATCGAGTCGGTGTTAACGTTCGGGAGCGTTCTCGTGGCAAACTTGGCGTCCTGGGGACGATCCTGTCGCATCCGCGGTCGTCGGGTCATGCCGACGGTCTTGTTGTCTCACGGCAGAGATCTTGGGGTCCGGGGTCTTGGCGCCTTCGGGTCCGAGAGGGAGATCTTGGCGTCCGAGGGTTCGGTCTGGGGATCGGTCTTCGGATTCCCGAGAAGTAGATCTTGAGGCCCGAGGAGAGGTCATGTTGTCCCGTGACGGTCTTGCGGTGCCATCTTGGTTTGCCGGTGTCGGGATCGAGTTCCGCGCCGTGGTTCGAGGCAGCACCCACATCTATCATCAAGCATGCACCAGCCCCGAGGTCTTTTGCTTGCGCAAAGACATGGACGCAGGGGTCACGTGAAGACGTGGCGCCGGAGACGAAAAGCGACGGGACAGGAAAAGCCGGGTTGCAGGGACGGCGCGGCGAGGACGTGCTGGCGGCGGGCGAGTAGAGGCCGGCGGGTGGAGGCGGCTCGGGGGCGACGAAACTGAGCGGGGAGGAGCGAGGCGGGGCGGCGTCTGGGGGTGGAGCTCGCGGAGAGGTGGCTCGGGCCGATTGGGGACGCGGGCGCCGGCGGCGAGGAGCCTAGGGGCGGGGCGGGGCGGCTCGAGCGGAGCTTGCTGGCGTGGTCGCGGAGGAGGACGGCGCCTGGGGCGGCGAACAGGAGGCGGACGGCGGAGCGGTGGCGTGGAAGCAGCCGTCGAGGCGGCGGCGGAGGTGGGCGCCGAGGGGCTCCGGTGGCGGGGCCGGGCGAGGGTCGACGGGACGCTGCCGGGCTGGCGCGGAGCGGCCGCGAGCTCCGGCGAGGAGGAGGCGAGGCGGGAGACGGGCGGCCTTGGAGGACGCCGGAGAGGAGGATGAGCACGCGGCACGGAGGAGGCGGTCCGTGCCGAGGCGGGCTGCAGGAGGCGGAGGAGGGAGGGACCGCGACGGGGTGCAGGGCGCGATGCGGCCGGCGAGGAGGAACCGGAGGGCGCGGGCGGCCAAGAGGTGGGGATCGGCGCGGGCGGCCGCGCTGACGGCGGAGGCGGTGAGGCTGAGCTGGCGGGAGGTGGCTCCATGGAGGAAGGCACGGCGGGTGAGACGGCGCGGCCGAGCGCTGGGCGGGCGCAGACGACAGCGCCGGTGACCGGCGCGAGGGAAGGGGCCGGAGGTGGACGGGAACGCGGTGGGCGGCGATGCGGGCGGAGGAGACACGGTGGCTGCGGGCGGAGCGGCGCGCCGAGGGGGATCGACCGGAGGCGGGGGGGAAAGACGCGTGCGGGGGGGGGGGAGGTTGCGCGTCGGGAGGTGGAAGAACGTGGGCGCGTGGGGGGTAGGCCAGACGCGGTTGGTGGGTGGGGCCGCGCGGGTGGGACCCGGGTGTCAGGGGGCGCGCGGCTGAAGCGTGTGGTGGCGCGTGGCGTGCGTGTGGCGTGCGTGTGTGCCCAGGGGGGAGGGAGGAGAGAGGGCTGGGCCAAGTGGCGGTTTGGGATTGGTAGAGGGGGGGAAAGAGGGTGAGGTGGCAGCGGTCTATTGGGTGGGGTGAGGTGGAGGCTGGGTTGGGGTAGATAGGTTGGTAGAAAAAGGGGATGGGGTGGACCGATTTAGTTTTCTGGGGGTGGTCGTTCGGGTCGGGTCGGCCCGTTCGACTGCCCCCCACTAAAAATAATAAATATTTTTATTGATTCCAAACAAGACTTTTGCAAACCTATATCAGACAAAACAAACTATTCCGGCGACCCGGATTTTGGCGTTTGAATAAAGACGGGGCGTTTAGAAAACATATTAGGTTTTTCTGCAAATAGTTTTTATGCCAACAAATGCAAGATGATGACGATGCTCAAATGCAATGTGGCATGATGACATGAGCATGCGGTCATGATGATGCAATGCACAAAAACAACGCGATTTTCTAGTAGTGGTTTTGCGGGATGCCACATTGGAGGAGGAGGTGGAGGGGAGGAGGAGGTGGAGTTGGCTGTCGGCGAGGTGGGGAGGAGCGACATCGATCTGGAGGCGTCGGCGGTTGGAGAGAGAGAGGGGTGTGGGGGGAGATGCGGGAGCAGGTGGAGTAGGGGCGCACGTACACGACGACGCTGGGAGCCTGGGAGTGGTGGGTTGCAAAGAATAAATTAACTTTCCGCAAGGACTAAAATGGAAAAAGGTCGGATTCTTTGACTAATAGACTTTTGCATGAATCTTGAACTAAACGATGGCTATGATGGTGCCAGGGGCCCAACTTATGCTGGGGAAATCCGCGTTGGAGACGTGTGACTCGTGTGAGTAGCGTTACCACCCGTATGATCGAGAAATGCAATCCCCTAGGAGGGGCCCCGACACCATCTCTGCTCTCCATTTGTTGGAGATTCGTGCTATGCTTTTTACAAAATAACCCTTCCACCACATCATTGCAGTTTTTCTATCTAACCCCTAGCATTTTCGGATATTCTCCATTTTTTGTCGTTTGTTTTTCTCCTCACAATGCGTTAGTCTTCTACACGTTACTGTTTCTTTTTCACCTCTTTTTTTCTCGTAAAATTTCAGGAATATTCAACAATTTTTTATGTATATTTTTTATTTTGAAAATAAAACATGCATAATTTGTTTATTCAACAATCTCATTTGATAATTTTTATTTTTGTACTTTTTACTTAACAATGTTTAGACACTTTTACTTTGTTTCATCCTAGATTCAGAAGTTTCATACAAGATTCACACGTTTTACAAACTTGTTTCTGTCAAGAGACATTCATATAATTTTTTCACAGAATATATGCATAATGTTTGTTTCTTTCTCATTTTTTCTTGCAAATTTTCAGGAATAATCAACAATTTTTTATGTACATTTTTTATTATGAATATGAAACATGCCAATATGCAGGTTAAATATTCTTGGATTATTTCTACGAAAGCATGGATATTTGCCAAATATTTAAAACCTTCCAACATAGATTCATTCAAGATTCATAGGCAATAATATTCATATAGGATACATACTAGAATCCCAACATACAAGATTTTTTCAATAATTGAATTTCTGTAATCTGCATTGAATAAGATTAATATCAAGAACATTTCATACAAGATACACACAAGATTCACGAGATTACTCACAATATCTAATCTCATTCGTATATTTTCTTTTAAGAATATGTTTCTTCAAAAAATATGTTTCTTTAAAGAATATGTTTCTTCAAAGAATCTGCCGTACTATTTTCTTTCAAGAATATGTTTCAACAATAATTTTTATACACGATGTTTCATTCATATATTTTCTTTACACCGAGAACATGTTTCTTCAAACAATCTGCTGTACTTTTTTCTTTTTCACCTCATTTTTTCTCGTAAAATTTCATAAATATTCAAAAACATTTGATGTATTATTTTCTTTCAAGAATATGTTTCTTCAAATAATCAAAACTATTTTCTTTCAAGAATATTAATATATATTTATTATTAATACAAGCTTTATAAATATTAATATATATTTAATATTCACTGAATATTCCAGATTCATAAATTTAATCAACAATTCCTTGCACAATTATTTTTTCTACTAACTAAGTGCTAGGGGTACTTTGAACAGCGCGGACTCCCGGGGTACT
This sequence comes from Avena longiglumis, assembly GCA_030063025.1. NCBI lineage: Eukaryota > Viridiplantae > Streptophyta > Magnoliopsida > Poales > Poaceae > Avena > Avena longiglumis. The sequence goes on from CP125974.1 coordinate 569,383,804, forward strand.
TTGAGTGTACAAAACAGAGCAAAAAACATCCTAAGCTTACCTTTGTGTCGATCATGCACGCGAAACAGCATAATTGGTTGCGAGAACTGCTAGGCCAGATTGAAGTCATGGTTGGGTTTGGTTCGGTATAGTTCAGAAGTACTTGTGATTCAGCAGAAGGTGCCACCTTCAATCACAAATTAAGTGCATCAGGTCTTCAGTCCGATGCATAACTGAACTTTTTTTCAGTATGGCATCCATCCTGAACCACTTCGTGGCCAACCATTTGGTACCACTCTACCATTCTATCCGACAGAGATTTAGTGGTTCAGACTAAGTTTTTTTTGGGTGGCAAACGGTAAAAGTGAACTGCGTGTGAATTGACACCTAACGAGGCGCATCCGTAAGGATGACGTGGTAACGGGGTGACTGCCTAGTGAGACAGCCATTACCTAACAATGGGGCCACCATTACCTTGCTGAGGAACATAACTGTTTCAGTCATCGTCGCGGTAGCAGTGTCTCGTTCATGTCGTCCTCTGCCGTGCTCGACCTCGCTACCGCCGCCCCTTCACCACTGTCCGTGAGTGGTTGCCGATGTTGTCGACGAGCCAAGGTGGTGAGACGTCCAGCGAGTCATGGTAGGCGATGCGAGTTCTTCCCCATTTTAGCCTAGGGTTAGGGTTTTGGCTCGGGATTGTTTTATTTTTCCTAGATTAAGCCTCGATATGTTGCTATGTTTTGGCGGATGCTAGTACCCTGAGATGGATTATGAATCAATCGACGACTCAACATTATGCAAGATTGCTACCGATTCAATCGAGCTTTGTCGCGTCCATGAGTGTGTGCCGGCAAAGTCCGTTGGTTTTGAAGGGGTGAAGACATGTAGGAGCTTGTACACAACATTGTTAGTGGTATGTTATTTGGTTAGCGATTTGTGTCTACAGGTATATTTCTGGTAAATGGTGTTAAAATAAATATCCAAATGCAATGTGATATTAAAAGAAAGTATCATGCTAGTGTCTATAAGAAATATGCAGTGCAATAGTTGTTAAAAAAAATAGAAATACAATAGTTGTTGTTCTATTTGAGTTATATATGATAATAACAAGTAAAATTAGTTTAAGACAACATGTAGGGTAAAAGAAATAGTAGGATTTTTTATATTTCCGATCCTATTTAAGTATTATGTCAAGTTTTATAATTTTTATTTGTAGGATGTCATAAATTGTAGCTTTGTTATTTGGGTTGATCCGGAGTTGCCTGAAACGCTGCAAAATGCACTAACTGATTTTTTGGGGCATGTATGAGGACGACAACGGTGCTAGAACCGATGAGAAAATTTAGAATTCTGAATTAGTGGAGAATTTATCTAAAGAGAAGGATAAGGTGGATAAGAAATACACTGGTTTATTATATGATGTCGGGATGTGGATGAATTCCACTGAGAAAAAAGTGCAGGAGCAAAGGATGGAAAGGATGAAGGAGAGTAGTAAGGAAGACAAGTTTTCCCTCTGAGATTTTGAAGGTGCAAGAAGAGACTGAGTTGGAGGTGGAGAAGGAGAGGAACAAGGTGAAACAAGAGTTGTTTGTGTTGAAGGAGGTGCAAAATCATTTCAACGAGATGATAAATATAACACATAAGAAGTTGGATGATGAAAATGACGAACTAAAGGAGGAAAAGAAGAAGTTGGACTACATCTTGTTTGATCTGCTCAAAGGCAGTGATGTGAACAAGGACAATATAGGACAATATGAAGAGTATCAAGCTAAACTGTGAAGAATGAGATGTAATACATTGATGAACTATCTACTAGTGTGCCATTTTAGTTGAACTCTTTGTTGATGAATGGACTATGTAATATTCTGGCACTTTAATCCAGTAATACTTCATATATCCCCTCCACATTTGTATCCCCTTAAATAGTGCAGAAAAAGCATCCTCTCTTTGCATCTTATGCTAATTTATCTTCTCCATTAATTCCAGATCTCAAAATCCTCTCTTGGCCCTTTTTTGCTTCTTAATCATCTATATTAATTCTAGCTCGTCTGCTACCTTAGTGGTTTGCTCTCTTCAGGTATGCATTCACCAATGACATAATAAAATCCTTCTTCACTATGTTACTCTACAAAAACGATGGCTTTCCCCTTCTCTAGATTTGAGCTCCATTGTGTGCCAAGATAAAGCACATCATCCGAGAAATCAAAAAATACTGGATATAGTTTTCCAACTTATTTTATAATGTAGGTGCACCATTATTGTCAACTGACAACATGACATTTCTTTGAACCTGAGCTTCACGTGTGTCCATGTTCAAATCTACTAGTGTGGTGCATTGTGTTTGATAACGGTCAAATTCATAACATGTTCTTTCTCAAATATGCTAAGTCATAACATGTTCTTTCTCAAATATGCTAGGTGTCTCCACCTTCGTCACGTTGTTAACAATCTCCATTCATTTCTTCCTCTTCTCCTTAACATAGTACATTGTTTCTCTAATAACAATGCCCGTTTTCCCTCAAATAAAATGTCCCTTTTTCACTACTAAACTTTTCACTTGGTTTATATTCCCCTGAAACTTTGTTTGCCTCACTAACCACACCCTCCCAAACTATCACTAATGGTCCATTTGAACCCCTTAATTTGGGATTTTTACCCAAATTCTTGAACCGGATGAGGGGGTCAAACGGACCAGTATTCTTAGTTTAAGGGGGTTTAGTGAGTCAAGTAAAGTTTAGGGGGAAACTATGATCCAAGTGAAAGGTTTAGGGGGGGGGGGTACATGCTTTGTTCTTTCTCTAATTCCATAACCAAGTGGTTCTATTAGTGCTACTCCCTCCGACCCATATTAATTGACTTGGATTTGTCAAAATTTGGATGAATCTAGACACTACTTAGTATATAGGTTCATCCAAAATTTAATAAATCAAAGTCAATTAATATGGGCCGGAGGGAGTAACATATTCAGAACGACAATATTATATTTTCTCAAACTTTTGTCTACATTGTCTTCACCAAAAAAATCAAATATAATATCTCATATGTCATCCAGACTACAAAAAAGAATAAAAGTATTTGTCACTAACTAGTCCAACCCTAATATGCTAAATCTGACAGACTAACCTAATTGATATCAAGATTGACAAAAGAGCATAAAAAGCAAAGGGAAGAAGACTTACTCGACGCCACCAAAGGAGGATGCCCGCTAGTGGTTGCTCTTCGTGTTGGATTATTAGGCATAATTTCCACGATTAATTCCAGAATATAAATCATGACAAAACCAGCTACTAGCTCATGTAACTCGAACATACTAGATGTACTAAACAACAGGATGATCGGAAACAAACAACAGCCTAACATGTACTCGCAGAACATGATGAATAACCAAACAGGATCACGTAGCACGTACCGTTCGGTTGTTGTAGTAGAAACTTTGGGGAAGAGTGATCGCAGCAGATGGCGATGAAGACGGCGGTAGGCAGCACCGCCTGACTTGGATGGAAGACGACCCGTGATGAAGAACTCGAGCAGTCGCGCAGAGCGCTTCCCAAAAACCTTATTCGCCCTCTCCCGTACAGGATCGCAAAGGCGAGTGGTTCCGGAGACCTGCTCTCCCGTCCGCCGGTGCACGCCGGCAAGCGGGATGGAGTAGACTACGGTGACGGCGCAAGTAGAGAGGAAGGCAAAACCCTAGATTGGTTTTCGGTGTGTTGTGACGGTAGCCGCGCAGGACTTTATATAGAGCGGCTCAGGAAACCCTAACATAGACTCAATCCACGATCCGCATCGGCTCTGCTGATCCACGAACCGCATCGGCTCTGCACATGATCGGCTGATGCATATCGGCTTTCCGGGAGCGACCCGAATAAGTGCTAACCGTTTGACACGTCTGTCAATTTTCCTGAGCAGCAAAATAAAGCTCGGCTCGGCGAGATTCCTCAGCAACCAGCTGGCCGCTGTCAAGCTGCTGCGTCGCTGGCCGAAAGCGAGCGAGCGAGCGTGGCGAAGGCGGCGTCGGAGGAGGAGCGCCAAGTGTATCTCTTATTCCCACTCACTTACAAAGTGGTGCAACACTCCACCTTATAAGGTGGTGCAACTCTCCTCCAACTTTCCATGTGGGACTAAACTTTAGCTCCCACTCCACTCCCATGTGAGCTGCCACAAACATGGGCCCAAACACATATGAGCTGCCACAAATTTGGGCTTTGAGATTTAGGGAAACTCTGCAATCCTAATGGGCGTAAATGGATTGCCCCAATTATTTCTAACAATCCCCCACCAGATCTCAAATGCCCATTTGAAGATTTGCCAATCCTTGCTACTTGTTTATATACCAGTGTTTCAAAGAGACTAAGTTGAACTTCCACCTAGAATCTTGAACTACGCTATCAACAACTTGAACAATGGACGAACCTTGAATTGCAAGTTTGGTGCCAATAGATTTCGCTCAAAATCATAACTAGTACTTGGCTGTCAGTAGCCTACCCCGCGGGTTGGAGCATATGCGTCATACTCCCTGGTCTCTTCATGAGTTTACTAGAGATCACCCAGATCTCATAGACCGCGACGTTTACAGTCGAGCTCATATAGGTGTGTTCTTTCAAGAATGCCCTGTAGGACGGCATCTTTGCTAATTAAAGCCAACAGAAACACATTAAGGCATGTTGCCAACCTGCCTTACAGATTATGAGAGTCATGCATCTTCACATAGAGAGGGTTACAAAATACTCCTCACCAAACCACTAGCTTGTTCTTCCCAGGTCCTAATTCACGGGATCTCCGATCACATAGGTTGGGTTACCACTAATGTGTGACATCCATGGGTCTCAACCCCATCTCCCTCGATGCACTTTCTATCACATTTCGTGATAGTCCCTTTGTAAAGGGATCTGCCAGGTTTTTGTCTGTTTGAATATACGTAACAGTTATTACTCCGGAGTTTCTCAATTTCCTGACAGATTTCAAACGTCTCTTCACGTGTCTTGATGACTTCGCATTATCCTTAGAATTGTTCACTTTGACAATAACAGTTTGGTTGTCACAATTCAGAAGGATTGCTTGACAGTTTCTCAACCACGTGCAAGTCCATCAAGAGCTCACGCAGCCATTCCGACTCAAGTTGGCTATGTCTAAAGCAAGAAGTTCTGCTTCCATAGTTGACCTCGAATATGGTTTGTCTACGAGACCTCCATGACACGCGCCACCTCCAAGGGTAAACACATACCCGCCGTGGCGTAGAGTTCATCAACGCCGAGATCCAATTCAATCACTATATCCTTCAAGCACGCAGATTTCTGAATAGTGAATCCATAGCTCATTGTACCACATAGATAGCGCATGACCCTTTCAAGTGCATGCCAATGATCAATACCGGGTTAGACATGAACCTACTCAACTTGCTCACAAAGAAAAGAGATATCGGGTCTTGTAGCGCTAAGTACATGAGAGAACCAACAACTTGTGAATATTTCAGCCGATCTGTTGGTTCCTTCTTATTCTTTCGTAATGTCAAACTGGGATCATAAGGTGTTGGAGAAGTCTTGCCATCATTAAAGCCAAATCGCTCAAGACCTTCTCAACATAATGAGATTGCGTTAAAGTAATCCCATTCTCGTTCTTAATAAGCTTGATATTCGAATGACATCGCCTCTCCCCATCTTTCATATCAAAACTCTTTGATGTAAAAGACTTGACTTCATTTATCACTTTCATGTTTGTACCAAAGATCAGAATGTCATCCACGCACAAACATAATATAACGCTATCGCCCCACCATGGCGATAGTAAACACACCTATCGACCTCATTAATGACAAAGCCAGCAGTAGTAGAGTTCTCCAAACTTCTCATGCCATTGCTTAGGTGCTTGTTTCAGCCATATAAAGATTTCAATAACTTACACACCTTTGTCTCTTCACCTTTTACCACAAACCCATCCTTGATCCATATAGATCTCCTCTTCCAACTCTCCATTAAGGAAAGCTGTCTTCACGTCCATTTGATGAACGAGAAGACCATAAGAGGCAGCCAGATGAGTACTCGAATGGTGGTCTAGCAGCGACAGTGAATAGGTGTCAAAGTAATCTTCGCCTTCTTTCCGTGTGTAGCCCTTAGCTACAAGCCGTGCCTTGTACTTCTCAATAGTACCATCAGCCTTAGCTTCTTCTTGAACACCCACTTACATCCCACAGTTTACAACCATAGGGTCGTCGATAATTCCCAAGTTCCATTAGAAAGAATCGAGTCCATCTCATTTTGGACAGCTTCTTTCCAATCATCTCGCATCGAGATGCATATGCCTCGAGAATGGATCCGGGAGTATCATCCACAAGGTACACGATGAAATCATTGCCAAAGGATTTTGCAACCCTCATCTCTTACTCCTCGTGAGAGGTTCATCGTCATCCTTCTCAAGAAATTCCTCATGTGGTTGTTCGTAATTATCAATAGATGCACTAGATTCGTGAAGTATTTCGGAAGAAATCCTACCAATGCTATGCATATCTTTCATAGGAAAAATATTCTCAAAGAATGTTGCATCACGAGATTCCATTATAGTATCAACATGCATATCGTGTACCTCGATTTAACCACTAGAAATCTATAGCCTACACTCGTGGAGCATATCCTAGAAAGATACAATCCACGCCTTGGGTCCGAGCTATGCTTTCTTGGGAATCGGTATGTTGACCTTCGCCAAACACCCCAAGTACGCAGACACGAAGTGATGGTTTTCTCCCAACCCACTCCTCATAAGGGTCTTTTCTTTATTCTTGTTAGGAACTCTATTCGTGACATGACATGAAGTCAACAAAGCCTCCCCACCATGCCTTTGATAAACCAAAGGGCTAACATGGAATTCACCAAGTCAGTCAGCGTGCGGTTTTTCCTCTCGGCAATCCCGTTTGATTGGGACGAGTAGGGAGGCATCCTCTCATGAATAATTCCGTGTTCCTGACAGAATTCGTCAAATATTTTGGGAAAATACTCACCACCACGATCCGACCTAAGATGCTTGATCTTTCTCTCTAGTTGATTTTCAACCTCGGCCTTATAGATTTTAAAGTAGTCTAAAGCCTCATCTTTAGTTTGCAACAAGTAAACATAGCAGAATTTAGTAGCATCATCTATCAACGTCATGAAATATCTCTTTTCACCTTTTGTCAACACACCATTCATCTCACATAGATCGAATGTATGAGTTCTAGAGGTGCAAGTTTCTCTCTCAGCCTTGTGAGGCTTTCGAGGTTGCTTTGATTGCACACAACTATGGCACTTAGAACCTTTGGCAATAGTGAAATTGAATTAAACTCATCTGGACATCCGAGACATCAAACCAAAATTAATGTGACATAAACGAGAATGCCAAACACGGTATCATCATTAACACCACCACAAATATGATTCACGGATTTATTACAAAACTCGAAAGTGAAAACCGGAACAAGCCTCCGAACTCATAACCTTTACCAATAAATTGTCCATGTTTCAAACAACGACTTTATTAGACTCTAAGACAACCTTAAACCCATCTCTCGCAAAGAAGGGAGCCACTAACGAGATTCTTGTTCATAGTAGGGACATGTCTTTGCGTTCTCACCGCACGATCTTCCGGAAGTAAACTTCAGATCCACCGTGCCAACACCACGATGAAGCATGTGATCCATTCCCATTAGGACGGATGAATCCCGGCGACACGATAAGAAGTGAACATAGAGATGTCAAGACACATGAACATTAGTACCCGATCAAGCCACCAACACGGTGATTGAAATACTGAAAGAATAGTAAATAAATTACCATACCCATCAAGATTGCTAGCGGTCACGACGTTGATGCCTTGCCCTTTTTCCTCTCATGCGGCGTTGCTCGACAGTCCTTGGAAAAATGGCCGGGCTCTCCACAAGTGTAACAAGACAGTTCACTCTTGTCCTGTTCGTCTTCTTCTTCTTGAAGGTTGTAGTCTTCTGAGCTTGTTAAAGGAGGGTTTGAAGTTCCCTTTGTTCTTGCCTCACGGATTTGCCTTCGCACAAAGTTAGCGTAGCAAGACCCTCTCCTTTCTCAAGAGTGTCCTTAGCCGAGCCTTCTCCTCAACATCAAGGGACGCCATCGATTTTCAACCGATATCTCCTGTCTCTTGTGTTTGAGAGTTGTGGCAAAGTTCCTCCATGAAGGGACAACTTAGCATAATGCATCCCGCCACAAACTTGTCGGGTAAGGTACACTTAAGGAGTTCGAGCTCCTTGGCAATGCAATCGTATCTCATGAGCTTGTTGAACCACGTGAAGGTCCTTAGTCATCTTAAAATCATGAAAGCTCTCCATGATATACGCTTCATCGCCAAAGATCTGGCACCAAACTTGGCATCCAAAGGCATCCCAGAGCTCCTTTCCGCCTTTTATGTGCATAAACACATCACAGACGGTCATCAAGAATGCTCGAATACATCCCACAAAGACAGATAGCATCCTCGAACTTCTTCCGATCATCGCCGATATAGTTCCCTCAGTTTGCCTTTTATCGATGTGGAACACTTTCATCGTGGTCAGCCAAAGCTCAGCCTTGTATCGCCACCTCTTAAAGTGCACACCGGTAAACTTATCCGCCTCGGCATCGGTAAAACCAGCCATTGTTAATTCAGGAAATTGCCTACAATAAGGTTTTTGGATTGTTGGATTATTAGGCATAATTTCCACGATTAATTCCAGAATATAAATCATGACAAAACCAGCTACTAGCTCATGTAACTCGAACATACTAGATGTACTAAACAACAGGATGATCGGAAACAAACAGCAGCTTAACATGTACTCGCAGAACATGATGAATAACCAAACAGGATCACGTAGCACGTACCGTTCGGTTGTTGTAGTAGAAACTTTGGGGAAGAGTGATCGCAGCAGATGATGGCGAAGACGGCGGTAGGCACCGCCGACTTGGATGGAAGACGACCGTGATGAAGAACTCGAGTCGCGCAGAGCGCTTCCAAAAACCTTATTCGCCTCTCCGCATGGATCGCAAGGGCGAGTGGTTCCGGAGACCTGCTCTCCCGTCCGCCGGTGCACGCCGCAAGCGGGATAGAGTAGACTACGGTGACGGCGCAAGTAGAGAGGAAGGCAAAACCCTAGATTGGTTTTCGGTTGTTGTGACGGTAGCCGCGCAGGACTTTATATAGAGCGGCTCAGGAAACCCTAACGTAGACTCAATCCACGATCCGCATCGGCTCTGCACATGATCGGCTGATCCACGAACCGCATCGGCTCGCACATGATCGGCCGATGCATATCGGCTTTCCGGAGCGACCGAATAAGTGCTAACTGCTTGACACGTCATCAATTTTCTGAGCAGCAAAATAAAGCTCCCTTGCTGTCCGCGTCAGCGTCGCTGTCGCGTCAAGGCCGAGACGAGCGTCGTCGCGTCTGGCGGCGTCGGAGGAGGAGCGCGCGTGTGTATCTCTTATTCCCACTCACTTACAAAGTGGTGCAACACTCCACCTTATAAGGTGGTGCAACTCTCCTCCAACTTTCCATGTGGGACTAAACTTTAGCTCCCACTCCACTCCCATGTGAGCTGCCACAAACATGGGCCCAAACACATATGGGCTGCCACAAATTTGGGCTTTGAGATTTAGGGAAAATCTGAAATACTCATGGGCCTAAATGGATTAGCCCCATTATTTCTAACACTTCGATGGTGAAGCGGTCACCGCCTTGGCTAAAGCTACCACAATAACATGCGTGAGCTACCATGCTAGTGGCTGTGACGACTTGTCGATGCTCGAGGTCTCACAATACTCGCCCATTTAACATGTGTTGCCACCCGTGGATTCTAAGTCTAAGCCACAAAGAGGGTCGCCGCCATATGTATTCGATGCCGCCATCGCCCGAGGGGTCACGAGGAGCGTGGGAGGGAGAAGAGTGAGGAGCGCGAGAGGGGAAACTGAATACCTACCACCCCCTTTGGGACAGGGAAAGTAATGTCCGTCCGTCTCGCCACGCCGTCAGCTTGTTGACATGTCATCCTCATGGGAGGGTCCCACTATCTGTTTTGGTGTCAATTCACTTTCAATTGGCTTTAATCTTTCATGCAAAAACTTAGTCTGAACCACGAAGATTTCTACCCTGAGAACGGAAGTGGTACCAAACGGTAAATTTCACGACAAAACTGGTGGTTTTATGCTATTCATTCATCTTAGGAGTGTTCAATGTGACAGAGGTAGGGATGAAAACACTTGTCCGTGATTTTTTCTTGTGAATTCGATGGATGGATCACTGTAATATAAGAACCTGGCAGCCAACATCCATGGTTAACTAAACTTTTCATGTGCGACATGCATTGACATATTCACCTAAGACATTAATTAGCACCACAATAAGCAATATATTAGATCCATACATATTTAACACCACAATTTTGCAATGAAACTAAAAGAGAATACGCCGTATTATGTATGAATATATATCCATACAAGCATTTAAGTTTCACCGGGTGTCGTTACATGTATTTCATCAGTTCTACAATATAAGCCTTTTTAGACACCTGTTTTAGCTTTCTTGGAGCGGATATAGTAACCACAAATTAGGATGTAAAACGAATTAGGTAGTAATTCGTCGGGAACGGAGATAGTAACTACAAATTAGGATGTAAAACCAACCAAAATTGTTTGAAACCATCTCATCTCAGGATGTTTCCCGCGCTGTGTTTCCTTCCTATTTTGGGACCTAATTAACCACTGGAGCCGCGACTACAAATACCACCACCGGCGGCCACCCACAACCCATTCATCCACCCACCCAGCTCTTCTTCTTTCAGCCATCACCTGCCCATCTAGCTCTCCTAGCAAGCTTCTCTGTTGCAAGCAAGCAACAATGGCGGGCAACATGACGGTGCGCGAGGTGTTGTACATGCACGGAGTGGCGCGACAGGCATACGAGCGGTTCATGCCCATGAGCGGAAACCTGGAGCAGGCACGGAACGCGGTGGCGCTGCTCGTATGGCTAGACCAGGGCACTGTCTCCGCCCTCCACCACGTGCCCAACATCAGCCCCGCCGCAGTCGCCACCGTCGCCGCAGAGGCCAACAACATCCTCGAGTCTCTCCGCCACCCGGAGGCCATGCTCCCCGCCATCCCACTCATCTCCTCACTATGCCAGGAGGGAGACGTCGACCCACGCTTCTTCGCCTTCCACCAGGACCTCGTGGTGAGGGGAGTGGCAGAGATTCTGGATGGCGTTGGCAAGCTGATCTTTGATGATCGACTACACGTGTTGCTGAGGAAGTACCAGACCGGGCTGGTCGGCAATCCACCAGAGCTGATGGCGCCGTACTGCGCCGAGACGGTGGCGGTGCCGGAGGACTGTCGCTCCATGTTCATCACCTTCCCCAAGGGCATGCCCATCGACCGCGAAGAGATCTTTGACTACTTCCGGCAGTGAGTAGAGTATATCTATCCTTCATAGATTAGATGTAAGTAATTAATTGGCTTGGCAATTTGCGTGCAGGAAATGGGGTGACTGTGTGGTGAGGGTGCTGATGGAGAAGACGTCGGGTGGTAGCGCGCCAATGTATGGCCGAATCATCTTCAAAAGCAAGGCATTCGTGAGAGTGGTGCTCAACGGAGACAAGCTCGTCAAGATCACTATTGGGCACCGTCAGATCAGGCTCCGCGAGTATGTCCCGAGGTCCACCAACGTCTGAAATCCACAACTCATCTTTGACAAGTGGCCTACCCTCCGAGTGCATTTCAGATCGATTTGCCCTTCTTATAGTTGTACCGAACATCATGTTGCTAGCTAGTCACTGTACAAGGCTAGCTTACTTGATCTTAAGATCTATTAATATCTATTGATATGTAATGCTCGAAGGTTTTTTTTAGGGAGTAATGCTTGAAAGATTTATTACAAAGGTCGTCAATTTGTTTCTTCGCCAAGAAAAAGAATCAATAAGAATCCAACTATTCACTGTATAGTTACTCAAGGTCAGCCATGACGCGTGACAAACATTTTAAAATAAGCGTGGACCTTCACCATTGCCAAACCACTCACTTTCCCGTCCAATTCTCGACTGCCTTTTTTCTACCCCTATATCCTCTATCTTCATCTTCTATTCATCGCACGACACTTTGTTGCGAGCCTCGATGGCACATGCCTAATTAAGCTTGTTGCTGCCAAGCCGGCGTGGGAACAACAACATATTGTCCCCTCTTTATCCTTAGTATATGAGGTGTTTTGTAGTACCCTCAACTATAATAGCCGTTTATTTTCGTCCATCCAAAGGCCTATAATGTTTTATACTAGTGTTAAAAAAATAACTAGTACAAATTATACTAGTGGTCTCCTAGTGTCAAATTCCGTATCGGACCGAAAATAGGCCGCAGACGGGCCGGCCCAATAGAGACCAACTGGCCTGGTGGTAGATATCGATCATACCTAACTCTCGTTATCCTAAAGAAAAAAACAACGCTATCCCTGGTTCCTGCAGAATACATCGGCACAGCCGCCACTGCTCCCGCCTCATCGCCAGGTCCGGCGCCCCCGCCGCGTCAGGCCCTCCGCCATACTCGTACCTTCCTCCATCGTACCCACCGATCCCTTATCCGTCCATGCCTTGGAGGATCTCGATAGTGCGGGCGGCGGGGCGGTGGAGAGAATCGACGGCTGTTGTGTGGTGGGCGCCTGCGGCAAGGAGGGACTAGTGGGCTGGAGCAAAGATCCGGCGAGGGCGACAATAGTGGTTGTACCATCGCCAGCGGCGGCGTCTGATGGCGAGACAGCTCGGCGAGCATCTTGGCGGGCTGGAGATGCGACATGCGGGAGAGGATGGTGACCTCCTGAATACCAGGAGGAGATCATATTGTCCATGCCACGCGGGTTTGAGGGAGGTGCGCACCACATCGACGGCGTGCGCAGCCATGGCGGCGGATCAGCAGGAATGGAGGGAGTGAATGGAGGGAGGTTCTAGTACAAGGCGCCGTCTGAGGTCATCACGGTTCCGGGAGCAGGGGTTCGAGGACGGTCGACCGCTGTCTGATCTGTCCGAGGAGAATGAACGCCGGCATACTCAAGGAGGTAGTGGCACCGTTCCAGATTCGTCGAGGCCAACCTGGATGGTTTGCTTGGCGCGCCGCGCGTTCCCGGATGGCGGCATGGCCTGCTCCTGTTCCATCGCGTGGGCGCTCCGCTAACTGACGCCTTCGGCATCCACCCCGCGTTCATGGCGAGAAGGTGGCGCCACTGGCGTTCAGGCTGATGTTGCCGCTGATGTCGTCGTGGGCGCCACTGCGGCAGGTCTAACCCTCCGGGAGGACGGCATGAACGTCAGCGAGGTCGAAATGGATGAGGGTGCCGTCGAAGGAGGCGGGTAATGGAGGACGTCATTGACGGCGAGTTGAATACAAGTTGTCAAGTTCTTGCTTGAAGCTGCAATAGCGAATTTCCTGTATAGGACTAGTCACGTTCTGTAATAGGTTGTGTGTAATCAACTAATCATCCATGTTTCGTCTTGTTCCTGACAACAATAAAACAAAATGTTGCCTTCTGATCTTCATTCTAGTTAAGAAAAATGTCCTGATATCTTTTTTAGTACTAATGGCTGAGCTATCCACCATTCTATGCATATTCGTGGAGAACTTGAATAAATTTTGTGCCAGCGTTTTCCTCACTAGTTCTGATGTATTTTAATTTGGTACATCAGATGTGTCATGTTTATTTTCTGCTGTTATTATAGTTGTTCCCTTGTAAATTGACGTGGTTCTGTAATATTGAATTTGTGAGTCCAACAGTTCATGTTCCTTTGTGGCATGTACAACAAAAAATTACTAATTTCAAGAGAATGTTGAAATCAGAGTATATTTTCTGACTGTTATAACTAGTCATCACAGGCATACATCAGTTTCATAGAAGTTGCAATCTCAATTTTGGGGAACACGCCAGTTTCTCGCGAACAAGCAAACCAAGAGAAATATATTTATTGCTTATATTCCCTAATACACTGCAAATAATTTCTTGACCAAACATAGATGATAAATTTCAGGGGAGTTGATAGTTATTAATTCTAGCATGACATTGCTGTTGAAGCCTCTATTATAATGCAATTCCCTTTTAGGAGACTCAAGCTTACAGAATCCATGCTTCTATCCTGGACAACATATTGTTGAAAATTTTCTTTTGACTGTTCAGAGGGAAAACTTTATCATCCATCTAGGTGCTTCTTAGACAATTCACTCGTCTCAAAAAGTTCAGAAGCATTTGAGCTTGCTGGTCAGCTCGGCCAGCACCACCAGCTTGTCCAACATACAGACTCCATCTTGGATGACCCAACATTACATTATTACACTTTCTCGGTGGCTCTGCAACAAAGATGAAATGAAAAAATTAATGCTTCTTAAATTGTTTAAGAATAGTGGTAATGTTAAGGACAGAACACCATCTCTTATATCTTAAACAAGAAGAAAAACGTACAAATAGCTTATGTGAGTAAGGAGGTCAACGAGCAACTGGGAGTTCAAGTTAGTGACTGCATTCTTCTCCTCACTGCTTGAGCTAAGCTGTTACATCCGAAAGAAAAACTCTAACTTCTTGGCACCAGGTCGAGACATTAGAGTTTCTTCAAGGGTGCTTTCACATGCAATTGGCCTCACCATATTGCTGTATTGCAAACTTTATATAGCTTTCCATACCCTTTATCTGCAAGTCAGAAATGCATAATTATATGGAAGTTAAATACATCAATAACTGAAATATTAAGCCAATGTTGTAAAGTTAATGAGAGCAGTCACCGTGTTGAGCAAGTACAAGCATGATTCTTCGTCTTCAATCAGCTCGTGCTTTATTGAATTAAGTATCTGGATAGTTTGGGTATTGGTATTAACCGAGTGCTGGGTAGTTTCCATATGTATTGGGAAAAATATCCGTAGTGCAATTGTTGAGCATTTGAATAGTTCAATCTCATCTTACTATACTAAAAGATTTTGTGCAGGTTTGCTACAAGCAGTTTGTCTCTCTCTTTCTTGCAGTAAACAATACATGTCTGTTTTCTGTCCAGTATCTGCAACACAATAGTGCCGATATTATCAAGTCGACTTATTTTAACAGCAAACCGACGCCAATGTTTGCAGTGATACAGTGTGTCTTAAGAAGTTTTCAGATTCTGATCGTTCCAACTAATCCAATGCATCTAGCATAATCTTTCATCCGACTACTGCCTACAAGGCCACTTGCTCTGTTGCTTGTTGTGACATTTGCATCTCTACCGGTAAGCATCTAGAGATAATTGTAATTAAAGCTAGCTTGCTGTGAATGTGAGTCTGCTGTGGGTTGCAATTGCCTGTCTGCTGAATGTGAGTCCACTGAAGAGATCGACATGCTAATTCTTCAGCAAAGAGCCGCAGTGAGGAAATGAACAACTAGAGATCGATATAAGACCTCCCTATGGCGGCGGCGGGTGCAGAGTGTGGAGAGGGGTTGCGGCGCGAACCTGGGGTACGAGCTCTATCAGTGGAGCCCGTCCGGAGGAGAGCGGCGGCGCGCGACGGGGGGATATCTGCGGCTCGTGTCCGGGGAAAGCTGCGGCGGAGGGCGTCCGGGAACAGCAACGTGAGCGACAGCTCGCGTTCGGCGACGAGCTCTGTTAGTGGAGCCCGTCCGGGGGAGAGTGGCGGCTCGCGTCCGGGTAGAGCTGCGGCGGAGGGAGTCCGGGAACAGCGACGAGAGCGGCGGTCTCGCGTCCGGCAACAGCTGCGTCAGAGGGCTTCTGGGGACAGCCATGGCGGGCGGTGGGGACAAGTCAAGATTGATTTAGGTTCCAGCCTGTTTGATCGGTTCTGTGTTTTTTCTCTCTAAAATTAACTAAGTGGGCTTATGGGCCAAGTCTCTGTCAGTCGTCGGATCGGATTATACTAGTCATTTTTTAGACTAGTATAAGGTACTGTAAAATATGCCTAGTATATATCACTTCCTCCCTCCAAAATTTGGGAAAAGGTTCTAGATTTTAATTTCAAACTACATATTTACGGGGTATTCTCAAACAAAGCTCTTGGCCATTGGATCAAGATGCGTACCATACATACACACAACACGTCTATTGTACATTTTTATTATTTGTATGTGCTTCATCTGTTATTTACACTTGCATCTGTGCATCACCTTGTATGTGTTTTGATAATCCCAATTCCCCTCCCACCTCTACATGTTCGTTTTTCCTACCCTACTTCCTAATTTATTGGAAGCAAGCTATTTTTTTTGTTAAGAGGAAAATAAGATGCATAAGATGGAAACAAATGCTCAACCATTAAAAATAATTGTCCGTTATGCAATAGTCACCCATGTCGAGACATAGATCTCATGAGAATTGGTTCTGTTATTAATTTGGCCACCTATGTGCGCCCTCCAAACTTGGAAACTCAACCCCTCTCATTTCCCCATGTATTCCCACTATCTTAATCATCCCTCTACTCCTTGTTCTTGTTTGTCCTTTTTTTACACATGACATGCAACTCAAAGGAGAGAGAGAGAGAGAGAGAGAGATGCCTAATTAAATTCGGTACTCTCTTGTCGGCAAAGAAGAAACCGCGTGACATTTCTTAGGTATGCGTTCATGTATGCACGGAACTTTTAGGTTTTGATTTCAATTTGCACATTTGTGAGTACCCTTATTTAGAAAGAGACAAGCTTTTTATTGTATAATCAAGCATCGAGTAGGTGACTTAGTTGGAAGACTGTGCTCCATGTTCATCACCTTCTCCACAGGCATTCTATCGACCATGAGGAGAACTTTGAGTCCTTAATGTAGTACTACATCTAATATAGGTTTAGGTCTTTTCTAGTTGGGGTATCTTAGCACGTTTTTATAAAAGATATTAAAACTTAAGAAACAACCATCACAATGGGGTGTATCTTAGATGGGGTTTCTTAGAGATGTTGTATTTAATGATTTTGTGCTCATGTGTGTGATTGGACTAGCCAAATTTTTTGCATATGGTTGCGTGCAGAAGGTGTAGCTTAGCTAAAATACAACATCACTCTCTTTCTTTATTAACTATGGTACCACATAAGCAAATTTCCTAGGATATAAAGCTAAGATACATCCATTGTGAAAGGCCTTATATCTTGGTCTAGTTAAATCCACATCTTATATACATGCGATTATCATTTGAACGTACATGCATATATAATTGGCATGGAAGTGTGGTGAGTGCATTTTTTGCCATTGCTAATGGAGAAAATCGCTCGAACACCGTCAAATCAGACTATGCAAGTACGTCTCAAGGCCCACCAAAGACTGTGATCCACCTCATTTGTGCCAAGTGTCCGCTTGCCTGCCATAGAGTACATCCCAGATTGATATTCTTTCTTACAATTGAAACCATTTATTGTAATGTAGGAAATTTTATTACAAAGGTTGTTAGTTTGTGCTTTAGCCAAAGAGAAAAAAGCACGCATAATACCGACCAAAAAATCCACTTTCACATATACTCCCCCCGTTTAGAAATATAAGATGTTTTAGTTTTGTAAAGTAAATATATCTAGACATCTTTTAGTGTGTAGGTTCAAATAAATCTTTACACTAAAAGATGACTAGATACATAGCTTTACTAACCTAAAATATTTTATATTTTCAAACAGAGGGAATACATGTTACTCGACAATTACTCTCCCATTGTCCCACCCCGCTCACTTTACCATCCAAATCTTCTTTCATCTTACCCATGTGTTTTTCTTCCTTTTCTATTTATCCCATGACACCTCACACTACTGGAAAACAGGCCTTCGGTTCGATCAGAGCAATGTCACCAGTCCCGGCCCGTCACGAACCGCGACTAGTGCTAGCATTAGTCCCGATCCGTGAGGCCTCCAACGGCTAGAAATGGCCATAAGCACTAGTCCCGGGCCGAAGCATTAGTCCCGGTCCGTAATACGGCTCGGGACTAATAAGCTGGAGCGGGCCAACAGATCTTTTCGGGGACTATTAGTCCCGGGTCGTATCACGTCCGGGACTAATTGTCCATCACTATATATACAGCTCCCTGGCCAGCTGTCCTAAAGCATATGGTGGTCATTTTTCTTAAAGAAGCAAGAGAGTTCATGCAATTTCTTTCTTAAGATTTGTCAAGATTTAGTTTGCAACACCTAAATCCAAAGATTTAAAAGGTTAGAACTTCATTCTTCCATCTCTTATTGCTACTTTAGCTCTATAATACTCTAGAAGTATAGAGATATGGATCAAATGCATGCATGCTCTAGAAGTAGCTAGAAGGATTTTGATATATATGTGTAACAAATTTTGATTAGGCACATAGTTACTGAAAATTGAAATGTGTAATTTTAGAGTTTCAGAGCTTAGAATGGAATGAGGTTTTCACTGATAGAACAATAATAAAAAACTCCACATTTATCATGTTGATTGTTTTCTCCAATTCACAAATTGGTGCATGTAAATTTTTCAAAATTCAAAATTAATGCTCTAGAAGCTCTCAATATAACTTGTAATAATTTTATTATGTTGTGTAATGGTTTTTGATATACTTTTACTATAATGCAGATGGTCCGGGAATGGATGTACGGTACTGACCGACGCTCTGACGAGTTCATTGATGGCGTGCATGAATTCATCCGTGTTGCTGATGCAAACAAGCACAATGGTTTTGTATTCTGTCCATGTAATGGATGTAGGAATCAGAAGGATTACTCTGACTCAAAAACCCTTCACAACCACCTGTTGAAGTCCAGCTTCATGCCCAGTTATAATTGTTGGACCAAGCACGGAGAGAGAGGGGTTATAATGGAAGACAATGAATAAGAGGAGGAGGATGACAACTATCATGGTTTCCCTGAGTATGGAGATACTTCCATGGGGGATGCTGAAGGGGAGGATGAAGAAGAGACACATGATGAACCCGCTGATGATCTTGGTCGGACCATTGCCGATGCACGAAGAGATTGTCAAACTGAAAAGTATAGGGAGAAGTTCAATCACATGCTAGAGGATCACAAAAAGTTGTTGTACCCAAATTGCGAAAATGGTTGAAAAAGCTGGACAGCACACTGGAATTGCTGCGATGGAAGGCTAAGTGTGCTATACCTGACTCCTCATTTGAAAAGTTGCTGAAAATGATGAAGAATATGCTTCCAAAAGATAACGTATTGCCCGCCATGCACGTCTGAAGCAAGAAGGTTGTCCGCCCTCTAGGTTTAGAGGTTCGTAAGATATATGCATGCCCTAATGACTGCATCCTCTACGCGGTGAGGAGTATGAGAATTTAGATGTATGCCGGTATGCACTTCACTTGAAAAGATTAGACGAGATGACCTGGTGACGTTGAGGCGAGCCCCGGAAGGGTTCTGAAGGTGATGTGGTATGCTCCTATAATACCACGGTTGAAATGCTTATTCAGAAACAAAGAGCACGCCAAGTTGTTGCGATGGCATAAATAGGAACGTAAGTCAGATGGGATGTTGAGACACCCCGTTGATGGGTCGCAATGGAGAAAAATCGATAGAAAGTACCCAGACTTTGCAGATGACGCAAGGAGTTTAAGGTTTTGTCTAAGTACAGATGGCATGAATCCCTTTGGGGAGCAGAGCTCGATCCACAAAGACTGCTCGTGACTCTATGCATCTATAACCTTCCTCCTTGGTTGTGCATGAAGCGGAAGTTCATTATGATGCCAGTGTTGATCCAAGGTCCGAAGCAACCCGGCAACGACATTGGTGTGTACCTAAGGACATTAGTGGAAGAACTTTTACAGTTGTGGCACGAACCCGGGATACGCGTGTGGATGAGCACAAGCAGGAAGAATTTAACCTCCGAGCATTGATTTTTGTAACAATCAATGATTGGCCTGCTCTTAGTAACCTTTCAGGACAGTCAAACAAGGGATACAATGCATGCACACACTGTTTAGATGAGACTGAAAGTATATATTTGGAACATTGTAATAAGAATGTATACAATGAGCATCGTCGATTTCTTTTGGCCAAGCATCCCTTAAGAAAGAAAGGCAAGCATTTCAACGGTCTGGCATGTCACCAGACGAAGCCTAAGGAGCGTACTGGTGCTGATATTGATATGGTCAAAGATTTGGATCAACCGGTAACCTTTGGAAAGGGTCCTGGAGTAAAATCTGTTCCGAAAGACGCTGAAGGACATGCACCCATGTGGAAGAAGAAATCTATATTTTGGGAGCTACCATATTGGAAATTCTTAGAGGTCCGCTCTGGAATCGATGTGATGCATGTGACGAAGAATCTTTGCGTGAACCTGCTAGGCTTCTTGGGCGTGTATGGGAAGACAAAAGATACACCGGAAGCACGAAAGGACCATCAACGTATGAAAGACCCAGATGGCCTGCATCTAGAATGGTTTCAAGGTCATGCCAGCTACGCTCTTACCAAACAAGAGAAGGAAATATTTTTTGAATGCCTAAGCAGTATTAAGGTCCCGTCTGGCTTCTCGTCAAATATAAAGGGGATAATAAATATGGCCGAAAAAAGTTCCAAAACCTAAAGTCTCATGACTGCCACGTGATTATGACGCAAATTCTTCTGATTGCATTGAGGGGGCTTCTACCAGATAATGTTCGAGTACCCATTGTGAAGCTATGTGCATTTCTCAATGCAATCTCTCAGAAGATAATCAATCCTAAAGATCTACCACGGTTACAGAATGATGTGGTCCAACGTCTTGTTAGTTTTGAGTTGGTGTTCCCACCATCCTTCTTCAATATTATGACGCACCTGCTGGTTCACCTAATCGAAGAGATTTCCATTCTCGGTCCTGTATTTCTACATAATATGTTTCCCTTTTAGAGGTTCATGGGAATCTTAAAGAAATATGTTCGTAACCGTGCTAGGCCAGAAGGAAGCATCTCCAAGGGCTATGGAACAGAGGAGGCCATTGAATTTTGTGTTGACTTTGTTCCTGACCTTAAACCGATTGGTCTTCCTCAATCGCGGTATGAGGGGATCCTGAGTGGAAAGGGTACTCTAGGAAGGAAATCAATAATATGTAGAGATGGACATTCTTACACCGAAGCACATTACACCGTTCTACAGAATTCCATCTTGGCAGCCCCATATATCGAGCAACACAAGAAAATCTTACGCTCCAACAACCCTGGAAAGCATGACTCTTGGATTAGCGATGAACACACGAAGAGTTTTGGCGGTTGGTTGCAACATCTCATCAAAAACAACACTCTTGGAGATCAGCTATACTTGTTGTCTAGGTCACCATCTTCGACTATATCGACTTTCCAAGGGTACGAGATAAATGGGTATACATTTTACACGATAGCCCAAGATAAAAAGAGCACCAACCAAAACAGTGGTGTCCGCTTTGATGCAACAGACAACAATGGGTCAAAGACCACATATTATGGTTACATAGAGGAGATATGGGAACTTGACTATGGACCTACTTTTAAGGTCCCCTTGTTTCGGTGCAAATGGGTCAAGCTGACAGGAGGAGGGGTTGAGGTAGAAAAGAAATACGGAATGACATCGTTGGATCTCAACAATCTTGGGTACTTAGACGAACCATTCGTCCTAGCCAATGATGTGGCTCAGGTTTTCTATGTGAAGGACATGTCTACCAAACCTAGAAAAGGAAGAAATTAGAAAAAGAATACATCAGACGATGAGCCAAAGCGCCACATAGTTCTTTCAGGAAAAAGAAACATCGTGGGAGTGGAGGACAAGACAGACATGTCAGAAGATTGTGATAAGTTTCATGAAATTCCGCCCTTCGCGGTGAAGGATGACCCAAGCATCATGTTAATAAATGAAGATGCTCCATGGATACGACGGGATCAGAAAGGAACACACGCGAAGAAATGATATGTAATAATTGTAACATTTATGAGTGAAGATGCTCCATGCATGTGTCCATTTTTATAGTGTTGTCTGCAAACAATCTTAAGTGTGTTAGTCCCGTTTTGTGGCTGGACCGGGACTAAAGGAGGGCCTTTAGTAACGATTCATACTTACCATTAAGATCTGATCTCCAAACGCGTGATGTCACATATTAGGGAGTGCCTCTATGACCAGTTTCTCGGAGATGCCGGGACCAGGCTCGTCGCATCTCCAAAACTGGCCGTAGTGGTGTACCGCTCGAAAACCATCGTGCAGCTTGTAACTTCTCTAACTAGATCAATACTGGGAGCTAACTATTTTCACATATTAGGAGTGCCTATGACCAGCTTTCGGAGATGCCGAGGATCGGGCTCACCGGCATCTCCCTGAAACTGGCCGTAGTGGTGTCCCTGCTCTCGAAAACCATCTTGGAGATGCCTCAAACTGGCTGGAGGACTCGACTCACAAGGATGCCTATTTATAGTACAAGCAGCTTGGCATAATATCGAAACTCACGACATAATGTCGACACTCACCCCTATTATTAGTGCTGACTCAAGTTTAGTCCCGGTTGGTGTCTCCAACCGGGACTAAAGGTTCATCTTTAGTCCCGGTTGGTGACACCAACCGGGACAAGGTACAAGTCGCACGACATAATGTCGACAAGGTACAACCGATATAAATGATGCAAACAGATAAATGGATATTATATTAAGATTCTTTATATTTTTCTGATAATAATAGACATATTATTTGCGTTATTTGGATTATTACAATAAAAGATATGATTTTCCAAAGTTTTTATTCATTCACACATATGTTCGTCTTTTGAACGGACGAACCACCTCTTTCGTCTTTTCAAAAGACGAACCACCACCTTCGTCTTTTTAACGGACGACGGTCCGTTAGATTTGTAATTTTTGAATTTCGCGTATTATTTGTGAAATTGAATAAAACAAATGTATTATTTAAAAAAATTTAGCTTCTTGCTTGGTACTGTAGAAGCATGTGGCGGCGAGGTAGCAGAGTGACTGACTGGCGGCGTGGTGCTCTAAACGGCAGCAACGGGCTTGCATGGTGTCAGGGACACGGGCGCGTCTAGTCTCATCTAATTTGACCAACAGATTAATAGATTTAGTGCTAGCCAATCTTGTTTGCGCGCGCTTTAATTTAACGCGTTTGTTAAAAAAGAATTAAAAAAGAAAATTTACAAATGAAATAATTTATAAATGATGCAAACATATAAATGAATATTATATTAAGATTCTTTATATTTTCTTATAATAATAGACCTATTATTTGTGTTATTTGGATTATTACAATAAAAGATATGATTTTCCAAAGTTTTTTTATTTGAAATAAAAAAAGAAAATTTACAAATGAAATAATGTATAAATGATTCAAATAGATAAATGGATATTATATTAAAATTCTTTATATTTTTCTGATAATAATAGACATATTATTTGTGTTATTTGGATTATTACAATAAAAGATATGATTTTTCAAAGTTTTTATATTTGATTTGAATTAAAAAAAGAAAATTTACAAATGAAATAATTTATAAATGATGCAAACAGATAAATGGATATATATTAAGATTCTTTACATTTTTCTGATAATAATAGACATATTATTTGTGTTATTTGGATTATTACAATAAAAGATATGATTTTCCAAAGTTTTTGAATTAAAAAAAGAAAATTTACAAAAAAACAATTAGTCGCAGGTCGTGGCTGGACCCGGGACTAAAGGGTGCGTGCGCGCGCAAAAACGAAGCGGCCGAAAAAACCTTTAGTCCCGGGCCGTGGCTTAACCCGCGACTAAAGGGGGGGGGTCTTTAGTCGCGGGTTAAGCCACGACCCGGAACTAAAGACCCTTTAGTCGCGGGCGGTGGATTAGCCCGGAACTAAAGGTCCGTGTGTATATATTCCGCGCGCCAGGGGGCTGCCCAACACTTAGCATTTCTCGACGAACAAAGCAGACGAAGACGAAGCATCGAAGACGCAGGGGAGGTGCTGCCCAGACGCCGATTCCACCGTGCCGCCGCCCTCGTCTCCGGCCGTGCGTTCTCCGCCGTCCCGCCACGCCGCCAGCAACGCCATGCCGTGCCGCCACAAACCGCCGCCGCCTCGACGTGCATTTTTTAGCTAGGAATTTTTAGTTTCTTTTTTTATATCTTAGTAGAATTTTTAGTAGCATTTTTAGTTTCTTTTTTTAGGAATATATAATTGCTTTTATTTTTTTAGAATATATATTTGTTTATATAATTGTTTTTAGTTGTTTTTAGGAATATATAATTGTTTTTAGTTTCTTTTTTTAGGAATATATAATTGTTTATATAATTGTTTTTAGTTTCTTTTTTAGGAATATATGATTGTTTTTAGGAATATATAATTGTTTTTAGTTTCTTTTTTTAGGAATATATAATTCTTTATATAATTGTTTTTAGTTGTTTATAGGAATATATAATTGTTTTTAGTTGTTTTTAGGAATATATAATTGTTTGTATAATTTTTAGGATTAGGATTATTGTTTTAGTGATTTTTTTATTTATTAAGATTAGGATTAGGATTAGGATTATTTTTTTGTTTAAGTTATTATAATTAGGATTATATTGTTTTAGTTATTAGGATTATTGTTTTTTTCTAACCTGTTTAACTCTCTTTTTGTTAAAGATAATTAAGTCATGGATCCATCCGAAGATCCTGGTCGCATCGGTGAAGGTTTTCTTCAGGGCATGATAAGAGGTGAAATTTCTCTTATTACTACCGGCGCCGAAGATATTTTTCTCGAGGAAGAGATATCCTCATATCTGAATCCATCCGGTGATGGACTAGAGGAAAACCTAATGTACCAAGGGGAAGACCAGATGGATGAAGGGCAAACAAATAACAACAATAATGATGGCCCCTCGACAGGATCCGGCGAGGTACATATATATATATATATATGTATATATGTATAAAGTCTCGTGTTACCTCTATTCATTAACTGATCTAGATATATATTAATCACTCTATCTTCTTCTTTTAGCCCACCGGATCGAAGCAATCGACAGCTCGAATGAAACGAGGGCCGAACAAAAAGTTGGATGGTAATCAGAGGTTCACCATCGAAGAAATAGATGATGATGGTGAACCGATTGCTCCAGAGAAGCACCGGAGGTGAAGGGAATATGCCCTGAGAGGCAATAATAAAGTGTTTATTATGTGTATTCCAAGTATATGATAGATGTTTATTTTGCATGCTATAATTGTATTAATACGGAAACGTTAATACATGTGTGTTTAATAAACAAACAGAAAGTTCCTAGTTATGCCTCTCTCATAAACTAGCTCGTTGATTAACAAGATGATCAAGGTTTCCTGATCATGGACATTGGATGTTGTTAATAACGGGATCACAACATTAGTGTAATGATGTGATGAACATTCATCCGAAGTATAGCATTACGATCAAAGTCATTGAGTTTATATTGCTATAACAACTTACGAAGTGATCCTAATCCTTAGACCATGAGATCATGTCAATCACTAACACCGAAAGAGTTTCTTGATAACATCAAACGTCACACCGTAACAGGGTGATTATAAAGATGGATTCAGAACTAATAAAGTGTTATGTTGAGGCTCATAGATCGAGAGTGGAATTTGTTCATCCCAATGACGGATAGATATACTCTGGGCCCTCTCGGTAATATCACATTGATTAGCTTGCAAGCAAGTGATTTGATCACTAGAATGTTATATCACAGGAACGAGAAAAGAGTGCATGTCGGTAACGAGATCAAACTAGGTATGGAGATACCGATGATCGAATCTCGGACATGTAATATATTGTGAAATAAAGGGATTAAGATACTAGCGTAAAAGGTTCCGACGATCACAAGAAAGTCATCGTTGAATGTGTGGGAGTCAGTATGGGTCTCCAGATCCCGCTTCTGATTATTGATCCGAGAGGGGTCTCGATCATGTCCGCATTATTCACGAACCGTAGGGTGACACACTTAAGAGACACCGACATCCAATTGGAGCAAATGTTTCATGCCGAAAGAATGAACAAGCAGAATTTATTTCACTAGATACCAAACAGTTTTCGGGTGAAATTGCATAAAGTGGTTATGAATGTGAAATAGAATTCTAGCAAGGGTTATTTGTGAATGTTTGTCATTAAAGTAATTGACAAAATTCTGAATAAAATAAAAGAGTTTTATTTAATGAGAGTTTGCATTAAATTTGGTGGAAATTTAATGGGATTTTGAGTGGACTTTGAGTGGAGGAATTTAGAGGAGTTTTGTGAGTGGAGTGTCCACCCACATGAAGAGGGAGGGCAAGGGGCAGCCCCATGCGCCAGCCACCCCTTGGGGTTCCCCTCCTCCTATAAAAGGAGCCCCCCTCCTCACTTGTCTCTCACACCTCCTCGTGAAGGATCTCTCTCCCCCTCTAGAATTTATCCCCCATGGTCTCGGACTAGCGAGATACATGTTCCCGGTGGCTATTCGGCAAGAAAGAGTTGTGATTCCGCTGCATCGCTGGAGCGAGGAGGCGGAGGTTGCTCGGTGCCTCGAACGTGTGTGCGAGCACGGATGCGCTGCTGATTTGCGGCGCTAGGACTTCCTCTCGATCTTGAGATCGGCAAGAGATCGTCTACATCAACCACGAGTTGAACTCGTTAAGCTTTGTCGGTCTTCAAGGGTATGTTCTCTACGGATATACATCCGCCCGTTGTTTGTATCTAGTATATAGATCTTGGTATATAGTTCACATCGTAGGAAATTTTTTGTTTTCTATGCTGCGGACCCTACAAAGGGTATCGAGCCGGATCTATGCGTAGATACTTTACACGGGTAGTACACATATGAGTATGTGGGCGATGATGATCATGTTGTTGCTCCTTTGTTGTGATTTTGGATATTGGTGGCATAGTGGGATGAAGCGGCCGACAAACTTTACATGTCCTCGCACATGAGACCTGTTCCACGCTTGACATGCAACTAGTTTGCATAAGTGGCTAGCGGGTGTCTGCTCTCCTACTATAGTCAATATCTATTTTGCAAGCGAGTTGTCAACAATTTGATTATCCTCGTTGTGGTTCATGTTCGTAGGTAAGAACGGTTCTATCTCGAAAGCCCTAAGCCACGTAAAACTTGCAATGGATAAATTAGAGGCCTAGTTTAAATTGTTCTTGGGCTAGTGTTATGATATGGTAGTGTTGTAAGTAGAAGTATGAGATGATACTCTTACAACACACATAGCATGTAAAATCCATAGACCTTGGATTTACACATATAGGTATGATAGTGATCATACCACGATGCACATGATAGAGATCATCTGCGGAACCATATAATTTCACTAATAAACATATGATGTTTGGTTGCATCTTATATTGCTTGTTTAGCGCTTTGTTAAGCATAATAAGATGATCCTCGCTTAAATATCAAGATAAGAATGTGTTCTTCCTTTAGTATGCACCGATTATGTTTTTTTCACGCTCCAAGACATCACGTGATGATCGGGTGTTCTTGGATCCACGACCATATTTCGGTGTAAAAGCTTACACACGCAAATACTAAGGTTCTAACTTGGCGAGCCTAGCATGTACAGACATGGCCTCGGAACACAGACCGAAAGGTTAAGCATGAGTCATATAATTGATATGATGCCCATTTGATGCTCGCTTTGAAGCTATACCGACTCACGTGATGATCGGACTTGGTGTAGTGGATTTGGTTCATGTAATCACCAAAAGGACACGAGGGATGTCGCTTTTGAGTGGGAGTTCATTCGTAATATAGATTAGTTGAACTCGATCTATCATACACTTAGTCTAAACTTTACAAATTCTGTTGTAGATGGCACCACCGCTTTTAATTTCAATGTGTTCATGGAGAAAGAGAAACTAGCAACGAACGGTAGCAACTTCTTGAATGGGCCATGAATTTGAGGATTCTCTCTCTTGCACAAAAGCAATATGTGCTAGAAGCGCCGTTAGGCCCCCACCTTTGATGATGCCCGACGAGGAGAAGAATGTCTATCAGACTCGTCAGGAGGACCACAACTCAGTTCATTGCGGCATATTGTATGGGCTAGAGCCAGAACTTCGAAAGCGTTTCGAAAACGGCAATGCATTTGATACAATGGGTGAGTTGAAAATGATTTTCGACACACATGCTGCAGAGAGAGCTACAATGCTTGTAAAAGTTCTTTAGCTGCATGATGGAAGAGCACACCGTTAGTGAGCATGTACTCAAGATGTCGGGTTACGCCGATAAGCTTGTGTCCTTGGGAATATCGATTCCCATTGACTTAGGCATCCATCGTGTTCGCAGTCTCGCCACCTAGCTATAAGAGCTTCGTGATGAACTATAATATGCAAGGCATGAAGAAGCCTCTCCCGAGCTTACATCCATGCTTAAAACTGCTAGTGGAGATCAAAAGGAACATCAAGTGTTGATGATCAATAGGAACACTGGTTTCAAGAAAGACAAGAAGGAAAACGGAAGTAAGGGCGGCAAGCTGTTGCCGCCTGAAAAGAAACCCGAGTTGGACCTAAGTCGATTCCGAAGTGCTACTATTGTAAGGGATCGCCATCGAAGCGCAATCGCCAAGTATCCGCGCATAAGAAGGCCGGCAAGGCAAACAAAGGTATATATGATATACATGTTATTGATGTGTACTTGACTAGTGCTCGCAGAGCACCCGGTATTTGATACCGTTCAGTTGCCATAATATTTGTAACTCGAATCGTGGTCATGAACAAGCGACCGCTAGCAAGGTGAGGTCAAGATGCGTGTCGGCAATGGATCAAACGTTGATGTAATCGCCGTCGGAACGCTGCCTCTCCACTTACCGTCGGGATTAGTTATAAACTTGAATAAATGTTATCTGGTGCCTGCACTGAGCATGAACATTGTATCTGGATCATGTTTGATGCAAAGTGGTTATTCATTTAAATCTGAGAACAATGGTTGTTCCATTTATATGAATGAAATCTTTTATGGTCATGCACCGATGATGAATGGTTTATTTCTATTAGATCTTGATGATAATGTTACACATATTCATAATGTTGATGCTAAAAGGATTAAACTTAATGATGATATATCCGCATATATGTGGCACTGCCGTCTAGGTCATATTGGCATTAAACGCATGAAGAAGCTCCATTCGGATGGACTTTTGGAATCACTTGATTATGAATCATTTGATACATGTGAGCCATGCCTTATGGGCAAGATGACTAGAACGCCGTTTTCCGGTTCAATGGAGCAGGCGATTTATTGGAAATCATACATTCGATGTATGTGGTCCAATGAGTGTGTCGGCGAGGTGGATATCGTTATTTTGTTACTTTCACGGATGATTTGAGTAGATACGGTTATATCTACTTGATGAAACACAAGTCCGAAACCTTTGAAAAGTTCAAGGAATTTCGTAATGAAGTGGAAAATCATCGTAATAGAAAGATCAAATTTCTACGGTCCACCGTGGAGGTGAGTATCTAAGTTACGAGTTTAGCACTCACATGAAAGAGTGTGGAATTGTTTCACAACTCACACCGCCGAACACCACAGTGAAATGGTGTGTCGGAACGTCGTAATCGTACTTTATTAGATATGGTTCGATCTATGATGTCTCTGACGGACTTGCCGTTGTCATTTTGGGGTTATGCACTAGAAACTATTGTATTCACTTTAAATCGGGCACCATCTAAATCCGTTGAAAATACGCCGTACGAATTGTGGTTTGGAAACAAACCTAAGCTGTCTTTTCTTAAAGTTTGGGGATGTGATGTTTATGTGAAGAAACTTCAACCGGATAAACTCGAACCCAAAGCGGAAAATGCGTCTTCATAGGATACCCTAAAGAAACTATTGGGTATTCCTTCTATCACGATCCGAGGGCAAGGTTTTGTTGCCAGAATGGATCCTTTCTAGAGAAAGAGTTTCTCGCGAAAGGTGTGAGTAGTCGAAAGGTAGAACTCAAGAGGTTGTGGAACCTTCTCTTCAAAGTATGGCGAGTAGCGCAGCGGAAGTTGTTCGGAGTTGGCTCCACACATTGAAGAGGGAACTAATGATAATGATCATGAAACTCCGAAAGAGAGTACTACCGAACCTCGCAGGTCAAACAGGACGCGTGCAGCTCCCGAGCTGTACGGAAATCCTGTCATGAATTTCATGGTTGATGAAAATAATGACCCTGCGACGTATGAAGAAGCGATGATGAGCCCGGATTCCAACAAATGGTTAGAAGCCATGAAATCCGAGATGAAATCCATGTATGAAAATCAAGTTTGGAACTTGGTGGAATTACCTCACGACCGAAAGGCCGTGGAGAACAAATGGATTTTCAAAAGGAAAACTGATGCTGATGGTAATGTGACCATCTATAAATCTCGACTTGTCGCAAAGGGGTTTCGACAAATTCAAGGAGTTGACTACGATGAGACTTTCTCTCCCGTAGCGATGCTAAAGTCAGTTAGGATTATGTTAGCAATTGCTGCATATTTCGATTATGAAATATGGCAGATGGATGTCAAAACCGCTTCTCAATGGTAATATTGAAGAAGAGTTGTATATGATACAACCAAAGGGTTTTGTCGATCCTAAGGATGATAAAAAGGTGTGCAAGCTTCAGATCCATCTATGGATTGAAGCAAGCATCACGAAGTTGGAATCTCCGCTTTGATGAGGTGATCAAAGAGTTTGGATTTGTCCAAACTTATGGAGAAGCTTGTATTTACAAGAAAGTGAGTGGAGCAATGTGGCATTTCCGATATTATATGTGGATGACATATTATTGATCGAATGATATAGAACTTTTAAACAATGTTAAAAGTTATCTAAACAAGAATTTTCAATGAAGGACCTAGGTGAGCGTCATACATATTAGGCATAAAGATCTATAGAGATAGATCTAGGCGCCTAACAGGGCTATCGCAAAGTACATACCTTGATAAGATTTTAAAGAAGTTTAAAATGGACGGAAGTAAGAAGGGGTTCTTACCTATGTTGCAAGGCAAGACATTGAGTAAGACTCAAAGTCCGCTCACGGAAGAAAGAGAGATAATGGACAAAGTCCCCTATGCTTCAACCATAGGCTCTATAATGTACGCCATGCTATGTACAAGACCGGATGTGGCACATGCTATTAGTTTGACTAGTAGGTACCAATCGGATCCATGTTCTAACATGGATAGCGGTCAAGAATATCCTTAAGTACTACGAAGAACTAAGGATATGTTTCTTGTATCTGGAGGTGAAGAAGAGCTCGTCGCTAAGTGTTATGTCGACGCTAGCTTTGACACGATCCGGATGACTCTAAGTATCAATCCGGATACGTATTTCTCATGAATGGCGAGTTAGTTGGAGGAGCTCCAAACAACCTGTGGTAGCGGGATCAACAACGGAGGCGAATATGTTGTCGCTTGAAGGCTCGAGGAGCAGCGATTTGGATGAAGGAGTTCATATCCGAACTAGGAGTTGTGGCAAACGCGTTGGACCCAATGGTGATCTATTGTGACAACAATGGTGCCATTGCCAATGCCAAAGAGCGAAGGTCTCATAAGCATTCCAAGCATATTAGCGCTTTCACTCCATCCATGAGCATGTCAAGGATGGAGATATAAAGATTTAAAGTACATACGGATCTCAATGTAGCGATCCGTTGACTAAAACTCCCTAGAGCAAAACATGATCAACACCAAAACTCAATGGGTGTTAGATTTATCACTATGTAACTAGATTATTGTCTCTAGTGCAAGTGGGAGACTGAAGGGAATATGCCCTGAGAGGCAATAATAAAGTGTTTATTATGTGTATTCCAAGTATATGATAGATGTTTATTTTGCATGCTATAATTGTATTAATACGGAAACGTTAATACATGTGTGTTTAATAAACAAACAGAAAGTTCCTAGTTATGCCTCTCTCATAAACTAGCTCGTTGATTAACAAGATGATCAAGGTTTCCTGATCATGGACATTGGATGTTGTTAATAACGGGATCACAACATTAGTGTAATGATGTGATGAACATTCATCCAAAGTATAGCATTACGATCAAAGTCATTGAGTTTATATTGCTATAACAACTTACGAAGTGATCCTAATCCTTAGACCATGAGATCATGTCAATCACTAACACCAGAAGAGTTTCTTGATAACATCAAACGTCACACCGTAATGTGGTGATTATAAAGATGGATTCGAACTAATAAAGTGTTATGTTGAGGCTCATAGATCGAGAGGAATTTGTTCATCCCAATGACGGATAGATATACTGGGCCCTCTCGGTGATATCACATTGATTAGCTTGCAAGCAAGTGATTTGATCACTAGAATGTTATATCACGAACGAAAAGAGTGCATGTCGAACGAGATCAAACTAGGTATGGAGATACCGATGATCGAATCTCGGACATGTAATATATTGTGAAACAAAGGGATTAAGATACTAGCGTAAAGGTTCCGCGATCACAAGAAAGTCATCGTTGAATGTGTGGAGTCGATGGGTCTCCAGATCCCGCTCGATTATTGATCCGAGGGGTCTCGATCATGTCCGCATTATTCACGAACCGTAGGGTGACACACTTAAGAGACACCGACATCCAATTGGAGCAAATGTTTCATGCCGAAGAATGAACAAGCGAGGAATTTATTTCACTAGATACCAAACAGGTTTTGGGTGAAATTGCATAAAGTGGTTATGCATGTGAAATAGAATTCTAGCAGGGTTATTTGTGAATGTTTGTCATTAAAGTAATTGACAAAATTCTGAATAAAATAAAAGAGTTTTATTTAATGAGAGTTTGCATTAAATTTGGTGGAAATTTAATGGGATTTTTGAGTGGACTTTGAGTGGAGGGAATTTAGAGGAGTTTTGTGAGTGAGTGTCCACCCACATGAAGAGGGAGGGCAAGGGGCAGCCCCATGCGCTGCCACCCCTTGGGGTTCCCCCCCCTTCTCCTATAAAAGGAGCCCCTCCTCCTCACTTGTCTCTCACACCTCCTCGTGAAGGATCTCTCTCCCCCTCTAGAATTTATCCCCCATGGTCTCGGACTAGCGAGATACATGTTCCCGGTGGCTATTCGGCAAGAAAGAGTTGTGCTTCCGCTGCATCGCTGGAGTGAGGAGGCGGAGGTTGCTCGGTGCCTCGAACGTGTGTGCGAGCACGGATGCGCTGCTGATTTGCGGCGCTAGGACTTCCTCTCGATCTTGAGATCGGCAAGAGATCATCTACATCAACCACGAGTTGAACTCGTTAAGCTTTGTCGGTCTTCAAGGGTATGTTCTCTACGGATTTACATCCGCCCGTTGTTTGTATCTAGTATATAGATCTTGATATATAGTTCACATCGTAGGAAAATTTTTGTTTTCTATGCTGCGGACCCTACAGGAGGATGTTTATAAATCAATGCGGGGTGCTTGTTAGGGAAAACATGCCGATCACCATCCAAGAATGGAATAAGTCAAAGAAAGACGGTGAAGAATCCAACAGCTATGTCACCGATGATGCCAAAGATGACCTTTGGCAGAAGCTCATAGCGCATTTCATACTACCTCCAGAGTATGAGGAATTTGAGGTAGATGGTATTACCCCAAGGCCGGGTGGGCTTGAAAATAGAGCTAAAGTCAAGGAGTGGGCACTAAGCAAGATGGCTGAACTGTACCGGAACCACAAGAAAAGTTTATACGCGAAATATGTCGCGAAAAAGAAAACTCCAGACTTCAAAGGAGTAAACGATAAGTTGAGAGAACAGTGGCTTGATTTTGTACAGTACAAGCAATCTGATAAAGCAAAGGCAAAGTCGGCAAAGAACGCGTTAAATGCTGCCAACAAGAAATACCATCATAAAATTGGGACAGGTGGCTACAAGAGTTCCATCCCTAAGTGGGAAACTATGGAGAAGGATATGAGGGCTAGAGGCGTCACTCCTGGTACAGATAGATGGCCCGAGAGGTCAAAGCACTGGTGGTACGGGCACGGGGGATCCTTGGACCCAGAAACAGGGAAGACATTATTTCATGATAAAATTCTAAAACCCTCCCAAGACCTTATTCAAGCAATGAACGATGCTCAATTGGGATTGTTCCATCCCGAGAGAGAGAACGACGAGCTGACACACGCCCTAGGGAATCCTTAAAAGGGAGGACGAACACGAGGCAAAGGCGTCGGTGTCTCGTGGAAGAAAGGGTTTCCTCGATGCGATGCGATTCTGAAGCCGTCAGAGAAAGAAGGACCGAGAGGCAGACCGGATCTCCAGGGTAGAGCAGGACCTAGCTGATCTGAAGAACCTCATGCATGAAATTAGCCAAAGGCCGCCGTCGTCAACTCACCCGCGGTCTGATGATCCTGCATTGGATCTTAGCCAACGGAGAAGCAGCGTGGCTTCCATGGAGGTCCGTGCTGATGATCAATCACTGCTGGATGATGCACCGGCTCCTCACTACCCCTTGGATGATGTCAGAGAGATGGCACAATGTGAGCTACATCAGCCAATGAACAACCTGTCCTTCAAGGTGGCGATCGGCACTGCTTTACCTTGTCTACCTGGAGCACTCCACCATTCACTTCCGATTCTACCAGGCTATGCTCGTGTCACGGTGGATGACATAGTGGAGGATTTTGCGGACCTAGAGATTGAAATCGCTACGCCTGAAGGCCTTACGAAACTAGGAGATGTCAAGCGCAACATCATTCTATGGAATAAGAAGTACATCAAGTTTCCAGGCTCGGCGACAAGGCCACCGACTCCAAGGAATCCAAATCCACCCCGCATCGAATATCGTCAACCTCCAAGTCCACCCCAACCCGATTATCGCCAACCTCCAAGTCCATCCCAACCCGATTATCGCCAACCTCCAAGTCCACCCCGCCCCGCTGACGATCGCCGCAGCAGGAGTACATCAACTCGATCTCCGCCTCTGCCTCCGTGCAATACTACTACCTCGTCGAAGAAACGGAAGCTCGACGGTCCCCCGCGCCCCACATCGAAGAAAGGTCAAACGCCGAAGATAGTCGATATCCCGCCGGCTCTTCCAAAGAGACCTTATGACAAGCCGATAAGGAAACTAACGCGGATGTGGCTGCCCAAGTTAAGGCGCATTTTGCACCCAAAAAGCCTGAGCCAAAGCCGGTATATAACGAAAAAACCAAAAAGTGGGCTAAGTCCTTTCTTGAGCAACCATCTCAGATATCGATGAATCTGGAATCAGACTATGACCGGAAGATTATTAAGCAAGCACAGAAGAAACAAATCACAAGTGCAAAAAGCGGGAAGCAAGTTGCCCAGCTCGGAGCACAGAAGAATCAATCGGTCGCCCCGCTCAAAGTCATTTCAGACCTCGACAAGGCCTTCAGAGCTGAAATGGATATGGACATGCAAATAATGGACCCTAGAGCCCGTAATAATGCTGCACTTATGGAATCACTGTATCGGAGGCCAAAACACTTGCTAACGAAGCAAATATGTCTCTTGGTCAATATTTAGGCTATGAAGATACGCCAGTGGGTCAGATAGTACGGCAGTATATCCAAGGGCAGCCTCTAGTCAGTAATGAGGAGCTCGCGCGTCTATCCACACATATGCGAAATCTGCATGAATGGTACATGTCCCAAGTAGAAAAAAAGCATCATAAAGATTGGTTTCCGGTGGACGTTAGAAAGGAGCATCACTTCAAACCATACTCGATACAGGTTCAAATGACCGAACTATTTCAGTTATACAACCAGCGCGCTCTCGACAAATCTATCATTCGTTGCTACTGTCTGTAAGTTATTTATTTCTATAATTAAGTTTGTAGCTTTAGCTCGTTCATTGCATTTAATATATTATCCTAACTATATATCCTTTTGTATGATGATATTATATTCCGCAGAATGAAGATGCTTGAATGCAAAAGAGCTAGAAGATACGACGTTGGGTTCATTGATCCATATATCATTAATGAATATACGTTAAAGAATCACCCCAAAGACGTGGAGGAAGACCTGTCCAGATTCTTAACCAAGCATAATTTTGTTAAGGAAATACTATTTCCTTACAACTTCAAGTGAGTGTTTATATCTTGTACACATTTTATTTTTGCTTACTGGATGAGCTATGCATGTATGCTTATGTAAATGTCCGCAGATTCCACTGGATCTTGCTAAACATTCAAGTTGACAACTCCCTAGTTGAAGTCCACGACTCATTAAGTTGGGACCAAGAGAAGTGGAGCGACATGAAAGCAATGCTCCATAAGTAATTTCAATCATTATCGCATTATATCGTCCTCTTTCATTCATTTCCTGATATCAAGTAACTAATAACTCCTTTGTTCATTTTCTTTGCCGAGCAGGTGTTGGACACGGTTCAGACAGAAAATACCAGGTCCATTTAAAGAGGAGCTAACTTATAAAATGGCGAAGAGTTTACAGCAGCCATCGGAAACTCATTTATGTGGATACTACGTCTGCGAGTACATCCGCGAGTTGACCAGTGAGCGCAAAGTTGACTCACATTATATTTATGATTTGCGAGAGAAACTAGAGCCATACCAACGCATAAGAGCAATTCAAGAGGAGCTGGAGGGATTTATGATGAAGGAAGTTCTTGATGTACATGGAGAGCATTATGCGGATGACGTGGAACTCGATTTGCCTTAGTCATCTCCATATAGCTCATATGATATATATATTCATCAATGACCATGTAATTTCAAAACATTTCTTCCTTTTGATATGATTGATTATATGTATATGCTTGTAAGGGATCGATTAATTATATAAATGCATCGACGTGTAGTGTGTATGTAGTAGCGTATAATATGTATACTGAAATATATGTTTGTTATAGTGAAACACAAAACGAAAAAGGAACAAAATGGCAAAAAAAGGAAATACACAATCTCTGCCGCGGCAGAGAAATGTGGTGTTTCTCTGCCGCGGCAGGAAACCTTTTAGTCCCGGGTGGTGTTACAGCCCGGGACTAGAGGGTTTCCGCCCCCCGCGGCGCTGAAACAGCCACGTGGCTGTTATCAGTCGCGGACCGTTGCGAGCCGGGACTAGCGGGGGGCCCTCTAGTCCCGTTTTCGCAGTCCCGGGCCCAAAACCGGGACTAGAGCCCGTTGCGGCCCGGGACTAGAGGCCTGTTTTCCACCAGTGTCATTGAGAGACTTGAGGCACATCATGCCTAATTAAGCTTGTTGTTCCCTTGTCGTCATTGAGAAAAACTTATATCATTCCCTCATTATCCTTTTTTTCCTCATTGTCTTTAGAATATCGCTACCTCTCCCAAAACTTGGGAAAATGTTCTAGGTTTAATTATTTTTACCTTAACTTCCCTTCTTCCATATACTCCACTTAAACTAGTAATAAAAGGAGCTTTTGACTATTGTGTCAAGAGGCGTATACAAACATATCACACATGCATTAGTAAAATAAAACAGTGCTAACCTGGATGTGCTAAAATAAAAGACCACCGTACCGGTGCTTGTTTCCTAGATTTGCCAAAATAAAATAGTGCTAACCTTCGGCATTTAACTTGAAACAACAAGAATGTAACTATTATAATAAACGACATGATGGAGTATCGGGATATTGTGAGATGAAGGAAACAAATTAGCCTTGCTGTTGATGAAAGCTGAAAAGGAAAGCAGGTGGTGATATTCCATTCCTCTTCACATCCAAGTTAAAAATGTTCAGAGGCGCACCAAGTTGGTTTATAATCAGCTGCTGCTTTATTAACACGACATCACGGTGTATGGTCTCCGAAAGTCACTTTGCTCTGTTTAGTCGTCTACACAAGTCATTTGCCAGTAAAAGAAATGCCAGAATGTCTAGTGAACAGAAGGAGTAGAAAATGTTCAGATGACACGGCAGGCGCCTTGTGGTGGGCTGTCACCCGACCTCGGAAGTTCAGAAATCAACTGTAGTCACTAGGGGAAAAATATTCGCTACCGTGTATTTTGACCTTTGTCATGTGCCAACAGGCCCGGAGCATGGCAAAGAGCCACGCTGCCGTGTAGGCGTCCAGAAGCACATGGCAAAGAATACTAACACGGCATATTTCTGGAAATGCACACGGCAAAGAAAGGAATACGACAATGGCCAAAAAAAGACACACGGCAAAGAAATTATACATGGCAAAATCCATACGGACACATGGCAAAAGATTAATCACGGAAATGACGTGGGACCGCGGCCCCACAGGTGCAATCGACGAGAAGAAGAGGACGGCTAGAGACGGCCGAATCTTTGCCGTGTGTCGTTGCCGTTAGGTACACGGCAAAGATAGGCCTTTGCCGTGTGTATTTGCATGTACACACGGCAAAGGGCATTTTTTAACTTTTTTTTTATTTAATTAGCAAGTCTTTTGTTATATATATGTTAGGTGATGTTACTTCATAGGATCATGAGCACACACATATGAATAGGTTGTTGTGGTCTCACTACATCCCCCTTATACGATTAGTTTTCACCGGAACGGGGAGTTTCCCCTTATACAAGTCCAGAACCTTCGCTTCTAGATTAGAGCGCATGCATGCGAGGGGGGACACATGCATGCACCCAGAGACTAGTAGGTTTTGTAGGTTTCAACATAACACCGCACTTTTATGCATGTGCTAGGGCCACATGCAAGTCCTTGAGATATTCTAATACCCCGGAGCGCGGTTTGCTGCGGAACCCTGATCTGCGGGCCTCAGATCGTCTACCCCCCTAGACATTCTTCTGATAGGGGTAGCCCGTCATAGATCTCTCTTATTTTGTGTTTGTTTAGGTCATAGGATGATGTAAAACCTTATTGGTTCACAAGGTGCGGCACTATCCTACCTGGTTTCACTGGAACGGGGAGTTTCCCCCTTATACAAGTCCAGAACCTTCGCTTTTAGGTTAGAGCGCATGCATGCGAGGGAGGACACATGCATGCACCCGGAAACTAGTAGGTTTTATATGTTCAACATAACACCACACTTTCATGGATGTGCTAGGGCCACATGCAAGTCCTTGAGGTATTCTGATGCCTCGGAGCGCGGTTTGCCATGGAACCCTGATCTGCGGGCCTCAGATCGTCTACCCGCCTAGAATATTGTCTATATTAATGATTTTACTTGTCATATTGACGTACTTCTCTTGAAATTGTAGGATCTCACGATGGATTCAGAGCATGAGCTTGTGGAGCACTCAGCGATGATGGTCTTGTGGGTGGCAAGAATAAACTTGTAATATTTGTGTAGTTTAGGGCTTGTGCACTTGTTGGTTATGCACTTGGTGATTGTCGTGTTATACTTGTGAAGTTTGTTGCTTTCGTGGTGATGATGTGATATTTGGTAGTGTTTCTGATGATATTATGATCATATTATTGTTGTTCGATGCATTTTGGTGTTGGTGATGATCTTTATGATCATATACATGTAGTCTATGTTGGTGATGATCATATTATTGTTGTTCGATGCATTTTGGTGTTGGTGATGATCTGTATGATCATATTATATATATTCTATGTTTTGAATTGCATAAAATAAGAGGAAACGGATTTAAAAAAAAACATGTGTCCTTTGCCATGTGTATACACACGGTCACTTTGCCTGTGTATACACATGACAAAGGACACACACGGTTATACATGTAGTCTATGTTGGTGATGATCATATTATTGTTGTTCGATGCATTTTGGTGTTGATGATGTGTATACAAAGGACACACACTGTATGATCATATATATATATATATATATATATATATTCTATATTTTGAATTGCAGGAAATGAGAGGAAACAATTTTTTTTTTGAAAAAACATGTGTCCTTTGCCATGTGTATACACACGTTGACTTTGCCTGTGTATACACACGACAAAGGACACACATGGCAATGGGATGTGCACTGCTGCGATTGGGGCACAGGGCCTTTGCCATCTGCCGTTTAGCAGTGGCACACAACAAAGGGTGGTACTGTGCCATGTGGCATCTACTAGGGGCACACTGCAAAGGGGGCAATTGTGACGTGTGTTCCACCCCAGATGGCACAAGGCAAAGAACTAACACACGGTAAACGGCAGACGCATGGCAAATAGTAAATGCACACGGCAAAACTCCCCCACGGCAAAGACTCACTGTCCCCGTTAACCAGACAGAAACGTCAAGTACCTTCTCTTTGCCGTGTAGACACACAATACACACGACAAAGGCTTTGCCGTGTTCCGGCTACGAAGACACACGACAAATAACCGTTGTCGTGTGTTTACACACGGCAAAGCCTCTCCCGTGTTCTGAGTGGCCTTTGCCGACCGTTCTGCCATAGTGAGTTTTTTCATGCCATATGGCACATTGTTGCCGGAGAAATATATTCCTTGGATAACAAAATAATCATACACGATATATAGATTCCCAACCCAAAAGGCAGCACTAGTAGAAAAAGGGTCTTCGGTTCGGTCCAAATTCTAACACTAGTCCCAATTTGTTACGGGTCGGGACTAGTATGAGCACTAGTCCCGGTTCATACCGTTTTTGGTGTCTAGGAGTCCGAGGAAATTCTAGTTCCGAGTCGTTTCGAACCTTTAGTCCCGGGTCGTGATATGGCCCGGGACTAAAGGGGTTCGTGCACGGGCAACACCCTTTAGTCCCGGGTCGTGCTACGGCCCGGAACTAAAAGGGTGCGGGCCGCGGCAGGAAA
This sequence comes from Avena longiglumis, assembly GCA_030063025.1. Taxonomy (NCBI): domain Eukaryota; kingdom Viridiplantae; phylum Streptophyta; class Magnoliopsida; order Poales; family Poaceae; genus Avena; species Avena longiglumis. Next base: position 569,424,290 of record CP125974.1, read on the forward strand.
ACATAAAACGGCTATAACTTTTGCGTACGATGTCGAAAAAAATGTACAACCTATCAAAATATGCGGAAAAAAATTATGAATTCGATTTCAACAGCCTTAGGCCATTTGGGATTATTTTAGATTTTCAAATTCAAAAAGGAAAAAAATATTTAAAAAATTATTTTTTTGCAATTTTATTAATTCCATATTTGGATTCCTCACATTTTTCTGATAATTATGGATATATTATTTGTTGAATTTCAATTTACATATTTAAAGATATTATTTATGCTATATTAAATGAATAAATGGCAAAAAAATGAATAAAATATTATTTTATTTAGTTTTTACTTTCATTGGATTAAAATATTATTATTACTTATTTATTGTTGTTTACTAAAATAGTTATTTGTAATTTCAAAAAATAAAGATGTATGGCATATTCATATGAGCTAATAGGATTGATATGGTAGTGTTGACAACACATGCAAATGGGATCCGTGCAAGGACATCCTAATGGAACAAAGATGTTAAGCGTGCTGAGGATAGAGTAGTACTAGGATGAGTGACCGACCGAAAAGTTTGACCACAAGTATAGTTTAACCTAAGATTACATATACTTAGTGCTAAAAATGTTCCAAGTGAGAGGATTACGAGTCAAACAATTCGAAAGTTCAAGAAAAAATAGAAAACAAAATTCAAAAAAGAAATTAAAAAAATCTTTAGTCTAGAACCGTATTACGACCCGGGACTAAAGATCCTTCATGCCCGCTGCAAAAAAAAGTCATACAAAAACGTCCATGCGATGGCCTCTAATTCCGGGTTGTAACAAACCGAGACTAGAGATATGGGCCTTTAGTCCCGAGTTTATAGTCCCGGATGCAAAATCGGGACTAAAGGCCCTTACAAACCAGGACTATATGTCATTTTTCCACTAGTGCAGCATGCATCCTCCAATTGATGATTAGTCAAGACTTAACCAAAAAACACGACAATCAATATATAGATTGATCATATAAACATTAGACTTGACTAAAAGAGACGATTATGTAATGTATACATGCACATAGATAGATAGATATAGGAGCGAGGATGCATGTTCAAGCGCCATGGTTCTTTCGACTCCATGTATTGGATAGTCAATGCCTTCCCCGATTATGTTCTCTCTTTCTCTTTCGGCGACTCCCTGCAGGTTTCGCTCTCTTTCTCTTTGGATTCGCTAGCTTAGTAATAACCTCCTCGCCTGATCTTGCTTTGTGTGCCAACGGGAACGTGCTGGCTAGCTTGGCCACCGAATCCTCAACAAGAGACTCCATCTCCGGGCCCATCTCCTTGAGCTCCTCCTTCCGGCGGCGAGCCTCCTCGTACTCTGGGTCCTGCTCGTCGCCGTCGCTGTACTCTTCGGCATCCACGTCCCTAACCTCGGCGTAGGCGTAACCTGCACGCTTATACTGGGCGAGGACCCTCTCGTAGTCTTCCCGCTGGACCTATTGGCGAGGAGGGTGGTGAGGGGGCAGTCGGGGAAGCGAGGCGGCGGGCCGCGAGGCAGCCTGTCCCACCGCAGCAGCATCTGGATGTGCTTGTGCCGCGCGTCCATCCTCACCGTCGTCGTCTCCGGCGGCTTCCACCCTGTCAACTCCTCTACCATCAGCTCCGCGCACTCATCCAGCATGTGGAGGTACTCGCTCGACATCGATCTGGGTTGCCCTGCGCGTTTGATACTCGATCAAAAAGTTGATTGTGTCCGGTTCTAAGATTTCGGGGCGTAGGGCAAAACTAAAATTTTATGTCTCTTATTATAATTTTTTATGCATATGTAGGATGATGAAAAATAAATATTTTAAATACACTTCCACATATAATATTCATATAAAAATAAATAAGAGTGAATTCCACCTTTTACCCCCTAAGATCAATTTTGTGCCACTTTTTACCCAATTTAACAGAAATTGCTCAAAACTACCCCATTTAACATACTTTCTTCCACTTTTTACCCCTTCTTATTTTTTACCCCATCCTGACAGGTGGGTCCCACCCGCGGACAACGATTCTACTAGGCGTGTCTCTTGTATTACCCATACTATTTTGGTTGTGTATTTTTTTTTTTTTTGAACGGATGAGGCCCGAAGGCCCTGGAAGCATATATTATAAAAAGCGGCAGTACAAGATTACATTGAGGCCCTTATCAAACCAGGAAATAAAAAAGTAAGCCTCAACTTTTGCAAAAAGGACCCTAGAACAAAGAAATAAAAAGCAATCAGGTCCCGGGTCGCCTCCGCCGCAGCCAAAGATCCGACGAGACTGGGCACCTGCGCCGCCACCGGGGAACTTGCCACTTGGGCCATGATGGATCCCATCTTTCGGACAATGAAAATCCTTCACAGCTGAAGGAAGAAGATGCACAGGCCTTCACGCCCGTGCCAGGAGCGGCTCCATACGCCAAGGATAGCGCCGGCAAGAGTTGCCGCCGCTTGGGAGCTCCAAGAACTGCTTCCAGCGTGCACCGCAGCTGCACGCCAACGTCCCGCCGGAGAGGAAACCGACCGGCCACCATCCTCTTCTTCCCTTCCTGTCTGCCACCACGGCCACAAGGAAGGCCATCAGAGGGGTCACCCACCAACTTCCTCAGCAGCGAGCTCATCCTCCATCTGAGCCGCGTAGGGCAACCCGCGCGCCACTCCTTCTCCTCCTCGCCTCCACGGCCGGCCAGGAGAAGCAAGCCCGCATCAGTAGCTCCGCCGCATCGGTCCTCCCCCTCGCCACCACGGCCGGACAGGAGCACCAATTATGGTCTCCCAGTTTAGGGATCTTTGCTCATGTAACTCTGCCCCAACCAGTGTGAGTTTGGATTGAATCTGATGGCGGTGATCAATGGATAAAAAATTGTACTTCCTCCGATCCATATTAGTTGATTCAACTTTTTTTTAGATTCATATGTATCTAGTTAAGTATCTAATATAGATGCATCCGTATCTAGACAAAGTTGAGTCAACTAATATGGATCGAAGGAAGTATATTATTGTTGAATTAGTATTGCATAATGTATTGCCATTATTTCCATTTTTTAATTTCTTAGATCGAGAGTAGTTGGGAATTGGCCACACTGCTGCAAACTTCACAAAACAAAAAAAGTTCAGAGTTATCTGAACTGCTCCATCGATGGACTGCAGGGTGTGCGTCATTGCCTCTGGACAGTCTATTGCTTGTGTCTTGCTAATTTCCTAATATAAGCATGTATTGGTGATATGGAGTAATATGACTACTTGTACACGGAAGGCAACAATGTAGAAGAATGACAAACTTTGGTCATCACTGTTTCGATCTTGTTTTCGGATTTTTACCAAAACAGTTTCAGAAACTCTATCCAATCATGCACTCTGCTACATTCTCCTCTGCGTGTGATAGGCCAAGCTGAGTAGGACACGCCTAGCAGAACCGGTGTCCGATCTGGTCACGCGGGTGGGACCCACTGGTCAGGATGGGGTAAAAAATAAAAGGGGTAAAAGGTGGAAGAAAGTATGTTAAATGGGGTAGTTTTGAGCAATTTCGGTTAAATTAGGTAAAAAGTGGCACATAATTGATCTTAGGGGGTAAAAAGTGGAATTCACTCTAAAAATAATAATGTTTGCATGATACCTTAAAATTTCCTCTGAAAATTCCTGAAAGCAAAGTTCATGGCGATGGAAGCAATATCAATCTCGTCCACTAACTTCTCTCGATGCATAAACTTGCCAAACCATTTAACCTCTCCTGACACTGGATTCAGACGCCATAATCAATTAACCCCGCTAGCTACAAACAAGAACAACAATTAGAATTAAGAATTAAAAATTAGGACGAGTGTAATCAGCAGAGGCATGAGCTGAGCGGGGGCGGGAGCGGACCAGTAGGCTGTAGGCGGTCGATCGTCGATGGATGGTCGCGTCGCTCCCAGGCGGTGGCGGACTGGTTGTCCGCGGTCGATCGTCGAGAGGAGTCCCGCTACGCTGAAGTGATCTGATCCAGGGACATGTGAAGCAACGAAGGGCTTGATGCGATGGGAGCAGTAGACAAACGGTCTCCCCTATTTCTTCTTTTCTCAGCCCCACGAGGAGAGACGGAGCGATCACGGAGGGGGGAGCGATCAAGTGATCAACGCAGGGCAACTCGTCAGGTCAGGCCGTCAGGGGAAGCACGCGTGGCAAGGAGGGGCACTTGCAGTGTCTCGCAGGGGAAAATAGAAACGACGCGTCGCGCAGGGCCTGACTACTAGGGAAAATGGAAAGGAATTCAAGGACGCGACGCGCAGGGCCTGACCCGACGCGACGCACCCGGAGTCCACGCGATGTCACGGTCATGTCGAGGCGGGACTCGGCCTCGCGATCGTGTCGAGAGGAAGGAAAGAAAGCGTCGAGCGGCTGTCTGTTATACGTTTATACGTATAGAAGGCTCACGTTTTTTGAGCCCCAGTTTTTTTTTTGCCCCGCAAGTCCCCTTCAGGACCGGCCGTTTGGGATTTATGTTGAGTCCCGTGTACGTATAAATAGCATCTCCGATCGAATCGGAACCCTATAGTTCCTTGTGACGCGGACTCCTCCCCGCAGTGGCCGAGCGGGCGACGGCCCAGTTTCAGGCTCAATGTTACTTCTTCTATTTTTTTTCTCCTCCTAGCTTTACATGAAAACAGTTTTTTTTTTTTAAAACAATGGCACGACGTTAAATTAATGATGCCCTGAACAGTGAAACAGATACGTGATCTACACCCAGCTTACAGAAAAAGCCATACACCCACACACACATACATGACTACCAAAGAAGCTACAGCTGAAAAACGCGAGCAGCCGGCACGACCATTACAGAAGCTACACACAAGAGGAGAACAAGCCAGACGGGCTGCAGAGTCGGGCTGGAATTCACCAGAACAAACCAGACATGCTACGCCGTCGAGGCAACTCCACTCGTGCAGACAACGCCACCAGAAGTCGACCACCACCGGGAATCGACCATCACTGCTCACCACCCACCTGAAGCACCATCGCAGGACCCAACAAGAAGATCAAGGGTGAACAACCCGAATCAAGACTGGCAGAGGATAGCAAACCGAGGCACCGACACCCCAAAGAATCCCTGCACCACCGCCAGACCACCGTCGGAGAGCCGCATGCCAAGAGCTCCAAGACGGTGTCTTCAAGAAGAGCACGACGCAGCAGCGCCGCCACCGCCCGATCCATAGATCTAGGGTTTTCACCCGGAGCATGAGCTGGATTGAGAGAGGCCCCCACGACGCCTTCAAGAAGGGGACGACGTCCACGGACGTCGCCACCGTGGCCCAAATGGGTGAGGGTTTCCCCTCGGCCAAATCTCTCTGTCACCAACAAAGGTTACCGAACCACTGCAAACGCCACCCGGACCGTCTCCATAGCACGCAGCTCGCCGGCCACCACACTGTGCTCACGGTCGTGGTCTCCGGCCAGCACCTGAGCCCCTGGCTCGCCCGTCAACCAAGAGGACTCCCACCACCAAGGGCCGCCACCCCGGCGTACCCTACTCTGCACCCCGCCACCAGAGAAAAAAGTTGCGAGGACACCAGACAATAACAAAGGGGCACAGGTCGGCCGCCACTCCGAGCACAATTGCAACCAGACAGGAAGGAGTTCTAGTAGAGCCAGATCGACCTCCAGCAACCCCCTTGGCAGTCGAGGCCCACAAATCTAGGGCATGGTTGATGGGCTCGAATGGGCCCAAGGGCCCCTGCCATGGCCCGAACTCGGGAGCACCATCCCCGTGCCTAGCTAGGTCCTTCCGCCACTGGCAGATCGTGCGTCGTGTCGCTGCCCGTCGAGCCGCACGCCTCGCCCGTCCACGCCCGCGACCTCCATCGGTGAGCCATGGGAAAAGCTCGGGCATGGTGACATGGCGAATTGCCCTATCCCCACGTCCAAACCTCCTCTCTACCCGTGCACACTGATCGAAGCGCCGGATATGCCACCTTTGGCTGTCGACAATGACAAAAACATCTATAAGCAAAATCTTCAAATCCAATATCATGTCACGTGTGGTACTACACATATATACGATCTTATAGCAGACTAGGATCTCGACTAAGAAAAACACGCCTCAGAGCGAGACATCGGCTAAAACCTAAAATGCCAGTGAGCCAGCCATCGACTAGCGTGCCGGTGAGGTGCATTGAGGACCAACTTGTTACTACACCTATGTATTTGGTTAGTCCAGAGCATGCCTTTCTCGGCATTCCAGCGGGGTCAAGTTGTGCATTATTTAGGTCAGTACGGTATCGAACGCTGACTCGGCACCTTGGTCGTGGGCCAAACCTGTGGCCAATGCATCTCTTGCGCCGGTTCCTGTATCGGCCAATATGAACAATATGGATAAGTTAAAGAAAGACTTGGACCAAATCTTCTTGGAGAAGAATGGAATCATGACGAAAAGAACAAGGTCTAGCTACCAAAAGCCTTACACAGATTACTTCGATGCACTACCATATCCCCTTGGAACTACGTACGTGCCTTCGTAAAATTTAATGGGGTGGATAATAAGACAACATAAGAACATGTAAGCTCTTGGTTCCATATTTACTTGGTTCAACCTAGTATCTTCTAGAGCTCGGTGGCCCAAAATCGAGCTCCTTCACACATCCACGACAACCGCCGATCTAGGGATTGTGGGGTTGTGTGGCTCGGCTCCAGGCGCTAACGAGTAGTTGCACATATATGCCAATGTTGGATTGTTGGTGCAGCTACGAGGTAGGCAGCAGAAGCTCTTAAAACAACATTGCAAGTCATGGTGGCGCAACATTCCTAGGTTATCTCAGCGGATAAAGGAAAAAACACGGGGGTTGGACCTGTGGAGGCATATGGCAAGTGCTAGCTGCACATCTAGCTTAGGGATGTCTTTCCCCTTACATAGTTTGAATATGTGTCAAACAACCTCTTTCGACTCTCGGACAAATGTAAAATTCGTTTTATGTCAGGATCAGTAAATGCGTGGTCATCTCGTCCTAGGAAGAGGACGTTATCTCTTTATGTGCAAAACACGTCATCTCGTCTTAGCATGTTGCCTCGTCCCATTCCTCCAAAAGGTAGCCGGCCGTCATCTGCCTCGTCTCGGTCGAATGGACACCACGGTGCACGCTAGGCTATCCTTTTTTTCACTATAGTATTAGTATTATATATTTATGTAAGTACATGCTAAACTGTTTCTCCTGATTGGTGTATTTACCCCTTTTTACTACCTATGCATGTGGAACGCATAAAATGAGATGGTTGTTTTCATGCTAGGTAAGGTGGTGGTGCGCTACAAGCTCGTTCTGCATTTAACCATACTAGATGGTGGTCCACCCACAATTTCACCACTTCACCAAGTGCTCTCATGGCTTCATCATCTTGTCCTGATAGCAAAAGAGCAGATTTTGTGTCTTGTAAACGTGCACCTGGTTATTTGAATAATAAAACACACAAGTGTTGACTTTTATAAGTTTTGGATTCTTTTATGGAGCATTTTGTTGGTGCGTTCTGAACATAGAAAAAATGATCCAGACATATGTGTCTGCATGTTTTATGAAAAAAAAGAAGGGGATATGTCTAAAACAACATGTAAGCTCTTGGTTCCATATTTACTTGGTTCAACCTAGTATCTTCTAGAGCTCGGCGGCCCAAAATCGAGCTCCTTCACACATCCACGACAACCGCCGATCTAGGGATTGTGGGGTTGTGTGGCTCGGCTCTAGGCGCTAACGAGTAGTTGCACCAATGTTGGATTGTTGGTGCAGCTACGAGGTAGGCAGCAGAAACTCTTAAAACAACATTGCAAGTCACGGTGGCGCAACATTCCTACGTTATCTCAGCGCATAAAGGAAAAAACACGGGGTTTGGACTTGTGGAGGCATGTGGCAAGTGCTAGCTGCACATCTAGCTTAGGGATGTCTTTCCCCTTGCATAGTTTGACTATGTGTCAAACAACCTCTTCCGACCCTCGCACAAATGTAAAATTTGTTTTCTATCAAGATCGGTAAATGCACGGTCATCTCGTCCCAGGAAGAGAACGTTATCTCGTCATCAAGTCTTAGCATGTTGCCTCGTCCCATTCCTCCAAAAAATAGCAAGCACACCATGGATAACGCCGGCCATCATCTGCCTCGTCTCGGTCGAATGGACACCACAGTGCACGCCAGGCTATTTTTTTTAACTATAATAGTATTATATATACTCTTATTGTTCAGTCATGTACATGCTAAACTCTTCCTCCTGAGTGGTGTATTTACCTTTTTTTTACTACGTGTGGAACACATATAATGAGATGGTTGTTTTCATGCTAGGTACGGTGGTGCGCTAGGAACTCCTGCATTTAACCATACTAGATGGTGGTCCACCCACAATTTCACCACTTCACCAAGTGGCTCTCGTGGCTTCATCATCTTGTCTTGATAGCAAAAGAGCAGATTTTGTGTCTTGTACACGTGCACCTTGTTATTTGAATAATAAAACACACAAGTGTTTACTTTTATAAGTTTTGAATTCTTTTATGGAGCATTTTGTTGATGCGTTCTGAACATACAGAAAATAATCCAGACATATGTGTCTGCATGTTTTATGAAAAAAGAAGGGGAATTGATTTATGCCATTTGACCTTCGATTAGCATTGATTTATGGCATTTACAAAGGGCGAGGAAATACACCGGTGCATATTTGGCACATCCTTTTGTTGGCGGGTAAATGCGTCCAATGCTTGCCAATTTTTATTTTTGGAAAGTCCAATTAAATCCAAACAATGAATAATGGCAAGTATAAGCATCACTAACAATGTTTCACTCTGTTTTTTTAACAACAACAATGTTTCAAGGCCTGTTTGATTCACAGATAGGAAAACACAGGAATACGAAAATTCCTGTCCGATTGAATCCTATAGGATTTGGAGCCTACAGGATTTTTTCTTGAATGGAGTGTTTGAATCGCAGGAAAGGCAAATGAATTGTAACATGAGGTTTGGGTGGATGAAAATTTTCCTCCAAATTTAATGCAATAAAATCCTATAAGAATTTTTCATATGATTCTAATCATACGAATCAAACGATGCATAAAGGAAAAAAAATTAAGAATCTAAATCCTCCAAATTTTCTATAAGATTCCTTTGAATCAAACAAGCCCTCAGCTTGTGACATCACACCATGGCAAATGCAGATTGAGGATGCTTTTACAAGGAGGGAGATGTACCAACTGCCAGAAAGGCTAGGGCACTTCCCAAGGCCTCTTTTGAAATCCCATTTCTAAACGGCCCAAAACCCACAAAAAATTCCTCCACAGTGCACACCTTTTTCTTCTCATTTTTCGCCCGGAAAAAGATATAATCCCCTCATTATAAACTCTCCGCAGTCGACACTCGGCCAGCGCCGCCCCACCCAAACCCCTCCTCTCCCCGCGCCCGCCTCGCCGGAACCCTAACGGCCACCATCGCCGCGGCCCCCGGGATTGACGGCGATCACATTGGCGGCGCCACCGATGGCGACCCATCCCTCCAAGTGAGTTTCCCCTTCCCCTCGCTCGCCGCCGATCTGATCGGGACGCCCCCTTCCCCCCCTATCGTGGCGTTTCACGCTAATCTTGGTTTTGATCCCGCAGGAGGAGTTACTTGTGCGCAGGGAGTTCCTCGTTCGACGATCCCGACGTGGTCGAGCTGTCGCCGGCGGCCGTCGCCGCCTCCGGCGGCTGGGGCTCCGGCCACCAGAAGAGGAAGCGGAACCAGGTAAATTGTTCTTGTTCTTGCAATTGGGGGGCTGTTGTGCGTGCTGTCGTTGTAGGATTTTGTGGGAGGGATGGTTAGGCGATCTATTTAAATGCTTTCTTGCGGAATTGAGGTCCTGATTCCAGGCTGGACATCTGGTCTGTGTGTCGATCACCTTTTGGTATTCCTGTGTTGGCCCCTTTGTTATGGATGTCAAGCAGCTCATGTGGGAACTGTGTAAGGTGTCATCCATTTGTAAAAAAATTCTATGGTGTTTTGATCTGATAGGTTCCTAAGTTCTTTGATGTCTTCGTGGATATCTGAAGTGCCCCATTGTAGGATTGTGCCCCATTGTGCTACCTTGTGTAAATAGTTATAGCTACCTAAATCATGTTACACATCTTACGCTATTGGCATCATGTTCCATTGACCGCTTTGTCACCTCCGTTTCATACTGTCTTAGTGTTGTATTTTTTGTCAAATGCTATTGCTTTGACATACTGCTATTTCAGAGAATTTTACTTGGTGACCTCAGAGCTGTTGTATGAAATGGCGTTATTGGTGGCTGAACCTAAACTACAATTGCAGAAACCATTCTCGTTGGATCATAGTTGCATGACATTCACCATTGTTCTTCTCCTGTATTTGTTGTGTATACTATGTGTTTTAGGCAGACTTGGTATTTCAGATGAGATCAACTATATGTCAGTGACTTCATATAACATTCGTCCACTAAAAGCTATGTACTTGGGTACTTGAATTTTTTCCACATGAAACTAATGGTGTTTTTCTGCAATGGAAATTAATAGGTTGTTCCTCATGAAATAATTGAAATTGATGATGATCCTGATGGAGTTGTGATTACTGGTGAGAAAGCACCAGTTGAAAAGAATAAACACGCAGCTGGATATCCTCTGGAATGGTCAAAGCATGTGAAAGTAAATCCTCTCATGTCTTTTCCTTTATAAACTATTTTCTTGCATACTCTGACAGATGCTTTTCTCTGGGAACAATTCCAGACTAATGTGGCTGATGAGATTGCCGGACCAAGCACCTATGTTTCAAAAAGTACTGCCATTGTGGGCGGTGTGAAGAAATTTATAGACAACACAGTTTATCATGATTATGATGACTACTCTAACTCTTTTGATGAATTTGAAGAAGACTATGCTTATGAGGAAGATGGGTATGACGACTATGATTTTGATGCTGGACCTTTTGAGAGTGCATATAACTATAATTTATCTGCCAAGTTTGATGGCTTGGGTATCCCACATGGAATGGAGGCTCCTTTACCATGGCTGCAGAAGACCGTCACTGCGATTCCAAATAATACCAAACCAGTTTCAATCTTGGATGATAAAGTTGATGAAAAATACAACTCATTCAAGCCATTTGACACTGTTAATGATCATAGTGATCATTATTATTCGAAACCAGAGTTAAGGATGGCTCTAGCAGTGAAGAAGGTGATTATTTTGAGTTTTCCCCTGTTCATCCTTTGCATCTTATATCGGTACTAAGTTTGTCCTATATACAGCCATCAAAAGACTGGGCGAAGAGTATTCAGCGTGAGTGGAAAGTCTTAGAAAAAGACTTGCCAGGTATACTATAATCTTTTTATGAGCTTTCTCTTGGTATTAATTCTTCTGCTCAGTATCTTGCTGTTACTAGATTAAATGCCTTGTCTTAATGAATTTCCTTTTGTTGTTGGAAGACACTATTTGTTAGGGCATTTTATGATTATATTTTGCTTTTCTCCAAATTTAATAGATACTATATTCGTGAGGGCATACGAGGATAGAATGGACCTTCTTAGAGCTGTCATTATGGGACCAGCAGGAACTCCTTACCATGATGGGCTCTTCTTCTTTGACATTTACTTCCCTCCTCAATATCCAAGTACACCTCCGGTAAGGTTTTATTGACTTACACCTCCATGAATGATTTCTGTTCTTGCTTCGGTTAGCCCTTTGGCGCATGTGCACTAATAGGTTTATTCTGTGCAGCTTGTTAACTATCGTTCTGGCGGGTTGCGGCTTAATCCAAACTTGTATGCTTGTGGGAAGGTGTGCCTTAGCCTCTTAAACACCTGGACTGGCAGTGGATGCGAGAAATGGAATCCATCCAATTCAACCATGCTGCAGGTCCTGGTCTCCATCCAGGCTCTAGTGTTGAATGCCAAACCTTATTTCAACGAGCCTGGATATGCTGGTTCAGCCAACACGCCTAGTGGGGAGAAGAGATCCCTAACATACAATGAAGACACTTTCCTGCTGTCCTGCAGGACAATGTTGTATTCTCTTCGAAATCCTCCAAAGGTATGGATATCCTATGTGTGTTCTAGTTACTATAAGAGCAACCACTTGTTTCCTTAATACCGATTTTGGGAACCAATTTAATCATTTCTTGCTGATTGCCAATATTGTCTGTGATAGATCTGTGGACATCTATCTTATTGATGTGTACCTTCTATGCTGAAACTATGTATTTGGGCATATACAACCTTGAGTCCGGCAACTTTTAACGTGGATGTATTTTCTGCAGCATTTTGATGATTTCATCTATTTACTTATGAGTAGCTTCTATGATGAAACTAGTTTCGTGCATTTGGGCATATACAATCTTGAGTCCCGCAACATTAACCTGGATGTGTTTTCTGCAGCATTTTGAGGATTTCATCGCCGGCCATTTCCGCAAGTACGGGCGCAACGTCCTCGTGGCCTGCAAGGCCTACCTGGACGGCGCCCAGGTCGGATGCCTCGCCGGGAACGGGGTGCAGGACGTCGACGAGGGCGACACAAGCTGCTCGGTCAAGTTCAAGACGTCGCTGAAGAGACTGTTCGAGGAGCTGCTGAAGGAGCTAGCCGTGAAGGGAGCGGACTGCGACAAGTTCCTACCAGAGAAGGCGAAATCCGCCGCGCCCTCCACCTCCACCTCTAGAGCGCGAGGGGAGGCCACCTCCACATCCGGATCGCCGCGGATAGAAGCCAGGTCGCGACGATATGGTAAGGGATAGCCTGGTCCGTCGGCCAAGCCAAAACAGGAGCAAATAATTTTTGGCCATTGGAAGCGATCCCCCCGCTACCCCAATCTCTGGGCGGATAGGAGGCAGGTGGGATCGACGAAACCTATGCTCGAGAAGTTCTGATTGTGTTTCTTTTGTGTAAGTAAGTAGTATGTAAATATATTCATCCCTGCGTAGCTCTTTGGGTGGACACAACCTGCATAATCTCTACCTAGCCGTATGTTTAGGCGCAGTACCAGCTTATTATATGGTTGATGGTGTCACGGTCGTAGGCTTATAATTGTATAAGTATCTGATGATGAAGCTTGTCAGCTTATCCTTGCCTCACTCGTTCTTGTGTTCTCAGCCAGATTTTATGTGCGTGTCCATTGTACATTCCCTGGGTCTCCGGCCTGGTCTGATCCGCTTGGATGTTTCCATCCGTCCGAGGGCTTCTTTTTGCCAGTCTGAACTCTGGATTGTCTTGTGTGGATGGATGCACAGTGGCCGGCAGGTGCGGTTTCGTTGACCACTTTGGAGCAATTTATTGTTGCTCATTTTGGGATCTATCAGTAGCTGGCTGACACCTTCCATACGGCAAATGATAAGTCCATCGATTCTTAAGCAGAAATTTTCTCAACAACCCTGTGCCATTTCTGGAGTCATTTTTGCCGAAAAATTCTACGCGAAGAACAGAAATACTTTCTCTCTTTTACGGGCTGGCAAAGACCTGGCACTGATGATCGCAAATTGAGCAGGAAAATTTGCCATCTACCACTAGCCCCACTGGACACATTAAGCCAGTACAAGCAATTAATGAAAAAATGACATAGACACCGCACATCTACCACCAGGACCAGTAAATGCACACCCCATAAGAAAACAAGAAAATCCATTAATGGGTATATGTACATACATACATAATTACTCAGGAAATACACGAAACTAGTTTCGAGGCGGCCGGTGACGAAGGGGCTACTATGTACATATACACGAAATTATGTACTACCTCCATGCCGGTTTATAAGGCGAATACGTATTTTGAAAAAATAGTTTGACCGTAAATTTGGTTAACAAAATATACACTATATTTAATAAAAATTATATCATTAGATTCATATTTAAAATATGCTTTTGATGGTACATTTTTTATGACATATGATTTATATATTATTGACTAAATTAAACTATTTTCTCGAAGTACGTATTAGCCCTACAATACGAAATGGAAGGAGTATGTACATATATCCATTAACCAAAAGAAAAAAAGAAAATATTACCAAGGTGCAGCTCATTGGACCTAGAAATAATAACTTGGTTAAAAAAGAAAATTCGCAACCCTAAAAATGAGTAATAACATGAAAAAACAAAACAATCTACCTAGCGCTATCATCGGCGGCTTAAACCCCAGAATCGTAGAGTCAAGCACTCGAGCCCCGGGGTCGTCTCCCTCCGCTCCACCATCTCTCCTTCCTCTCCCTCTCCCTACCAAAAACCAAACGGGAGGGCGGGGGGAGATCTCAATTCCCACTCCCCCGATGGCGCCACCACGCCCCTACCCCCACGGCCTCCTCCTCCTCTTCCTGCTCCTGATCCCGGCCGCCGCGGCCGCCGCCCCGCTCTACACCGCCCACTGCGCCGCCCCGGGCCACGCGCCGGACCTCCTCGACGGAGACGACGCCTCCTCCTCCTCCGCCGCCGCCCACGCCCACGCTGCGGCCCTCCAGCTCTCCAGCGGATACTTCTCCGGGGGAGGGGAGCGCCTCTTCGGCCCGGACGCCTCCTTCCTCCCCCGCACCTTCTCGCTCCTCCCCACCTCCGTCCACCACACAGCCGACGCCTCCCTCCTCCACGTCGCCGCCACGCTCTCCCTCTCGGGCGGACGCCGCGGCCCCTACCCCCACCGCGGCGGCCGGTTCCTCGTCCAGTACGACGCCGGCCGGTCCTTCAGGCCCCGCCTCCCGCGCTTCATCGGCCGCCGCGGCTCCCTCAACTTCGACCTCGACGGCTACTACTCCCTCGCCACGGGCGACCTCTGCATGGTCGGCACGGGCGCCGGCCGCTCCGCCGACGGCGCACCCGTCGCGCTCCTCCCCGCCGTGCTCCGCGTCCGCTTCCCCAGCCCCAACGCCAACCTCACCAGCCCCTTCGTCACCGGCCGCCTCGAAACCACCGCCCCGTCCCCCGCGGGCGGCATCTTCGAGCCCGTCGCCCTCCTCGCCTACCCCGAGCAGGGCTACGCCTACGACGAGAGCGCATCCTGCCCCCAGCCGCCGGCCGACGGACGTGGCGCGCTCCAGCTGTTCGATGGGAGGAACTTCTCCTGCGCCGCCGTCAAGTCGCTGCTCAAGACCCCGTTCAGGATGGACTACGGCAGTGGCAACGGCAGCGACTCCTCTTCCCTAGGGATTCGCCAGAGGTACATGTTTGTCAACCGGATGCACTGCGCTGCCGACGGCGCCGTGCGTGCCTATGTGGTGTTCTCGAACCAGTCAGATTTGTCGAGGTATTACTTCATGGTTGGCGAGAAGGCCATCGTGGCAGAGGGGTTCTGGGATCAGAAGGCTAACCGGCTCTGCCTCAAAGGGTGCCATGTGAAGAGTTCAGGGCCTTCTCGTGCGGACTTGGCGGTCGGCGAGTGTGGCGTCGGGATGAGCTTCTGGTTCCCGGGAGTGTGGTCCATTCAGGAACGGAGTTTTGCTGCAGGGTTGGTTTGGAACGCCAGCCTGAAAAGCGAGCAGGGTATTGTTGGACATTCAACCGTGGCCGGTCCAAACTTTAGGGGCAATTTTGCTGGTCTGAAGTATAATTACACAAAGGTTGATGAGGCAATGAAGTACTATTACAAGGAATCAAGCCTGAGCAAGAAGAGGAAGGGAAAGTTCCCGGATAGTAAATCATACCGAGACCTGGTGTTCCGGTTCTACTTGAAGAAGGGAGGTGGTTCTGGATACGCAGCGCCCATCACAATTGGGTCGATGCTGTACGATGGGAGTTCTTTGGTGGTCTCAAGCCCTTTCTCTCAACCTGCAGTGATGGAGACGAAACAGAGGCTACTCAATGTCAGCTATGATATCCGGTATGTTGGGAATTGGTCACTAGAAAACTTTCAGCATCAGCATATATCGGCGGAAGGTGTTTATGACACTGAGACGGGCTCCCTCTGCCTGATCGCGTGTCGAGAGGTTAATATTTCGTCAGACTGTAAGATTTTGGTCACTGCTCAGTTTGCTAGTTTGGACTCAAAAGTGACACAGCATGTCCAGGGGAAGATCAAAAGCTTGAGGGAGAAGAGTGACCCACTTTTCTTTGAAACACTGGAGATCGCTTCGTATGGGATGTACATAGACCAAGTGGATGAGTCCATATGGAGAATGGACCTTGAAAGCACCATGGCTCTGATCTCGATGACGCTATCTTGTGTCTTCATCGTTGTGCAGCTGTTCCATGTCAAGAAGGTACCTGAAGCTCTTCCTGCAATGTCGATCACTATGCTTGTCGTTCTCGCATTGGGTTACATGACCCCTCTGGTGCTGAACTTTGAGGCTCTCTTCAAGAACAGCAACAAACAGACTGTTCCGTTCTCAGGTGGTGGCTGGCTCGAGGTGAATGAAGTTATGGTGCGCATCATCACTATGATAACATTTCTGCTGCAGTTGCGCCTCCTTCAGCTGGCATGGTCCGCACGGTCTGTGGATGGAAACAAGCTCGAGACATGGGCTGCCGAGAGGAAAGTGCTCTGGATATGCTTGCCGCTGTACATCATAGGGGGAGTTGTAGCTTCTGTCGTCCACATGAGGGTCGGCCATAACAGGAGGATGTTAAGGGGTCATGTGTCTCGCATGAGGCCGGTACCGCACGCCTTCTGGGAGGACCTCGTCTCCTACGGCGGCTTACTACTCGACGGATTCCTGCTGCCCCAGGTCATCCTGAATGTGTTCTCGGCCTCCAAGGTCAGGGCCCTCTCACCAGGATTCTACATCGGAAGTACCCTGATACGCGCTCTGCCCCATGTGTACGATGTGTTCAGGAGTCGGCATTACATGCCCAGCCTGAGGCCGTCCTACATGTACGCGAGGGCCAACGACGACCTCTTCAGTCTCGCGTGGGACATCGTCATACCTCTCGGAGGGGTGCTGCTGGCGACGCTCCTCTTCTTCCAGCAGCGGCTCGGGGGTGCCTTCTTCCTCTGTTCGAGGACCAGGAGGGCGAGCGAGTACGAGATGGTTTCTACTGTCAGCTCTTAGCAGCTTCTACAGCTTTGCCGCAAGATATAAAACATAGAGGAGGTCCTTACATGTAGACTATGAGATAGTTCTGTTTCCTGATGAGTGTTTATCTTACAGAACACAGCATGTTTGCAGTGGAAGTATATGAAAGAAGAAGAAATTAATTTGCCCTTCCTGATATTATGGTACTCAAGAGGCGGCTAGCTAGCCCAGTTGGTTTTCTGTCGCGCATTCCTTGAAAGTTGAAATTACTCCGTGTCTCTGTTCATTTTCTAAGCTTTGCGTTTTCTCTTCCTGTATATGCCTATTCAGCTCTGCATCTGCAAGATCTACAGTTTCGCGGCGAGGCATAAAACATTAGAGGGAGTTCTTTTTGTAGACTGTGAGCGATGGTTAGGTCTGTTTCCTGGTGGATGTTTTATATCTTGCGAAATGTTTGTCAACAGGTCAGGCGAGGTTCGTTGGCCCTGCATGTTCTTGTATTCAGACTTGTAGAGTTGGTATGACAGATAAAAGTTTGTCCAGTCTTGGTATCAGTCACTCTTTTCTACTACCTCTGTTCCCAAATGGTAAGCCTTTCTAGCAGTTCAAATTGAACTACTAAAAAGGCTTACGTTTCTGAACGGAGGGAGTACCCTTGTACCTTAGAACACCAGATTCTAGTGTGTAGTTGGTATGGCAGGTAGGATTGATAGCCAGTTCCTCTAAGAGCTGCTTGCATTTGCTATCTTCAGTCAGTGTAAGTGGCTTCAACTTCGGCCATCCAAGACGGGATTGCTACTGAAATTGCAAAACAAACTTTTTGAGAATCTTGCCCTTTTTTTAGTGCATTAGCCATTGTATTTTCTTTGCCTTCCTCGTATTCAATGCAGAAGTCATATTCCAGAAGTTTCAACATTAACTTGTGTTGAATTCGCTCAAGTAATCTTTGACTACATAGATATTTTAAGCTCTGTTGATCAGTTTCATTACCAACTTGTTGTTCAGTAGTTAATGCCTCCACTTTCTGAGAGCCTCCAGGATAGCTATCTCCACTTCCTGAGTACTACTTGTCTTTTAGCACAAATATTCTGGTAGTTGATGTTTTTGAGAAAGGTTGGGGGTGTGATTAGATTTAGAAGTGTTGTGGGGTGAGACAGCTGGGTTGTGGAATAAACTAGAAGACTGATGTTGTGTTAAATGAAAGTGATGACTCTTGTAGATGGCTGTTGAATAAGTCTGGAGTCTTACTGTTAGATCAATGTGCCTAGCTTTGAAAAAGTAGGGCTGCAAAATGGCTGTTGTAGACGTTCCCAGTTGCTTCCAAGAGTGGATTAAGAGATTTTCTGGTACAGAATTTTTTTTGGTTTCTGTGGGTGTTGCTGCTGTCATTTGTTATTTGTGGAAGACAAGAAATGCGGTGTATTTTGATCATGTTTACCCCACACGATCCTACTAAGATTATGTATCAGATACCTAGATGGGTTGATGTTTGGGCTCATCTGCAGAAGGTAAACACCAGACAGGAGCAACGAGACGATGTGGCGCAGCGCATGTCAAAGGTGGTTCTTCAGTAAACGATTGGGCTGGGCACCCATGACGCGGCGCATTGGTGTTGGATGATTGGCCAAAGTAAAAAATGATGCTGTTTGTTTTGACAGGGTGCCAGTTCTCACCCGGCATATGGGTGCTGTGTAAAAATATTGCTGAGAAGTTTCCCTGTATTTCTTGTAAGTTTGGTTTTGGTTAGCTTTAGGTTCTGCTAAATATTGCTGAGAAGTTTGGTTACTGGGTAGCCGTTCCCATGAGTTGGGGCTGTTCTGTACTGAACTGAAACAAAAACCTGTGACTTCTTTTGGTTTCATTCTGAATGAAATCTGACGCGTGATCCTCTTAATTCGAAAAAGTTGGATGAATCTTGCATAGATGTTGTGAGGTCATATGGGGCTTAAGAACTTGGAGTGGGCTCGATATTATCTGCATACATTGCAGAAAGTCACGCTATTCATCCATGCAAAGTTATGTGACTGAACTTTGCGTGCATGTCCCTTTGAAACAGATTCAGTTAAACGCAAAGAGATAATTCGATCAAAATCCAATTGAAACACAAAAGGAAACAGCATTGGCGGTCCAGAAACCCTCTTCAAACTGTGTATGCATCTGAAGACATGTGGGTCAACCCTTTTTTTCTTGTAATGGTCCATGTAGTAAATATTCAAGCTCTGCATCTGCATATGCCTGGCTTTATGGAGTAGATAATTTGCTCAGTTCCTTCATTAGTGCGTAAAAGAATTTAGTTCTTCTAAAAATACAGTAATAATGCGAACTCATCAATTAACTTTCTGAACAAAAAACAACATGAACTGATAGAGAAAATGCTCCGCCCAGAACGACATCTATTAATTTTTTTTAACCATTCATTTACTGTTTACAGACATTATTATTTCCTCTTTAAACTGAAATACATGTATGTAGACACATTGTTGTGTGTCGCACGAAGGAATGAACCGCTAGGATCGTAAACCTCACTTATATGTATCCGAGAATCGCTCCCTGTAGGATCTGCTGCTACTTGAAAAATTACAAGTCATCGTCATCACCCCCTCGAATTGGACCTCTTCAGGTTCGCAATGAAGTCATCGTCGTCGTCATCGTCGCTGTACTCGACTTTCCTCTTGGCCTTTGCCAAGGAGGAGTCCGCGTTGTGCTGCGACGTGCTCGGTTTCTTCCAGCTCTCCGCGGCGGGTTTATGTTTGCTAACAGTAGTAGTGGGCTTGACAGGGGTCCCCGACTTTATTTGCTGTTGCCGTTTCTGCTTCCTGTCGTAGGCTTTCCTTGCTCTCTCCGGAGATAACAGCCCGTGCTCCATTAACCTGCAGTCGTTGTGCGTTCTGTTTGTCAGCTCTGAATGATGGATCAGATCGAGGGACAGGGATACGATGCATTTGGTGGGGTGTCTGTCAGTCAATCAATCAGGGATGATTCAAGTTTCAGAGTTACCCTTATAGTATTACTATTGGTAGCTTGCGCCTTGTAGGATCTTACATTGAGAAATCAGACTATCTGGGAGGTGGGCACAAATCAGTAGAGCTCTACATTGCACTTGGCTTCTAAAAGGAAACATGTAGAGTATGTAGCTGCATTAATTCGTAATATCACAAGGGGCAGCAGGAGAGCACAAGGCCATACATACATAATAACCAGTGAGAATCTAGTGGATCTTGGTTAAGCTAGGGGTTGGCTAGCTGAGGGGCTGCTGTCCTAATTTGTGGAGAAGAAGGGCTGAGAGTACTCGGTGGGGAGGCACTAACCAGAATTCGGCCATCTCACTGGAGGGTCTCTGCTTGGAGAGCGACTCGTAGAATATCCTCAGAGGTTCCCTCTGACAAAATTACCAAATCAGATTCAATGGAAACACATTTACACTAGTATCATGAATGGAGACGATTACTGAGAAGAAGAAGCAGCATCAGATGAATTGAATGATTTGAGTAGAAGGTCACCTCCTCGGGAGGATCGAACTTCTGGCCGGTGAGGGAGTAGACCTTCTTGGCCGCCTTCCCTCGCTTGGTGGCCGTGCTACTAGCTCGCTTGGTGCCGCCGCCGCCGCCGCCGCCGCCGCCGCCGCTGCTGCTGGCACCGGCGATCTTGGCCCTGGACGCAGCTAGAGATATGGATCTCCCTCCTCCCCCTTTGCCCTGCGAGCGAACGAGAGCAGATCAGACCAGACCGCCCGGTTGGTTGGTTGAGGTTCAACAGCAGGATTGCTTCGAATTGGTTGCCGTGTGAGGAGTAGGAGTGCAGGGGGGGCGTTGATCGGTAGGAATTGAGCTGGCAGCTAGGAAGATCGAAGAAATCTTGCTTAGCTAGCTAGCTGGAGCATGGTGGATGGGAAGGAAGGAGAACTCGGTGGTGGAAGGAATTGCAATTAATTTTGCTGTACTCCAAGAGGAGGCGCCTGGGATCTGGCGGGGTGGTAAGGATTACCTCGAATTTGGAGAAGGTGGACTTGCCCTTGGAGGAGAAGGACGACGACATCGGAGCTCCGTTCTGGAGCAGAGCAGAGCAGAGGAGAGGAGCGAAAGGAAAGGGGAAGAGTTGAGAAAGAAAGACGACGAGCGACGCGCTCTGTCCTGTCCGAAGGAGGGATATAGCAGTAACAAGTCGGTTGGCGTGGGTTTCAGTGCCGGACACGGTAACTCCATTCTGTTCTTTTTCGTTTGGCAGTGTTAGGCGTCATCCGTGATAGAAACTTTCCATCCTGGGTTCCAGCCGTCCGATCTACTCAGAACGATGGTCAGATCTGTTTTCTGTCTTTTTATCCCGTTTTTGCTATAAACGGTCTCGTTTTTGTTACATGTAGAAAAAACCTTGGTTTAAAAAAATAGAAAAACAGACTGAACCTGGTCGGAGACCGCGTAGCAAAAAAGTTATGCTAATGTAGCTTATCCGACCTCGCCGGAGACTCGCCGGTAGACCTCGCCGGAGGCTTTCGCCGGAGACCTCGTCGGAAACTATGTAGCAAAATAAGTGTGCTAATATAGCAAAACCAGAAAACAATTGTAGAAATTTTTTTGTATTAGTGTAGATTTTTTTCGCCGGAGACATCACCGGGATCTCGCCGAATTTATAGGTGCAGAAATAAGTGTAGCATTTGGAGAACATCAATGTAGCAAAACCGAAACGAATACATAGCAAAACATAAATGTGTATGTAGCAAAACTAGCCCCGTTTCGTGCAAGGTAGCAACATCATGCACTGATGGTATGTCGTGGTGTGAAACACGGCAGTGCCATCGGGGATGGCAAAAGAGGAACACTCGGATGCAATCGGTGGCTCACGCAACGGGTTGAGCATGGTGAACTGCAAACACATCGATGTACCCAGGTTCGGGGCCCTCTCGGCGAGGTAACACCCCTACTGCAAGACGAACTATATGGGGGCGAGTGCCCAGTACAGATGCTCCTTAAGCTGTTTCCTTAGCCACCATCGAGAGCTAGAGGAAGATGAAACTAGAGGCTAGGTCTTTCTACTATCGATCTTCCTTACCTAGAACCCCAGCTCTGCCCGCCCTTATATACTGGTCGGGGGGCAGATTACAATTTGGGCTCTAGGGTTTACTGTTTGGATATGGGTTTATAGGGCAGGGCCGGCTACAGGGTCCAGCTAGTGGGAAAGAACCCAGCCCGCCCTTCTTTTAGCGTCATTCTCTTCTTTAGCGGTCACTCGAGCTTCCTTTGGGGCGTCACCTTTGCTTTAACGGTCACTCTGACTGCTTTGGCGGACAGAAGACAACTTTTCTTTATCTTCGTCGGGTAGCGCAGGTCGTGACGACACGCCACCGCTGATGACGGCGAAGGCGAGGCGTACCGCAAGGAGCATCTCAGAACACCTCGATCGGACCTATGCAAGTTTGGGCAAAATTCACCAAACCCGCATAGAAACGATTCAAAGGTGCCACCAGCACTTTCGCGGGTGGAATACGATAATAACATTACACAACAGTCCTCGATGGGACCCACAGAGCAGATATATATAAGCGACTCCATGAGTCAAGAATACGATATAATATACAAAGATCCAAATCACCTTGAAGCGATATAGCGTCCACTACGGACAAGATGCAAATGGGGCTAAGAGCCACGAAGAATAACCAATGGCGTCCATAACTGCCCAGCCGGAAGGGTAACCTCGCTAACGACGCCGATCTCAAAACCGCTTAAACAAAAGGGTGCCGACCAAGGGCAAAGGAAAAAGAAGGAGTCCAAGATCTTGAGCAAGACACAGCGAGGCTAGAATTCGGCCCTCGCCTACATAGGTATGGTGGATCAAGCGGCAGAAGATGCACTAAACAACCTATAGAGACTCGATACAAGCGGTTATCGAGAGGGTAAGAATGACCTATCCGGATCCAACTGAAGCTATCACCAAACAAACCCATCTGGTGTTTCCCTCGAGACCAAACGAGGAAGTCAACCGAGGAACTCACGGTTGGCGCTTTACTTATTCGATTATTGCGGCACTTTACTAATCAGATTAAGATAATCGTCCTGATAAAGTAAGCAGTGGGCACTTTTATTTAGTCATTCCGTTGTAGTTGCAACAATTACTAATCAGATAAAGATATAATGAGGTTAACCCAAAACCCAGCAGTTGTTGGTACTTTTATTCACCAATTCGTTGTAGTTGCAATACTTACTAGTCGATACATTTGTCATGGCGACAACCAACAAGCAATTGTGGGCGATTAATTAGCCATTCCGTTGTAGTGAAGCTGATTACTAGTCATTATAAGTCAAATTTATAGCAAGAAACTTTAGTTATGCTTGTCTATGATCGAGATATCATGCTCCAAGTCGTCCATATCCGCGACACGGCTTTCGAAAAGTTTTACCCGGGTGCACCAATAGCAACACACGCCGATCAACCTCGGAAAACCAAATCAAAACCCAACGAGGCTTTCACGACCGAACAATCACAGGATTGAAATATTTCAGGGGCCACCCTTAAGTAGAACCCAACGGAGTAAGCAAGCTCAGACGGCCTCAAGGTTTATGCGGGGCGGTGAACGATCGGGAACCCCAAACGGGCTTGTCGACACCGCGAAATCGTGGTCCGATCCTAACAAAGACAGCAGTGCGACTCGCACAATCGTAAATAAAGCAAAGAAACATGGCATAAGTACAGATCGTAAATAAAACCTCAAACTAGTTTGTGGCCCCAAGAAATAAGAATGAATCAAGCTCGCTGGGGGTCCCATATACCTCCGGATGTGGATAGCGCAAAAACAAGGAATGTATCAAGTACTCGGGGTCTTACGGGACACAAGTGCTCGAAACCTAATATTATCTATCACCCACCGATGCCTCTGCTTATTCAATTTTAGTTGTTAAACAAAGTAAAGTGAACAATAAGTAAAACTAGAATCATCTCCAACGTCAAGATGCGGCAATACATCAAGAATCGTGGCATATGGCGACACACATCAAGACTTGAGCAAGCAACTACGACGCCGCAAGTCCAACTATCTACCAAACAACAGTAATAGGGTGTGTCCAAGGCAATATAGGGCTGCACGGTATTTCAGTACGGAAACTAAAGCATCGCAACTCGGATAGCAATAGAACAACAGAAGGAGTAAATTACTATAAAGTAAGATAGGTAGAAAGGGAGATGCTACTTTGAAAACATTGTCGAAGGGTTCGACCGAAGATCGGGGCGAAGCTCACATCAACTCAACGGCCTTATCCGCGAAGAAGCAAAACACTAGAAGGAACACCGGATGCAATATTTAATACACGGCAGAAGATCGGCATGATGCATGTATGATGCATGGCATGGCAAGGGTGCGATGCAATTAGGCCATATTAAGTGGAACCGGGGTCCCGACAATTAGTTAGATGGTTCGAGTTATTTAGCTCCCCGCAATTTAAATGTTGTTTTAACAAGGTAAGATAAGATACCGGTTCGCTACACAAGTTTAAATGAGGCCAATATAAGGCTAGATTTGCCCGCATATGGGCCCCATATTTAATTATTAGGTGAATCGGCATAAGGCCCCCAAACCAATGACATGCATGCGAGATGGATGACAATTAAACATGCATCAAGGTATTATGTTACAAATAGGGTTCGAGGAAAAGGGTCGCACATTAGAGGGGGCTCGACGATCTTGGGGGGGTTCCGGGGTTCGACGGGATCGTTCTTGGACTCAGGGGTAGGTCTTGGTTGGGTGTCGTTCCTGTCGCATTCGCGGTCTCCGGGTCATGTCGACGGTCCTGGTATTCAGAGTGGAGAACTTGGCGTTCGGCGGCGGTGTTCGTGAGGTAGACTGTCGCGTCCGGGCAGAAGGTCCGGTCACCACGGTCTCGGTGGGTCGTGCTGTGTCGGAAGAAGTTCTTGGTGCTTCGCGAGGAAGATCTTGTCGGTTCTACCTCGAAGGTCGCGTGGTTCCGTGACGGAGGACTCGGTTCGATTCGCGGTTCCTCGTCGATGGTTCGGTCATGGTACTCGGAGGAGATCTTGGCAATGATCTTGGCGTCCGAAAGGGTACTTGTCGACCGGGTCTTGGATCGGCCCGAGATCGGTCTTGATCGAAGCTTCCGAGCAGATCTTGGTCTTTGTCGGCGACTCTTCGGGTTCGTGGTGTCGAGGTCTTGCATAGCTCCGTCCTCGACTCGGGTCCTCGCACTTATTGCCACGCAGATGTAGATCATCTAGCACACGGCAAGAACACCGCAGACCACAACGTTGGCTTGCAAAACAGTGAGTCGGCGAGAGGGGGCACGACCACGGCAGGCGGGAGGTCGATGCAGACGAGAGGGTGCAGGGCTCGGGGAAGGACCACTGGGGCGGGGGCGGTGGAGATCCTGGGGCTGTGGCGGGCGCGAGACGCCCGGGACGACGCGACGGGCGAGCAAGGGTTCCCGGGCCGGGCGACGAGGACGGAGGGCGCAGCGGAGATCGGAGGAGCACGCTGGGCGTGAGCGTGGTTGCGGCGAGGCTCAAGGGCGAGAGGAGAGCCGGTGGCGGAGGAGGCCGACGCGGCCTTGGCTCGGCGGCAGAAGCGCTGGCCGAGCGTTGTAGCCGGAGGAGACGGGACGCTGGAGCGGTGGAGGCGGCGCCAGGCGGAGCGAGGCTCAGCAGAGCGAGCCGCGCTGCAGAGAGAGCGAGGTCCGGGACTGAGCAGGGGGAGGCGGCGGCTGGCGGAGAGGCGGCCGCGGAGGGAAGCAAGGGCGGAGGGGGAGGTCGGCGAGACGAGGTGGTCGGAGACGGCGGGCACGAGGCGAGGCGATGGAGGTGGGTACCGGCGGCGGGGCAGGGCGTTAGCGGAGAGAGAAGGGTGGGCCGGGGAAGAGGAAGAGGAGGGAGAGGAGCGCGCCGGGTGAGGGACCGAGGTCGGGCGGTGGTTGCGTGCGAAGGAGAAGAACAGTGGAGGCGGGGTCGGTCGGTGGGGCCCAGGGGCGGGGCCAGGCGCAGGCGCGGTTAAGGGTAGCTGGCAGGTAGTGGGGTGGTCTGGGTGCAGGCTGGCTGCAGGCGGGACCCGCGGGCAGGGTGCATGCGTGGCCAGATGCGTGCGTGCATGTTGTGTGCGTTGTGTACCGCGTGTGTGTGCTTTGGGGATGGGTTGGTGGCTGAGTGAGAGAGAGGAAAGAGAGGGAGAGAGAGAGAGTGCCATGTGGCAGGCTAGGAGTGGGTGAGGGTTGAGGGAAAAGTGAGGTGGCAGCGCGCTATAGGGCGGGGTGATGTGGCTTGGGTGTGTGGGTAGATAATTGGGTGAGTTTAGGATTAGATGGGGCAGGTGGGATGGACCGATTATATTCCAGGGGGTGGTCGTTCGGGTCGGAACGGCCCGTTCGACTGCCCCCGCAAAAATAATTAAATATTTTATTTAATTGAATTGGGCCGTTTGCAACCCGAATGCAACAAAACAAAAATACTCCGGAGCCCCGGGGTTTTGGCGTTTGAATAAAGATGGGCGTTTAGAAAACAAAGACGGGTTTTGCAAACAAAGTTTTGGCAAACAATGCATGATGATGACGATGCAATGCACAAATTTAACGCGATTTTCTAGTAGTGGTTTTGCGGGATGCCACAATTCGACACCACTAACGATGGATCTCGCCCTCGAGATCCGCCTCATGGTACCGGAAAGAAGGTCGACGGTCTGATCCTTCGCGCTTCGTGTAGATCCTTGCGACACCACTAACAAGGGTTCATCCTCCATCTTGAAATCGGCGACACCACCAACAAAGGGTCGTTGTTCCTGATCGTCGAGAGCTCACTCCGGAGGAACAAAGGACGAAGATAGAGGCATCAACGATAAGGCCACCCCTAACTTCCATTAGATGAGGGAGAAGTTACATTGATCCACCAGTTCAATGTACAGAGCGAACAGTAAGAGTCGGGTAGGGTGATCAGTCCATCCCGGACCCAACTATCAACTCCATACATGGGTAGGAGAATCAGGCAACTCAACTCTCGAGATTTAGACTGAAGATCTTCATAAGCGGTGTCCGGAACAAAGGGATGATGCCAGCAGAAATCGTATGAAAGACTCAATGATTAGGTTTCGCGATGGTTCAGTTGGCGTGAACAACACGTGCTCAAGGTCGACTCCAACTTCACCAAAACTCGTCCTTCTCATAAGTTTTTCAACGACACTGATATCCGGCAAGGAACACATATGGAAAAAGAGCTCAAGAACAAGAGGTTGGATGAAGGGCACAACAGACAAGTTGCAGATTGATGATCGTAGCACCTCCGTTACAAAAGGGAGAAAACGAAGCCCTGAAGGTACGACGGAAACCCAACCACGAGAATTCCTGGACTCGAAGAGAGGGAAGAGAGCAGATTCAAAACACGTCGAGATAAGAGGAGAATAGCAGAGGGGGAAGGAGTAAAATCAGACCTAACCAGAACTATCCAACCGATTTTGCAAAATAGTTTTGACACTCTACTTCGGCCGTTAGCTAGGTTATCCTACAGGCTGGACTTGTGGGGTATCGCAACTGCTGAGCTCTGATACCACTCAGTAACACCCTCGAGAATCGGACCTATGCAAGTTTGGGCAAAATTCACCAAACCCGCATAGAAACGATTCAAAGGTGCTCACCAGCACTTTCGTGCGGGTGGAATAAGTAATAACATTACACAACAGTCCTCGATGGGACCCACGTAATGATATATATATAAGCGACTCCATGAGTCAAGAATACGATATAATATACAAAGATCCAAATCACCTTGAACGATATAGCGGCCCACGGACAAGATGCAAATGGGGCTAAGAGCCTCAAGAATAACCAATGGCGCCCATAACCCTGCCTGGCCAAGCGGAAGGGTAACCCCGCTAACGACGCCGATCTCAAAACCTGCTTAAACAAAAGGGTGCCACCAAGGGCAAAGGAAAAGAAGGAGCGTCGATCGAGGCCAAGACACGGCGAGGCTAGAATTCGGCGGTCCTCGCCACATAGGTATGGTGGATCAAGCGGCAAAGATGCACTAAACAACCTATAGAGACTCGATACCGGCGGTTATCGAGAGGGTAAGAATGACCTATCCGGATCCAACTCAAGCTATCACCAAACAAACCCATCCTGGTGTTTCCCCCTCGAGACCAAACGAGGAAGTCAACCGAGGAACTCACACAGTTGGCAGTTTTACTTATTCAGTTATAGTTGCGGCACTTTACTAATCAGATTAAGATAATCGTCCTGATAAAGTAAGCAGTGGGCACTTTTATTTAGTCATTCCGTTGTAGTTGCAACAATTACTAATCAGATACAGATATCATGAGGTTAACCCAAAACCCAGCAGTTGTTGGTACTTTTATTCAGCCAATTCGTTGTAGTTGCAATACTTACTAGTCAGATACATTTGTCGCAAGCGACAACCAACAAGCAATTGTGGGCAGTATTAATTAGCCATTCCGTTGTAGTGAAGCTGATTACTAGTCATTATAAGTCAAATTTATAGCAGTAAACTTTAGTTATGCTTGTCTATGATCGAGATACTGTGCTCCAAGTCGTCCATATCCATGGACACGGCTTTGAAAAGTTTTACCGGCCGGTGCACCAATAGCAACACACGCCGATCAACCTCGGAAAAACCAAATCAAAACCCAACGAGGCTTTCACGACCGAACAATCACAGGATTCAGAAATATTTAGGGGCCACCTTAAGTAGAACCCGAACGGAGTAAGCAAGCTCGAGACGGCCTCAAGGTTTACGGACGGCCAGAACGATCGGGAACCCCAAACGGGCTTGTCGACACCACAAATCGTGGTCCGATCCTAACAAGATAAAGGTGCAAGACTCGCACAATCGTAAATAAAGCAAGAAACATGGCATAAGTACAGATCGTAAATAAAACCTCAAACTAGTTTGTGGCCCCAAGAAATAAGAATGAATCAAGCTCGCTCAGGGGTCCCATATACCTCCGGATGTGGATAGCGCAAAAACAAGGAACAGTATCAAGTACTCGGGGTCTTACGGACACAAGTGGGCTCGGAAACCTAATATTATCTATCACCCACCGATGCCTCTGCTTATTCAATTTTAGTTGTTAAACGAAAGTAAAGTGAACAATAAGTAAAACTAGAATCATCTCCAACGCCAAGATGCGGCAATACATCAAAGAATCGTGGCATATGGCGACACACATCAAGACTTGAGCAAGCAACTACGACGCGCAAGTCCAACTATCTACCAAACAATGTAATAGGGTGTGTCCAAGGCAATATAGGGCTGCACGGTATTTCAGTGTACGGAAACTAAAGCATCGCAACTCGGATAGCAATAGAACAACAGAAGGAGTAAATTACTATAAAGTAAGATAGGTAGAAAGGGAGATGCTCTTTGAAAACATTGTCGAAGGGTTCGACCGAAGATCGGGGCGAAGCTCACATCAACTCAACGGCCTTATCCGCGAAGAAGCAAAACACTAGAAGGAACACCGGATGCAATATTTAATACACGGCAGAAGATCGGCATGATGCATGTATGATGCATGGCATGGCAAGGGTGCGATGCAATTAGGCCATATTAAGTGGAACCGGGGTCCCGACAATTAGTTAGATGGTTCGAGTTATTTAGCTCCCCGCAATTTAAATGTTGTTTTAACAAGGTAAGATAAGATACCGGTTCGCTACACAAGTTTAAATGAGGCCAATATAAGGCTAGATTTGCCCGCATATGGGCCCCATATTTAATTATTAGGTGAATCGGCATAAGGCCCCCAAACCAATGACATGCATGCGAGATGGATGACAATTAAACATGCATCAAGGTATTATGTTACAAATAGGGTTCGAGGAAAAGGGTCGCACATTAGAGGGGGCTCGACGATCTTGGGGGGGTTCCGGGGTTCGACGGGATCGTTCTTGGACTCAGGGGTAGGTCTTGGTTGGGTGTCGTTCCTGTCGCATTCGCGGTCTCCGGGTCATGTCGACGGTCCTGGTATTCAGAGTGGAGAACTTGGCGTCGCGGGCGTTTGCTCGGTTCGTGAGGTAGACTACTGTCCGGCAGAAGGTACCGTCACCACGGGTCTCGGTGGGTCGTGCTTTGTCGGAAGAAGTTCTTGGTGCTTCGCGAGGAAGATCTTGTCGGTTCTACCTCGAAGGTCGCGTGGTTCCGTGACGGAGGACTCCGGGTTCAGTTCGCGGTTCCTCGTCGATGGTTCGGGTCATGGTACTCGGAGGAGATCTTGGCAATGATCTTGGCGTCCGGAAGGGTACTTGTCGACCGGGTCTTGGATCGGGCTCGAGATCGGTCTGGCCGAAGCTTCCTAGAGCAGATCTTGGTCTTTGCCGACTCTTGGGTTCGTGGTGTCGAGGTCTTGCATAGCTCTCCGGTCCTCGACTGGTCGGTCTCGCACTTATTGCCACGCAGATGTAGATCATCTAGCACACGGCAAGAACACCGCAGACCACAACGGTTGGCTTGCAAATGTGAGTCACGGCGAGAGGGCAAGACGACCACGGCAGCGGAGGTCGATGCACGAGATGGTGCGGTGGCTCGGGAAGGACCACTTTGGGCGGGCGGTGGAGATCCCGGGCATGGCGGCGGAGACGGGCAGGACGACGGGCGACTTCAGCGAGCAAGGGGTCTCGAGGCCGGGCGAGACGAGGACGGCCAGCATGAGATCGGAGGAGCACGCTGTGGCGTGTGAGCGGTTGCGCTGTGGGCTCATGGCGAGAGGAGCCGGTGTGAGAGGCCGAGCCTTGGCCGGAAATACAGGAAGCGGAGGAGACGGGGCGAGGTGAAGGAGGCGCGGCCAGGCGAGCGAAGCCTGGCGAGCTGCCACAAGGCGGAGAGGGAAGGTCTGACGGCAAGGCGAGGGAAGGGCACACCAAGTGAGAAAGGCGGAGTAAGGCGGAGTGAGGCGAGACGAGGTGGTTTGAGACGGCGGGCACGAGGCGAGGCGATGGAGGTGGGTACCACGGCAAGCGTTAGCGGAGAGAGGTGGGCAAGAGGAAAGAGGAGGAGAGGAGCCAAGCGAGGACCGAGGTTGCGTCTTGAAGGAGAAGAACAGCCGAGGCGGGGTCGGTGGGGCCAGGGCAGCGCCATGGCAGGGTAATGGTGGTGGTCAGGTGCAGGCCGGTGCAGCGGGACCATGAGGCGGTGCATGCGTGGCCAGTTGCGTGCGTGCATGTTGTGTGCGTTGTGTACCGCGTGTGTGTGCTTTGGGGATGGGTTGGTGGCTGAGTGAGAGAGAGGAAAGAGAGGGAGAGAGAGAGAGAGTGCCATGTGGCAGGCTAGGAGTGGGTGAGGGTTGAGGGAAAAGTGAGGTGGCAGCGCGCTATAGGGCGGGGTGATGTGGCTTGGGTGTGTGGGTAGATAATTGGGTGAGTTTAGGATTAGATGGGGCAGGTGGGATGGACCGATTATATTCCAGGGGGTGGTCGTTCGGGTCGGAACGGCCCGTTCGACTGCCCCCGCAAAAATAATTAAATATTTTATTTAATTGAATTGGGCCGTTTGCAACCCGAATGCAACAAAACAAAAATACTCCGGAGCCCCGGGGTTTTGGCGTTTGAATAAAGATGGGCGTTTAGAAAACAAAGACGGGTTTTGCAAACAAAGTTTTGGCAAACAATGCATGATGATGACGATGCAATGCACAAATTTAACGCGATTTTCTAGTAGTGGTTTTGCGGGATGCCACAATCTCCCCCTCTGCGCCCCTCATCAAATCCGAGGTAAGTCGGGTGGAGGCGGCCACCCGGACGGTTCTTCTGGCTACCGGGCTAGACGGGCCAGCCAGGAAAGCTTTAAACCCAGTCGGGCGGTATTAGCCAAGCGGCTGGAGTTGTCCTGCTTGATGGCCAGGCGGCCTGTGCCTTCTGGAGCCGGCCTACTTGGGACTGGCTTTCACTACCCGGGGGTTAATCCCCCCGACATGGTAGAAACATCGTAAACCCAAGGTAGAAGATCCGTTTCCCGTCGGTAGCAACGGTTTATACCCAGGATAGCAAAAGACACCCGCCATCGGTAGCAACGTCGCCGACCATGAGTAGCAACAGAGCCGACAGTCGGTAGCAAATCCATCTTTCATAGGTAGCATGCACGGGATGCGCCATCTCGAATCACCGGTCCCGCCGGAGTTGGGAGAGAGGGGCACGGAGGGGGCAGTGTCTAGGCTATGGTGGCACAGTTGCGTGGTCGTGCTTGCCGGGTGGAGGTCGGCGGCGGCTTTCTGGTGAGCTTTAGATGAGGGCGGCGAGCTTCGGCAAGGAAAATGCGCGACCAGCTGTGGTGGCGCGAGGCGACCATCGGCGAGCTCTGGCGGTGCGCACGTGCGGGCTCTCATGACGGAGGCAGGGCGTGCTGGGAGCTCTGGCCTGCAGCACGTACCGCTGTTCCCCCGGCAGCACCGCCGTCTCGCTGCCGCAGGAAGGGCCATGGAGGCGTGCCACGCAGCGGCAGCGGAGGCGCGCGCAGCAGGACGTGCGGTGGCAGCGGGCGCAGCGGCGACGAAGGCGGTGTGGCGTATCTGCGACGGAGGAGACGCGACGCTCAAATCCTAGCGGCATAGCGAGGAATCGCGTTGAAAATTAGAGGATAAGCAACCGGTGGTGTTGGAACAGATCGTGGGTGGGTCCACCCCAACGTGCGCGAGCGACGATCCGGAGGATGGCAACGCGCCATCCCCCGAGGGAAGGGTATCATTTCCCTTTATTTTTAGACGGAGAGAGAGAGGGGAAACACTTTGGGCATTCAACCAACCCAGCCCACCACTCCGGTCACGCAAATTTTACTTGAATTCACTCTTTTTATTTCAAATTCTGTCACGCTTTGGCTCAAATTTACATGGTAGTAATAAGTTTCAACTCATTACACACGTGCTAGATTTTTCTTGATTTTACAAAGCAAGTAGACACTAATGGTCAGTCTTCGACCCCGTGCTGTCTCCAACTCGGGAGAGCCCTAATCCTTCGCCGCCACCGGGCTAAGCCCGTGTGGAGAATAGCGGCGACTAGGCTCTCCTCGCTCGCTACTTTGTGCTCTCGTGGTGGGGAGGCTTGACCGACCCCTCGATGTGGGTCGGAGCAGCATCGGCTGGCGGATGGCGACCTCCTCCATGGTCCCGGCAGCCTCCCTAGCAACACTCCCGACGATGAAGCTCCAACGATCACTCCCTTGTGCTAGCTGGTGCATTCACTCTAGTTGTGGCTCCTACTCGTCATGTCTGGGTGGGGTGCGGTCTCTCCTTCCTTCTTCTCAATGGATGCCCCCTCGTGGGTGCGTGGTCTCTTGCTGTTGGTGACTCCGGCCGTGGCTCCACTTTGGAGTTCAGGCGTCAGATCCTGATGGTGGCTCATATGCGGCAGTGGTGTATGCATGGGTCACTGGGTTGCGCACCACAATGTTGCGGATCTCTATCATCTCTGTCCGGCCGAGTGCATGGGGTTGTGGATTCTAGTTTTCTCTGGGCGAAATCATGATGACTCCATGTTCGTGCATGCTCTTGTCCTCCCTAGGGGTTCGTCGTGGAGTTCTTCAACAACCTCTAGCGCTGGCTCACATCTTCGGGTGAATGGCAACATATTGATGTGTAGGGCCAGAAGATGGTGGCATTCCCTCATCGCTTCCCCTCCTAAGGGCGTCGTATTGAAGATTGTGATCCTTGCATGCTTTCCTAGGGGCAAGACATACACTGCATTCAGGTTGTCATGTAGTCTCAACCAACGATGATGCGACTATTCTGTGTGGCAACACCGACATTGACGAGTGATGGTTTGGTTGTGGCATGTCCTTTCTTGTCGGCTTTATATTCTAGCGTGTCCAAGTGTCTATGTGTTGGTATTTTCAGCTATCATGTTCTCAAGCTTCTACATTCGAGCAGTGAAGATGACCTGCAAGGGGTGGTCCGGTGGTGAAGATCTTCTTTGGTGTGGGTCTTGGGCATTGGACCTTTAGAGCTTGTCATCACAATTAGAGTTGCTTGTCTTTGCGTGAAAGAGTCCTCGACTTGGCATGGCCGACGTGGGCTTCATACGCTGCTACGGTGAGGTCTTCCTTTTGGTGGTCGTTCTTCGGTGAAGTTGGAATCGCTGCATAGTTATGACGATGACTCTAGTGGGCAAACTTGATGATGACCCCTCGCTTCGCTGGTATGTATTTGCGACTTGTGTGGTAGCCAGGACGGTCATGTTCCTTGATGGTCAGCTAGTGTGTTTGTTACGGTATTTAGCCTGTTTCCCCTAATTAGTAGGCTAACTCTTTCCTACTTTAATGAAAATGGCAAAGTCTTTTGCCTTGTTTGAAAAGATGAAACTCACATAGATATGGTTTGTTAATCTTTCGAGTGCACGGGAATAAAAAAACAAGGACAAGGCCAGTGTGGTTTTGTCTCAAGATGATTATACTAGTATTATTTTGTAGTTCCTCCCCTCTTCCTCTCCATTTCCCCTCCCACCAGCTCCCGTTGAGAGTCGAGGAAGCGGCGTCGGGCAGATCCCCAGCTGCTCGTGGCGGTGTTGCCGGCTAGCATGGGCAGAGGAGATGCACCGGATTAGATATAGGTAGTAGTGGTAGGTTGTTTTCCCCTGAAGTGGGTAAGCATGAGAGTAGAGCATCAGGCCCTACCAGCTGGCTCTGGTGCGTGCCGAAGCTTCTCTCCATTGAGCTCCTCTGGTGGCAGGAGGTGTCATCGGCGGTGGCGAGGGCGACGGAGATCTTCGCCAATAAGTCCAGACGGCGAAGCTTTACCATTCTGGTGTCTGGGTGCGACGCAAGTCGGGTTCCATGGGATCTCACCGAGTTGCTTCCGAGGTGGAAGATGGCGTCGGTGGTGATCTCTACGAGCTTCTTTGTTAATAAGCGCTTGTGCCTCATCCTAGGCAGTGCTCTTCTTCTCCTCCTATCCTTGGTCGGCAGTGGCGGCGAGGGAGGACGGTGGGAGAAGGGTAGAGCTTATGCTCTAGGATGGGGATGGGGTGGCCTGCGGCAGCGGGCCTTGATTCTGCAATCTTCAAGCTTCCCAAGCGACACCAAGCGGCAGCCGCTATCCATGGCCATAGGATTGGCTGAGATCGGCTAGGCTCAGTTCCCAGCAGCCTCTTCCTCCACAGAGAGGAACTTCGTCGTCATCGTCCTGGCGCTCCATGCTTCTGCGGGCCCAAGTGGTAAAGTCCCCAGTGCAGGCAGAGGTGATCAGGCGCGGCGGCGCTTCATCGTCGGCGGTCAAGGTCTTGATTGGTTTCAGGCAATTGTTTGTAGGGTGCACAATGC
This sequence comes from Avena longiglumis, assembly GCA_030063025.1. Taxonomy (NCBI): domain Eukaryota; kingdom Viridiplantae; phylum Streptophyta; class Magnoliopsida; order Poales; family Poaceae; genus Avena; species Avena longiglumis. Next base: position 569,459,438 of record CP125974.1, read on the forward strand.
AAGTTTTGAGGGCCCATGTGTAATGTTTATCTTCTTTAGAGGCTTCCCTCCATATTTGTACCCACCGTTGTTGACTTAATGCAGAATTAGGGACCTTCTGGTCCCTTCCCGGTTAAAAAAAACTAGTATTATTTTGCGAAAACTACACCAACAATTTATGCTTTTATGGTATTTCACGTTCTCTGCATGCGTTTATGGACAGTATATTTAGGACATCTCTAGCGGGTCGATGCAACCCGTCCGAATGCGTTCGCGCGGATGTGCGGGACGTACGCGGCGTCCCAGCGACACGACCATTTGGAACAAACACGTCTGGCTCGACCCATCTAGACCGAACGCGTCCGGCTCGACTTATCCGTGCACCAAATTTGGGTAACAGATGTGTCGGCCTGGACAGCGCGCGTCCTCCCGTGGGTGGCCGAGGGACCGGTAGCTAGCGATCCAACGACTGCTACCACTCCAACTCTCACGAGTAGGCTAGGTTGTGCACTTGCCATGTACGATGTAGCAATGTGGGCATCGGCCATTTGCAATGAAAAGTTTTATTCGAGTCTTCAAATATGTTATAAGCAAACCACGAATACAACACTACAACACCATTTGAACTATACGCCGCCTACGGCGCTGTCGGCGGCGGGTCGGTAAGACCCCATTCTTCCTCGAGAGAGTGGTAGATCGCCTGCTGCATCTTTTTTTGAGCTTGGGCAAGGTGTAAGCATAGGTAAGCGTCGTCAGGATAGTCCCGCACCGCTTCTCGAAGCTCGTCACGCACTTTTGTGAGCGCTAGACGCCGCCGGTGCTCCAGCAGAAAGACGTGGTTCATCACCTCCAACGAGAAATGTTCGCCGGTGGTCCTGTTGTAGCTGTAGTGAGTGCGTCGCTACCACAGTGGGATATGTATATCTGTGGGCGCCTCGGAGTCGGAGGCGGCAACATGTCCGGTGCCACCGGCGGGTTTGGCCACCTTGACGGCAGCGGGCGCTCGGGATGCTCTTCTCTTTCGACGTCTGGGTTGCCACAGAGGCTAGTGCGCTGACCACCATGTCCAGACATGGTGTTTTGTGGTGGGGGTGGTGTGAGTCTGGGTGAAGATATCTTGGCCACCTCCCCTTTCTATGGCTGCGCCTGGACGCGGCGGGAAACGCCTAAAACTGTTAGGAAGCGGCGGGAAAGAAAGGCAGGAGACGACAGGGCGGCAGGAAGACACTGAAAATATGCCGGTGTTGGCGATAGCCTATTTTCCAAGCGCAGACAGATGGGTAGCACCGCTGGGCGCGGCTGACTGGATAGGCTGGACCCCGACCCAAAAGCGACCACGGCCCGATCCAAACGGACAGAAACAGACCGTTTGTGTCGCCCGTGGAGATGCCCTTAATAGGTAGAGTTATCCATCCTTATTTAGGATTGTACAGCGAAAGAACGTCACCGTTGTGCATATATTATCACAAGTACCCTAAATATTGGTTTCACGAGAATACTAAGTGGGAATAGGTGGAATACTTGGCTATACTTATGTCGAAGACTTATGATGATTCAATTGTTCTTGGATGACCATGGTAAGTTTGTGTGAAATTTGACAACATCTGTGGTGTTCTCTGTAAATCTGTGTATGAAGATCTTATAAAACACCATATGGTCTTTCTTAGGAAATATCTTTGGCAACTAAAATTCCCAATCAAGATAAAAAATTATGTGGTTCATGAATAATAAGGTTTTTCTAATAAAGGATAACTTGGTTAAAAGGAATTGCATAGGATAGGATGTACTAAGTGTTGTTTTTGTGGGTCACGAAAACCATAGAACACTTGTTTATATCCTGCCCTTACTCGTCTTTTGTGGCGTGTATTATTCATTTTGTATATGATTTACCCCTCTCCCAACTAGTGTAACAAACATGTTTGGAAATTAGTTGAACTAGCATGGTGGCCCTCGCAAATGCAAGGGCATCATCTTTATTTTTTTTGTTTGAATCCCGTGATAGAAAATTATTATGGTCGTATAGTCATTTGTTTGTATGTGTATATTTTTTTGTACATGGGATACCCTATTAATAGGTAGATAATTAAATAAATAGTTATTATTATGTATGACATACGAGCCATCACTTATATTCAAGTATATAATAATTAGATAATCTAACTCCCCTATTCTATTACTACACAACTAATAGTTAGACAATTCAATCAATAGTCCTCATTATATATGGCATATGACCATGGGCAAATAAATCATCTATATAGTTATGAACTATGACTCTCTTACTTTATTATGTAGTTGTTGTTCTAAAAATTAAATATTCTCTTTTTTCCATGTCTAGATCCATTCTACATAATTTAATGAATAATAAGAAATGTATGTTGTTCCAAAGAATATTGGCTTGCAAAATGTTTTAGGAAACAATTTGTTTAACATGTCTTAATGAATCTTAGCCTATGTGTGAGTCCACTTTGATGTAGTAATTTATTCATCTACAGGAGAAAATATTCTCTTTTGACTCAAAATTAACTTATGATTAGTCGGTTTTACAAGTCGATTGTACAAATCTGAAAAAAATCATTTTGTTGTAATAATTTGCTAACATAAGGGAAAACATATAATAATTGTCCTAGAATTAAAATAATTTATATGCATGTCGTCGTCATTATCAATGGTTCTCTACGTCTGAGGTTGAATTTCTAAATTTGTTCGTATAAATCTAAAAGTAATTTGTTGTAGTAATTTGCTACCCTAGCAAAAAAATGCAATTTTTTAAAATGAATCTTACTTGGCGTTTTGCATTTCGAGAATTTGCAAAATTGCCCCATCATCTATTTTTTCTATTGTCACGGTGTAAATTTTCATCGGACAACATGTGTCTTGAACCGCTAAGAAAAAAAGTTTTAGTGCTTGCTAGTCTTTCTAAGAAACTATTCTAAACCTCATATAACTTTGATGGTAGTTTGGACCTAATATCTCGAGCCGGGCATAATTATATACTCCCTTCGACTCATATTAGTTGATTTATATTTATCTGGATTGATATGGATGTATCTAGTCAAGTTTTAGTGCTAGATATATCCGTATCTAAACAAATTTAAATCAACTAATATGGGTCGGAAGGAATACTTGTTTTTTTACTCTTGCGTCTAGATACATACGAATTTAGTAAAATTCAATCCAGTTATTTCTGACCGGAGGATATAATTTTGTGTGTACATGCAATAGTATTGAGCGATTAGCAATGGGTCCAAACATTGTGGACACCTTGTTTTTACATGCAACTTTGATCGTGCAGCAGATGATATAAGTTTCATGAAAAAAAAGCGTGTTTTGAAACCATACGATCAACTTGGATTTCCTTTCAACGTCCGTGCTTCAAACGGACTCTATCTCTGGATGGACATCCCTTTAAATTTGTACAGTAAATAATTTTCAAAAAAATTAGGTGACCTTTTCTTTTATGTGACCGGTACACACATGGTGTACCTCACAAAAGGACTATAAGCAAAAGTACGTAAACCATACGTGGAGATTTTTTTATGTGACCGTGTCAACATATACAAAAGTATGTAAACCATTTGCGGCGATTTTTTTACGTGACCGTGTCAACATATATTGTGTCAAAGAGGTTACATAACCAATAATCTTCTGTTAAATCCTAACCGTAGATTTCAAATTGAACCATCACAATAATTTAGATGATGTGGATCAATGTAGCGCCTCGAAAAACACCCTTATATTGTTTTTAGTATATAATAGATAGATGGTGTTGAATCTCCGTGGTACAACAATTTCCGCACAGGTCCCTCGCGTCGTCCCGCTCGGGCGACTCGGGGGAGCCATCGCGACACCGCCGCCGCCCCCCACCACACGCCTCCTCCCTCCCGCTGCTGCCGCTGGCCTCGCCGTGGTGCCGGCGGCCCCCATCGTCAAAGGCGGCTGGGGGGGACCCGCGATGGACACGTTGCTCCGCTGCGCCCTGGCTCCGTCTTCATCCCGCGTCCGTCAGCTTGGTGGTGCAGAGTGGGGCGGGTAGCTCGCTGCCGAGGCGGCCCGGGTCGGCGCTGCTGGTGTGGTGCGGCGGCCCCTATGCCGTGGATGGCGGCGGTCATGGACGGGCCTGATCTGGGCCAGATGGGCTTGGCGGGCCACGGCGTGGCAGGGCTTCCCGGTGCTATGTGGTGCTGCTGCTCGGCCACGACGGCGGCTGTTGGCCTCGGATGCCGGCGCGGCGGCCCCGGGAACGCGCAGGCGACGGGAGGTGGGCGGTCGGGTTGTTCCTCGATGCGGTGGTCGCGTGGAGGTCGATGGTCGTGGGCCCCGCGCCCAGTCCTGTCGGAGTGCTGGCTATTTGTGGGGGGTCTGCGCGTGTGGCAGTCTTCCTGGGGCGCGGTGGCCCTGGCCGCTTTCTGCAGGTCCATGGTAGTGGTGTGCCATGGAGTTTGGACGGCGGCGCAGCGGCGTCGCTCCGGATGGGCGAGGCGTCGGACCCGGCGTCTCGTGGTTGGCGGCAGTTCGGGAGGAGGTGCTATGCTGCTGTGCATGAAGGCCAGAGCGGCGGCTCCGGACTAAGATGGTGGTGGTGCTCTGCCTTTGGCCCCACGGGCGGCGGGGCCTGGTTCCGTGGGCGGGTCGGTGTCTCTATCGCCGGGGATCTTGCTTGCTGGATGGCATGGAGCGTCTGGGTGACCTCCATTCGAGGTGGTGGTTGGGGTCTCCGGACGAAAGTCTAGCCCGAGTTGGTAGGTGCCGATAGCGGTGGCGCTTCAAGGGGCGTTTTCCCTCTCGAGGGCGTTGTCGTGGAGCCTCGCCACCCCTCTGTCCATCACTCCGGGGTGAAAGCCCAAATCTGGCTTGCCGGACTGGATGCCACAACGTCTTCCGGATGTCGTTACCTTCTTGGAGGCGTCATTTTTTGGAGTGTGTGGAGCCATTCTTGGGTTGCTAGTGATGCCAGCTGAGTCATTGTCTTCGGCCTCTATCGGCGTGCGAGTACCGCTAGCGAGTTTCCTGCGGCCTGCCTCTCGCCATGAAGCCTGAGAGGCCTATCCGTCTCCTTCGGCTCTGCCTTCCTCTCCGGGGACGTGGACTAGGCTTTTCGTAGAGCCTGTTGTTGTCGTTTTGACGGTGCTCCAGACCTAGTCGAGCTAGGTAGTGTGGCCTCGTGGGGTTTTGCCGATTTTTCCTAAAAACTGTGCCGTTTGGGGTCTTTTTTTGGTCTGGTTCCCCTTTTAACTGGACCCGTGTGTATACGTCTGTTTTGGGTTTTGACCGGTTTCCCTTCCAAACTGGTCAATTCTCTTTTTCTAATAGAAAAGGCAGTGCTCTGGTTGCTTCAAAAAAAATACTGAATGAAGAAGAATAAAAGAATATCAAAATAAAATCTGAGGATCAAGAAAATAAAGGTCTGGAACTAAGAAACGAAAAATATAGTATTATGGAAGATTGAGAGACTGAAGCATCAAATACATATACCCAAAAATATAATAATATTTCACTATTATTGGATCCTCCTGGTAGATTGTTTCACTCTTAGCCACATAAGAGCTGCATAGTTTGTCCAGAGAAAAGAAGCACACCACTAAAAAAACCTACCTTTGGAGTTTCCTGTGAGGACTAGTCATAGTTCAGATAACTTCCTTTTTTAAAGGAGCATATATTAATATCGCATATATTAATTATGTATAGCCTCTGCAACAACGCATTACCCTATTGGTATTACGAATGCATACAAAAAAAAGAAATACAAAAAAAAAAGTTCCGCTAAAGCGATCAGATTCTTTGCAGCAGCGACACTAACATCACCAAAACAACACTAGAATCCAACCCCTCCAAAAACGACGTCTCCAAGAAGAAAACAGTGCTCAAGCGCTGTCGTCACCTGATCAAAGGTCCTAGGTTTTCACCCTGGAGGAAGTATTCGCTCGCAAAACAATACCTTCTGCAAGGGCATTGCTAGACACAACCAATCAAGGCCAGACCTTAGATTTTCACTCTGCAAGGAAAGACTGTGAACATCTTATGTGTTGTCACCCCCTCTAACAGACGCTGCTACGAGTCACAGATCACCAAGCCAGATCCTCAACACCCCAAAGACTCAATCCACCATACCTAGCCCTTATGTTCATGTCCTCATGAAATTCTCCACATCTGACTTCATCATGGATCGTCAAAGACATGACACATGATGGTAACAGGTAGCAGAGCTTCGCCACGCTCTATCTGAAACCAAACGGCCAGCAAAAAAACACAAGTGCGCACGACCGAATTCCTTCTGATCCAGCAATCTCCAGGCATGATGCGCCAATGGGAGTTCGCCGACAGAGCCTTCCGGAACAAGACACTTCAGACATATCCATTAGGCACGCATCAAGTATATCTTCGTCTTGATGTGCGAGAGATCCGAGGATCATCACCATTATTCATGCCTAGCCGGCAGCCCCCACGCCACCACTCGGCAACCTACAAGATCCGTCGCTCCGACCCCTAGCAGCAGCCCTTAGGCTAGGCAAGCATCAAGAAAGGCAGCGGCGGATGATACGTCCAAAACGTATCTACTTTTCCAAACACTTTTACTATTGTTTCTTCTCCAAACTTGTGTGATTTGGATACAACTAACACAGACTGACGTTGTTTTCAGCAGAATTACCTTGGTGTCTAGTTTTTGTGCAGAAAATCAACTATAAGGAAAATTCCGGAAAAATATGCCAAAAATCCTATTTCACCAAAAGAAACACGGAGCCGAAGTACGAGACGGAGTGGATGCCTGGGGGGGCCCACACCCCTGCCAGGCGCGGTAGGCCCAACCCGCGCCTAGGAAGGTGCGGCCACCCTAGTCACCCCCTCGGTTCCCTCTGCGCCTATAAGTTACCCCTTAACCTAAAAACCGAGGGGGGTTCGACGTTTTCCAGAAAAGATTTCCACTGCGCCGCCACCACCAGAGAGAAGATTCGAAACCAGAAACTCCATTCTGGCACCCTGCCGGGACGGGGAATTTGGGGAGGATCATCGCCATCGTCATCACCAACGCCTCTCCATCAACCATCAATGTTCCCCTCATCCATGAGTGAGTAATCCCCAGTAGTAGGCTATGGGATGGTAGGGATTGGATGAGTTCTATCATGTAGTCGAATAAGATTGTTAGGACATAGTGCATAGTATCTCTATTAGTGCTATTTAACTTTGTTGCAACTTGTTGTGCTTAATTCTTGTCACTAGGGCCCGAGGGCCATGATCTTAGATCTGAACTTATTATTAAATCATTATGATAGTATTGTTTGTGATGTTATCTGCAAGTTGTGTATACATATCATTGTCCGGATCCAAAGGCCTCGAAGTGACAGAAATTGGGACAACCGGAGGGGATGGCTGTGATGTGAGGATCACATGTGTTTACGGAGTGTTAATGCTTTGCTCCGGTGCTCTATTAAAAGGAGTACCTTAATTGCCAGAAGTTCCCTAGAGGCCCCACTGCCACGGGCTGGTTGGACAGAATATGTTGTGCAAGTTCTCATTGCGAGCACGTATGACTATATATGGAGCACATGCCTAGGATTGTTTAGTACTTGGATGCTTTTTATTATTTATCGGCAATGCCCTAGTGTTGGAATTATGCCCTAGAGGCAATAATAAAGTTGTTATTATTATAATTCTTGTTCATGATAATATTTATATTCCATGCTATAATTGTATTAAGCGGAAACTTTAATACTTGTGTGGTTTATGAACAACACCGTGTCCCTAGTACGCCTCTATGGACTAGCTCATTGATTAATGATGGTTAAGGTTTCCTAACCATGGACATGAGTTGTCGATTAATAATGAGATCATATCATTGGGAGAATGATATGGTGGACAGACCCAAACTAAGCGAAGCAATTAGATCGTGTCATCGTGTTCGTCTTTGCGAAGCTTTTTCTTATGTCAAATATTGTATTCCTTAGACCATGAGATAATACAACTCCCTGGTATCGGAAGAAATCTTTGAGGTCATCAAACGTCATCCTATGAGAGGGTGATCATAAAGGTGTCTCTCAGGTGATCGGAAAGTATCTGTTGGGTTGTATGTATCGAGATGGGATTTGTCCCTCCCAAGTCAGAGAGATATACTTCGGGCCCACTCGGTAATCGATATCAACACCGCTTGCAAGCATGTGGTTAAGGAGTTAATCACAAAGTGATATCGGATTACGGAACGAGTAAAGTACTTGCTGTGAACGAGATTGAACTAGGTATGCCGGTACCGACGATCGAATCTCGAGCAAGTAAAATATCGCGAGACGAAGGGAATATATATATGGGATTGATTGAATCCTGGCATCGTGGTTCATCCGATATGATCATCGATTAATGTGTGGGAGTCAATATGGGTTACCAGACCCCGCTGTTGATTATTGATAGAAGATCATGTCTGCATATTCTCGAACCCGCAGGGTCACACACTTAACGTGTCTCGAAGCTAGGATAGATTGGATAATTGGTTTATGAGTTTTTGTTCGGAGTCTCGGATGGGATCCGGGACATCACGAGAGGTTCCGGATTGGTCCGGAGAATAAGATTCATATAAGGCAGTGCAGTTTTTGGAGCTCGGAATTGTTCTGGATTAATCGGTATTGTACCGGAAGCTTCTAGAACCTTCCAGAAGGGGACCAACGTGGCCCCACCTTCCGGGAGGGGGCATGGGCCTATGAGGGAGTGCCCTGGACACATTGGGCCAGGGGCACAAGGCCCCATAGGGCCCAGCCGGACAAGAGAGGTTTAAACTCGAGATAGACCTTCTAGAAGGGGGGTTTCCTTGCCCCCCACTCTTTATCCTTTGGGGCCGCCGGTTTGGGCTTGGGGGAGGGGCTAGGGCTACAACGCCCCCCCTCTATATAAATAGGGGTGGGGGCGCACCAACCCCTTACACCTTCCCCTCCAACCCTAGCCGCCCTGCTGCCCTTCCTCTCTCCCTCCCGACTGCTTGTAGGCCAAGCCCTGCTGCAGAAATTCTCCACCATATACACCACGCTGTCGTGTTGTAGATCCAATCCGTCTCTCCACCATACTTGTTGGTCCGAGGAAGGAGGAGACGTCGAGGTGTTGCACGTGTGCATCTCACAGAGGCACCGCCACTTGTGGTGCTAGATCGGATCAAATCGCGAGGAGGAGAAGCGAGCAATTACTACATCACGCCCGACGAACGTTCACAGGCGAATCTTCAAGGGTATGAAGATCTAATCCAATCTCTCGTTGTTTGCATCTCCTAGATTATATCTTGGCTTTCCTCTGTTCGCATCCGTAAAATTTTGATTTACTATGCCGAAACACATCGGGTATCGAGCTAGATCTATGTGTAGATGTGTTTCACGAGTAGAACGCAACATGGTTGTTGTGGGCGTTGATGTTTTCTGTTGCAAGCCTCTTGTTTGTGTTCTTCTTATGACGTGGGATAGTGAGATTGAAGTGGTCCAGGCCAACCTTACGCGACGTCGTCATGAGACCGGCTCGCACTTGACGCGGTGGCTTGTTCCACACATGCGGTGGTGGATGCCGTTCTCTCACTATAGTTGTCATGGGATTAACACCGGAGTTTGGCAACCATAATATCACCGTTGTGGCTTTCCGTAGGTAAGAATCGTTCTTAGCATCTACTCCCATAAGCCACATAAAACATGCAACAACAAAGTAGAGGCGTCTAACTTGTTTTTGCAGGGAGTGTTTTCTGTGATATGGTATGGCCCAAGATGTGATGTGTATAATGTATGCGATGATCATGTTTTGTAATGTTTCACGACTTGCATGTCGATGAGTACACAACCGGCAGGAGCCATATGGTTGTCTTTAATAATTGTGTATGACCTGTGTGTCAACTTCTTATGCGCCATGTAATAGTTTCACTTTATCGCTAAGTAGTTAGCAATAGTTGTAGTTGCTATTCGTGGTGGAGGCAATCATGGTGGAGTGATGGAGATCATGCCGGAGCGCACAAGATGGAGATCATTGCGCGAATATTGGCTATACCATGTCACATTAAAGTTATATGCATGTGATGTTTATCCTTTTATGTATCTTATCATGCTTAGATCGCGACGGTAGCATTATAAGATGATTCCTCAATTAAAGATCAAGATAAAAAAACTGTGTTCTCCCCAAGTATGCACCGTTGTGAAAGTTCGTCGTGTCCAAGCATCACGTGATGATCGGGTGCTATAGACTCTACGCTCACATACAACGGGTGCAAGCCAGTTTGCACTGCTGAAATACTTGGGTCTAACTTGACGAGCCTAGCATGTACAGACATGGCCTCGGAACACATGAACCGAAAGGTTAAGCATGAGTCATATGAATGATATGATCGACACTTCGTTGTCCACCATTGAAGCCATATCTCTTCTCGTGATGATCGGATTAGGTGTGATGAATTTGGATCGTGTTCACTAAACAACTTGAGGGATGTTGAATTTAGTGGGAGTTTATCTAGTAATTTGATTAAAAGTTGAACTAGTTATCATGAACATAGTCTAATTTGTACTTGCTAATACAGTAGATCACATGGCTAAGTCCAACTTCAACTTCAACGTTTTCGCTGAGAAGGAAAAGCTTAGAAACAATGGGTCTAACTTCACCAATTGGTTCCGCAATCTAAGAATCATTCTATATGGCGGTCAAAAGGACTATGTCCTTGCGAAAGCGTTAGGTGACCCCCCTGCTGCAACTGCGCCGGCTGATGAGAAAGCTGTCTATCAGTCGCGCAAAGATGATTATGGTGTGATTAAGAGCACCATGTTGTTTGCTATGGAACCGGAACTTCAAAATCGTTTTGAAGACTATCCCGGGCCCTTTGAGATTCTCGAAGAGCTGAAAACCATGTTTCAGACTCAGGCCCGTTCTGAGAGATATGAGATCTCTGAGAAGTTCTTTAACTGCAAGATGGAGGAAGGAGTTCCGTTAGTGAGCACGCCATTAAGATGACGGTCTACACTCAACGCCTTGAGAAACTGGAATGCACGATTCCAGAGGAGCTCAAGATTGACAGGGTTCTGCAATCACTCCCTCCTAGCTACAAAAGTTTTGTAGTGACTCATAATCAAAATTGTTCCACTGATACGATCACCGAGCTCTTCGCAAAGCTGAAGGCCGCGGAAGTGGACATCAAAAAGGATAATCATGTGTTGATGGTCAACAAGCCCACCTTTAAGAAAGGTAAGGGAGCAAAGAAGCCCTTCAAGAAGGGCGTGACATGCCTTGCCCTGAGAAGAAGCTCAAGTCTGGTCCTAAGCGGACACCGAGTGCTTCTATTGCAAGGACAAGGGTCCTTTGGGCGAATCGTCCAAGTACTTAGCGGACAAGAAGGTCGACACCATCAAAGGTATATTTGATATACATGTTATTGATGTTTTCCTTACTAGCCCTCGTTGTAGTGCACAGGTATTTGATACGGTTCGGTTGCTAATATTTGTAACTCTAAGCAGGAGCTACGGAATGACGCGGCTTGCGAGGATGAGGTGACGATGGCGTTGGCAACGGATCAAGGGTTGATGTGATGGCGTCGGCACGCTCTCCTTAGTTTTACCTTGGGGTTAGTTTTAAACCTTAATAAGTGTTATTATGTGCCTGCGTTGAGCATGAACATTATTTCGGATCTTGTTTATTGCAAGACGGTTATTCATTTAAATCGGAGAATAATGGTTGTTCTATTTATATGAGTAACATCTTTTATGGTCATGCACCTATTGTGAATGGTTTATTTCTCATAAATCTCGAAAGGATGAAACACACATCCATAACATTGAGGCTAAGAGATGCAAAGTAGATAGTGATAATACTACTTATTTGTGGCACTGTCGTCTAGGTCATATTGGTGTAAAGCGCATGAAGAAACTCCATTCTGATGGACTTTTGGAGTCTCTTGATTTTGAATCATTTGACACATGCGAACCATGCCTCATGGGCAAGATGATCAAAACACCGTTCTCCGGTATGATGGAGCGAGCAACGAACTTGTTGGAAATCATACATACCGATGTATGCGGACCGATGAGTGTTTCGACGCGCGGTGGATATCGCTATTTTCTCACTTTTACCGATGACTTAAGTAGATATGGGTATATCTATTTAATGAAACATAAATCTGAAACATTTGAAAAGTTCAAAGAATTTCAGAATGAAGTGGAGAACCATCATAACAGAAAGATTAAGTTTCTACGATCCGATCGTAGAGGTGAATATTTGAGTTATGATTTTCTCACGCATCTTAAAGCAAGTGGAATCGTTTCACAACTCACGCCACCCGGAACACCACATCGCAATTGTGTGTCTGAACGCCGGAACCTAACCCTATTAGATATGGTCCGATCGATGATGTCTCTTACTGATTTTCCGTTATCATTTTGGGGTTATGCATTAGAAACCGCTGCATTCACTTTAAATAGGGCTCCATCTAAATCCGTTGAGACGACACCGTATGAACTGTGGTTTGGTGCTAAACCTAAGTTGTCGTTTCTTAAAGTTTGGGGATGCGAAGCTTACGTCAAGAAGTTGATGCCGGACAAGCTCGAACCCAAAGCGGAGAAATGCGTCTTCATAGGATACCCTAAGAAAACTATTGGGTATACCTTCTATCACAGAACCGAAGGCAAAGTGTGAAAGGATACAGATGTCGCCTAGAGGGGGGGGGTGAATAGGCGATTAAAACTTTTCCTAGAGTGGCTCAACAAAGGCGGAATTAAACTAGTGTTTACTTTGTAAAGCACAACCTAGAAACAACTAAGGTTTACCTATGTGCACCAACAACTTATGCTAAGCAATACAAACAACAAAGTGATAGCAAGATATATATTACTTCAAGCACGAAGGCTATCACAATGTAAAGTGCACAAGTATAGAGCTCGGGTATAGAGATAACCGAGGCACGCGGGGACACCGATATTTTACCGAGTTCCTCCCAACATGGAGTACGTCTCGTTTGGAGAGGGGGTGGTATCAAACCACCAACGCCACAAAAGGCCTCCCTTATTCTCCGGTGAATTTCACCCCAACGGGATCGATCCACGCTTCCACTATCGGTGCACTTGTCGGTGGCAACCGGAACCTCTCACAAGGTTGGGGCACAACTCCACAACTTAATTGGAGGCTCCCAACAAATGCCACCAAGGCCACAATGCCACCAAGGCCACAAACCGTCTAGGGTTCCAAGAACCCAAGAGGGACAAGCTCCAATGAGTAACTCAAATCAAATCCTCCAAAGAGAACTCAAACCGATGCACCAAATGCAAATGGCAAGAACACCACAAAGGTGCTCAAATCCCTCTCTCCCAAATTCCACCAAAGCTACAAAAGCTTATGGGGGAATAAGAGAGGAAGAACAATGGAGGAAATCCACAAAAGACTCCAAGATCTAGATCCCAAAATGTTCCCCTCACTTAGAGGAGAGATTGATTGGTGGGATTGTAGATCTAGATCTCCTCTATCAAATCCCTCAAGAATATGCAAGAAGCATTGGAGGGATTGAGAGAAAGCAAGCTCAAGAAGGTCAACAATGGAGGGGAAAAACTTGCAAGAATGGTTAGGGAACCATTGGGGAAGAAGGCCCCTTAAATAGGTTCCCCGAAAATCCAACCGTTGAAGCCAAAAAAGCGCGAATCCCGGTACTACCGGACATTCCCGGTACTACGGACAATCCCGGTACTACCGGACAATCCCTGGGGATCCCAGGTCGCCAACGCACCTTTTCAGTGCAGTACCGGTACTCTGACAGTACTACCGGACCTCGGTCTGGGACCACAGTCATCCCGATCATCCTGAGCAACGGCCATAACTTTTGCATCCGGACTCGATTTTGATGATCTTGGGCTCGTTTCGAAGAGGACAACAAGCTCTAAAAGATAATGCAAAGAAACATTATAGTCCAGCAAGGGAGGATAGATCCAAATGACGAAAGGTTTAACCTCTATCAAAAAGATGAACCGATAAAACCTTCAACATCAAAAACGTAATAGAAAATGCATATGAAATCCGTTTTCGATGAATGAGAGCTTGTCATGGAGATTAACACAAGCTCTAAATCCTCACATGAGTAAGAACCAAATAATGGAAGGTTTTACCTATCTCTAAAATACAAACCGGTAAAACCTCCAAGATCAAAACGCAATAAGATATAAAAGGGAAATCCGTTTTTGATGGACTAGAGCTTGTTATGGAGATTACCACAAGCTCTATATCCTCACATGGATAAGACCAAATAACAACCAAATATGATGATGCAAGTATGCAAAGGTTTGATCTCTCTCCGAACGATGTGACCGAGTTACTCATTCGAGAGCCCTTCTTGATAGTACGGTTATCTATCCTAAACCCGGTCTCCCAACAAACATGAGACCGACAAAAGGGAAAACCTATCAATATTATACCTTTTCCTTGAGCAATCCACTTGAGATCGATGTAGATGATCTTGTCCTTCTCAAGATGGACACCTTTCTTGATTCCTCATCATCGATCCATGATCACCGAGGATGGCAAGCATCAAACATGAGATCTTCTATAGATGGCGCATTTTGAGCTTGCACAACACATCTTCTTCTCATTTCATCTATCTTGAAGTCAACACATGCTCCAAGCAATGCCAATGGACAATTCCTACAAGTACAACTTAATACACACATTAGTCCATAAAGATTGTCATTAATTACCAAAACCACACATGGGGGCTCAACATGTTCTTTCAATCTCCCCCATTTTGGTAATTGATGACAATCCCCTTAAGAGGGTTTATATAAGGAATTTTAATGAATAAAATGGTAATACCAATATCAAATACTACAAAAGTATGTGATATTGGTACCACCATCATATATAGAGCAAACTCCCCCACAATCTATGCATGTGTGATGAACTTGAATTTCATTGCATATATTGCCAATCATTATCATTGGAGGAGTTTCCTCTATATATACCACATGCTAAGCAACAACAAAGATGCAAGAGCATGAGAAGCAAATGCACAAGAACAAACTCAATGCATAAACCAACTTCCCTTAAACCCTCTAAAACTTCTCCCCCATTGGCATCGATTGCCGAAATGGGTGACAAGTTCTAGAAGGCAAATATAGTAATAATTCCTCCAAAGGTGTGCCTTCGCACATATCCAATGATGAATACTTGGGAGGGAGTAGAACTATATCGAGGACCCTAAGATTGCAAAAAAAGTCAAATAATGCAAGCAACTACAAGGTCCGACAAACCAATTTGAAAACAACAAATGAGTCCAAATGGAAACAACAAGATATTATGATATGAGCAAAAGAGTGTTTTAAATAACAACTAGAGAAGCTCCCCAAGATTTGTGCACAATTCAAAATAAATGTATTGGAATACATAATGCACAAATATGGAATCCTTGCTCCCCCATAAGCATTTAAAACACAACAAATGTGAAAGAATGCAAATGAGTATTATTAAATGAATTAGATGAGCTCCCCAAAGAGCATGCACCAATTATGATAATTGCATTTGGGAACAAAGTGCATAGTCATGGAATCCTCACTCATCCAAATTCATTTAACAATACACGACATGAGAGAAATAATATGAGTGTACGAAGATGTAGACAAGAGGAATAATCACTCATAGGCAAATAAATTTGGAAGCCACCAAAGAATAAAAAGAAATAAAAGGTGGCATCCAAGGATTAAAAATCAATTAAAATTATCTTCTCATATGTGTATATGTCTATAAGTGGAAAACATCATAGATACATATGCCAACAAATAAATATGCACACATAAAGAAGATATACAAGAAGGCATATGAAAAGCAAAAATGAAGTCATAATATATACCAATAAGATTTTTGCTTCAAAGCATGGCCCAAGGCTCACATATATCTTATTGTACATTAATGAGCTTTAAATACCAACACACTACATATATTACAACTATCACCAAGGAAAAGGAGAAAGTTGGAATATATGGAGAAAAACAACAAGTATCATAAGAGAAAATGGACTAGCAAAATCTCACTATTGCACATGAGAGAAGTTGAGGAAATGATAGACAACAAAATTGCTAGATTGACATATTTGGGATTGGAGGATCATATGCATGATTTTGTATAGTCCCAATTGTATGCACTCATCTCAACTTATACACATATACAATAGAGAGTCCTCTTAAAAGCATGGCTAGAGATGCAACAATAAATACACAATCAAAGAAACCATGCCAAGATGCAACCTACAAAAGGTTGGAAGCAATATAAATATGCATGATCAAGAGATACTTGTTACCGAGATATAATTGGTAGGATGTAGATGATATGAATTCATTGATCATCCTATAGCTTGACTCAACTTTTCATGTATGCACCACTTCTTCAAAATCGAAGGACAAGCATCCAATATATCTCCAATGTACCTAAAACACAATTAAGTACAACATGGTCCCCAAACTCATTGGGTCCAAAGTAGTTAGAGAAACTACAATACATAGGAGAGACTCCACATAATTATGTGCACATTGATATGAAATTAAATTTCATGCACAACTTATCCGATGGGAATTGGTGGAGTTTCCCATATATATCGGATCAAATAAAGCAAGCATGCCATAATATAATCATATAGTAAATATGCATGCATGAAGCTTTCAAGAACCAAAAAGGAGATACAATTTGAACAAAACACCAAGTAAACCGAGATGGCACACACAAGAGTGTGACAAGAAAAGCGGTGTCCAAATTGTATCAAAGAACCAATTCAACACATGAAAGATCACAAGTTCAACAAATGAACTAGGCATAATCCAAGGAGCAAAAGATAGATAGAAATAAAAATGCTCAAGGATTTATCTCATTCTAAAATGGTCAAATCAAGAAACAAGGAATGAGACAAAACCAACTCCCAAAAAGAGCAAGGTTCCAACAAGAAACCAAACTCCCCAAACTTCACATGATGGCACAAGTACCAAAATGAAAAGATTGAGGTTCCAAGCACATAAAACACGATATGTATCAAACAATGAAGCATAAATATGAGTGTTCTAAATAATATAGGAGAGCTCCCCCATAGATAGTGCATTATGTAGGATTTTCCTTTTAAATTCAAAATGCACACAAATGGGATCATCACTTGCACCTACAATAAGTAAAACACAAGAGGATATCAATAAAATAAGAAGATCCACAAGAAGCAAGGAAGGCTTGGGAGACAACACAAAACATTTTCTTGGCCAAAGATAGAATAAAAATTAAGCAAGGGACAAAGTGAATATGATCAATAAATTCTACCATAAGTTGGGTACTCATTGTCCAAGGACAAGAAATAGAATAATTTTCCCAAGGTAGCTTGCATGGATATCCATGATCATAGTCACAACAAGAAGCATATAACTAAATATAAGAAATTGAGCATGATACTTCGAACAAGATTCTTGGTAGCTTCCCCAAGTCACACAATCACTAGTGAATAGAGCAACTTGAAGCAAATGGTTTCCATGAGGATATATATATCTAAATATGAGGAAACGCATACCAAGAAACACTCTCATATACAAGATCCAAAATAAGATCAATAAAGCCATTCATGCAAATAGGAACTTGTATGAGCCAATGTGTCACATAGGCGCTAGATAATTATCAATATCAATTCTAAGTGACATAACCTCGAATATTCACATTTTCTAGGATTGTAATATGCACTAAGCATAAGACTCCCCCATAATGTGAT
The DNA here is from genome assembly GCA_030063025.1 of Avena longiglumis. Taxonomy (NCBI): domain Eukaryota; kingdom Viridiplantae; phylum Streptophyta; class Magnoliopsida; order Poales; family Poaceae; genus Avena; species Avena longiglumis. Next base: position 569,477,118 of record CP125974.1, read on the forward strand.
ACTACCATAAAAAAACACGAGGCAAAACGATACAAATAGAGATAATTAATGGACATTATAAAACTTAAATTTCTCATGAGAATTATACCACATAGAGACTAGACAAGAATCCAATATTAATACTAGGTGGTAATCCTCATGTACACACATTTTTAGGATTGTGGAATGCCTAAGCATAACACTCCCCCAAAATATGATAATCCATTAATTTTTCACAAGAGCCAAATAGGATACCAAATATAACCAAGCAAGGCTCAAACACAAGAAACACACATACATGGTGTGCCACCTAATCATACACAAATAATCTTGATTTCAAGATAATTAAGTGGATAGCACAACATGTACAAAAACATGGAAGATACAAAACCAACACATGCACAAAGGGGCGAGTAACTTTCAATGTAAAGAGTTTAGCATATGTTACCGCAAGGAGGAACATTGTAAATATAATATAATCAAGATAATCAAAATGACTTGGCTTGACAATAATAATTGATGAAGATCCCTCAATTCTTCATAATGTAGCCAAGACTCCAATGCCCTCCAAAACACACCTATTGATCAAGTTTTGGTTTGTTGGTCCCCAACCAAGTTGGGTCCTAAGAGGTTAGTCACAATAGGTTTGGCAACCCAAATGGTTCTTTTCTTGACACCACATTGAGCACCAACAAATTTGGCAAACACATTGCCAACCTCATCCTTCCAAAGAGAATAAGCATCATCAATAATGATAGGGTTGGATGAGGAGATACCGAGAGTGCATGAGGAAGAAATATGCCCCTTTTCACGGCATATGTAGCAAGTTCTACTCTTGCCATATTTCTTCTTAGGAGAAGCCACAACTCGAGGAAGAGCTTGAGTAGTCCTCTTAGGAAGAGGCCCATTAATGACTTGAGGTGGAGCTTGAGGCCGCTTCCCTTGTTGCTTCACACTAAGAGGCTTTTTCTTCAATGGGCAAGATCTAACATGGTGCCCTTCTTCCTTGCACTTGAAGCAAACAATGTTGGCCGGATTCTTGACTTGATCTTGGCCATTCTTCTTGTTGTCCTTGTGCTTCAACTTGATAGTGGACTTGTTCTTGACATTAGATTTGAATCCAAGCCCACTCTTGTCATTGGGGGATTTTTGCATACTCAAGATTTTGTTGAGTGTGACCTTCCTTGTTGACCCTTTTTCAAGTCATTCTTCAAAGAAGTGACTTGAGCCTTGAGCTCTTTGATTTCCTCTACATGGTTAGTTTCAATACAAGTACTAGAGGAAGTAGATGCTACATTGTTAGAGCAACAAGGCATGGAATGTAATTCATCACGAGATATAGCATGGTTGTGAGAGGATGAATTACAAGGACTAGCACATGGCAATATAACATTTGGAGTAGATATAGTGCTAATGTCCACATGAGGCCCACTAGATGTTACCTTTGACATGATGTCCTCATGAGCCAACTTTAGCCTACCATGGGAGACTAGGAGATCCTCATGCGAGCTTGAGAGCTTATCATGGCTTTTTTCTAATTTCCCATAGTTGCTAGTTAGCAAAGCAAGTTGAGCCTTTAGCTCAACATTCTCCTTCAAAATAGATGCTTCACAAGAAATAGAGTTAGTAGCACAAGCATCATTACTATTAACAAGAGGTGAGGGCAACTTGTCAAGCTCTTTTGAACATGAGGCTTTAAGTTGCTCATGTGACTCGGTGAGTTTGATGAGCTCACCCTTTATGACCCTAGAGCCATTTTTGAGGTGCTCAAAATCCTCAACAAGTTTAGCATAAGCAACTTCAAGTTCATCATTTTTAATCTTGAAGGAGTTAGCCACCGCAAGTTCTCTATCATGGTATTCCTTTACTCTAGATAATTCTAGAGTAAAAGTCTCCTCAAGAGATTCTTTGGTGGTTTGTTCTTCTTCAAGGGAGTCCTTTACTTGAGCAAGTTCATTAGCATATTCACGCTCAAGTGCAAACTTTTCATCAATTATGTTTTCTTGCTCCTCAATAAGATCATTGCCTTCTATAGCATAATTCAAGATTTCAAGAAGGTTGGAGGAAGCAAGTTTATTTTTGTAGAGAGCACTATAGACAACCTCTCCCATTTTCTTAATAGAGGTAATATCATACTTACCTCTATAATCATCATTATCATTCTCAACCTCATCATCATCATCATCATGAGATACAATGGGATCCAAAGAGGTTACCTTTGTTCCCTTAGCCATAAGGCACATGTGAGAACCGGAAGAAGCTGATGATGAGATTGCACCTGTAGCTCTCTTCAAGACCTTGTCTTGGCCCATAGAATCTTCATTTTCCTCTACATGGTTAGCAACACAAGCACTAGAGGAAATAGAAGCATTTTTATCATGGCAACAAGACAACATGAGCATATCATCATGAGATTTATTTAAGTAATTTCTACATGATATGCAAGGACTATTAACACAAGCATGTGAGGAATTTTGAGTGCTAGAAGTGTTAAGGTCCAAAGATAGATCATTGCAACTAGATAGATATGAGGGATTGCAAATAGTGAACACACTATCCATATTGCAATTTCTATCACCACTCACCATATCATTACCTTGTGAAAAGTCACATGTTGGTGAAGTGGTAGAGGATGAGAACTCATCTCGATCGGAAGTGGAAGCAACACAATCATCTCGACCGGAAGTGGAAGCAACACAATCATCCTCAATAATGTTGGACTTGCTATATTTATCTTGAAGCTTTGTCCATATCTCACGAGCGCTTGAATAAGGCATGATAGACGAAAGAACTATATTGCTCACAACATGCAAAAGAATTTTAGTAGCTAGAGCATCTATATGAGAGTTCAACTTCTCCTCTAAAGATTCGTTTTGGGTATCCATAGGAGAAGAGAAACCCGTATATAGATATCCCTCGATAATTGGGTGAATTTCCCGAAATAAATTAAGCATGCGAATTTTCCAAACATCATAATTTGTGCCATCGAATGTGAGCGTGTCCTTGTGCACTAATCCCCTAGCCGACATCTTTACTCTCAAGGCGGTGAAGCCTAAAATGAGAGACCGGGCTCTGATACCAATTGAAAGGATACAGATGTCGCCTAGAGGGGGGGGTGAATAGGCGATTAAAACTTTTCCTAGAGTGGCTCAACAAAGGCGGAATTAAACTAGTGTTTACTTTGTAAAGCACAACCTAGAAACAACTAAGGTTTACCTATGTGCACCAACAACTTATGCTAAGCAATACAAACAACAAAGTGATAGCAAGATATATATTACTTCAAGCACGAAGGCTATCACAATGTAAAGTGCACAAGTATAGAGCTCGGGTATAGAGATAACCGAGGCACGCGGGGACACCGATATTTTACCGAGTTCCTCCCAACATGGAGTACGTCTCGTTTGGAGAGGGGGTGGTATCAAACCACCAACGCCACAAAAGGCCTCCCTTATTCTCCGGTGAATTTCACCCCAACGGGATCGATCCACGCTTCCACTATCGGTGCACTTGTCGGTGGCAACCGGAACCTCTCACAAGGTTGGGGCACAACTCCACAACTTAATTGGAGGCTCCCAACAAATGCCACCAAGGCCACAATGCCACCAAGGCCACAAACCGTCTAGGGTTCCAAGAACCCAAGAGGGACAAGCTCCAATGAGTAACTCAAATCAAATCCTCCAAAGAGAACTCAAACCGATGCACCAAATGCAAATGGCAAGAACACCACAAAGGTGCTCAAATCCCTCTCTCCCAAATTCCACCAAAGCTACAAAAGCTTATGGGGGAATAAGAGAGGAAGAACAATGGAGGAAATCCACAAAAGACTCCAAGATCTAGATCCCAAAATGTTCCCCTCACTTAGAGGAGAGATTGATTGGTGGGATTGTAGATCTAGATCTCCTCTATCAAATCCCTCAAGAATATGCAAGAAGCATTGGAGGGATTGAGAGAAAGCAAGCTCAAGAAGGTCAACAATGGAGGGGAAAAACTTGCAAGAATGGTTAGGGAACCATTGGGGAAGAAGGCCCCTTAAATAGGTTCCCCGAAAATCCAACCGTTGAAGCCAAAAAAGCGCGAATCCCGGTACTACCGGACATTCCCGGTACTACCGGACAATCCCGGTACTACCGGACAATCCCTGGGGATCCCAGGTCGCCAAACGCACCTTTTTCAGTACCGACCGGTACTACGAAGCGGTACTACCGGACCTCCGGTACTACCGGACCCTGGTCCGGTACTACCGGTCATCCACGAATAAAACGGCCATAACTTTTGCATCCGGACTCGATTTTGATGATCTTGGGCTCGTTTGAAGAGGACAACAAGCTCTAAAAGATAATGCAAAGAAACATTATAGTCCAACAAGGGAGGATAGATCCAAATGACGAAAGGTTTAACCTCTATCAAAAGATGAACCGATAAAACCTTCAACATCAAAAAGCGTAATAGAAAATGCATATGAAATCCGTTTTGATGAACGAGAGCTTGTCATGGAGATTAACACAAGCTCTAAATCCTCACATGAGTAAGAACCAAATAATGGAAGGTTTTACCTATCTCTAAAATACAAACCGGTAAAACCTCCAAGATCAAAACGCAATAAGATATAAAAGGGAAATCCGTTTTTGATGGACTAGAGCTTGTTATGGAGATTACCACAAGCTCTATATCCTCACATGGATAAGACCAAATAACAACAAAATATGATGATGCAAGTATGCAAAGGTTTGATCTCTCTCCGAACGATGTGACCGAGTTACTCATTCGAGAGCCCTTCTTGATAGTACGGTTATCTATCCTAAACCCGGTCTCCCAACAAACATGAGACCGACAAAAGGGAAAACCTATCAATATTATACCTTTGCCTTGAGCAATCCACTTGAGATCGATGTAGATGATCTTGTCCTTCTCAAGATGGACACCTTTCTTGATTCCTCATCATCGATCCATGATCACCGAGGATGGCAAGCATCAAACATGAGATCTTCTATAGATGGCGCATTTTGAGCTTGCACAACACATCTTCTTCTCATTTCATCTATCTTGAAGTCAACACATGCTCCAAGCAATGCCAATGGACAATTCCTACAAGTACAACTTAATACACACATTAGTCCATAAAGATTGTCATTAATTACCAAAACCACACATGGGGGCTCAACATGTTCTTTCAAAGTGTTTGTCGCAAAGAACGGTTCCTTTCTTGAGAAGGAGTTTCTCTCGAAAGAAGTGAGTGGGAGGAAAGTAGAGCTAGACGAGGTTATTGAACCTTCTCTTGAATTGGAGAGTAGCGCAGCACCTGAAATTGTTCCAAAGGTTGCACCAACAATAGAGGAAGCTAATGACAAGGATCATGAAGCTTCGGACGATGCTGCTACTGAAAGTCGCAGGTCGACAAGGTCGCGTGCCCCTCCTGAGTGGTACGGCAACCCTGTCTTGACTGTCTTGTTAGTAGAATACAGTGAACCTACGAACTATGAGGAAGCGATGATGAGCCCAGACTCTGAGAAATGGCTAGAAGCCATGAAATCCGAATTGGGATCCATGAGCGAAAACCAAGTATGGACTTTGGTGGACCCTCCTAGCGACCGAAAGGCCGTTGAGTGCAAATGGATCTTCAAGAAGAAAACGGACGCGGATGGTAATGTTACCGTCTATAAAGCACAGCTTGTCGCGAAAGGTTTTCGACAAGTTCAAGGTGTTGACTACGATGAGACTTTCTCTCCCGTAGCGATGTTTAAGTCCATTCGGATTTTATTAGCAATTGTTGCGTTTCATGATTATGAAATATGGCAGATGGATGTCAAGACTGCGTTCCTCAATGGCAACATTGATGAAGAGTTGTATATGATGCAACCGAAGGTTTTTGATCCTAAGGATGCTAGTAAAGTATGCAAACTTCAGCGTTCCATTTATGGACTGAAGCAAGCATCTCGGAGTTGGAACCTTCGTTTTGATCAAGTGATCAAGAGCTTTGGATTTGTTCCAAATTGCTACGAAGCTTGCATCTACAAGAAAGTGAGTGGGAGCTCGGTGACATTTCTGGTACTATATGTGGATGACATATTGATTATTGGAAATGACATCAACATGCTTAATGATGTGAAGAGTTATTTGAACAAGTGTTTTTCAATGAAAGACCTAGAAGAAGCTGCTTATATATTGGGCATCAAAATCTATAGAGATAGACAAAAGGCGCTGATAGCTTTAAGCGAGTACATACCTAGACAAAGTTCGAAAAGGTTCGTAATGGATAAGGCAAAGAAAGGTTCAATTGCCTATGTTGTCGTAAGATATTGAGCAAGGCTCAGTGTCCAGCTACGGTAAATGATAGGGAAGCTATGAGCAAAGTGCCTTATGCCTCGGCCATAGGTTCTATCATGTATGCCATGCTATGTACTAGACCGGATGTGTCCAATGCTCTTAGTTTGACGAGCAGATATCAAAGTGATCCAGGAGTGGAACATTGGACAGCCGTAAAGAACATCCTAAAGTACCTAAATAGGACTAAAGAAATGTTCTTAGTCTATGGGGGTGATGAACAGCTCGTCGTAAAAGGTTACGTCGACGCTAGTTTCGACACCGACAAGGATGATTCTAAATCTCAGATAGGATATGTGAATATTTTGAATGGAGGAGCTGTGAGCTGGAGAAGCTGCAAGCAAAGCGTGATCGCGAGATCTATAGTAGAAGCGGAATACATGGCTGCTGCAGAAGCGTCAAGTGAAGGAGTTTGGATCAGAAACTTCATCACTGAGCTTGGGGTGGTTCCAAGTGCATTGGACCCACTGGAGATATTGTGTGACAACACTGGCGCCATAGCACTCGCTAAGGAACCAAGATATCATCCAAAGACCAAGCATATCAACATAAGTTTCATATAATCCGAGATTATATATCGGATGGAGATTTGAAGATCGACAAAGTACATACAGATCTGAATGTCGCAGATCCATTGACTAAACCTCTTCCACGTGTAAAACATGATCAACACCTCGATTGCCATGGGTGTGAGATTGTTGCCAAATGTAAACTAGATTATTGACTCTAGTGCAAGTGGGAGATTGGAGTTATGCCCTAGAGGCAATAATAAAAGTTATTATTATAATTCTTGTTCATTATAATGTTTATATTCCATGCTAGAATTGTATTAAGCGGAAACTTTAATACTTGTGTGGTTTATGAACAACACCGTGTCCCTAATGCGCCTCTATGGACTAGCTCATTGATTAATGATGGTTAAGGTTTCCTAACCATGGACATGAGTTGTCGATTAATAATGAGATCATATCATTGGGAGAATGATATGGTGGGATGAGACAAACTAAGCGAAGCAATTAGATCGTGTCATCGTGTTCGTCTTTGCGAAGCTTTTTCTTATGTCAAATATTGTATTCCTTAGACCATGAGATAATACAACTCCACGGTATCGGAAGAAAGCTTTGAGATCATCAAACGTCATCCTATGAGAGGGTGATCATAAAGGTGTCTCTCGGTGATCGGAAAGTATCATTGGATTGTATGTATCGAGATGGGATTTGTCCCTCCCAAGTCGGAGAGATATACTTGGGCCCACTCGTGTCGATATCAACACCGTTTGCAAGCATGTGGTTAAGGAGTTAATCACAAAGTGATATTGGATTACGGAACGAGTAAAGTACTTCCGTGAACGAGATTGAACTAGGTATGACGATGCAAGCGATCGAATCTCGGGCAAGTAAAATATCGCGAGACGAAGGGAATATATATATGGGATTGATTGAATCCTGGCATCGTGGTTCATCCGATATGATCATCGATGAATGTGTGGGAGTCAATATGGGTTACCAGACCCCGCTGTTGATTATTGATAGAAGATCATGTGCATTTCTCGAACCCGCGGTCACACACTTAACGTGTCTCGGCTAGGATAGATTGGATAATTGGTTTATGAGTTTTTGTTCGAGTCTCGGATGGGATCCGGGACATCACGAGAGGTTCAGTGGTCCGGAGAATAAGATTCATATAAGGCAGTTTTTGGAGCTCGGAATTGTTTGGATTAATCGGTATTGTAGGAAGATTCTAGAACCTTCCGGAAGGGACCAACGTGGCCCACCTTCCGGGAGGGGCATGGGCCTATGAGGAGTGCCCTGGCATTGGGGGCACAAGGCCCATAGGGCCCAGCCGCTAAGAGAGGTTTAAACTCGAGATAGACCTTCTAGAAGGGGGTTTTCTTGCCCCCCTCCTTATCCTTTGGGGGCCGGTTTGGGCTTGGGGAGGGCTGCGCCCCTCTATAAAGAGGTGGGGGCGCACCAACCCCTACACCTTCCCTCCAACCCTAGCCGCCTGCTTCCTTCCTCTCTCCTCCCGATCGCTTGTAGGCGAAGCCTGCTGCAAATTATCCACCATATACCACGTCGTGTTGTAGATCCAATCCGTCTATCCACCATACTTGCTAGTCGAGGAAGGAGGAGGCGAGGTGCTGCGTGTGCATATCACGAGCACCGCCACTTGTGGTGCTAGATCGGATCGGATCGCGAGGAGGAGAAGCGATGCGACTACATCACCCACGTTAACGAGCGTTCGGTCTTGAATCTTCAAGGGTATGAAGATCTAATCCAATATCTCTCGTTGTTTGCATCTGCTAGATTAGATCTTGGCTTTCCCTCTGTTCGCATCCGTAGAAAATTTTGATTTACTATGCCGCGAAACCCTTCACCTAGATCTTGAATTTACATGTTTAGACTCGTCCATGCAACACCCGTCCATCCATCCCTATGCCTACCGTACTCGAATCCTACTGTTTACAGTTCATGTTACTATTGCTCCTATTTCACTATTGTTGCTGCTTTGCTGTTGCTATTACAAATGGTTGCTACTGATAAACTTCTGTGAGCAAGAACTATTTCCAGGTGCAGCTGAATTGACAACTAAGTTGTTAAGGCTTGCAAGTATTCTTTGGCTCCCCTTGTGTCAAATCAATAAATTGGGTAATACTACCCGCGAAGACTGTTGCGATCTCCTATACTTGTGGGTCATCAGCTTAGCAGGATCGACCCTCCACCGGATCCGGCCCAACCATGCATCGAAGAGGAATTGGGAGACGGCACAGGAGACACCCAGACTTTAATCTAGGGTTTCTTCCATGGCCACCAGGTCCAACCCCAGCTCCGTTGTCGGCCATGGCGCCACCGGGAGAGGATCTCTGCCACCGTCCCGACCAGGGACGCCGCCCTAGCCGCTGCAGCAGTACGCCGATGATCCTTGCCCCAGCAGATCCAGCGGGAACCTCTGGCAACCACCACCCCAAACCTCCTTCGAAGGCTAGGGGCTTCCGCCACCGCGGTGAGGGCCGGCGGCAGCGTCGGCGAGATATCGTGTTTTCACAATGTGATGTACCATGAAATTCTCAATTAACGATGTAACATGTACATAGTGTCATGTATTCATGTTTTTCTGTGATCATCGTTAATTAGTGTTTGATTGAGAATGAAACGAATGTGCCCTTTTACCTAATTCGAGTGAAATGAAATTTATTATCTCCACATATTCTTGTTTATGCCAATACAAAGTGAGATTTACATGCATGTATACCAAAGAAGAATTAGAAGAAGAAAAAACAGGTCAGGCGAGATTCGGTTCTTTACTCGCAGTTCATTTTTGTGTGGTGCTATCTGGTTTAGGATTACCTCCTTATCATTCTGGTACTCGGAAGCAACTAGCCAAGTTTGGTTTCGATGTCGAATTCTTTGAAATTTATCTACCCTTGTTCACTTTCTGATCAGCTTTGCGTTTTTGTGTGTTTCCTCTATGTATGCATCTAAAGACATGTTTGTCTAATCTCACTCGATGGTCCATGTGATGCCTATTCAGCTGTGCAGCAAGTACCTATATATGTTTGTGGTTACCACGCTGGAGTGTTCCATGTTCTTTGCTGGGCATTCTGTAACATGGAGGCAGTGTGTCACTTTGTAGTTTGTGACTAAACTCTTATTTAAGTGTGTCCTACTCATTTTTTTTTCCTTATGCAGGAATTACCCATATGTACATAAACCCTTGTTACCTGTGTAGAATGAGTGGGATCATCCAGTGATCTACCTCTATTTTCACTCGTGTAGGATGATATGCAACTAATTAAATTCCTTACGAGAAACAAACTTGTTGGATGAATCTAGATTGATGTTCATAGATTGACGTGTTATAGGCAAAGACTGGCAACAAGATCAAAGTTGGTCCATCAAGCCGTGAAGCTTGAGCATAAGCAGCAGGCGTTTACACAGCCCAAGCAAACAGATCAAAGGAACATTGCTATAAACAAATATGCAGAGGAAGTCAAGAAATTATGGAGATGCCGGTACATATGTGTGTGGACATGATCATTGCGAGATAACAAGGAAATCAATTAATTATTGCATAAATCAATCAATTTAATTGTACTCTGATGTTCCCTTTTTTTGTGAGGCATTTGTTTTGATTTAACATGCACGTGGCAAATGTGGTCTCCAAGCCTCATCACTGAATTGTTTAGATTTAACAAGATTTTTAAGCAGGTTGATTTTGCATGAATGACCAATATTTTGAAGAGCATTGTACAGATTGGATCTAAATATTACTGTAAATCTTTTTCATAGCTTCTTTAGATTTAATAATCACGTGGAAAATGTGGTGAACTAACCTCAAAAGTGAATTATTTAGATGTCACAAGATTTTAAACAGATTTTATAAGATATCTTATTTATGTATTTATGTACCAAATTATTGTTGGCATCGCAATGCCAGGATTCTGTAAAATCTTATTTAATGTAAATAAAATTCATATGGCTCCATAGTTTGCTTATTAGGGATGTGAGTGGGCCGTCCGGAGACATAGAGAAACGTCCAGATAAAGGCGTGGGGAATGAGTTGATGTTTACGCTAGAAATATTTGCATAATTGGACACACATATAACATCAAAACGTGCATTTATTTGTAGATCATTTGTTAAGATTTTTACAATCACATGACAAATTTGATTAGCTAACCTCAAAAGCGAATTATCTAGATCTTATCCTGATTCTATATATAGGTATTTCTTTATCTATTTCGATCTCCCAAATTAATATTGGCATCATGATGATAGGATTGTGTAGTATCTTGTTAAATCAAAATAACGAAAGGCACTCCTTTTATAAGGAATGCATGTGGGTGGCCACAGACGCGGCGCAACCACTACTAGAGATTTGACAATCACTAGGACAACGTTCTTTCTCCACGAGCAGGTATGGTGCTCCTCATATACTCATAGACCTTAACAGACTATCAGGTTTACTTATTATATATTTGTATTATAATGAAGTCAAAACATTTTCATTTCATTTACTATTTTCTCCTCCTTAAAATTTCTAGTAGATTCGCCGTAGTGATGTCTTGCTGGCAATCTGCACCGGCTGATATCATTTGTGATATTGGAGATCGTCTCTTGGATACTAGTGACCTTGACAGCTACATCGCTATGAGAGGTGTTTGTTCTGTCTGGAGGCAATCCATTGCACCTCCGGTTGAGGGACGCGAGAAGGACAACATTGAGATCCTTCGTGTTCGACCGCACGGATGGTTTGTTCTTGAGGAGGATATCGACAAGGCTATGATTCAAGTCAATCACGAAAGTGTAGATCGGCTACTGGTCAATCTTTCTACTGGACGGATGGTGAAACTTCACCTTTCCATCTTCAGTGACCATATTTTTGTTGGATCATCAGACGGGCTATTGATTCTGGTCGAAAAAAATGAACCTTACCATGTCAAACTATGGGAGCCATTCACAGGTTACCATGTGCAGTTTGCAACTGGGATTATTGATGAGCATCTTTTTCATTTTGCCGTGGAGACTCGCGGTGTCCCAAGATTGTTTTATGTTCCTGGGTATTATGATGGTAAAAGGGTCATGTGCTATTGTGTAGATAAAGGTTGTTTAGAGGTTCCATTTGGCGACATGCCAGTTGTGAGTGTGGCAAGTATGACTGCATACAAGAATGATGTCTTTGTGCTTTTCCGAAATCGCCAGTTGTTCAAAATAACTGGGACTGGTCATGCTGTACACGGTGAACTCATTCTAATCTACCAGGCTCCAGAATCTGCAGGTTATGCGATGAAACAATGTTTGGTGGAATCTGAAGGCAATCTCCTGCTTGTAGCCAGTTGCATTAAACAATTGTTAATTTTCCGTGTTGATCTTAAGCAGAGGACCACTGAACGTATTTATGATCTTGGTCGCCAGACACTTTTCCTAGGTCTTCAAAGGTGCATCTCGGTTAATGCGGATAAGTTTTCAGTCGTTGCACAAAATTGCCTATATCAAGTATGCATCTCAACAGATACAAGGCAACTTAAAATGGGTGAGTATAGTTTGATGAGTTCCCAGAAGCATACGGTTTATGAACCTTTTATCAACGACATAATCTATGCTCTAGAGACAAGGCCTTTCAGCATGTTGCAGGTCCTTATGCACTATTGCTTGTTCCAAGACCGACGTAAGAGACACCTTTTCTGGGTGTAAGAAGTGTAGGTACAATAGATCTAGATTTTTCTTTATATTGGGCAACTTTAATTATTTTTATTTTTATTTTGTGTAAAGTGAACATGAAATGTTGCCGTTTTAGTGGATGCTTATTTGTTAATCATTCTCTTTCATATTTTATTAAATTGAATTTTTATATGCATGGTTGTAAATATATAGATATAAAGGTGTGAACTCTATTAGTACTAAGTACTAATGTTTTGGGGGTAATAGGCGGGTCGCATGGTGAAGGTGGTGCATTTTGCACTACACAAGAAAAGTGGGTGATTTAACTTGTAACATCTCTTCTTTCTAAATTCTCACTATGCTCATGTAAAAGATGGATACTACAAGTAATATTTATAATTCAAACATTACTACTTTATGTATGATATATTTTTCTATACTTAGTTTCTCGAATATGATGTGCATGTTTGAAAAGGGTAGTAGAGAAAATTAAATATTCACATTGCTTCTCAAATATAGTAAAAGCTCATACACTAGAATAAAGTTGCTATCCGCAATGATTTGGTTCACCGAGCGTGGTAAAGGTTCGCCTTTTGCCACGATTTCGTATTTTTTCTCGTGGTTGATAGAAATCTTTTTTATTTCCGCGGTTCTCTATTGCCACAAAACCGTAAAACACGTGGCAAATGTTTGGCTGGCGCGTGGTAGATGTCATTTTCGGTTCATCGTGTGATTTTGACTATGATAGATATCATCACGGTCTTTTGAAGTTTGTGGGGTCGCGATGTCGGTGTCTCTAGCGTATTTTTTATTTTGATGGTGACTCCTTATATTGAAATTGATAATGTTATTCGATGCATCAGTCATTAGGTCTAGCTACAATGTTCCAGATGTCAGTCTTTCTTTGAAAGAAACGTGTGTGTGATAAACTTTTTTTTGCTTGTTTTAAAGTCGATAATGTTGCTCTATGTTGCAGCAGGTTAGTCTGACTTCTAGGTCCCCAATGTCAGCATGTTTTTAAAAGAAATGAGTATATGATGAACCTTTTTTTGGTCACACATTCATCTTTTGAACTTGATAACATTGCTCACTGCAGTAGTCGTTTAGTCTGGTTGTTGGGTCTCAGTTGTCAGACTCTCTTTAAAATAAACGTGTGTATGATGAATTTTTTTTGTCACACGCGCTTTTTTGACCTTGCTAAAGTTTCTCGATGTTGGTCTCTATACAAGAAACATGTATATGTTGGGCATGTTTTTTGGTGTGTCCGTCGTTTGACCTCGGTAACGTTGCTCGACACAGCAGTCGTGCATGATCTGGCTACTGGGTCCCTGATGTCGGCCTCTTTGTACAAGTATTTTGGATAATTAGATACACATGATTGCTGCTACTTAACTCTAATTTTCGAACTCGTATGTTAAACATGACCTTCTTAAGTTCGAGGGATGCTAGGGTCGGTGATACCAGCCTCTCGGAACAGAAATATTGCTACAAGAAAAAAATTTAATGGACATAGTTTATACACGCCTAGGTTTTGAACTTGAGACTTCAGCACAAGTCAATTGAGTATCTTGCCACTACGCCAGAAACCATTTGTGCCATTATAAAGTTAATCCTCGTATACTAAATATAGCTTACATATTTATATCTTAAAAATTATTTTGTTTTTCCATATTTATCTCCCATAAAATGAAAAGTCAGCGCTCTTGGCATCTCAAATAAAAAATGCATCATATAACTGAGTAGTTTGTTAAAAAGCATTGGTCAATGAAGCTTTTTTATGAGGGTGGGAGGCAGTACCCCTAGGCCGAATTTAAGAAGTTTTGGCCTAACTTGGGCCGGATGTAAAAATTTCATTGTGCTAGGGTCAAAAGCCGTTGGTTCTAAAAAGTTAAATTAGTAGAAGGTTTTTGGTCAAATTGGGGCTGAGAAAAATTGTATCCATGACGTGAAGGAAAGCTCAGAAAAATGGGTACCTCCAGGTAAAGATTGGATTAAAATTAACGTGGACGCCTCTTTTGTTCAGGAAGTAGGGGACTTCTCCATTGGATGTGTAGCTCGAGACTATATGGGTAATGTGATCTGGAAATGCAACCGATCAAAAATTAAATGTCTGGATGTTTTTGAAGTTGAGTCCATTGCTTGTCTGTTGGGTCTTCAAAATCTGAACCAGAGAAGTTTGTGCTCTGTCATCCTTGAATTAGATAACGCTGGAGTGGTTGATGCAATTAGGAGACAAAACCAAGGTATGTCTAGATGGTGGAAATTATTTGATGATATTAGAGAGATTAGCTTTAGTTGTGATTGTTTTGTAGCAAAGAAGATAGGAAGAGAGAGTAATATGGCGGCTCATGCTCTAGCTGCTGTAGCTAGGAAATATGAACAGAACAATTTTTGGTTGGGGTCTGTCCCACCGGTTATTGTGGATATTGTGACCAGGGAGTCTGTAAACCATGTTTGTGTTAATCAATGAAATCTCTCTTTTCCCCTCAAAAAAAAATTGGGGCTGAATGGGGATATTTTTCATGTGCTTGTTAGTAAAACTTGCAATATGTTGTGACTCGTCCGGATTCAAAAAAAGACCTCATCAATAGAGAAAAATAAAGGATAAACCAATTTACAAATAATCCTGTGAAAATATAAAAACCAGGAACACACCCCGCAAGCGGCAATAATAGTTTGGTAACCAGTGACTTCACTGGGTAAAATCACGATGTATGTTTTCCTATCTCATCTCTCTCCAAAACGTACACATCCGACGGTTCTATTGATAAATAGGCAAAAGCTAGTAGCCATGTAGCAACAACAGAACATTTGATAGATTCAGAAATACAAACCAAGACAAAAAAAAATATCGACAAATTTCACAGTTCATATTTAGCAGCCCTTGATTTAGCATCATTTTAAAGTGACCAATTGAACAGTTCAGACAATGACTAAAAAATAAAAGATTTAGCAATACATACATTTAATTACAAAAATATTACAATAAGGCGATATGTCCATGTTTTAAAATAAAGTGAGACCATATTCTACACTCGATCTGAAAAGCATCAGTAGATAATAGTACAAAATATATTGGCGGTAGGAGAATTTCGTACAAAATACTCCTAATTTGAACTAACTTGAGCTAGGACCCACCTGTCCCATCATATATATCCATGCACGAGATAGAAGAGAATGGTCAGAAACAACATAATCTTGGAAATATGCAAACAAGACATCTGAAACTAATAATGTTAAAGCGTAATCAGATTTCTTCGTTTTCAGAACAGTGCACGCACGCACAACATGAATATCGGCATCCATCAACCTATAAAAGAGGTAGATGCAATATTTGGTAGACCGCCACCTAATTTCACCATTCGTAATGCCAAGTGAGCCTCTCACCAACATAAACTAATTAACTAGTGCACATATTCATAATAAGATCATATATTCATAATAAGCATCATGAGAAGATTAAGATATGTTATCTTACTCGTGAATCTATTGATGTGATGCTAACAATCGACGGGAAAGCCTGATGTATGTTTGAGGAGCTTCTAATCAGCAGAGTATGGCATGAGCCCTTCCATATGGGGAAGTCCGGTGTATGGTGGAGGAGCTTGTAGGCACCGACAGGTATGGCATGAGGCCGCTCGCCAGCTCGTCGTCCTTTCGACCCAACTGAGCTCAAACCCCCCACCAAAATCCATTTAAATCTCTGGTTAAACCCTTTGAAATCTATCTGAAACACAAGAGAAACAACATCAACGGTCTGAACAAAAACTCACTCTAATTTGCCAAAGAACTACTGTATCTAAACCCGAGGTTAAACAGTAACCCACAGAAAACACCATTTCAAATCTCTGTATACCAACTTGAAACTCCAACGAAATGCAGTAGAAACCGAGATAAATTCATGGCACCTCGTCCGTCTCGTGCCCTACCTAATACTCCGCTTCTTCCCTAAAAAAAAACGGTATCCCATTCCACGCGGAAAACGACCGACGAGCACGACTGCACGAGCACCGGCCGGCGACCGCGTCAGCCGCCAGCGGCTCGCAGACCCACCCGCGCGTCACTGCGCTGACGCGTCCCACGGTTTCAGACTTTCTTATTCACGAAATCCAGGTTGCCCGACCGTTGTTCCGAAGTTGCTTGAGAGCTTCTTCAAATCCCAGCAAATTTTAGATGTCTCAGAGTACGTAACCATCTTTTGTCGCTACACACGTGGCCACCATATGTTCAAAATTTTCACGACTTGTGAAAACTTAAGTCCACTCGATCGGCAATAGAGCTGGAAAATAAACTCACGAGCCGCTCGAGGTAGACCCCACAAAAGGAACGAGCTATACGGTGCTTTGGCTCACGGGTCTAGATGCATAAAAAAATGTAATTCTAAAAAAGTCAGGCCTGTACATTTGAACATTTTATTTTTTTTATAATTTTTTTTTGACAAAAAATACATTTTATATGGCATGTATAAAAAAGATTAAAAAATGTCGTAATACTGGAGTAACAAAATTTGTCCTTTATATACATACTGGACACAATAATATTTTTTTAAAAAAAACCTGTGTGCGAATAAAATGTCTGGATGTACATGGAAAGATTTTTTCTTATTTTTTTACATTTTCGAATATGTTTTCAAATGATAAATTCATATATCACTTGTGAGCTTCTTTTGTACTCCTAGCTCGGCTGAAAAAAAAAGCACATCTTAACCAACACTAGCTAGCTCTCGATTTGGACTCTGCGTATTTTGGGTCACGGGTCTAGATACATAAACATTGTAATTCCAAAAAATTCGGGCTTGTACATTTGAACATTTTATGTTCTCATTTTTTTGACAAAAAATACATTTTATGTGGCATGCATAAAAAAGATAAAAAATGTCGTAAAAAGTTATATTGGAGTATCAAAATTTGTCCTTTTTGTACTGGACACAATAAATATTAAAAAAAACCTGTGTGCCAATAAAATGTCTGGATGTACATGGAAAGACTTTTTCTTTTTTTTTAATTTTTTGGATATGTTTTCAAATGGTAAATTCATATATGCACTTGTGAGCTTCTTTTGTACTCCTAGCTCGGCTGAAAAAAAAAGCACATCATAACCAACGCTAGCTAGCTCTCGATTTGGACTCTGCGTATGGTGCTGTCTCTTTTTTCTTTAAAGTAATTAGAGAGCTTTATTCAAAGAAAGCATTCGCTGGACAGTCAACCAAAAAGGACCGCTAACCAGGAAGATAGGGTCTTTACCAAACTCTGGTCACATGCAGACTACATGCTTTGCACATCTAACATGGTAGACACCCGCAACATATGGACCAGTGGACTGGTATATTGTCTAGATACATATAAATCTAGACAAAGTAAAGTCATTTATTTCTAGACGAAGAAAGTACATATCTTCAAAGATATATTTTATTCAGCTTAGATATCTATCATGTCATAGACTTATTCCATTTTTGCTTCGTGCCTTACCTCTAAATATATAAGCCAAGCTAACTTCCAAGATTTTAGATGGTTTATTAAGCTGTCATTCTAGAAGGACATTTTATAGTAGCAGTATTTATTTATTTTTTGACAGAAGGAAGGACTATTTATATACAAATACATTTTCTAATGTGGTTGTCCAATTCGTGTGCCCTAGCAAGCCCACGATTTTTATAGTTTGTTAAGTCAGGATGTGCCTGATCCTCCTCCCGCACCCGTGCGGCGGCGCCGCGCCACGTCGGGCGGCCTCCCCTTCCCGCCGAGCCCTCCCTCTCGTGGTCTCTCCTCTCTATCGTCGCCGTCCGGATCGTTGCCAGGCAAAGACCTGGGGGCGTGGCGGCGGCGCGGCGTCCCTGATCGCGATCTGGCGGGAAGGTGGCGGCGTCCGTCCCGGCTGGTTTGGCGGCGGTGTTGCGGCGAGCGGCGGCCGGTGATCCTCGGCCCAGATGGCGGCAGGCGGCGGCGGGGATCTGGGCCTAGCCGTGATCTGTCCCGTATGTTGGCCTCGACGCCGGCGCCCAGGAGACCCGGGCCTTGTCCGTGACACTAGGGCGCTAGGGGCATCTGCCCCGGCATGGTGGTGGTGGCCTCCTTCTCCGTCGGAATGGTCGGCCGGATGGTCTTGCTGTCTTGCGGCGGATCCTGCTAGTTTCCGGGGGGTGGCGTGGGGGCTGCTGGCTCGGTTTCAATAAAGGAGGTGGTCCTGGATCCCTCTCAAGCCAAGACGATGTTCAGCCGGATGTTGGTCTCCATTGATCTGGTTTTTGTGTCGTGTTCCGGAAGGCTCCGCCGGCGAACTCCATAAGTGCTATTATGCCGTGAGTTTGCTGAAATGATTGAATTCGTACACTCTGCTTTACCTCGACCGCTTGGTTTCGTGAGTGTGCTTCGAAGCTTTGTTGGTTGTTATTATCATGGGGCATGTTCTCGTTCCATGGTGCTGACGGAGAAAGTCATGGAGACCGAGATCTGAGGACAAACAATGGTGGTTCAAGTCTGGGTGGTGATGAGGAATTGGCTAGGTGACTTGTGAATTGGAGCAGTGACATGCAAGTGGGGGCGACTGCACAAGAGAGGTTCATGGTCCTACCTCTCAGGGTGAAAACCTAGGGTCTGGTCTTAATTGGTTGTGCCTGATAATGGCCTTGTTGAATGTATTGTTTTGAGAGCACGGACTTTTTTCAGGGTGAAAACCTAGATCTTTGATCAGGCGATGACGGTGTTTGTGCACTGTTCCCTTCT
The DNA here is from genome assembly GCA_030063025.1 of Avena longiglumis. NCBI lineage: Eukaryota > Viridiplantae > Streptophyta > Magnoliopsida > Poales > Poaceae > Avena > Avena longiglumis. Next base: position 569,496,304 of record CP125974.1, read on the forward strand.
TGGAGGCGTCGTTTTCGGAGAAGCTGGACTTCTGGTGCTATCTTGGTGGTGGTAGTACTGCCGTTTCAATGAATGAGTCACTGTAGCGAAACTTTTCTTTTTTGTAATTTTTTTTTGTTGTGTGCATCCGTGTGGCCACTAGGGCAATGCGTTGTTGCAGAGGCCGGGTGTAATTGGTATCATCTGATATTAATATATGCTCCTTTCAAAAAAAAAAGTGAGGATGTGCCTTGTAATTGTAAGTGGCCCAAGAACATTAATCCAAGTCTGACTGTCTGAGTGAACTCTTCAACTCGATCTCTAACTTGAGTCTAGTTGAGGTTAGCCTTGAACGTCCCCTACTGAAAACTATGCCTAGTTTGAAGCGAAGGAACTCAGAACCTAGAAATAAAAAAAAAATCACATGAACTGAGGTGTCGTGCATCCTTGATTTTTATAGAAATCAAAAATACATGACACAAGAAAAACATTGAAATTTAGATACGAGTTGAAGAAAACATGAGGTGAGACTTCATGCTTGATTTCATGTAAAATTCTATGGAGTTGACTGCCGCTCTTCGGTCCATTCCTTAGGTCCCAACGGCACCAAATGAGTTCTCTTTATAGTTGTATTTCTAATTAAAAAAAGGAATTTCGAAGATTCTGATGTTTAGGAACTTTTCCTCCGTGTGTTATTTGACCCCTAGGGTTGCACCATAGGAGCTTTTTCTTATAAATTATTTGCACCTTATTTTGTATAAAAATATGCATCCAGTCCAACCTCTTTGTCCTAGTTCATATAGGCTCCTAGAATTTGACTCTAACGATAATCATGAATCTGTATGGCCGCAAAAGAAATCATGAATATCACATACAAATTGTGAGGAATACCCCACGATACATATCCGATGACTGTATTCGTACTTAAAAAGAAGTTTCTAATGGTATAGATTGTGTGATAAATATTTTATTACTCCCTCTCTTCCGATGCATGTGAGGCACTTGTTTTGCGTGCTTAAACTTGATCACTATTTCAATAATTATATTTATTAATTGTTATAGAAATATTATAATATTGTTTTAAATACGAATTTAATGGTATAACATATCTTTGAGTAAATTCATGGTAAAACTTAGATAAAACCCATGGTAAAACTTAGACTTCAAAAAACGTTGTGCTTAAGAAAAAAATTGAAGAGGTCCTACCATGGTAGTAGTATGTTGTACAGTGTACACTGTACAGAGTCAAATATCCTTTCGATAACGCCCCCCACCCCACACACAAAAAAAACCTATCGATAAATCTAAAGAAAAACAAAATCCATTCAAATGCACCTATAAAGGCAAAACAGATCAACTGTCTCCCTCCACGTCGGTTGACCAGTACCCGCGTCTTCCGGAAAAATCTTTATCATTCCGTGGCGAAAACGACGAGCTCCGGCGACCGAGTCAGCTCCCCGCCCGGCCACTCGCAGCCCCGCCCGCACGTCACTCTGCTCGAGTGTCCCAGCCGGCGCCTTGACTCCACGCCGGCCGTCGCCATCAACCTGCAGCTTTCGCTCCCACGCGACCACGACCGTCCTGCCTGCCCGGAGACGACGCGTCGGGGCTCTCTCCAACTCTGCTCTTTCTTTCTGACCCCCTCTCCGAACCCGCCGGTGCCGAGCTTATAATGCGAGCGCCGCGGATCCATTCGAGGAGCTCACTCTAGCCTCCGTGCGTGGAGACGATGATGCTGATGATGGCGGACCCGGCTTCCGCCCGCGCGCCGTCGGCGCAGGACGCCGCCGAGGCCGCCGTGCGCGCCGTCGGGTGCGGCTACGACCTCACCGACGACCTCCGCCTCTTCCGCGCCAAGACGTCCCCCGGCCGCCTCATCGACCTCTCCTCCCGCGCCTCCTCCTCCACCGCCCCCCGTGACCTCTCCCTCCCCGGCGGCGCCGTAGTCCACGACGTCCCCGCGGGGATCGTCGCCGACAAAGGCGAGCGTGCGCGGTTCCGCTCCGACGCCCTCCCCTTCGCGCAGATGGCGGAGCAGCTGAACCAGACGCTGCTCTCCCTGCCGCCGGGGACCAAGATCCCGTCCGGTCCCTTCAACGCCATGTTCGACTACCGCGGCTGCTGGCAACGGGACGCCGCCGCCACGCGGACGCTCTGCTTCGACGCCCGCCACGTCGAGCTCTACGCCGTCGAGGCGCCCCGCGCCGGGCGACTCGCCCTCCGCCAGGAAGTTGTCCGCGACGTGCCGACCTGCTGGGACCCCGCCGCGCTCGCGGCGTTCATCGACCGGTACGGCACCCACGTCGTCGTCGGCGTCAGGATGGGGGGCAAGGACGTGGTCTGCGTCAAGCAACTCCGGGGCTCCGCCCTCGCGCCGCGCGACGTGCAGGCGCGCCTCAAGAAGCTCGCCGACGATGTCTTCTCCCAGGATCGCCGCCGGGAGAGTTCCCCCACAAAGAGGGGCGGATCATCACGAAGGGCAGTCCCCGGCCCTGGTTCCGCTGCCTGGCGCGCGTTCAGGTCGCCGGTGGTCTTCAACAAGGACGACGTCGTCGGCATCCATGTCAGGCGAGGCGGCGTCGACGACGGGCAGAGCCACGACGAGTGGCTCACCACGGTCGCCGGCTCACCCGACGTCATCTCCATGGCCTTCGTGCCAATCACCTCCCTGCTCGCCGGCGTGCCCGGCCGCGGCTTCCTCAACCACGCCGTCAATCTCTACCTCAGATGTAAGCATCCATCTGCCCCGCCCAGATTTTTCTTCTTCTTCTATTATGTTGTGTGTCTGATGATCGTTGTCATTTGCGATCAGATAAGCCGCCGGTCGAGGATCTGGAGCAGTTCCTGGAGTTCCAGGTGCCGCGGCAGTGGGCGCCGGAGTTCGGCGAGCTGCCTCTGACGCTCGGCCCCCAGAGGAAGAAGAAGAGCAACAGCATGCCGTCTCTCCAGTTCACGCTCATGGGGCCCAAGCTCCGGGTCAACACCGCCAAGGTCGACTCCGGGGGCCGGCCGGTGACCGGCATCCGGCTGTTCCTGGAGGGCAAGAAGAACAACCGGCTGGGCGTGCACCTGCAGCACCTCTCAGCTTCACCGGGCACGATCACCCTCGTCACCGGCGACACACTCTCTGCCACCAGCGCCATAGCAGTGAACGAGCGCGCCTACTTCGAGGCTGTCAGGTCGCCGCTGCTGACGCACGCGTGCACGGCGCCGGTGCAGCACAACGGCGCGCGCATCGACGACTGTGCTGCCGTGGTGACCGCGGCCTGGCTGGAGGTGCGTGAGGCGTGCCTCAAGAAGGTGCTCTACCTGCGGCTTGGCTTCTCCGGCGTGGCGCGGACCAAGATACGCAGGTCGGAGTGGGACGGGCCGCTCGCCGTGGCCCGCAAGTCGGGCTCGCTGTCGGCCATGTTCAGCGCGGCGCTGTCCGGCAGCGTACAGCCACCAGAGCCAGTGGAGGGGAAGCTGGAGGTGAACTCCGCCGTGTTCCCTAAGGGTCCTCCGGTGCCACTGCCCGTGCAGAGGATGGCTAAGTACATCGACACGACAGAGGTGACTAGGGGTCCCGACGACCTGCCGGGGTACTGGGTGGTCACCGGCGCCAAGCTCTGCGTGGAAGGCGGCAAGGTCTCGCTCAAGGCCAAGTACTCGCTGCTCATCTCTGTGCCGCCAGAGGACGACGGTGCTTGAGGGAGGTCATCAGCGTTAGAAAACTAGGGTGCTTGACGGTGTTGTGGATATGTTGTACAGTATGAAAAATACATATGAACTACAGAGCTGCGAGTCTGAGAGAAGATACATATGAGCTACAGATAGAGCCTTAGAAAACTACTAGCAGAAACTGTACATTTTGAGCAGGACAAGAGCCAACTGAGAACCGTTGCAAAAGATAGGATCATTTTAGTTTGGGTTTTTTACATCATGGAGAGATGTTTTGCAAGAAACATTATACCTTACATCACATTTATATTTCAAACCGAACAGAAGAACCTGAATCTCTGATATTATCCTCGTCTCACAAGTCCAGTTACCACGCTAACGACAGGTGCTTCTCATGTAATATACGTTAGTACCTGAGCCAGCGTTGCATCAAGCATACAGGGTGCTCGGTTTCTCAGGGTTGCCCCGGCTGCTAGAAGGCGAATTTAAAACCTCTGCATGGTATCAACGACTGGCTGTGCCTCCATACGCTTCCTTTCCAGAAGGTAAGGACCCCTTCTAACTGCTTCATTCAACTGCAAGAGGCATTTGTTTCGTTAAGTCAACAATCATGTTTCAGACAGCAGATTCAGGAACTGGGAGCATACCTTCCCAATGACTTCAGAAAGGCTTGATTCATTAACAAGGTGTGACGAAGACAAGGCCTTGTTGATTGCCACGCAACAAGCGTACCGTGCTTCCATGCCTATTGATAATGAACCAATGTCATCATCATCGAAACAGTTGATCCAATAAACGCAATATAGCATAGTTCATGACTGGATTAGCAGCAAAGTATAGCTGTTTCAACATGACAGCACATACAGTTAACTCCTAATCATTTATGCTTGAAGATATCCATACGCTAGCAGTGACCAGCTTTGGCAAAAAGTTTACTACTCCCTCCGGCCCATATTAATTGACTCAAATTTGTCTAGATTTGAATGAATCTAGACACTATTTAGTATATAGGTTCATCCAGATTTTGATAAATGAAAGTCAATTAATATGGATCGGAGGGAGTAAGAAATGGCACATCTATAATTACTGCATAGTGGCACCAGAAGTACCACTAGTTCCTTACCAAGTTTTGTTGTCTCCATTGCTGGATCCGTAACAACTCCGATTATCTCTGACTTTGAGCAAACTTCCCTTAGGCACCATTCTCGGACAACCAGTCCTGATAGTACTCTATAAGTCTGCAAACATTCAATGTAACGCAATCATATTAATATATGCTCCTTTCCAAAAAAAGAATAATGAGCATGGTCAACTTGATTACTCAACCGACGACGCATACAGAAATAAGATACTCAGGAACAAGTAAACTTTAACAAGCAAGAACTGCTTACAGCTATCCGAACATCTGGATCTTGCTGTAGAACTGATAGAAGAAGAGCCTGCCAAGCCATTAAAAAATCGGTAAAGGCAAATTATAATCACATGAGGTGAGAAAGATCAAGGTAGAGAAATTTTAGTTGCCCTAACTGAAGGAGTTAATTTCGGACTGTTTGATGCTACAGTATAGACTAAGCGCTTCAGACGTTCTTCTGCTTGATCATCCAGTTTCATCTGGCCTTCTTGTCGATCAACACCACATATGCTTCCAAAAGCATGTAAGGCAGCCTGAAAGTTGTACATGATCACTACTACGAGCAATAGTTTTTGGAAACTTCGCCAATGAGAAAAATGGTTAGTAGACAAACTTACCAGCTGTTTACCTCGGCCCTGTCGCGTGAAGGATAATTCTACCACATGTTTGGCAACATTTGATGAATCATTGAACAACAAACATGCTCCTTGAGTTGCTATTTCCCCAACAGAGACAGACAAGCAAACAGTATGTCAGAAACATGAAATGAAGTGTTCTGGTTAATGAAAGCACGTCAAACAGATACAGATTTCAGTAAGAAATAGAAACATAACTTACTTGCACCAATGAGACCTAGGGTCTCCAACGCGCTCTCAATTTCATCAGTATTTTGACTTTCCTCCAAGCTCAATATTTTGTCTATGGCCAATAGCAGGTTCGTAACACCTAACATCAAGAAATCTTGATTAACATAATAACTTAGTACTTTCTTTTACAGAATCCCGCCAGAGATACCCTTGCCCTGAATAATTTCCAGGTGTGTTTCGATTTAAGGTCCCAGCATCAACCCAACAAAATAGTTCTCAGTGTTTATCATTAATTAGAATAACAGCTGTGTTCAGAATCATGTTTTTTTATGAAGAAACTGTTAACGAATTGCTAATGTAGGACAACACTTCTATTTAGCAGAGGACATACAAAGACACAAAGAGTAGAGATCACACTATAAATCATATAATGATTAATAATCCCCAAACTAGAAAAGTTCCGACAGCAGATGTAAAATATTTAGCAGAACCGTGAACTCAAAGAATAGTTGCTGAGAGACAAATCATGCTTACAGGATTGATCTAGAGTCATAAAAGCATCAGCTGAAGAAAGAAGTCTCCCACTAATCAATGATGCCCTTGACCGTACAACAGAATCAGCTGAGGAGTCACTACAAGGGCCAAAGATAGGCAACATTAAATGGCTGAAAGATACGAAAGAAAGAAAGAACACAAATACAGAGACAGTAGCTGAGTACTTGATCACATCAGTTATGTGTTGAAGCAAACTGGTCTTCAGCAAGAAGATATTGCTGTGAGGGTGTTCTGCAAGCTGCCATACAAGTACATACATAATTAGCTAAAATGTATAGTTTTCCTCAGGAAGTCCAGAATCATGCATTCCTAGATCTCTAATCATCAACAATTACATACTCCCTCTGACCCATATTAGTTGACTCAACTTTGTCTAGATTCATATGTATTTAGTGAAGTATCTAGTCTAGATGCATCCATATCTAGACAAAGTTGAGTCAACTAATATGGGTCGGAGGGAGTAACAGAATTATAGAAACCTTGTAATCGCTATTTATTGGTTGCAGTTTGACAAGTAATCAAACTGGTTACACTAGCATGTGATGGATAACAAATACTCCCTCTGATCCATATTAATTGTCATTAGATTGGATGTATCTAGCACTAAAACATGTCTAGATACATCCAATTCTGTGACAAGTAATATGGATCGGAGGGAGTAGCAGTTTAAGTTTAGGCAAATGAAGAGATAAATAAATAAAATGCAGAAAAAATCTGGTTTCGAGGACTTCCGACTATGGACTTGAAGCAGCACAAAGGTACTGCCTACAGTTTAAAGAAATTACCCGATCTTCAAGAAGTCCCTCCTAACAAACATAAAATGAATCGGCATTTGATGGCACACTTGAAATGGCTCAGAATTAGAATGTCTCTACCTATGGTAGCTGGTTTTTCAAGCTGAGCTTGTGTAGGTGCTTCTCTTCTTATTTTCCTTCTTTTAATCATGTATTTTTTTCATTTCAATCAACATAATTATTTAGTAGAAGAGGACAATCCTTTTAGTTCATCCAACCACTTAATCACACAACCAGAAACAACCCTAGCAATGGATATAGCATGTGTCACTTTCTCTAATATGTCTAACTTTTCCTAGAACTAAAGGGATAAACTCCATTCTTTGAAAAACCAGGATAGCAGATACATACATCCTTCTCTCAGGAAAAGAGAGACGGATAAATCAAGTGACAAAAACGAGAAAATGAGAAGGCAATACATGTAAGATATATGTTATTACCTCATAGAGGACCTCTAGTGCACTCAGGGTTTTAAGCATATCTTTTCTATCTTTTATCTCGTCCTCAAATAAGCTGAGAAGGTTTGAGTCACGAATTGCAGTAGCAGCAGAACTTGACACAGCAAAGAGCTTAGCTATCAAAGATAAAATGCGAATCCGTGCCTGCAAAGAAGAGGGACATGAACAACACCTTAAACAGGTTTTACAGAATGATCCTAATAGCATCTAGTACTCCCTCCGTCCTGAAAAGGATGTCTCAGATTTATCTAAATTTGAATGTATCTAGACGCATTTCAGTATATAGATACATGCAAATTTAGACAAATGTGCGACATCCTTTTCAGGACGGAGGGAGTACGACATATATAATGTTTCTTCTGTATCCCACTAGATATCTTTGTATCTAAACGCATATAAGTGGTCTGCCAGTATTGACAAAACCAAGAGGTCCAGTATCGATTGTTCCACAAAGCAGATTTTGGCTACCATACCATTGAGGATGACTGAGCTGCCACTTTGTCGAGTTGCAGAGATCCTTGACCATCTGGTGGAAATATGATATCCTGAAAGCAAAATATTATATTAGCATCCCTTGTCCACATTAAGAGGAACATTTGATCCAATATTTAGGAAAATAAACATTATACTCACAATTCCTTTAGGAACTTCTGCTAGACGCTTTATGGCATCCAAAACAAGTGCTGAGATCTCTTCGTCACTACAGAAAGCAAACACAGTTAAGAAAAAATAACTCCAAGCATAATGCATATCATGAGACATGGCTTGTCAGATGTAGTTTGCGGTAATAAGAATACCCCTCAATCAAACAGTTGACCAGAAGAGGGTACAGATTATGCTGTACAAATGTGTCCACAGCCACAGCACTATCTCCAGCCTTGTCAAGAAGATGAAAAACCTGGTATAGGACTCGAGAGTCAGTATGAGGACATTGGTCGAACAAATGTTGCAGAAGATATATTTGCAAGACGGAGTTAAACTTAGCATGTCAATGGTTATTTTACACAACGGGGAGCACCATGCATGAAATGGATTTGAAAGAGTTGGTAAAGCACAAAATTGTTCTCTTTGAACACAACATTCACTTTACTTGTAAGAATATTAGAGAGTATAGAGCAAATGGTTAAAACCAGCTTAAAATTTTCTTTAACAAGCATCGACATGTGCGTCATTTGTATTAGGAGAAACACCAAGAGGCACAAAGTACATGGCCAGGACCAAAACCAAACTGCCTGCTGCTATTCAAGAGAAAGAAAGACAGGGGAAAGCAGAGTAAAAGAGCAGGCACCTAAGCCAGATCAGGAGGCTGAGCATGCTTAAAGCTAAACCTTGGAGGTATACAACTAAACATTTCAATGTTGATTGGAATTGTGCTTTTACACACTTTCCATGTCAAGATAACAAACACATGACATGAAGTTGAAGAACCAATGGCTACTATATTTTCCAAATGGACTGAATGAACAGTAGAAATTACAGTAAACAAAGCAAGGAAATCACATTCACAAAAGCATCCGCTAAGGAAATATACTAGGATAGTATGATACATACAGCTTTGCACACTAACTGTCTGATATTCTGCGAGTTCGCGAGCAATCCAGCTTGAATAAATTCCTGAAAGATCACACCATGCTTAGATAATCAGATGTATGCAACTATCCTAGTATATTGATCAGACAATACATATCATTAATATACAAAAGAGCAGAAAATTCATCAACATATTGATCACTTTGTGAGATATTTAAAAAACAATTAGTACACTGATCAAGGTAAGAGGTTTAAGTGGCCATTTTTAGATCAAAAGCCACTGGAGACTGAAAGTTACACATACACCATAGCTTGGCAGAAGCGATGCTCCATATCTAGAAGAGAACACTTTGTCCAGGCACGCTGCAACAGTTTCAATCGTCCCAGGTACATCTGCCTGACTCTGCAATGCACTGCAGCACTAAGAAGGATCAAAACAGCAGTCACGATAATCCACAAAAAAATGCCAGTAACAGGATAAATTCTTCATGGCATTTGAAGATAACAGAGGTTGCAAGGGACCCACTAGAACAAGACGACACTGTATTGCCAGAGAGATGTAGCTTACAAACAAACAAACAAACAAACAAACATTTGTACAGAAAATTACATGAACCTGAAGCTTTTGGTGGAAGCAAAATAAAACTTACCCTAGCAGCTTAGGCAGAGGGAATTGTTCCAGGAACTGCCTCACCGTGTCATCACCATGCACCCCTACAAAAATAGAAGGAGAGAATGATAAGTCAGCACCTAACAGCAAACTGACTACCTGAACCTGACTCTTTTTTGCAAAAATGCAAGTAGGCGATCCAACTCTAAGAGACTAAGAACACCACCGAAATTCCCAGACCCACCCTTCAATTTGTTTGGTAAAGGAGTTTATCCCCACTGGTACCAACCACCAAAGGGATGGGAAAACAAGCATACCCTGCAGCTATACTGTAAATCCAACTAGCACCGGGATTTGGTTTGCATAATCTAAACCCCAAGGCACGGAATTAGTAACGTTCCACATCTGGGTGCCCGATCACTACAACATAATCGCTCGAACATGGAAACTAGGATCTCGCTCCAGGCCCCAACCTTACCGAGATCGCGATCAAACAGGGATAGCAAAATAAAGGGAGAACCGAGAAGGCCCCGACTTCTGAGAGGATCCCAGCGCCTCGGCGAGGGGAGCACAGCCGCAGCAATGATCCAAGCAGGCCCGATTCGAATCGATTCGATGCGGGGGCGCCGCGCAAAGCAAAAGGGGGGCGGGGGGAGGAGGAGGAAGCCAGGGAAGGAGGAGAGCTGCGACCTGGGTAGGAGCCGAAGTCGCCCGCCGCTCGGAGCATGGCTTCCAGCTCGCCGGGTTCCATCTCCTGCTGCGCTGCTCCCCGCCGCGCTCGCTCTGGGTTTTGGTTTTGGTTTTGGTTGGTTTGGGTTTGGGGGAAAATCCTCGTCTTCGAAGTTGAACAGCAGTCCAGTCCAGTGTGTTCCGTTCCTCCTGGAGGCTAGAGCCAGGGGCCGGGGGTCGTTCGCGTACTCGTGCTTGCCGCGTCCGTGCGCTGCGTGGCGCTCGCGGGGCAGAAGGGGCAGATGGTGGGCCCGGGAGCGAGCGAGAGGATTGAGTGGGTCCGGCCCCGCTGCCGACCTCGCGGAGACCGAGAGTCTCTATCCGAAAACTGAGCGTGATGCTGATGCGAGCCGTGCGACTTGGGCAGTCTCTTTTTCTTTTCTCAACCTAACGATCAACTTCTTATTGATTTTATCTTAGGAAACTCCTGTATTGAAAAAGGTAAATCTAGGTGTCAAACAAACTAATTTTTTTTATGTCAAAAAAAATAAAAAATATTTTTTTAATGAACGTTTTATTACGAATAATAATATTTACACCCGGCATCTGCATAATTAAGATGCACACAGGTGACATAACCTATCAATAAACTAGAAAAAAATAAAAAAAAAACTAGGCAAATGTTACAACAAGTATGTCTTTCCAGATGCCTAGGAGGATGAAACTCAATACTTGGATCATGATGTCACCTAAGTCGGGAAAAGATATCCCTCTTCATTTCTTCAGTAGTGTACATCCCTCTATAAAGAGGTCTCTGAACTAAACTATGACCCTTGATGAAGCTGAAAGCAACAATACTATTCATTCGAGTGGACATCTCGAGCTTTGAATTCACATGAGACGGAAATCTACACAAAATATGCTAAACTTGAATGTTTACAAAGTTGCATGAATCACATCCTCAACAAGTGAGAAAACGAGATCACAAAAAAAAACACTTTGGCTAGGGATACACCCAGCGAAGAAAAAGGTTAAACGGTGGTGAAGGTTGAATAAGACCTAAAGCAGAAATGAGCGAGAGGGGAAACTTCTCATGGAAACACTAAGATGGACCAAAGCGTCGGACACAAATTCGGAATGTCGGACACCTCGCATTGCATAGCCACAAAATCAGTAATAAGGTGTGTGGGACACGTATTTCATACATTGTTGTCTTCACTATTGGTACATCACCATGAACACATCCTTCACTGTTCTCGTCTCAAGAGATTGCACAAGAGGTGAAAATATGGCAAAGATGAACAAAAGTAGGGCTACAAGAAAAGGTTAGATACTAGTGAGCGGCTCTCGAGATCGTCTCTTTTTTTTAGCTAAATTGGGTGTCAAATCAAAACATCAATTATCCCCCTAGCCTACAATGCCTGGGTTTCTCGAAAACTTTGGCTTAACATAAACGAGTCGAGTCGAGTATGGGTATCTTATGCAGCTTGAGCGAAAATCGAGCTAACATTGAGCAACACTAGCCTTTTCTTTAGGGGTAAATTAAGCACGGCTTTATTCATTCAAAATGTTTACAGGAATATACAAGTGATATTCCAAGTGTCTAACAACCAAATGTGGCGACCCTCTCGAAGAGAGGAGGCCGCCTTAGCTATAATACAAGCATCGATATTCACCGCCCGTGCTTCGTGTCTGAACCGAACGTCCTGGAATGACGCGATTCCCTTATGTTTGATTTCTTTCAGAATCATCGAATAGTTACAAGGAGCATCACGATCTAGATTGATGATTGCATCTTAACAATGTGAGGTACACACCACCTTTTGCAAGTTCAGATCCAGAGGCAGGCGAGAGTCCTTCGTTACATGCCATTGCCTCTAGAGTAGCTTAATTTGAGCAACACTAGCTTTCTCTCGATTCTGAAAGGCCGCGTCTTCTAGAGAAAAATTGTTGTTGGGTCGGACTATATTCGGCACCGGCCCAATGGTTCTATCCGCCGAGGCCGACAACGGGTTGAGCTGGATATATAGGGAAATAAAATACTATCTTTATACCGGTTTAAAGGGTGATCACGTAGTTTATGAAAAAAGTTTGACCATATATTTAGCCAATAAAATATGAATTATATGTCACAAAAATTATACCATTAAAAAGATATTTTAAATATAAATCTAATAATATAATTTTTGGAATTTATAATTTATATTTTGTTGATCAAACTTGTGATCAAAATTTTTTATTAGACTATATGCTGGCCTTTTAAACCGGTATGGAGGGAGTATCTTTGTCACCGAGGCCAACAGCTCTAAGCGTGGAAGCTACTCGATTCAGGGAGTGCTCTCCAGCAGTGCATTGATGACGGCGGAGACCGTGGATGAACGCAGTTGGAGTCCAAGTCCAATGCTCAATCAGTCAGCTCCACCACCTTGTGTCTTCCTCACTGTACGTGTGCATCACTCTCGAGTCTCGATCAAAAATTGGCCATAACTAGAGGAAAGTACTTATCTGCAGGTCGTGGGTCCTGCCGGACAGACAACGTACGCACGTACAGTACGTCCTTGTCGATCGGTTGCCACAGTTCCCTAAACCCTAATTGATCCAGAACTCATAACGCAAGCTGATCATAACTAATTGATCCCAGAACCTAGTTTCATTCATGGCCGATGGCCAACTTCTGTGCGCGCTTCAATGCCCAAGCCCCCATTGCAGCTGGAATGAATCGCCATACTCTACTCACTGTCAGTGTTCCAGAGCCCCGTATTGCCGTTCCAGAGCCTGCATGCTTACACCGGCCAACTGATTGCTCTTTACTGTACACTTAGACGTTAATCTACTGCCTCTGTTGGTAGGTGCTGTTGGAAATTGGCCCGATATGCGACGCCGGTCGAGTACTTTCCGACAACAGACGACGCGATAGTGATAAGATCACTCGATCAACTCCGGCGAGACGCGCAGAACTCACGTACAGGAGCTAAGCAGGCAGCCACACGTTGATCAATCTAAGCTAGCTAGCTAAAACTCAGGTACGGGAAGATCGATTATTGCCACAGGAGCATATCGCTCCTGCCTTGTTCTTTTTATTTCTTTGTCTTTCGATGTGTCTATAAGTCAGGGACTACACGCATATATATACTTGGATCAGCCTACTCGGTGACTGACTCCTAGTTCTACTCGAATACATGCAGCATACCAAATAGAGACACACAACGTGTACTCAGCAGAACCTATACGTATACGACTCATATTCGTATAGGCCGGAGCGCACGATGCCGTGCCGGCATCTCACGTGCTTATTCCTAACAATCACCCCCTAAGCACGACGTGCGCGTCATTTCCACCTGGGTCCCAAATGCGCCAGCTGCTCCTCGCAGGAATCATCCACAACATTGCTTTCGCCGCACCCTTACTCAATACCCATGTCACTGACTTTGCTTTTGTCGGCTTCTCCATGACTTCACGCTGACAAGCCTTTTTGTCCGCGCCCTTCTCCATGTCTTCACGCCGACTGTTCTTTTTGTCCGCGTTTTGAGACATTATACTTGGTTCGATGAAGTACTTTCTCATCGATGATTCGCATATTTGATCTACTGCTTGCCGTGCTCTTGGATGCAATAGAACAAATATGTAGGAGGTAGCTCAAATTGGTTTTCTTCTAGATTTTCTATACCACGTGAAAAGCCTCTTCATGGATCTGCACCCCCTATTGTTGGGTCTCCTTTATCTATCTGGCCACCGGTCCATACTCTTGGACCATCGCCTTATGGCCTTGCTGGCCTGTTTGCTGGACTTGCTTCAGCTCCCCCTCCTCCTCTAATTGTTGGGCAAACAAGTGCAGGTATCGCTACGCATGTATCTGCGCACCCTTCTAGTTTCGTATCTTCTGGCCATGGACTAGCCTTTTCTTCAAACTCTTTGTCTTCTGGAAGAATCCCTAGTGCTTCTGGCCTGGTGTCCACGCTTGGAGCTCCCCCTAGGCCTTCAACATCTTCTGGACCCGAACTTGTTGACAAGGATAAGCTTGGTTGATTCATATTTTATTCATACTCAAGATCCCACGTGACGTGAAAAGTTGAATATTCCGGTTCGTTGTAGCCCCAATTCCATGACTTGCCTTCCTCAAAGATTACGTCTCTCTTGAAAACCACCTTATTGGTAAAAGGATTGCACAAGCGGTATGTCTTTGAGCCTTCATAGCCTGTCATGATCATTGGAATACGTTGCCCCGCTAATTCCGCCTTTACATGCGCCACACATCCAAAAGTACGAAGATGATCAACCGAGGGCTTCCATCCGTACCATGCTTCGTACGGTGTTGTACCAACTCCACTCTTAGTAGATTCCATGTTCAGCAAATACACAGCCGTATTGACTGCCTCACCCTAGAATTTTCCTGGCAAGCCTTTACTCTTCATCATGCTCCATGTCATGGTCAACACAGTTTGATGCAGCTCACCCCCTCATCAATGCGTAGGGCTCTTATCTTTGCCTCCACCTTGAACTCTTCGGCTTCCTTGATCTTCTGGAATGCTTGTTGAGCTTGATCCTTACTTTTCAGCAACATAATCCACATGTATTTACTATGATCATCCACCACAAGAATGAAGAACTTATTGCCAGACAGAGTTGCGGGTGAGATTCAACCGCATAGATCGCCATGAACAAGTTCCGAGGCTTCACTTGCCTCAAACGCGGCTTCACATGGGAACGGAGCACTCTGTTCCTCGTGATGCACACACGGTAGATCATGATCCACTTGCGCCACAATCTCCATAGCCGGTGATGGACGATCCTCCTCATCCTTCAACTCAGTTACTTCGAGCATCAGCATCATCGGTCCATCATCTCCTTCCTGGGCGATGAGAGACCTCTCCTTTTCCTTTGGTGCTTTCCGGCAATCAGTCTTGAAGTGACCGAGCTCGCCACAGTTATGACACCTTACTTTCTTTATGTCAAACTTCCTCCGCGGTGGGGCGTCATCTTCATCCTCCTGCCCGCGATGTTCTTTTTCGCTGGGCGTTGCTTCTCCTTGCCGCTCGTGGAGCCTCCTTGCTTTTATTTTGAAAGATTCATCCACTGCTGCTTTGTGAGCATCAGGTGCTCAACCTGTTCTGGATCACCGAAGCTGATCCGGATTCTCTCATCATGTGCCTTGAATCTTCCGACGAGATCCTCAACCGTCAATGTATTCAGGTCGAGACATTGTTCGATCGATGTAACGATCTGCATGTAGCGCGCCAGCGCCGCACGCAGGAACCTTCTGACGTTCTTGATCTCATCCAATTTCTCGCCATATCCCCTGATTGCGTTGACAAGGGTAACGAAACGGGCGGCAAACTGATCAACTGTCTCGCTCTCCTCCATCTTCAGATCTTCATAGCTTTTTGTCAAAGTTTGAAGATGCGCTTCCTTCACGCGGGCATGACCTTGGTGCAAGATCTTGATCGTCTCCCATGCATCCTTCGCCGATTTCTTTCCGACGAGGTGCTGCATCAGGTCCTTCGGCATGGCAAAATAGAGTGTCGTTAACGCTTGGCGATCCTTCCGGTACTTCGCGCCTCCCTTGACATACTCGTCGCCTCCTGGATCGACGGCCTCCCAAACCTCCTGAGCCTTCATGGCCACCTCCATGTTGAGTGCCCATATCCCGTAGTCCTTGCGATCGAGGCACGGATACAAAGCCGCCCCCACTGTCTCTGTCACCGGTGCCGATGTCAAGCTCTCGCCAAACTTTACCATCGCCATGACCTCCTAGTACTTTCAGCAGATCACGGACGACGACCTTGGCTCTGATACCAATTGTTGGAAATTGGCCCGATATGCGACGCCGTTCGTCGAGTACTTTCCGACAACAGACGACGCGATAGTGACAAGATCACTCGATCAACTCCGGCGAGACGCGTAGAACTAAAACCAACGCTCACGTACAGGAGCTAAGCTGGCAGCCACACGTTGATCAATCTAAGCTAGCTAGCTAAAACTCACGTACGGGAAGCACAGAAACATATCGCTCCTGCCTTGTCTTTTTCATTTCTTTGTCTTTCGATGTGTCTACAAGTCAGGAACTACACGCATATATATACTAGGATCAGCCGACCGACTCAAACTAGCTAGCTTACTCGGTGACTGACTCCTAGTTCTACTCGAATACATGCAGCATACCAAATAGAGACATACAACGTGTACTCAGCAGAACCTATACGTATACGACTCATATTCGTATAGGCCGGAGCGCACGATGCCGTGCCAACATCTCACGTGCTTATTCCTAACAGGTGCCATGCATAATGATGTGTGTGGTAGAATTGAATAATTATAGTTGGGCACGTACATGTAATTACAGCTTCAAAACAAATGCAAAATAAATAATACTGTAACAAGAAAAAAACACAATAGATAGAATCACACATCATTAACCTGATACAAGATGACATTCATAGCTCGCGAGTTACAACAAGAAGCTGGATCCAAAGGATTCACATGTATCCATGTGAAATAAAAACATTTATTTAATTATTGTACGCATAAACTTGCTCAAATAACATTACTGGGATCAAACTCATATACCCTTATCCATGCCCGAGGATGGCAGCAGTGCTCATGGCAGCATCCACGATATAATCAATTACATCGTAGTGCACTTCTTGCATGGCAACCTGAGGCTCTAATAAGATGGGAGCAGGCTGGACGAACAACTCGTCGTTACTGGGACGTTTGGTCTGGTGCTCATTGATATCGCTTTGTTTCGAAAGGGCGTCCTTACTTATGTAATAGACCGACCAGATGGCCAAGGAATAATCAAACAGCGGACGAACCCTGCGGTTGGAGTATCTGAGCACGATGGCATCTGCCTCCGTATTAAGAACTCTAGCCCTTTCAATCCACCTGTCTGTTTCTTGGGTGACGATCCTCCCGTCGGCCTGGCCAGATTCAATATTTCCTTGCACCGTATTGATGCTGGCTTCCAGGTATTCCGCAGCTTCTCTCATGTTTTGCACGTTTTGTCCTGCGTCGGCACATCTTCTCATTACCTTCTTGGTTGGCCTAGCTAACTCCGCCGCTGCCACACCGATTAGCGGGGCAAATAGTTCTTTGTATGCAGACATGTACACCTGTTAGCTAGGAAGAAATTTAGAAATTAGAGGCCTTTCTGATTCGCAGAAATCTAATAAACATAGGAAGAGAACACATCTAAACAACATAATTAGGGGATACTACGTGATTAAAAAACTCGAATAGTAATTTGAATCAAACAACATTTAATATTATAGAAAACAAAAGGTTTTTGAGCGGATGTCCAAGACATGGTACAATGCAATCTTAGGAAAATTTCCAATCCTATGAGTCAACCGAACGATGTACATAGGCGGGGAAAATCCTAATTAAGGATCAAAGCCTTCTCTGAATTCCTCTGAATCAAAGGAGCCTTAGAAGTGTAATGCAAAAAAAAGTTGTCGGATAGTTGCTGCAATCGAGTAGAGAGAACAAATGAAAGCAAGATCGAGGGAAGCAATAATAAGATGTGTGGATGTTTGGTGTACCAGTGATATAGAAACGATTGATGGAGTTCCTTTTTTGACCACGATCTACGGAGTTCTTCACTTCTTATAGCGCACACTCCTCCTCTACCCCGTTAGCGCGTGAATGACTCTTGTGTTTGGATTCCCGAAACAGCCAAAGAAAAGGTCACCAAAAATTGTGTGTCCTGCGATGAGCCTACAAGAAAAAATTATTCGCTTTGTTCGGCGGACCATTTAAATGATCCAAGAACTGACAAATTTCCGTCGTAAAATTATCTGTTATTTTAGTAGGGACGGCGGATTGAACTACCCGACGCCGGTGCTAGTTTACAAATTACAATGAACAATCTGCCACGAAGTGGAAATCACTAACCGCGTAGTACATGGCAACAGAATACTCGGTTTATTCCATGATGACAAGAGCGCTCTCGTCAAGTGCAGAAAGCTGCTGAATAATACTAGTACTAATACTAATTAACTATGTCCACTCACACACTAAGCATCCAGTGACCAGCAAGAGACGTTGGGCGGTACGTATATAGCATGACCGGCCTGCCAAATACAGTTTTTGGACTATGTTCTTCACCTTTGGTCGTCCGCATATTGCATCATTGGGAACGGAGCCGCTTTAGAGCCGTGTTTGCTTGCTCAGCCTAATATTTTCCGTTCTGTCGCTATGAACTACAAATTGTTTGTAGGAATGGAATCACGACATCCCTTTCATGTAAAATTTATTCTGAATCGATGCATTGTTATGTAGATCAGAAGAGATTAAGTTAACCAATTAGACGAGAATGTTTATGTCCGTGGTTGCATCCGGGGAGAAGAATTTGCATCACCATGGTATGTCCCCGTGAAAACGTTCCATTTTATTAGCGTTCTCAGTGGGCCAATTTTTAGACTGCTTTATATCTCGTGTGGCAAACAAAATACGCGAACATATAAAAATAGTTCAATTAAAAACAAAATATAGCTTCAGAATCTTTGAAAATGATGAGATCTCAGCTGCAATGGCATATTTTCCTTTCTTTGGACTAACATGGTTATTAATGCATCGGCATTCCGTAGCAACACATCAGCTAGTGAAGGAAAATAAAGAGCTGATTACACTTGTAGTTCCATAACTTGCTCGGCACATGCAAATTAACCCCATATTACAAAGCGTTATCCCACGATACACAAACTTGTAGCCAAAGACACATGGCATTGTATTTTTTTACAAAAAATATCTATCTATATTTTTCTCGGGTATGTGTAACATTGGTGCTACCTTACATGAAGGTCCCACATAGCAAATAAAATAAAATAAACAGGTCGACGTTCTCGAACACGGAACACTCGTCGATTGATGAAACACGTGGATACCACTAGGACCCACCACTACGACACACAAGCTCTTTGCCGTGTGGGCAAAATACACGGTAAAGACCTTTCGGAACACGACAAAGGTTTTTCCTGTGTATACACACGGCAAATGTCACACGGCAACGTTTGCCACGGCAAAGGCCTTTACCGTGTATTTTCTAAATAAGACACGGCAAAGACTTTGTCGTGTGTCTTACGCGTAGATACGACAAAGTAAAGTAAGATGACGATTTTCGTGGAGATGACGGTGTCTATTCTTTGCCGTGTGTCTTCTCGAAAAGTACACGGCAAAGACAGCTTCTTTGCCGTGTGTCTTCTCCAAAAGTACACGGCAAAGAGGCTGTATTTGCCGTGTGTCTCGTGGAAAAAGTACACGGTAAAGAAACTGTCTTTTCAAAAAAAATCAATTTTGTTTCAAACTTTTTTGAATATTATTTACTTGATAATCTCATATAGGATATTTTAACCCTTTGTATGTTTAATATTAGGTCAAATTGCACTCATAATCAAACTTCCCCTTTGGTCATTCATCATAGCACTACTCTAGCTCTAACACGCTTAACTAATTTGTTCCTTCCGAATAAGCTTCCGATAAAGAAATCATACCTTTTGATAATACTTTTATATCAATCCTATTAACTCCTGGACCACGATGTCACACATCTCAGTTTTAGATTCTAAACAATTATTTAAGTAAACAATAATGAATAAGTAATAATAATCTTGAATCCAAATAAAAAATAAAATGATTTTATTTTATTGCATTTTTCTATTTAATATGGAATAATTCATATATTTAAATCCATAAATCAGAATTCGACAAATAAAATGTCTAAATCGATCAGAAAAATGTGAGGAGTCCAAATATGAAATGTTGGAATTATGCCCTAGAGGCAATAATAAAGATGTTATTATTATAATTCTTGTTCATGATAAAGTTTATATTCCATGCTAGAATTGTATTAAGCGGAAACTTTAATACTTGTGTGGTTTGTGAACAACACCGTGTCCCTAGTACGCCTCTATGGACTAGCTCATTGATCAATGATGGTTAAGGTTTCCTAACCATAGACATGAGTTGTCAATTGATAATGAGATCATATCATTGGAGAATGATATGATGGACAGATCCAAACTAAGCGAAGCAATTAGATCGTATCATCGTGTTCATCTTTGCGAAGCTTTTCCTATGTCAAATATTGTATTCCTTAGACCATGAGATAATACAACTCCCTGGTATCGGAAGAAAGCTTTGGGGTCATCAAACGTCATCCTATGAGAGGGTGATCATAAAGGTGTCTCTCAGGTGATCGGAAAGTATCTGTTGGGTTGTATGTATCGAGATGGAATTTGTCCCTCCCAAGTCGGAGAGATATACTTCGGGCCCACTCGTGTCGATATCAACACCGCTTGCAAGCATGTGGTTAAGGAGTTAATCACAAAGTGATATCGGATTACGAACGAGTAAAGTACTTGCCGTGAACGAGATTGAACTAGGTATGACGGCATTACGATCAAATCTCGGGCAAGTAAAATATCGCGAGACGAAGGGAATATATATATGGGATTGATTGAATACTGGCATCTTGGTTCATCCGATATGATCATCGATGAATGTGTGGGAGTCAATATGGGTGCCCAGACCCCGCTGTTGATTATTGATAGAAGATCATGTCTGCATATTCTCGAACCCGCAGGGTCACACACTTAACGTGTCTCGACGCTAGGATAGATTGGATAATTGGTTTATGAGTTTTTGTTCGGAGTCTCGGATGGGATCCGGGACATCACAAGAGGTTCCGGAGTGGTCCGGAGAATAAGATTCATATAAGGCAGTGCAGTTTTTGGAGTTCGGAATTGTTTCGGGTTAATCGGTATTATACCGGAAGCTTCTAGAACCTTCCGGAAGGGGGCATGGGCCTATGAGGGAGTGTCCTGGACGCATTGGGCCAGGGGCACAAGGCCCCATAGGGCCCAGCCGATCCTAGAGAGTTTAAACTCGTTTAAACTAGAGATAGGGTTTCTAGAAGGGGGAGAGTCCTTGCCCCCCACTTCTCCCTCCCTTGGCCGCCGGCCCAAGGCTTGGAGGAGGGGCAAGGGCTGGCCGCCCCCCCTCTATATATAGAGGGCTGGTGCGCCCCCTCCCCCCTACACCTTGCCTCCAAACCCTAGTTGCCCTGCTGCCCTTCCTCTCTCCCTCCCGACTGTTTGTAGGCGAAGCCCTGCTGCAGAAATTCTCCACCATATACACCACACCGTCGTGTTGTAGATCCAATCTATCTCTCCACCATACTTGCTGGTCCGAGGAAGGAGGAGACGTCGAGGTGCTGCACGTGTGCATCTCACGGAGGCACCGCCACTTGTGGTGCTAGATCGGATCGGATCGCGAGGAGGAGAAGCGAGTACGACTACATCACCCACGTTCCGACGAACGTTCCGTTGTGCGAATCTTCAAGGGTATGAAGATCTAATCCAATCTCTCTCGTTGATTGCATCTCCTAGATTAGATCTTGGCTTTCCCTCTGTTCGCATCCGTAGAAAATTTTGATTTACTATGCCGCGAATCCCTTCATGAAATTCATATAATCTTGTGAAAATGGGGTGGTAGCATTTTGAATTAGCCATTTGGTGGTTGCTTCATAAAATTCGATGTTTTTTACGCTCGGAAAATGGAAAATGGCTTTTTGGTGCGACAAAGAGGAAAACTTCCTCCTGCAACATTGTTCGCCATTTCATGATGCACAATATGAACACATTATCACAAACTATACCTTGATTCTAGCCATAACATTGGTCATTTGACCCGACAGGAAACCTCGAATGAGATAGGTCATTTTGTGAAGGTTTTTTGAGACATATTCAATATAACAAGTTTAATATTTTTTTCTTGCAACCATGTCACATAATATGATACCACGCGAAGGTTCCGTATTGTTTCGATCATTTTTTAATTTTTTTATGACTCTTTTAAACTATCGACAAACTTTGTCGAATGACGAGTATGAAGATTCTTAGCTCGGAGCTGAGTCTCTCTAAAATTTCATTGGATATCTGATGAAATTGCATATTGTGAACCTAAAAATAATTTTTATAAAAAATCATGCCCATCAGGTCATGTACCTGTAGTTCATATCTGACCCACTTCCTACCAATTCGGCAGGAATTTGTCTTTTTCACCTGGAGTGGACGGAAAGGTTTGAGATACCCCCGTTGGTACATTGTACATTTAAGGTGGTTTAGTATTTTTGAAAAATGGGGCGCTAGCATTTTGAATTAGCCATTTGGTGGTTGCTTCATAAAATCCCCCGTTTTTTACGTTCAGAAAATAGAAAATAGCTTTTTGGTGCGACAAAAAGGAAAACTTCCTCCTGCAACATTGTTTACCATTTCATGATGCACATGCATGCACAATATGGGTACATTATCACAAACTATGCCTTGATTCTAGTCATACCATTGGTCATTTGACCCGAAAGTTAGGAAACCTCGAATGAGATAGGTCATTTTGTGAAGGTTTTTTGAGACATATTCAATATAACAAGTTTGATATTTTTCCTTGCAACCATGTCACATAATATGACACCACGCGAAGGTTTTGCATTGTTTCGAACATTTTTAAATTTTTTATGTCTCTTTTAAACTATCGACAAACTTTGTCGAACGACGGGTATGAAGATTCTTAGCTCGGAGTTGAGCCTCTCTAAACTTTCATTGGATCTCTGATGAAATAGAATATTGTGAAACTAAAAATGATTTCTTTAAATCATGCCCATCAGATCATGTACATGTAGTTCATATCTGACCCACTTCCTACCGATTCGGCAAGAATTTGTCTTTTTCACCTAGAGTGGACAGAAAGGTTTGAGATACTCCCGTTGGTACATTGTACATTTAAGGTGGTCTAGTATTTTTTAAAAATGGGGCGGTAGCATTTTGAATTAGCCATTTGGTGGTTGCTTTATAAAATCTCCAGTTTTTTACGTTCAGAAAATGGAAAATGGCTTTTTGGTACGCGAAAAGGAAAACTTCCTCCTGCAACATTGTTTACCATTTAATTATGCACATATGCACAATATGGGTATATTATCATAAACTATGTCTTAATTCTAGTCGTACTATTGGTTATTTGACCCGAAAGCCAGAAAACCTCGAATGAGATAGGTCATTTTGTGAAGGTTTTTGAGACATATTCAGTATGACAATTTTGATATTTTTCCTTGCAACCATGTCACATAATATAAC
Organism: Avena longiglumis; assembly: GCA_030063025.1. Classification (NCBI taxonomy): domain Eukaryota; kingdom Viridiplantae; phylum Streptophyta; class Magnoliopsida; order Poales; family Poaceae; genus Avena; species Avena longiglumis. The sequence goes on from CP125974.1 coordinate 569,519,621, forward strand.
GCCACGCGAAGGTTTCGCATTGTTTCGATCATTTTTGATTTTTTAATGACTCTTTTAAACTATGGACAAACTTTGTCGAACGACGGGTATGAAGATTCTTAGCTCAGAGCTGAGCCTCTCTAAACTTTCATTGGATCTCTGATGAAATAGAATACTGTGAAACTAAAAATGATTTTTTTTAAAATCATGCCCATCAGATTATGTACATGTAGTTCATATCTGACCTACTTCCTACCGATTCGGCAGAAATTTGTCTTTTTTTACCTAGAGTGGACAGAAAGGTTTGAGATCCCCCCGTTGGTACATTATCTATTTAAGGTGGTCTAGTATTTTTGAAAAATTAGGTGGTAGCATTTTGAATTAGCCATTTGGTGGTTGCTTTATAAAATCCCTCGTTTTTTACGTTCAGAAAATGGAAAATGGCTTTTTGGTGTGACGAAAAGGAAAACTTCCTCCTACAACATTGTTCCTCATTCAATGATGCACATGCATGCACAATATGGATACATTATCATAAACTATGCCTTGATTCTAGCCATAACATTAGTCATTTGACCCGAAAGCTAGGAAACCTTAAATGAGATAGGTCATTTTATAAAGTTTTTTTGAGACATATTCAATATAAAAAGTTTGATATTTTTCTTCGCAACCATGTCATATAATATGACACCACGCGAAGGTTTCGCATTGTTTCGATCGTTTTTTAATTTTTTATGACTTTTTTAAATTATCGACAAACTTTATCGAACGACGGGTATAAAGATTCTTAGCTCGGAGCTCAGCCTCTCTAAACTTTCATTGGATCTCTGATGAAATAGAATATTGTGAAACTAAAAATAATTTTTTTAAAAAAATCATGCCCATCAGATCATGTACATGTAGTTCATATCTGACCCACTTCCTGTCGATTCGGTAGGAATTTGTCTTTTTTACCTGGAGTGGACAGAAATGTTTGAGATCCCCCGTTGATACATTATCCATTTAAGGTGGTCTAGTATTTTTAAAAATATGGTGGTTGCATTTTGAATTAGCCATTTGGTGGTTGCTTCATAAAATCCCCCATTTTTTACGCTCGGAAAATGGAAAATGGCTTTTTTGTGCCACGAAAAGGAAAACTTCCTCCTGCAACATTGTTTGCTATTATATGATACACGTGCATGCATAATATGGGCACATTATCACAAACTATGCCTTGATTCTAGCCATAACATTGGTCATTTGACCCGAAAGCCAGTAAACCTCGAATGAGATAGGTCATTTTGTGAAGGTTTTTTTGAGACATATTCAATATAACAATTTTGATATTTTTTCTTGCAACCATGTCACATAATATGACACCACGCGAAGGTTTCACATTGTTTCGACCATTTTTGAATTTTTAATGCATGTTTTAAACTATGGTCAAAACAGCGAGTATGAAGATTCTTATTCAGTATAAATATCTAATATTTGAGTGTAAATAGATAGATCTTATTTTTCTGCAAATTTTGATATATTATTTATATTTTTCTGAATTAGAATGATTTTTTTACGATTTTCCTAAAAGTAATGTGATAAAAGGGAAAAAAAGAAAAGAAAATAAGGACTTTGCCGTGTGTACTGCGGAATACACCTATGCCGTTAGCTCCTCCCGTCAAATGGACATGTGGGGTCACGGGTCCCATCTTGTTGCCGTGACAACACCTATGCCGTGTGCCGTTGTCGACTTTGCCGAGTGTATTTTCTTTGCCGTGTTTCTTTGTTGGTCTTTGTCGTGTATATTTCTTGCCGTATTCTTTTTTAGAAATTTGCCGTGTGTTCACGTACTTTGCCGTGTAGACAGACTTTGCTGTGTTCCGATCTATTTGGCACACGTTAAAGGTGTGTCTACACGACAGCGACATTTTTTTCCGTAGTGCACATCAACTGGTGCATAGTAGTATTAGTCTGCGAGATTATAATAATCAATTCAACCATTCGGATTGTACACACGAACAAGGGTATGGCTGTGGCCAGAACGATCTTGTCATGTTTTAGGGTGTGTATGGTTGCTCGTGTCTTTTTGGCTCGATCACCTGGGATCATGGCTCCGCAAAAGCTGCACGTTAATTTAATCTCTTATGCCTAAAGTATATTTTGTTTGGTTGTCCACATTCAGATTTCTGGATCATGGGAGAAAGAAAGCCCCATTTATTTGTTTGCATGTTTTCGATCTGTGTTTTTGGTCAGTTGCTACTCGTTTGATTACTTACATTATATATGATAGCCTTACCTTCTTGGTGGTATGATGAGCTTACTTATCACGAGAACACGGCATATAACAAAGTTTAGACAATTACAGTTTAGAGAACAACTAGTTAGCCAATTGCGGCACAAGTTCACGAACAATTGCCCGTATGCAGCACAAGTTCATCAAACCGAGTGGTTATAACTGAATATCACCTCCTAAAATATACATACCAGCCACAGGTTTACTTTTGGGACCAGTATGGCAACACCAATGTTACATGTGCTCTAAAAAATATAGATGGGTGTTTTTGCAAAAAAAACACAACACCACACCACACGTCGGTTCCATAATGATTTCGGACTAGTTTGCTCTCTCGGTGTAATAAGTTTGTATACCACGGGTTCACGTTTTGCAATGTGCAAGAAATAAAATATCTTTGCCACCGAAGCCAACAACACCAAGGCTGGAAGCTGTTAGATAGATCTCTCCCCGTTCGAGCCCAACGGCCGAACGGAGTCCCTTATCCGCACCCTGATCGGGGGCGCCCCACCTCATCTGGTGGGTGGGCCCCTGTCGCCAGCGCTATATAAAGAGGTGGGGGGCCGGCAGCACGCCTCACGAGGTTAGCTGTGCCCTAGCCGCCCCACCTACAAGCCCTACCCGATCTAGGCTAGCGCTGCGCCGACGGGAAGCTCCACCGCCGCCACACTCACCCCCTTTACCACCCATGGCCAACGACGGTGGATCCAGCTCCGGCACCAGCTCGGGCATCCCCTTTGGCTCGTGCTTTAGAGCCAGGGAGCAGGTGGTTCCTCTCCTCTCAGATCCATCTCTCTCTCTCTCTCAGTTTCATGTCTAGACACGCAGAGGCAAAGAGCTACCGAATAGATCTAGACTAGTTGATGCAAATAGTTTTTAACAATGGTATCAGAGCCACTAGTGGCTAGTTTGTTCGGTGCAAAAGAAATTCAAAGAAAATACCTAGATCTAAAGAGCGCCTGCCCTATGGCCACACCTTTCCTCTCAATCCAGATAGGTATCCCTTTTGGGAGACATCTAGAAGAAGAAATACTCCTTCGGGGGCAAAGGAAACCCTAGATATAAGCCCCAAAAGCACCCCAAATCAAAGACAAACCCCAAAGCCCATAGGTCCTCATAGATCCCCACAGATCCCCAAATAAAAGTCAATCAAAAAAAGGAGGGAGGCAGACCCACCGACCGCCGCCGCCGCGCCGCTTGACGGTCGTGCGCCCACCCACGGGTGGACGCACCGCCACCAAGGGGGGCCGTGAGGCTCCATGGCTTCAACCGAATTCTAGTGGGGCAGAGGGAGGGGCTTGCCGGAGCGCCGGCCACCTCGTCTCGCCTCGCACTGCCACAGAGGGGAAGAAGAGTAAGAGGGCTTCAAGATTGCCACATCTCTTTTTGGGAGATGTTGGAATTTTCCCATTTTTTCTTCTGCTCTTAAATCTCTAAATTGAGAAAGTCTAGTTTTCGTAATCGACCAATTAGTTAACATACCACTCGACCACTTTTTATTAACATAATGACAACGAGCCCTTATTGCAGCTGATGCTACTAAATCCGTGTTATCACCGTATTTTGGCCAAAGACGGAGATGGGCCGTGATCAAGATGGGCTTGGAAGATACATATATTCAACGTGTTGTTGGATCGGCCTAGTGCGTAGATTTGGGCTGAATTGCCCGTGTATCTTGTATCATAGTAGGATTCGTGTTTGTTTAGGTTCCGTTTATGTTTAGGTAAAGATAGAGTTGTAGAGTTATTCCAAAAGTAGAGAGTCTCCGGACTATAAATATGTACCTAGGGTTATTGAAAGAGGAGGACAACCACGTTCACGACAAACACAATCTCGGCGCATCGCCACCCCTTGTTCTTAGGGTTTCTTTCGGGTAAGTGCCATGCTGCCTAGATCGCGTCTTGCGATCTAGGCAGTATCTACTTATTTCGTTACCCGGTTTTACTCGTACTGAAGCGTTGTTGATGGCGAGTAATACCATTATCATAGATTGTTTGAGGCTAGCATCGGCACTGTTTCGTTATTATCATCGAAGTTATGCTACCTCTAGCTATCTCGCTACCCTTGCACTGTGTCCCAAAGTGCAAGGGTAGCACCTTGCTTGATCTTTATTTAGTCGATTCGATCTGTTATAGTTGTGCCTTGTTCGTCAAGGTTTAGTTTAATATCTACGTAATCAGGCCTTACAAACGGGTTGAACGATCCGGTAATGCATAAGGATGTGGCTTATTCGTTCTAGAGAGGATGTTCCGGTAATTGGCTTTATGTTGGTTATTAGGCCTTCTCTAGGGTTGATATTCTTCATCTTTTGTACGTACTAGGCTCAATTACGCGTAGGACGTTCCAGTTATGTGGTGAAAACGTTAAACTATCGTAGATCGATTTAACTTGTAATGATCAAGCAAAACCCCATGTTATCATGAATCTAACGCAGAACCATGGGGCAATCGGCTGTAGGAGCCGATTTACAGGGAAACCTGGGAGCCGATCACGGCTCGAATTTTACGTATACTTGTTTATCATGCAGGAAATCAATTGGAGCAATCCTTCACCTTCCTGACCAGGTATAGGTCAGGTGGCACGCCCTCGAACCAAGCCGGCGTGTCGGAGCTTTTGCGGGCCGTCGCCCGAGGGACCAGGGCCCACCAGCAGTCCTGGGAGCCTCCCGGCTCTCCGTGTTGCCAGTCGCTGCTCGCCGGTGGGTTTTGGCAGGCAACACATTCTGGCACGCCCGGTGGGACCTTCAACAACATCTACATCAACACCCGACGCTGCTATGGAGAATGACACCACTTACAACGATCCGCTGGCGAGCACAAGGCCAAGACGACGAGATCAAGGCCCTCTTCGAGGAAGACCTCATCGCTCTTTTGAGAGGACCCGTCGCATGGCATCGTGGAAAGGGTTCTCCCGAGGCGCTCTTAATGAGGTGGATCTGCATTCCTTCGGAGGAGCGCACTGTGGCTCTGACGGAAGTCAACTACATGGTGGCTCATTCTTTGCACCGCCATTCCGAGAGCCCAGTGAACGCTTTCGGAGCGGGTCGCGTCCGCGTAGTCCAGAGATCATGAAGCATCGTACTCCCGTCGGGACCTACTTTAGGGACTCACCAGGGGAAAGACCGCTCGAGACCAGGCCGCAGATCCTGTCGCACTTGCCGCTCCGTAATCCGGGCAGCGGCTACGTCGTCTACAAGGCTGGAGGCGACCCGAGCGATGCCAATTCCTGTTCGAGCCACCTAAGGAGATCCCACGGATATATGCGCCCACGTGCGGATCGCAATAACTTTGACGCGCAAACAGATTGCAACCGCGGAGTTTCGCGGCAGAACCCTTGGGCCAGATCTTCCGGCGGCGTGTCCGAGCAAATATGGCTGGGATGGACGCTGACAAACAGGCGTGGCTAGCCAAGTATGCCACTGGAGCAAATCATGAGAATCTAGCCCCTACAGCTCAAACAGTGGAGCAAATTGGTACCATCCTGAGGGACCAGTTCGGCTTCGTGCCGAAGAGAAGGACAATCGGCTATTCAAAGCCGTACCCCAACGAGTTTGATCTGATTCCGCTGCCACCCAAGTATAAGCTCCCTGAGTTCTCAAGATTCAGCGGTCAAGGGTCAAGCTCGATCGAGCACATAAGCCGATACCGCACAACTAGGCATGATTTCGCATCGGATCGCGCGTAAGATTCTTTGCGCAATCTCGACAGACCGCCTTTGGGTGGTACACTCGCCACCGATTCAATTCATACCGAAGCAAGCGGAAGAGCGGTTCCACATCCGACCATTCGAGGCTACCGAGGTGGCATTGCAGACTGGCGCGGCGCGTGCGAGGAGAAACTGTAGCGAGTACATCCGGCTTCAGACCGTCAAGAACCGATGTTACTCGGCTCGGTTAATCGAGAAGGAAGCCGCGTCGAAATGGCGGTGTTGGGTCTCTCAGACCGTCAAGGATTTGGCATTCGTAGAATACAACTCATTGGCACATGGCCCGAACCGGCGATGTATGAGCAGCGCCACCGAGTTGTACCAAGACAAATTCAAACGTCCGATAAGCCTGGTCGATGCGAAGAAGAAGATCCGACGCAGACCGTGGAGGTGGCCGAGCTGAATGGGCTCGGGGGCAGATCCTGTGGCCTGCAAATGGGTGAAACAAAGAAGGGCTGCGAAAGGGTTCGACTTGATGTGAGCAAAGCAGCAGATATTCGATCTCTTTGAAGGAGAAGCGGTGAGATTACCCGAAGGCCACAAAATCCCTACGCTCGGAGATGAACGGAGACCATACGCAAGTGGCATCATTCGCTCACTCACCACCAACGAGTGCAAAGAGCTTCGCCAAATCCAAATGGCGATAGAACAAGGTCGTCGATCCTTGGGCGATTCGCCATGAAAGTGGACACAAACCCATTTCCGGCGTCAACATGGTAGAACTCGATCGCTCATGAGGCGTAAGCTAGATTTCTCGTTCGCGTTAACATGGCGGTCTGGATACCACCATGACACGTATAAAGAGAACGGTGGTCGCTCCGGGCAAGGAAAGAAAGGAGGCTAGTCCATGCGACCGGCCCAGCCACAACGACAGGCGGTACTTAATAGAGGAACAAGTGAGGAGAGTGCGATATCAGAAGCCACATTCCACGCATCTCCTTAACAAGTATGAGCGCCAGTATGACCAACGTCGCCAGCACGACAGAGACGACGGAAGATATGAACACCTTGCTAGGGGACCGTCGAAAGAGAAGGAAGGCAGCTAGGCATTGGGATTGTCCTTTCTTCAAGTATTGTTTGGGGCACGGAATGAGCCGATTGCCTACGATGACAACTGCCGGAATGCAACCAGCGAAGGAGGACACGAGGCGATGTCGGTATTCAACGCCTAGGGCCTCTTCCGTCCCGGAGGCGACACAAGGAGTCCGCTCGGCGAGGAGACCTCGAGGCGAAGGATGACAAGGTCAAAGACAGGTATCACCGCCCGTCAAGGTGGTGCCCGACGGACTCGACATACCGAGCGTAGAGTGCAGCGGCTCCGTAACCTAGAGGAAGCTGAAGCGCAGTATCTCCACGCTTTGAAGAAAGCACGACCTGATCTGGCCGTCAAAGTGAGACAGGATGTGGAAACGGAAGACCGCCCGACCAGGAAAGAGTGGCGCCCCAAACCGTTAAGAGCCGATGCAAAGACATCGGCTAGCACAAACATGGTGTTCGTGCTCCCGTCAGAATTCTGCGCGCCAAGAACCGACGAGCGACTCGTGGCACAATTTGACTGCGGCCCACGGCCGGTTATCTTTGAAAAGCCACGTGAGAAGGGTTACAAACATCTGAAAGCCCTGTACCTGCGAGGTTACATCAATGGGCAACCTGTCAGCAAGATGTTGGTGGACACCGGGCGATCAATATCATGCCATACTCCATGCTACGACGTTTGGGACGCCCACCGCAGATCCGATCAAAACCAACGTCACGTTGAGCGATTTCAACAGTCGGTCTTGAACACAAGGTGTCTTGAGCGTGGACTTGACAAAGGTGAAAACCGTACCGTCATTCTTCGTCGTGGACAGCAAGAGCACTTACACCGTCTTGCTAGGAAGGGATTGGATTCACGCTAATTGCGCATCCGTCCACAATGCATCGCACGATCCGTGGGATGGAGACGAAGTCGAGGTCATCCACGCAGACGATTCTATCGAGATCTCCATAGCTGGCATGAACGTCTGGGAGGCAGAAGACCAAGAGCCGATCTCTGGAATCAATCTAGACGGCTGCGAACGTATTGAAGCTACAAAAAACGGGGTGAGGCTGGTCTTATCCACTGGCCTTACAGAGTAGAAGAGCCCACGATCACCCGTGGCACGGCCGATCCCTACGATCGGCCACAAAAAATAAAAAGCGGTGATCATACGACAAGCAGTTCATGTAGTCGTAGCAGAGAGATGCTCTGCCACTGTAAAATAATAAGGTGTAAACCGTCCTTGACAGATGCAAGCAAAAAGGGGGCCGATTCAGGCGATCGGCCCAAATTATTTTTGTTGTCCTCACCCACCGTTTGCCCTGTGTTTAGCGTCGATTTGACAGGTGACGGAAAGCTAGGGTACGGGTTTACATCCGCTGATGAGCTAGAAGAGATCGATATTGGTCCTGGGGATAAGCCACGACCAACATTTATCACGGAAGCAGACGACTAGAGAGCCGATATCTTCAAATTACTTGACAGATTCGGCTCGGGGGGCACCTAAACGGATAAGGTACAAAAGCACGGAATATATTGAACAGTAAAAATGTAGGGGCCGATATCAAAAATCGGCCGAATAAGAAAAAAAAAATACAGCCAATGCACGGGCATCGGCTTTAGTGGTCCACACACATTACAAACAGATGCCAGTTTACACATACGAACTACTGAAGAATGCCTCGAAGGCGTGGAAGGCGTCAACACGGATACGATCCACCTCGGCGATCTCGGCTTCGTCATCTTCATCCTGCCGTCACTAGCTGCTTGCTCAGGCACGTATACTGCCAGATCGGTCTTGATTGAGCTTTGAGGCCTTCGCCTCGTGTTGGGAGCGGGCTATGGATTCTTCCTTGTCACGGATGAGCTGTTTAGTCACCGGACCTTCTCCTCAAGATCTTCCAGCTCTGTTTCAAGGATGCGAGCTCGACGGAGGTGTCGATTTTAGCATCGAGACGCCTTTTCTCATTAAGCCGACATCTTTACGCAATATCGACTTTCAGTGGAAGTTGGGCGTGGCGCAGATGGATCCTTTCACGGGCTAGCTGCACCCGTGGCCCGAAAAGGGATAGATTGGCAACTGACAAAAGCTTCACTTGCAGTGTTCCTGGAAGATGATCTTGAATCTCGGCGAGAACGCTCTTCACTTCCTCAGAACCCTCGATCAACTCCTCGATTGAGGAGGACAGCAAGGTTCTAAGACGCTGGAATTGAGGTGGAGCAACCCTGGTTTGCGGATCAGCATGGGCAGCAGATGGAGTTGGTTCGATGGATTCAGGGTCAAACGACAGCAAGCCTGAAAGATCACAACTCTGGCAGCCAGGAGCGTCAGTTTGCGTCTAAACATACAAGACCGGACCAAGAAGAAGTTTAAAACATACCTCTCCTATCGAAGGGATAGCCGATGAAGAGACCATCGGTTTGCGTGTGGTCGCTGGAGGCTTGGCCGATTGGTAGCCGTTTCATCTATACCTTGGGGATCCCGGATCCGGCCAAGACGGCCCGGCCTTCCCACTAGAAGCATCCGTGGCCTGAACCTCTTGGCTCGATGGAGAGATCGGGGGTCCTTGACGAGCTCTTTTGGGACCCGATACTGGCCCAGCCTCGACTGGTGCTCGAGGCGGCAGGCTCGAGAATGCACCGTTTCTTAGAAGCCGATGGTGGCACATCCGGGTGGCTCGGGGTGATGGTCCTCTCGAATCCGTTGGGCTCGATTCTCCTTCATCGGGATGTTCGTCCTCGTGAGAAGAATCTTCAATGGAAGCTGCAAAAGAAAGAAAGGATGTTAAACGAGGCAGCGTGCGCCATAGTGAAGAGTAAGGAGGATTAACTAAAAGATGGGTTAGCCTACATGCGAGCTTTACGGAGAGGGCTCCGCGCCTCAAGGTTTTCTGGCAGCCACATTCCTCGTAATCGTCCTTGTCCTAGTTGGAACTCATGACAGGTGGTGTCGAAGTTCCTTGCTTTTAGAGGCCGATTGAGGTGTTATCGGCTTTCTCGCATTATGACATTTTTAGAGGTGGCGAGTTTTGCGTAAAAGAACCACGGTGAGCTGGAAAGAACTCGAAGGGGGAGCCGTCACTGTGTGTAGGCTCAGGGCCATTTTGTTGCTGCAAAGGGAGAAATGGATTAGTGAGAGGATCAATTGCAAAGCTGCATCAAGAAAATTTGCAAGTAGTAGTACCTGTTCCACGGAAGCGTCGTAATCGGCATCAAGTTGTTTCAGGAGTGGTCCCAGAGCTTTCCGGAAAACGTGGGTTTTCCACATCGTCCACCAGTCCTCGAAGCCGTGACGGAGCGGGCGAGGAGGTCATTCGAATAGGGATGGTCGAGCATCAAAGAAGGAGTAACACCTCACCGGTGAGAGGATCAAGCGGCTCGCACTCCCAGTAAGATGATGAAGAAAAAAGTGGGAGCTACTTGTCCGAGGCCAAATTGACGAGCCACCACGATCGGTTGGTAGAATTCGCACGGTTTGATTATCCGGTTGGATGTGCTCATGCCAACGGAAGGAAACAGGACGAATAACGGTGGAAAAGAGTTGCCGAGTGCTAGTGTCATCGGCAAAATTGTCCACTGAAGGAGAGTGGATTCTCGAATGTTCTGCTTCTTCCATGTAGGGAAGAAGTTGGGGTTGTCCAGCCTTGGAAAAGATATCGAACCATTTTGACGCCTCTTGAGGCGGCAGTTTGTTACTGGCGATCGATACAAAAGCTTGGCCATAGCTGGTGCATCGGATTTGCTTCCCTTTAACATCGGGAAGGAACAGCTCGCCCGAAGGGAAAGTCGGGATACGGTTCGAAGTAAATGAGCCCACAGTGGATGAACCACCAAGGTCCACCTGTTACGATTGCTATGCTCGAAAACAGCGGACATCAACTGGAGATATCGATAGACCTCTCCAAGGAAAGCTTGCCGACGCCAAGTTGAGTACCTTTGGCTAGTTCAGAGGCCAAGGAGAGATAGTTCTTGGTGGGAGCAGGAAGGGACATGAAGATGAAATGCTCTAGCGAGAAGTTGAGGAAGGTCGTATGTTCTTTCTACGTAACAGGCCCTTTGTTTTCATATGACGGTGGAGATAAGCACCCCAACTGATGATTGCTTTGGAGGAGTTTGTAGGGGACCGTGGTCAGTTTGAAAGCGTATGGTGGGCGATGTAACATCCAGACCGGTAATCATCACCACGTCTAGTAAGGTTGGTGACATAGGGCCGTGGCCAAACATAAAGCAATTCAGAGCATCAGACCAGAAATAGCCGATGGTTTTGAGGAGATTCTCGTGTTTCTCAAGAGGAGACAACGATAGATGCAAGGCATCGGCTATTCCCAAAGTTTCCCATTGGGATTGGTAAGCTCTAGCTACTCTACTAAACCAAGAAACCCAATGTTCAGGGGGATTAGGCCAGGCTGCAAAGCAATGCCCAAGAGTTCGATCTAAGTCTTGGCTTACGAAGGGGATTATTTCTATTTGCAAGAGATCGAGATGGGCAGGATCGGAATCAGCGAGGACCGAGACAGAGGGAATTTGGGAGAGAAGGATGTGGCAGCAGGATGTCTGAAACCTAGAAAATTTAATAGCAGAATAAAGGCATTAACTCAGATGTTCGCCATCAAGTTCTTACAGTGCGTTCAGACTACGAAGGGTAGGCGTACCTTCAGACCGGAGACCTCTGGATTAGTGTTTGACGATTCTGCCATCTGGTTGGCCGGCGGAGATGGATCTGTGCGGGGTAAGAAGCGAAGGTTCTTGTGGCTATGAGCTCGATCTGGTCGATAGGCGGTTGGGGATCTAGGCCGCCCTTTTTGAAGAGAGCCGCAGGTTACCGTTTGGGGCTAGGAGGTGGCTGTTTGGGTTTGCCTAAATATGCGGCTGAGTTGACCTTGTCAACAATTTGGGGAAAGCCAATGTGCATCGGCTTTTTGGGTTGTAGTTTGATTGACTGTGGAAACATGACCAAGTGAAAGCCGATGCGTTGCTATCGGCTCCTGGAAAATCGACTTATTTGTGTTATCGACAAGATTTGGGCGGAAAGACAATCTGCGGGAGATGGATTTTTCATTCATTCATTCAAAAGCGGGTGGCTTACAAACGACTGATAGATTACAAAAGGGGATCTACCATTACTACGGCTACTACTCCTGATTCCTAATCAAGGCCGAGGTCGTCATTCCGCTGCCGCCGCCTTGTCTTGTCCTCAAGATCGCTACCGGCGTCGTCTTCATCTTTGTCGCCGAAGAAGTCGTGAGGGCCTCCTCGCCCTCGTCGTCGTCGTCTCGCTGGACCCGGTCGGAAGTACTTCACCGGTGGTACTCTTCGGAGGAGGTGTCTTCCTCCTCCTCCTCTTCTTCTTGGAGAAGTCGACGCCGCCCGTGACATCGCGTCATCAAGATCGCCTCCGGTTCCCCATCGGCGAGGAACTGCAGGTCCTCGCCGTCGGTCATGGGCGTCATCCTCCGACTGCAGAAAGTCCAACCCCTCTCGTCCCACCATTGTGGGGCGAGAGTGTGGTACGCCGCCATCGGTGGATGCTCTGGCGTTGTCTCTCGGTCGCTCATTGAGTTGGAGGCGTGGGAAGACAGACCAGAGGAAGCAGAGGAGGCCATGGCGAGAAAAAGGGTTTTTCCGGTGATGGGAGAGGAGTTTCTGGCAACTGGAGGAAGATGGGGACTGCGAACTGTTCAGGCTGATTTAAATAAGGGGAATAGTGGACAGACGGTTCAATGCCATGGCGGTTTCCCAGATTGCACTGCCAAAATCGTCAAATCACGCGCTGCGCAGGAGTTGAGAAGACAGGGCATCATGATGAAGGGGTAGCGTGACGGTGCTGTTCTGCCACGCATTCTGTCAACGCGCAACCCGATACGAAAAAAAAGGGAGGAGAAGAGGAAAAAACACACAGAGTGGTTTTGGAATTATCATTGCCAAAACCAGGGGGGCATGTGTTATCACCGTATTTTGGCCAAAGACGGAGATGGGCCGTAATCAAGATGGGCTTGGAAGATACATATATTCAACGTGTTGTTGGATCGGCCTAGTGCGTAGATTTGGGCTGAATTGCCCGTGTATCTTGTATCATAGTAGGATTCATGTTTGTTTAGGTTCCGTTTATGTTTAGGTAAAGATAGAGTTGTAGAGTTATTCCAAAAGTAGAGAGTCTCCGGACTATAAATATGTACCTAGGGTTATTGAAAGAGGACAACCACGTTCACGACAAACACAATCTCGGCATCGCCACCCCTTGTTCTTAGGGTTTCTTTCGGTAGTAAGTGCCATGCTGCCTAGATCGCGTCTTGCGATCTAGGCGATTCACTTATTTCGTTACCGGTTTTACTGCATCTTGAAGCGTTGTTGATGGCGAGTAATACCATTATCATAGATTGTTTGAGGCTAGCATCGGCACTTTTTCGTTATTATCATCGGAGTTATGCTACCTCTAGCTATCTCGCTACCCTTGCACCGTGTCCCAAAGTGCAAGGGTAGCACCTTGCTTGATCTTTATTTAGTCGATTCGATCTGTTATAGTTGTGCCTTGTTCGTCAAGGTTTAGTTTAATATCTACGTAATCAGGCCTTACAAACGGGTTGAACGATCCGGTAATGCATAAGGATGTGGCTTATTCGTTCTAGAGAGGATGTTCCGGTAATTGGCTTTATGTTGGTTATTAGGCCTTCTCTAGGGTTGATATTCTTCATCTTTGTATTACTAGGCTCAATTACTGCGTGGGACGTTCCAGTTATGTGGTGAAAACGTTAAACTATCGTAGATCGATTTAACTTGTAATGATCAAGCAAAACCCCATGTTATCATGAATCTAACGCAGAACCATGGGGCAATCGGCTGTAGGAGCCGATTTGTGGAAACCAGGAGCCGATCACGGCTCGAATTTTACGTATACTTGTTTATCATGCAGGAAATCAATTGGAGCAATCCTTCACCTTCCTGATCAGGTATAGGTCAGGTGGCACGCCCTCGAACCAAGCCAGGACGTGTGCCGGAGCTTTTGCGGGCCGTCGCCCGAGGGACCAGGGCCCACCAGCAGTCCTGGGAGCCTCCCGGCTCTCCGTGTTGCCAGTCGCTGCTCGCCGGTGGGTTTTGGCAGGCAACAATCCGTTGCTCTTTTTTTTGTGCCAACAATTAAGAAACTTTTTCCCTGACTTGCTGCATCAAAAACTAAATCACAACCTTCTGATAAAAAACGAGGGCGATGGAGGAGAGGGAGGGGACCGTCGCCGGTGCAGTCGCCGGACGGACGACCGCCTCCCCCCGAATTCCGCCATAGATCGCGCCACCAAAGACCCCTCCCACCTCCTCAAGCATGGGGCTTGCATGCCGCCGCTGCCAGAGACAGAGAGGAGGGGTGCTCGCGTCTTGCAGCCAAGGCGAGAGGAGGCGTCGCCGTCGGCCACCTCGCCTCGACCGACTACATGACGTCCGGGCCAAGCGCAGAGGGAGGGCGCCGTCATGCCACATCGCCTCGGCCTCGCGGACAGACACCGCGGAGCCAAGGAAGAGGGAGGGGCGCGCCGAAGGGGCCGCCACGCCTCGGCCTCGCGCGGGACAGCCACCGCCAGAGAGAGGGCTCGCGGGGGGAAAGGGGGAAAGTGGCGTTAGGGTTTGTGGGGGGCGGCGGCCTGGGGGCTTTTATACCTCCGAAGCACGCGGCTGGCTGTCCGATCTAGGGTAGGCAGATGGACGACCAGGATCTGCCGGGGAAGCACGCTGGTCATTCGATCTAGGGTAGGCAAATGGGTCTTTGGCGAGCGAAGCGCTGCTTGCCTAAGCGGCTAGGCAGATAACCCAGGCGTCTTTGGGCCGTTGTGGGCCGCGACAGTCTGATTTTTGTTTTTATTTTACAGAGTATGTTTAGCTGTTTTTAATAGTTTTGCTTAGTTTTAAGCATATTTTTCAACATAGTTTTTTCTAGTCTTTTATTTAAGAGAATATTTGACTAGAGAATATGGAAAAGGCAGAATTTTTCTGTAAAGTTTAAAGTTTATGGAAGTCATTATTAAGTTTTCGCTGCAAATAGATGATTTAAATTGCAATAATGCAATAACGTTTGTTTAAATTTTGTTATAAAGATGTGACAAAGTAATTAAAGATGATTATGTCTGATGTTATTAATTAACCAACGTTATTAATAAACATGACCATGATCGTTTTCATTGAGTACAAAAGGTGCATTTAACTTTATTTCTACCCAACGGTGATGTAATTTTAAATAGCATAAACAATTGCATGCATAATTTATACCACGTTGAATTAATGCATACAGTTGTTTTCTTTGGTGATCTCACATCTTTTGTGGTTTTCAGGAGGTCTCAACCTCATGAGTTGTTTAAAGGACATCCCGCTGCTAAGGAGGGACAACTACTCAGAATGGAGGAAGAAGGTTGATTTGGCGTTCGTATGCGCCGAAGTGGATTGGGTGGTTGACACCAAGCAACCAGTCAAGCCTGCTGACCCTGTCAGGGGAGATGCTGAGGAAAGTGCTGCGTTTGAGAAAAGGAAGAGGGACCATGCTCCATTGGAGCTGGCCTACTCGATTGATAATCAAAAGTGGGTGAACGCCAACAAGAACTGTTTGGCCTTTGTAAAGAACACAATTGAGAACGCCATAGTGGGCTCAATTGGAGAGTGTGCCACCGTGGGCGAATACCTTGCCAAAATAAAGAGCCAGTTTACTGGCTCTTCAAAGATGTAAGCGACCCAGCTGTTAAAACAGCTGGTGACTGAAAAGTACACGGGAGGGCCCCACGGAATAAGAGAGCACATCTTGAGGATGTCAAACATGGCAGCGAAGCTGAAGCCCATGGATGAGGACCTCGAGCTAAAGCCTGCACTTTTGGTGCACCTGGTGATGGCCTCTCTTCCATAGCCATTCGAGAATTTTGTAATAAACTATAATATGTCCCCTGAAAAGTGGGACATAGAAAAGACCATTGGGATGTGCTCCCAAGAGGAGGAAAGGCTGAAGGCCCTTCACGGCGGTTCCTTGAACTTCGTGAAGGAGAATAGGAAGAGGAGCTTCACAAACGGTAACTATGGTGGCTCACCCTCCAAGCCACATGGCAAGGGCCCAATGCAGCACCAGTACCAGCACCAGCAGTCCACCCCTGAGGAAAAAGACCAGTGCCACCACTGTAAGAAGGTTGGCCACTACAAGAAGGACTGTCCAGTTTGGCTGAAGTACATCATGGAAAAAAAGATAAAGATATAGTTTCTTTTGTTAATGAATCTCTGTATGAAAAGTTTTCTAGATCTACTTGGCGGATTGATTCTGGTGCAACTGTTCATGTTGCCAACTCTTTACAGGGGTTCCATTCGACAAGGATTTTGCCAAAAAGAGAAAGACTCATTGAAGTGGCGAATGGGATTGAAGCAGAAGTGGAGGCCGTTGGTGACGTCCCTCTGGAGCTGGCTGATGGCTCTTCTCTTTTTCTCAAGGATGTTCTTTTTGTTCCTTCAATTCATAGAAATTTAATAAGTGTGTCGTGCTTGGACAGAGATTCTTATGAGTGTTATTTTGGAAATGGCAAATGTGCCATTTGGTTAAAAGATATTTGTGTGGGTGTTGCTACCTTACATGAGAAGTTATATTTATTATCTTTGCATGAGAAAGTATTTTCTGTTTGTGATGTGAATGAAAAAGTTCCCTTGTCGAACAAAGAACAAAAGAAAAGAAAGCGAACTCTTGACTCATCGAACCTATGGCACTGCAGACTAGGCCATATTTCGAGGGGAAGAATAGAAAGCCTCGTTAAAAATGACATTCTTCCTCCGTTAAAGTTCTCAGACATAGAACAATGCATAGATTGCATTAAAGGAAAGTATGTCAAACAAATTAAAAAGGGTGCAAACCGAAGCATAGCTACACTCGAAATAATCCACACGGATATTTGTGGACCGTTTCCGGTGAAAAGTGTGGATGGCTATGATTCATTCATAACATTCACGGATGATCACTCCCGGTATGGTTATATTTATCCAATTAAAGAAAGATCTGAAGCATTGGATAAATTTAAAATTTTCAAAGCTGAAGTAGAAAATCAGCATGATAAAAGAATTAAAATAGTTCGGTCCGATCGTGGGGGGGAGTACTACGGTCGGCATACTCCATATGGTCAAGTACCAGTATCTTTTGCAAGGTTCCTACAAGAAAATGGAATAGACGCCCAGTATTCTATGCCGGGCGAACCTCAGCAAAACGGAGTAGCTGAAAGGCGTAACCGTACCCTTATGTATATGGTGCGCAGCATGATGAGCTATTCCACCCTCCCATTGGGATTGTGGATGGAGGCACTTAAAACCGCATTCACATTCTCAACAGAGTACCAAGTAAGTCGGTGCCCAAAATACCGTATGAATTGTGGACAGGCAGAGTTCCCTCTCTACACCACTTGAGGGTCTGGGGGAGCCCAGCTGAGGCAAAAGTTTTCAATCCAAACATTGCAAAGTTAGACCCCAAAACAGTATCTTGCCACTTTATTGGCTATCCAGATAAGTCAAAAGTCTATCGTTTCTACTGTCCCGACAGATACACAAAGTTTGTAGAAACGAGACATGCAGTCTTCTTGGAGGACGAATTGATGAGGGGGAGCACGGTATCTAGGAAAATTGATCTTCAGGAGAAGAGGGTGCATGCACCTAATCCGATGACTCAGGAGCCATTTTTCTCGCTACCTGTTGTGCCACCATCTACAACCCCTGAGGTTGTGGTGCCGGAACCTGTTGTGACTCCACACGTGACAACAATGTGCGAAAGTTCGGAACCTGTCCATCAGGAGCCACCTGAACCCACTATTGAGCACGAAAGGGAGCCAGAACAGCCACCTACTGTAAATGTGCCTGAACCCGAGGCAAGAAATGAGCAAGAGTCTGATGAACTCAGAAGGTCTAAAAGAGAACGAAGACCAACCATTTACAAAGTCTACAATGTAGTTCATATGGAGGGCGATCCTACCTCATATGAAGAAGCCATGAGTAGCCCTCACTCAGCCAAGTGGGTGGAGGCAATTGAAGATGAAATGAAATCGATGAGTTCCATCAATGTTTGGGACTTAGAGGAAATTCCTAAAGGAGCCAAAACAGTAGGATGCAAATGGGTCTACAAAACAAAGTATGACTCTAATGGGAATGTAGAAAAGTACAAAGCTAGACTCGTGGCAAAAGGCTTTACGCAAAGAGAAGGCGTAGATTACAGTGAGACTTTTTCTCCGGTCTCATGTAAGGACTCCTTCAGAATCATCATGGCACTAGTTGCACATTTTGATTTAGAGTTACATCAAATGGATGTCAAGACGACATTTCTAAATGGAGATTTAGAAAAAAATGTTTACATGAAACAACCCAAGGGTTTTTTCATGGAGGGGAAGGAACATATGGGATGCCGCCTAAAGAAATCCATTATGGGTTAAAGCAAGCCTCTAGGCAGTGGTATTCAAAGTTTAATGATACCATTAAAAGATTTGGATTCAAAGAAAATGTTGAGGACAACTGCATTTATGCAAAGTTCAAAAGTGGGAAATATATTTTCCTAATTCTGTATGTGGATGACATTCTGCTTGCTAGCAGTGATGTTAGTCTACTACTAGAGACAAAGAAGTTCTTGTCATCAAATTTTGACATGAAAGACCTTGATGAAGCTTCTTATGTTTTGGGCATAGAAATTCAGCGAAATAGAAAGAATGGAGTGTTAGGACTGTCGCAGAAAGCGTATTGTGAATTTTTTTAAAAGAAATACAATATGCATGCGAGTAATTCAACACCTGCTCCCATAGTCAAGGGCGATAGTTTTGGGAAATCCCAATGTCAAAAGAATCAATATGAGATCGATCAAATGAAGTCAGTACCATACGCTTCGGCTGTTGGAAGTTTACAGTATGCACAAGTGTGCACTCGCCCTGACTTAGCATTTATCACCGGGGTACTCGATAGATATCAAGAGAATCCAGGCATAGAGCACTGTAAGATGGTAAAGAAAGCTTTGCGTTATGTGCAAGGCACAAAAGGCCTCATGCTTACATATAGAAGATCTGATTCCCTAGAAATAAAAGGGTATTCAGATGCGGATTTCGTGGGAGATAAAGACGACCGAAAGTCCACGACAGGGTATGTCTTTACTCTCGCAGGAGGTGCTATTTCGTGGAGAAGCGCCAAACAGTCGATAGTTGCATCATCTACGATGTATGCAGAATTTATAGCTTGTTATGAGGCCATGGGACAGGCGTTATGGTTAAAGAAATTTTTACCCGACTTGAAAGTGGTTGACTGCATCAGCAGGCCACTAAAGATGTAATGTGACAACGAGCCCGCAGTATTCTATGCTCACAACAACAAGACGAGTAATGCTACAAAGTCTATAGATATAAAGTATTATGTTGTGAAGGACAAAGTCCAGGATCAAACTATAAGACTCGAGCATATAAGGACAAAGGATATGCTTGCGGATCCGCTAACGAAAAGCTTACCACCCAATGTGTTCAAGGAACACATAGCCGGCATGGGTTTAACGGGAAGCCTATGATTCCTGGACTACAGAGGCCCAAAAGTAACATGATTTGTTTCAAAACATGAAGGTGTATAATGGCTGTCTGATTCTATCGGCAATTGAGCTGAGACAATGAAACATGCTCTATGTATCATTCTGTGATGAAATAAGTAAAGAACAAAGTTAAAATTAAAGTCGAGATCAAGGGGAAGAATGTTAGATAGTGTTACCACCGTATTTTGGCTAAAGACGGAGATGGGCCGTAATCAAGATGGGCTTGGAAGATATGTATATTCAACGAGTTGTTGGATCGGCCTAGTGTGTGGATTTGGGCTAAATTGCCCGTGTATCTTGTATCATAGTAGGATTCGTGTTTGTTTAGGTTCCGTTTATGTCTAGGTAGAGATAGAGTTGTAGAGTTATTCCAAAAAGTAGAGAGTCTCCGGACTATAAATATGTACCTAGGGTTATCGAAAGAGGAGGACAACCACATTCACAACAAATACAATCTCGGCGCATCGCCACCCCTTGTTTCTAGGGTTTCTTTCGGGTAAGTGCCATGCTGCCTAGATCGCATCTTGCGATCTAGGCAGCATCTACTTATGCGTTACCTGGTTTTACTCGTACTGAAGCGTTGTTGATGGCGAGTAATACCTTTATCATAGATTGTTTGAGGCTAGCATCGGTGCTTTTTCGTTATTATCATCGAAGTTATGCTACCTTTAGCTATCTCGCTATCCTTGCACCTTTTCCCAAGGTGTAAGGGTAGCATCTTGCTTGATCTTTATTTAGTTGTTTCGATCTGTTATAGTTGTGCCTTGTTCACCAAGGTTTAGTTTAACATCTACGTAATCAGGCCTTACAAACGAGTTGGATGATCCAGTAGTACATAGGGACGTGGCTTATTCTTTCTAGAGAAGATTGTTCCGGTAATTAACTTTACGTTGGTTATTAGGCCTCCTCTAGGGTTAATATTCTTCATCTGTTGTACGTACCAGGCTCAATCACGCGTAGGACGTTCCAGTTATGTGGTGAAAACATTAGACTATCGTAGATCGATTTAACTTGTAGTGATCAAGCAAAACCCCATGTTATCATAAATCTAACGCAGAACCATGGGGCAATCGACTTTAGGAGCTGATTTACACGGAAACCTGGGAGCCGATTACGGCTCGAATTTTACGTATACTTGTTTACCATGCAAGAAATCAATCGGAGCAATCCTTCACCTTCCTGACCAGGTATAGGTCAGGTGGCACGCCCTCGAACCAAGCCAGGACGTGTGCCGGAGCTTTTGCGGGCCGTCGCCCGAGGGACCAGGGCCCACCAGATCCTGGAGCCTCCGGCTCTCTCTGTGTTGCTCGTCGCTGCTCGCCGGTGGGTTTTGGCAGGCAACACATTCTGGCACGCCCGGTGGGACTAACAACAACGTCTACATCAACACCCGACGCTGCGATGGAGAATGCACCACCACTTACGACGATCTACCGACGAGCACAAGGCCAAGGCACGACGAGATCAAGGCTCTTCGAGGAAGACCTCATCGGCTCTTTCGAAAGGACCCGTAAGCATGGCATCGTGGAAGGGTTCTCCCCGAGGGCGCCTCAATGAGGTAGATCTGTCTCCTTCGGAGGAGCGCACTGAGCTCGCCGTCAGAAGTCAACTACATGGTGGCTCATTCTGCACCGCCATTCCGAGAGCCCGTGAACGCTTTTCGAGCGGGTTCGCGTAGTTCAGAGATCATGAAGCATCGACTCTCCGTCGGGACCTACTTTAGGGACTCACCAGGAGAAAGACCGCTCCAAACCAGGCTCCCTGCTCGCACTTGCCGCTCCAGAGCCGCCAGGAGCAGCGGCTTACGTCGTCTACAAGGCGGGAGGCGACCCAGGCGATTGCCAATTCCTGTTTGAGCCACCTAAGGAGATCCCACACGGATATATATGCGCCTACGTGCCGGACTGCAATAACCTGACACGCACCAAACAGATTGCAACCGCAGGAGTTTCTGCGGCAGGAGTTCTTGGGGCAGGATCTTCCGGGGCAGGCGTGTCCGGAGCAGCGATGGCTGGGATGGACGCTGACAAACAGGCGTGGCTAGCCAAGTATGCCACTGGAACAAGTCATGAGAATCTAGCCCCTACAGCTCAAACAGTGGAGCAAATCGGCACCATCCTGAGGGACGGCTTAAACCGTCAAGAGAAGGACAATCGGCTATTCAAAGCCGTACCCCAACGAGTTTGATCTAATTCCGCTGCCCCCCAAGTATAAGCTCCCTGAGTTCTCAAGGTTCAGCGGGTCAGAAGGGTCGAGCTCGATCGAGCACATAAGCCGATACCTGGCACAACTAGGCATGATTTCGGCATCGGATCAGATGCGCGTAAGATTTTTTGCAATCTCGACAGACCAGCCTTTGGGTGGTACACCTCACTAACACCGATTCAATTCATACCGAAGCAATCGGAAGAGCGTTCCACATCCAGTACCATTCAGAGGCTACTGAGGCTGGCATCGCAGACCTGGCGCAAGTGCGGCAGAAGCGAGGAGAAACTGTAGCCGAGTACATCCAGCGCTTCAGGACTGTCAAGAACCGATGTTACTCGGCTCGTTAAGCGAGAAGGAAGCGGTCGGCTGGCGGTGTTGGGTCTCGGCACCCATCAAGGACCTGGCGTTCCAGGTAGAGTACAACTCATTGGCGCACATGGCCCAGAAACTGACGATGTATGAGCAGCGCCACCCTGAGTTGTACCAAGACAAATTCAAACGTCCGATAAGCCTGGTCGATGCATAAGAATAAGATCCTACGCAGGACCAGGAGGTGGCCGTAGCTGAATGGGCTCGGGGGGCAGATCCTGTGGCTTGCAAATGGGTGAAACAGCAAGGGCCTGCGAAAGGGTTCGACTTCGATGTGAGCAAAGCTGAGCAGATATTCGATCTGCTGCTGAAGGAGAAGCAGCTGAGGTTACCCGAAGGCCACAAAATCCCTACGGCTCAGGAAATGAACGGGAGACCATACTGCAAGTGGCATCATTCGTTCACTCACACCACCAACGAGTGCAAAGAGCTTCGCCGCCAAATCCAAATGGCGATAGAACAAGGCCGTCTGATCCTTGGGCAGTTCGCCATGAAAGTGGACACAAACCCATTTCTCGGCGTCAACATGGTAGAACTCAGTCGCTCCGCGAGGCGTAAGCTGGATTTCTCGTTCGGCGTTAATATGGCAGGGTCGGGGTACCACCATGACGCGTACAAGGAGGACGGTGGTCGCTCTCGGGGCAAGGAAAGAAAGGAGGCCAGTCCATGCGACCGGCCCAGCCATAATGACAGGCGGTACTTAACAGAGGAACAAGTGAGGAGAGTGCGATATCAGAAGCCACATTCTACGCATCTCCTTAACAAGTATGAGCGCCAGTATGACCAACGTCGCTGGCGCGGCAGAGACGACGAAGGGTATGAGCACCTTGCTAGGGGGCCGTCGAAAAAGAAGGAAGGCGCAGACAGGCATTGGGATTGTCCTTTCTTCAGGTATTGCTGGGGCGCAGGAATGAGCCGATTGCCTACAATCGACAACTGCCCAGAATGCGGTCAGCAAAAGGAAGACACGAGGCCAGTGTCAGTATTCAAACGTCTAGGGCCTCTTCAGCCCCAGGGCCGTCACAGGGAGTCCGCTCGAGCAGAAGACCTCGAGAAGCCAAAGGATGACAAGGACGAAGACAGGTATCACCGTCCAAGGTGGTGCCCCGACGGACTCAGACACACCCAGAAGCGTAGAGTGCAGCGGATGCGTAACTTAGAGGAAGCTGAAGCGCAGTATCTCCACGCTTTGAAGAAAGCACGGCCTGATCTGGCTGTCAAAGTGAGGCAGGCTGTGGAAACGGAAGACCGCCCGACCAGGAAAGAGTGGCGCCCCAAACCGGTAAAAGCCGATGCAAAGACATCGGCTGGCACAAACATGGTGTTCGTACTCCCATCAGAATTCTGCGCGCCAAGAACCGATGAGCTACCCGTGGCACAGTTTGACTGCGGCCCACGGCCGGTTATCTTTGAGAAGCCACGTGAGAAGGGTTACAAACATCTGAAAGCCCTGTACCTGCGAGGTTACATCAATGGGCAACCTGCCAAGATGTTGGTGGACACCGAGCGGCGATCAACATCATGCCATACTCCATGCTACGACGTTTGGGACGCCCACCGTAGATCCGATCAAAACCAACGTCACGTTGAGCGACTTCAACGGTCGGTCTTGAACGCAAGGCGTCTTGAACGTGGACTTGACGAAGGCAGGAAAACCGTACCACGTCATTCTTCGTCGGACAGCAAGAGCACTTACACCGTCTTGCTAGGAAGGGATTGGATTCACGCTAATTGCGCATCCGTCCACAATGCATCGATGCGATCCAAAGGGATGGAGAAGTGGAGGTCATCCACGCAGCGATTCTATCGAGATCTCCATAGCTGGCATGAACGTGCGGGGAAGAAGACCAAGAGCCGATCTCGGAATCAATCTAGACGGCTGCGGCGTATTGAAGCTACAAAAACGGGGTGAGGCTGGTCTTATCCACTGGCCTTACAGAGTAGAAAAGCCCACGATCATCAGGTAGTGCGGCGATCCTGCGATCGGCCACAAAAATAAAAGCAGCGATCATACGACAAGCGGCTCATGTAGTCGAGAAGAGAGATGCTCCGCCATAAAATAATGAGGTGTAAACCGTCCTGACCGATGCAAAAAAGGGGCGATTCAAGCGATCGGCCCAAATTATTTTTGTTGTCCTCACCTACTGCTTGCCCTGTGTTTAGCGTCGATTTGACAGGTGACGGAAAGTTAGGGTACGGGTTTACATCCGCTGATGAGCTAGAAGAGATCGACATTGGTCCTGGGGATAAGCCACGACCAACATTTATCAGCAGAAAGTTAGATCCGAGTCTGCGGGGCCCGATGATAGCCCTGTTAAAACAATATCCAGACTGCTTCGCCTGGGACTACACAGAGATGCCTGGGTTGGACAGGAGCATCATCGAGCATCGACTCCCGCTCAAAAAAGGATTTCGGCCGTTTCAGCAGCGAGCACGACAAATGAAGGCCGAAATTCTGGAAGAAGTCAAGAAAGAGGTCGAGAAAATGTTGACAGCCAAGTTGATCAGGCCATGCAGGTATGCTGAGTGGATTTCTAGTATCGTACCTGTAGAGAAGAAGGATGGCCGATGGCGTGTTGCTATAGATTTTCGAGATCTCAACAGAGCTACCCCAAAGGATGAGTATCCGATGCCGGTGGCAGAAACATTAATCAATGCAGCAGCTGGTCATAAGATTTTGAGCTTCATGGACGGCAATGCCGGTTACAACCAGATCTTCATGGCTCCAGAAGACATACACAAGACTGCATTCAGAGTCCCGTGTTGGGGTTATTTGAATATGTAGTCATGACGCTTTGACTGAAAAATGTCGCCACGTACCAAAGGGCCATGAATTATATTTCCCATGATCCGATCGGCAAACCGGTGGAAATCTACATCGATGACGTGGTAGTCAATCTGCTTCAGCCAAGACGGACACTTGGACGATCTGCAGCGTCTGGACCGAACAAGAAAATTCGCCACGGATGAATCCAAAGAAGTGTGCTTCGGGGTGACGGCGGTCAGTTCTTGGGTTTTTGGTCCATGAACGCGAATTGAGATCGGCCTGAAAAGTCGTGAAGCGGTCACGAACAATGAAGCCACCCACCACGAAGAAAGAACTGCAGTCCTTATTGGCAAGATCAACTTCGCCGATTCATCTATCTCCAACTGTCGGGGAGGATTGAGCCGTTCATGGGACTAGTTAAAATCAACCGACGAGGAATTCACCGGTAACAACAACGAGCTTTCGACGAGATCAAAGAATATCCGACAAAGCCGCCAAGTTAGTTCCACCTCACCGACAGCCGTTCTATATTTACTTGTCGATGGTGACACGCCCATCGCCGGTAGTGGTGCAAGTTTATGATGGGCTAGAGCGAGTCGCCTTTACATAAGGAAGGATGTTGACGCAGAGACAAGGTACCCGATATCGATAAGTTGTGCCTCGCTGTTTTCACCGCACCAAGTTGCGCCACATTTTGCTATCGCAGAGATCATCATCATATGCAAATCGACGTCATAAAGCACATGTCGGCTCCTATGTTAAAAGGCCGATTGGGCAAATGGATGTTTGCATTGTCGAGTTTGACATCCGTATCAACCCGCGAAAGCGATTAAGGGACAGGCGGCTGATCTTATCGCGAAAGGATCAACACTAACATAGCCGCACCGTCCATAAGAGCGGGCTATGTTTTTCGACGGATCTTTGTGACGATGGCTGCATCGGCATTTACTAAATGTCGCCTGGGCAACATTTTCCTTCTCCATCGATTGTCTACCTCTCGTACCAACAATGTAGCCGAGTACGAGGCGATATGCAAGGATGGAGTTACTCCTCGGCCGGAGCGAAGTGGGAATTTTGGAGACTCCAAGTTGGTGATTTCCCAGCTCACGGAGGACTACAAGTAGAGCGAGTCCCTCTTCCCATTATGGCTGCACCGCCATGGTGATGACGCAATTCCGGACGTAAACTTCACTTGGATCCCACGAGAATACCGAGGCGAACGATCTTGCAGATGGCTTCAGGATACAAGGATGTGGTAGAAGGAGCCGACGTTCGTACAGTTCACGAAGCGACGATCGAGAGCCGATATCTTCAATTACTTGAAAGATTCGCTCGGGGCACCTAAACGGATAAGGTACAAAGCCATGAAGTACGTGCTTATTGGGGATGGCATGTTTACAGGACTGGAAGGACTATTGCTCAAATGCAGGGGACAGCCGAGGCCAATCAGCTCCTACACGAGGTACAAGGCTGTGGAACTCACCAATCGGCTCATAAGATGAAATGGTTGATCAGCGATCGGGTTTTATTGGCCCACCATGCTTGAGGACTGTTTCAACTACTACAAAGGGTGTCAAGCATGTCGAAATTTGGAAAAATCCAGATGGTACCAGCAAGAATGAACCCCATCATCAAGCCTTGGCCATTCCGAGGTTGGGGCATGGACATGATCGGCAAGATCAATCCTCCATCAAGCAAAGGCCACATGTGGATTCGCTATCACCGACTACTTCACTAAATGGGTGGAGGCTGTCCCGATGAAGTCAAGAAACTCGAAGGATGTTATCAATTTTGTGAAAGAACATGTCATCCATAGATTCGATTCCCAAACTATCACGACCGATGGAGGTTCGGTCTTTATTTCTCAAGAGTTTAGGAAATTCATGCGAGGACATGGGGATCAAGCTGATTAGATCATCTCCATACTATGCTCAAGCAAATGGGCAAGTCAAGGCCCAACCGAGCCTCATCAAGCTGATCAAGAGGAAAGTTGATGAGCACCCAAGGCGTTGGCACGAGGTTTTGTCGGAGGCGTTATGGGCTTATCGCATGTCATGTCATGGAGCAATAAAAACCTCACCATACCATCTAGTATATGGACAAGAAGCCGTCCTGCCCTGGGAAATTACGGCTGGATCGAGACGCATCACTTTTCAGGACGATCTAACAACTGAAGAATACGCGACCCTGATGAGTGACAATGTGGAGGATTTAACCGAGCTCAGGCTATGGTCACTCGAGAAAATCAAAGAGAACAAGGCCAAAGTAGCTCGTGCATACAACAAGAAAGTGAAGCCAAAGGAGTTCCACGTTGGTGATCTGGTATGGGAAGTCAGGTTGCCCTTGGGGACTAAGGATGCGACATATGGTAAATGGTCTCCAAATTGGCACGGTCCGCAGAGGTTGACCAAGTTTTAAGAGGAAACGCATACATGCTCGGCGGTTGGATGGCGTAAAGTTCCCAAAGGTCAACGGTCAACATCTCAAGAAATATTTCCCAAGCATGTGGGATGTTGGACAATAGAACTTGGTTTCGAGCACGTGAGACGATGGGATGTGGGGGCCGATTTTCAGAATCGGCCGAGTAAAAAAAAAAATATATAAATTTGTATAGCCGATGCACGGTCATCGACTCTAGAGGTTCACACATGTTACAAACAGGTCCACCTCGGCGATCTCAGCTTCGTCATCTTCATCTTTGCTTATCATTAGTCGTTTGTGCGGGGCACGTTTTTCGATGGGCAATTGGAGATTTGGGTCGCCCGTGTTGAAATCCACCGTGTTGAGGAAGGTCGCAGGTCATCATTTGAAACCAAGAAGTGGCCGTTGTAAGGTGTCTAAGGATGCGACCGAAGGTTGACCCTGTCAACGGTTTTTGGAGAAGCCGATGGGTAGTCATCGGCTCTGGGCGACTTGACTTGTCTGACTGTATGCGTGCAGCATGTTGAAAGCCGATACGGTGTCATCGACTTCTGAAGCATCGACCTATTTCGGTTATCGGCAAAATTGAAGCAAAGAGGAACAATATTTGGGAAACAGATTTTCATTCATTCAAAAGATCATTGCTTACGTGATTATCGAAAAGGGCCTACTATCGCTACGGCTATTACTCGATTCCTAATCTAGGCCGAGGTCGTCGTCGCTGCCGTTGCCGCCGCCGTCCTTCATTGTCTTCAGCGATGCCGCTGCATCGTCTCGCCGCCTTCTTGAAGAAACCAGCGGGACCTCTTCGTCCTCGTCGTCATCTTCGATGTTTTACTGGACCGGCGGAAGCGCTTTCGGCGGATACTCGTCGGAGGAGGTGTCCTCCTCCGATTCCTCCTCCGTCGGAAGACTCGACGCCCCACGACCGAGCATCATCGCTGCTTCGCCTCAGCCTTCCGTCGACGAGGAATCAGAGGCTCTTCGCCGTCAGTCAGGGACGCATCATCCTCTGACCAGACGGCGAAATCCCAGTCCCTTTCGTCCCACCATCGTGGGGCGAAAGTACTGTACGCCGCCGTGGGCGGGTGCTCTGGCGTTGGCTCTCGGTCGCTAATCGAGTTGGAGGCGTGGGAGGACACACCGGAGGAAGCAGAGGAGGCCATGGCGAGAAAGAGGGTTTTTCCGGCGAAGGGAGAGGGTTTTCTGGCAACTGGAGGAAGATGGGGATTGTGAACTGTTCAGGCTGATTTAAATAAAGGGAATAGTGGAGAGACGGTTCAATGCCATAGCGGTTCCCCAGATTGCACTGCCAAAATCGTCAAATCATGCACTGCGCAGGAGTTGAGAAGACAGGGCATCATGATGAAGGAGTAGCGTGACGGTTCTGTTCTGCCACGCATTCTGTCTACGCGCAACCCGATAAAAAAAAGAGGAGAAGAAGAGGAAAAAAACACACAGAGTGGTTTTGGAATTATCATTGCCAAAACCAGGGGGGCATGTGTTACCACCGTATTTTGGCTAAAGACGGAGATGGGCCGTAATCAAGATGGGCTTGGAAGATATGTATATTCAACGAGTTGTTGGATCGGCCTAGTGTGTGGATTTGGGCTAAATTGCCCGTGTATCTTGTATCATAGTAGGATTCGTGTTTGTTTAGGTTCCGTTTATGTCTAGGTAGAGATAGAGTTGTAGAGTTATTCCAAAAAGTAGAGAGTCTCCGGACTATAAATATGTACCTAGGGTTATCGAAAGAGGAGGACAACCACGTTCACAACAAATACAATCTCGGCGCATCGCCACCCCTTGTTTCTAGGGTTTCTTTCGGGTAAGTGCCATGCTGCCTAGATCGCATCTTGCAATCTAGGCAGCATCTACTTATGCGTTACCTGGTTTTACTCGTACTGAAGCGTTGTTGATGGCGAGTAATACATTTATCATAGATTGTTTGAGGCTAGCATCGGTGCTTTTTCGTTATTATCATCGAAGTTATGCTACCTTTAGCTATCTCGCTACCCTTGCACCTTTTCCCAAGGTGTAAGGGTAGCATCTTGCTTGATCTTTATTTAGTTGTTTCGATCTGTTATAGTTGTGCCTTGTTCACCAAGGTTTAGTTTAACATCTACGTAATCAGGCCTTACAAACGAGTTGGATGATCCAGTAGTACATAGGAACGTGGCTTATTCGTTCTAGAGAAGATTGTTCCGGTAATTAACTTTACGTTGGTTATTAGGCCTCCTCTAGGGTTAATATTCTTCATATGTTGTACGTACCAGGCTCAATCACGCGTAGGACGTTCCAGTTATGTGGTGAAAACATTAGACTATCGTAGATCGATTTAACTTGTAGTGATCAAGCAAAACCCCATGTTATCATAAATCTAATGCAGAACCATGGGGCAATCGGCTTTAGGAGCCGATTTACAGGGAAACCTGGGAGCCGATTACGGCTCGAATTTTACGTATACTTGTTTACCATGCAGGAAATCAATCGGAGCAATCCTTCACCTTCCTGACCAGGTATAGGTCAGGTGGCATCTCGAACCAAGCCAGGGCGTGTGCGGAGCTTTGCGCCGTCGCCCAGGGACCGAGGCCCACCAGTCCTGGAGCCTCCGGCTCTCCGTGTTGCTCGTCAGCTCGCCGGTGGGTTTTGGCGAGCAGATAGATCTCTCCCGTTCGAGCCCAACGGCGAGCGGAGTCCTATCCGCTCGATCGGGCGCCCACCTCATCTGGTGGGTGGGCCCCTGTCACCAGCGCTATATAAAGAGGTAGGGGGCCGGCAGCACGCCTCACGAGGTTAGCCGTGCCCTAGCCGCCCCACCTACAAGCCCTACCCGATCTAGGCTAGCGTTGCGCCAACGGGAAGCTCCACCGCCGCCACACTCACCCCCTTTACCACCCATGGCCAACGACGGCGGATCCAGCTCCGGCACCAGCTCGGGCATCCCCTCTGGCTCGTGCTTGTCGACCCAGAGAGCAGGTGGTTCCTCTCCTCTCAGATCCCTCTCTCTCTCTCTCAGTTTCATGTCTAGACACGCAGAGGCAAAGAGCTACCGAATAGATCTAGACTAGTTGATGCAAATAGTTTTTAACAGAAGCAACTCGATTCAGTGCGTGCCCTCGAGCAGTGCACTGATCACGGCGGAGGCCGCGGATGACGCAGTTGCAGGCCATTGCTCAATCGGTCAGCTGACCTCTCCACCACCTTCTGTTTTCCTCACTGTACGCTGTGCATCACTCTCGATCAAAAAATAGGTTAGGTGATAACTGTTAGAGGAAAGTATCTGCAGGTGGTGGAGGCAGAATGGACAAAAATAATTTATTTTTGAAAGAATTTCATAAACTAAACTCTTGGTGAAAGAATTTCACAAAACTAATCTTTTTGATAGCGTCTAACCCAAAGGCGTTATGCTCAACGGTGTAGCGCCTTTTCAGCGTGGCACACGGGTCTCATAGGACGTTCTAGTAGCGCATTTGATGGAGGCATCACTGTTCATAGCGTAGCGCCTATACGTAAGGCGCTACACTAGTCTACATATATAATGTCTATATTTAGTTGACAGATAAGTTTGGTGGCTGAGTTTGTTGAATTCTTTGTTGCCAACTAGTAGGTCATGTGTTCAACTTCCCAAAACCCCACATTTTATTTTTATTTTTCAAAGGCTGCTACATTGGTTTATATTGTTGTACATATGGTTTATATTGTTGTACATATGAAAATATATTAATTCTAGCATCCTTATTCAGTAGAGACAGCCTGCTGCATATAGATGATGTCATGACATATACGTTGAAAAGTGGCCATTACTACTGTGATAAATATTGTCTTATTTCGTGGTTCCTTAATAAGGTTACACTATCCCGAAAGGATCAAAGATCATGATTAGTCCCGCGGCTACTCACCTGAATCCAAAGATTTACAAGGACTCTCATGTATTCAACCCCTGGAGGTGGCAGGTGAGTTAACATGTTAAGAACATTTCTCATGCATGCACACGTACATTTACTGTATCAGCAAAAAACAAAGGGTGCAATGAAAGAAACAATAACTGCTTATTTCATCAAAGAATACACTTACAGTGTGTTTGGATGTAGGAATTTTAGCTTAGAATTGAATTGGACTGAAAATTCCAAATCCAAGATGGAAAAAAAATGGTCTCCATTTTCAATTCTGTTGTTTGGATATGTATGGAATTTATGGTTGGAGAAAAAGGGTAGCACCCAATTCTAAATCTTGTTTGGATGTCCTGACCATAGAATTGAATGTTTTGCTAAGTTTTGACAATATGAACTTGTCTACATGTATAGAAATAGTTGTGTATATTTGATATTTATATTATTATTTTTCATGCATAATAAGATTAAAATATCACAACATGGATAATAATATTGTCTCTAACAAACAGCACAAGTTGATAAATTTTGTCTCTTACATATACTAGCACATATAACACAAGTCGCTTAACCACTTAGGTTTTGCAATTTATTCTCCTCGGGTTTTGCAATTAAAAAAAACACAATTACAACATGTAGGACACTGCAGTACACAAACTAGAAGAGAGCCCGGCTTGGGGACAGGCCAGGGGCGTGGCCGCCGTTTGCCTCCGGCCTCCGTTCGCCTCCCGCTGCTTCCCCGCCTGCTGTCGTTCGCCTCCCGCTACTTCCCCGCCTGCCGTCGTTCGGCATAGCTCGATCTAGGGTTTGGGGCAGGGTAGGTGGAGGGTGCAGACGCCATGACCGCCGCCAGCTAGCTCCGAGAGCGTGGGGGAAGAAAAGAGGGATGAAGGAGGAGGTCGGGGAAGAGGAGCTGTAGGGGAGACTTGCTACAGCCGCTGCCGCCTTCCTGTCACGCGGTGTGTTCCTCCTGTCGCGTGAGGGAGGAAAAGAAGGATGAAGGAGGACGAAGCGGTACACGCGGGGCTGCGTTTCCGAGCCTTTTCGAGCTCCTCCGCTCGGAAACGAGCGTGGACAACTAACACGGGGCGCGTACCGACTTGGAATTGGGTCTAAGTTTCCATGGTCCAATTTGTAGGCCACCCAAACACCTGAATTCGGCTGGACCATTTTCAAAAGGCCGATTCCAGGCCCCAATTACAACATCCAAATACAGCGTTATCAGATTCTCAGAAGTATGTACTAGTTGAAGTTTGCAACTTTATTCGCCCATGTTTTATAACTCAAAATATTACACATATGCTTGTATACAGAATTCTGCAGAACAGGTTGGAAGCGTCTCGAAAGATTTCATGGCTTTTGGAGGAAGGGTGCGGCTATGTGTTAGCGCTGATTTGTCTAAGCTGCAAGTGTCTATATTTCTCTATTGCTTAGTTACTAAATACAGGTTACCTTCTTGTACTTGAGGTACCTAAACAGTTACATTCTATATAGTAGCATGCATATACTGAAACTTACGTATACTCTGCACGTGGAAAACTATCAAGGGAGGGTTTATTGCTTCTAAATTTTTTGCATTTTTCTAATTTTTTGCATATACTAAAACTTACGTATATACAGTAACGCTACAAATTTTAAAAGATACTCGGTTTCATGCTTCTAATTTTTTTGTATTTTTCTAATTTTAACAGAGATTATAAAATTTCATACTTAGTTTCCATTTTTTAAATAAATAAGGATACTAGAATTAATATATTTCCATACGTACAACAATATAAACCAATGTAGCAGCCTTTGAAAAATAAAAATAAGGGGTTTTGGGAGGTTAAACTTACAACCTACTAGTTAGCAACAAAGACTTTAACCGACTCAGCCACAACACTTCTTTGTCAACTAAATACAGGCATTATATATGTAGACTGTGTAGCGCCTTACACATAGTCACTATGATATAAATAGTGATGCCTCAGTCAAAAACGTTACTAGAACGTCTCATGGGACACGCGTGCCACTCTGGTAAAGAGTAGCGCTACACCGTTAAGCATAGCGTCTTTGCGTTTAGGCGCTACCAAAAGAATTAGTTTGTGAAATTCTTTCACCAAGAGTTCAGTTTTATAAAATTCTTACGAAAATAAGTTATTTTTGTCAATTCTGCCGGTGGTGGAACTGGAACCTGCCGGACGGACGAGGTACGCACGTCCTTGTCGATCGGTTGTCACAGTTCCCCAGAACACATAACGAAGCTGATCATAATTAAGTGATCCCAGAACCTTAGTTTCATTCATGGCCGATGGCCAACTTCTGCACGCACTTCAAAGCCCAAGCCCCCATTGCAGGTAGAACGAATCGCCATTTTGCAGTTTCAGGGCCTGCATGCGTACGTGTGCGGCACCTGGTTTGGGACTTTGGATATCTGGAAGAACCCAGCCAAGCTGATGTCTCACCGGCCAACTGATTGCTCTTTACTGTACACTTAGACGTTAATCTACCATGGTACCTACCAACAGTGGCTCTGATCATCTCTGGAGCTAGAATATAATAATCTAAAGTGTGCACACTTTTATATACATGTTCCGGTGTCCGTATGGACTTCTCTTTGTCCGTCTTCTCTTGGAGTTTGACCCTAGGCGATATATATTCCACCAAGATAACATTGTTCGGCGTCTCTAATCTCTACTCTACCCGTACTCCTGCTGTCTCTACTAGTAGCACTCACACCTACCGGGTGACAACCAAGATCCAGCGTGTGTACTAACATCCTTGTGAGTTCTAAACCCAATCAGCGTGTGTATTAACATCCTTGTGAGTTCTAAACCCAATCACTGACCAGTGAATTTTAGGTACTATCCAAGCTAGGGATAACCACCTTTGACATGTGTCCTCCCTGGCAATGGCGAAGAAAACCCGTTAGGCTGGTCACGGTGCATAGAAACTTAGACTATTAACATGCATCGTCTAAGTTACTACCTTTATAATAAAAATAACTTAAGTGTAGTAACATGCAATGCCATATTAATTAGGTTGTAGACTCTCTTTGTCTTGATATGTGCGATATTACAGTAACACAGCTAGTTACTCTATCTATTTCTTTTTTCATTAACTCATTGTCACATAAGCAAAAGTGATGAGTTGGACTCTTAGTTACCAGTGAAGTTATCCCCACCATGACCAGCCTAGCCTTATGGCTAAACCTCTGGCTCTTCGAGACCACTCTTAGAGCTGAGTTTCCTTCTCTCTTTGCTATATGGGCTGACTCAGATGCTCCTTGTGGCCATTGCGTGTTATTAAGGGATCTAGAACATCCCATTCTTGAGAACCTTTGATATGGAGGAGGCCATGACGTTCGAGGTCATGAGAGGGATACTCCCTCGGTCACTCTCAGTGTAACTTGGTGTTTGTCCCTTTCGGGGACTTTCTTCGTTAGTTCGTCTTATCGGCCCTTTAGAGGGTCCATGCTCCCCTGGAGGACTCTCCTTAGGAAAGCGCCACTTCCTCTGAATCTCAAGATTTTTATGTGTCAATTTCCGCGGGATCATCTACCCTCGGAGCTAAAGGAGTCCAAGCGACATGGATTGGGCAATGGACTTTGTCCGCTATGTGGGATTCCGAAAACGGAGACTCACATAATATTCACATATCTTGCTATCCAGTTTCTATGGAGATTTGTCTGAGAGGCGCTAGACCCTGTCTAGTAGACCCAAGACCTCAGTGAGTTTCTAGAGGCCGAGACAAACCATGATGGTATGAGACGTCGCCTCTTGTGGTTAGTGCTTGTCGCGATGAACTGGACCTTATGAAATATTTGTAACAAATTGGTTATCGAGAGTGTTTCCGCGATATGCTTCTGACTTTATATTCAAGTTTCTTGCTTTTCTACGCCGCCGGCACCCGCTTACTGGGAAACGGGATAGTGTGAATTTTGACAGGGTTGTGGCACGCCAGTATGCTTCTTCGCCTGTCCATCGAGCTTCCTTTGTGGGAGCTTGTATATTGCCTCCTTTTTTCCGCTCCGATTTTCTTTTCCTTTGGGCGTTGTTATGTTGTTGTCCCAACGGACTCTTTTTAGATTTTCTTTGGTTCAAGTATCTGATTTGGATGGTTGTGTTTAATTTATGAAGCAGGACGAAATCCTGTTTCCAGAACGCGTGTCCTCGCTGGGATTCTAGAGCTAATGTGCAAAGCTTGTTTGTGGCTTTGTTGATCATCAGAATCAGAGCGCGGAATCGACACTGTACCGAACATGTGGGCTTCGGAGCAGTGGGTCTCCGCGTGCAGTCAATGGATGATTCGCTGGAGACGACGACGAAGAAAACGACCCACCAAGAGGATTCGAGCTAGCTAGTGGCCGCCGGTCGGGCCTAGCGTCCCCTTTTCCTCCTCATCGCCATGTTACTCGCTCGACAGAATATTTGCGCCGCCATGTGCGTTCCCCTTCCAAAGTTCCAATCCCATCATCTCGTCCGCAGTCTTCAAGGCCAATAAGTATATATCTGCTTCCAGTGCTGTGGATATGGATCGATCGTGGCATTTCAGTCTGGGAACTTGCAGCGAATAATAATAATAGACACGTTTTGTGCCTAGTGCACGCAGCCGCAAGCCTACAGAGACAACAGACAGAATAGTGGCCGAGAGAAAATGCTCAGGAAGGAATTAGGATACCATGGTCCATGGGCGATGACATGACACTGGGAAATCTTTGGATCAGCTTAGTGGAACGGCACACCTAGGCAAATTATGACGACTGATCGGTGCATGGAGCTCATCCAATGATGGAAAGGAGGAGTGATCATACGGAAGCCAGGTAGACAGATCAACGCATGCAGCGACGTACGCTAAAAGCAGCCAGCAAATTTCTACATCGGGGCCCGGCGGACACACACACTGACAATCTGTTAGAGAAATCCATGATGGAAAGGAAAAGCTCTGTCTTAAAAGGCTATCCGCGTCCCTCTGCGAGAGAGAATTACGATATATCATCATAATTAGGGCTAGGGTTTTAAAAAACCACCGTACTTATGTTAGGTTAAAAAACACGATCTACCATAAACTTTCTAGGTTGATGTATGAGCACATCAACTATATTAGATTTCTATAAAACCATAAAAATGCAGAGCTGGTCCACGATTTAGTAAAGAGAGTAAAATGTGGAGAGGAAGTACACAACTTTGTGCCGATGTCGAGAAATGGATGAATGCCACTGAGAATAAGGCACATGAGCAACATATGGAAAAGATGAAGGAGAATAGTGAGGAGCAGAAGTTTGCTATTTGTGAGTATCTAATGCTCCAACCAAAGATAGAAGTCGGGGAAATGGAGGAGGAGAATCACAAGTTGAAGCATAATTTGGTTGTGTTGAAAGGTGTGCAAAAAATGACATTCGGGTGGTGAAGATAAAGCAGAGAAGTGGCGTGATGAAAAGATGAAGTTCTAGTACAATTTGTATAATATGCTTAAATGTAATGAGACAAACAAGGACAAGACGAAGAGGATCAAATGAAATTGTGAAGAATGAGATGTACTAATAGATTAGGTTGCATTGTATTTCTGCAAGTTAACTCGTGTTGAATGATGTAGTACGTATTATGCCGATAATTCTATGCTGAATATGTAGCTTTCTAACATTTGTTTTGATCTCTGTTTTAGTTGAACTATGAAGAAGTAGGGCTAACATTTGTGTTGAACTATGTAATATGGCAGTAAGTTTATTTGTGTTGAACCTATATGGCACTTATTCTATATGCCAGTTATTCTTAATATTGTGAAACATTCGTGCACTTGTGTGGAACTAAGTAATAAGAAGAAAAATCATTACCTAGCTCAAAAACTGTAGTAAAAATCATTAGTAGCTTGAAAATTGTAGTATAAAAAAAATCATTACTAGCTTGAATAACGGGTATTTTATTACAAGCATGCATCGTTTTCCCCCCGGTTTTAGATAATATAGCAGGGGTTTGCAACCATGAGCCGACCGTGTGACCGAGAGAGCTCAAATTAACCAGCGTGTGCATGACAGCATGTGTGTGTCCATC
The DNA here is from genome assembly GCA_030063025.1 of Avena longiglumis. Classification (NCBI taxonomy): domain Eukaryota; kingdom Viridiplantae; phylum Streptophyta; class Magnoliopsida; order Poales; family Poaceae; genus Avena; species Avena longiglumis. Next base: position 569,556,823 of record CP125974.1, read on the forward strand.
AGGGGGAACACGTAGGGAGTACGTACGTAAGCTCAAACGCACGAGTCACGACCGACCGCCGGCTCGATGGACGCGGCTTCGACCGGCCACGACCTTCCTCCCGTGGAGCGGCAAGCGTGTACGTGTACGGCGGCGGCGGCGACCGACCAGCTGCTTTGTGGAGCATGCGCCGCCGAGAGCGCGCCAGGCCGGCACGCGGGTGAACCGCCCTTTGACGACGGCAAAGGCAGCGAAAACTACAGGTACGAGCCGTGACCCGTGACCAGGCGGGCGCGTTCTGTGCAGACGTGGCATCGCTGATGTGACACGGCGGCCACCTGTTCTGCCACCTCCTCACGACATGCATCAGCGGGAAAGAAAGCGTGTGCGTAGGTGTATCCACCAGCCGCCACGTGGCAAAAAATGGTCAGAAAACGTTTGGTTCTTTCCTGTCGAACGATGCACACGTACAGGAGGAGAAAACAGCATGGTGCTGCAGTAGATGATTTTTTGCACAACGTCTGAACGTGTGATCGCAGATTAGGTTCAACAGATTCGCTAATGCGTCGAGACGAAAAAGCGATCAACCAGTGGTACGCAATCAGTCAGTCAGTCAGGGCGCGCGCATGTGTGCGTTGGTACGTCTTGTGTTTACCGGTGCGAACCGGAGCTGTTGGGTCTGATTGCAAATTTGGAGCCACACCAATCGAATCGGTGCTCTATACTACTAGTATAACGTATCTCGGCTGAAATCCAACGATACCATGAGCTTAGTAGTACGTACTAGCAATATATGGTCCGTACCAATCGCTCAATCAAGGATTGCTACGGCTAATACTGAAGATTTTTCTGACGAATCATATCACGGGGCAATTATCCATGGCAAAATCACACTGATCACGCACACAGTTTGAAATTTGAATTGGTAAGTGTTTATCCTGTGACCCTGTCGCGTAATTTGCAGGCCTTGAATTCAAACACTTCCTGCTGTGGCGCAGCAACCGGCGGGTCCAACGTGTTGGAATTTGGTGTATATTAAATTTATTAGTTAATTAATCTGAAATTCTCTTTGGCCACTCAGATATGGCAGATATGCTAGTGGTGCTAAAGTTTAGTCCCACATTGCTAGTTGAAGGGGAGTTGGACCACCTTATATAGTAGAGTGTTACACCACTCACTAAGGTGTGACAAGAAGAGTAGCCATCGCGCTCCTCCTCCGACGCCGCCCGCCTCGCCTCGCCTCGCCACGCCTCGCCACGCCACGCCACGGGTTGCGGGAATCTCGCCGAGCCGAGCTTTATTTTGCTGGTTGGGAAAACTGATTATGAGTCATTAACGGACGCGTTAATTACAGCCGTTTCCAGTTTTTATGGACGTGGCTGTTACCGACTCGGACGTGGGCTGAGCCCACGATCCTCCTAACCTGCACTATATCTCGCCTCTCCTGTACGGGTGAGGGGCGATCAGGTTTTTGGGGAGCGCTCAAGCGCGACGAGTTCCCTGACGACGACTTCTTCCCGGACGTCAGCGACCTCTTCGACAACCACAACATGAGCGACGCTGCGCAGCAGCTGCGTGCTATTCAACCTACTCAGACGTGATACTCAACTGTCTTTTCGATTATGCTAGAGTCCTTTGCTCTAGCGTTTGGTGTAGATGTGATAGGTTTATCTTCTATAGATGTAATCTGTTCATCTACTTTGTTGATCTGCATGATTGGTTTTACTACCGCGTATGATCATGGTTTATCGATTTATTATTCGGATTAAATCATATGGATTATTGCTTATATTTCCAACAATCCAAAAACCTGATTATAGGCAACGAATTCCACTGGTGTAGCGGCTACTAGGCCGCCTCCTTTTGATGGCATGCACTATAAGAGATGGCGCAAGAGAGCGTTCTCGGTTTGAAAACCTAAAGCATTATAGCGCCACTCTTGGCAAGCTGAAGGAGATCTTTCTGGCGGCGAAGCGAGCTTTAAGAAAGCCGATACCATGTTTATGGCGGCTTTGTTCAGTGTTCTTGGGGACAACATTGTTGACCCTTATATGTCATTTGATAATGGCAAGGACGCGTGGGAAGCGCTCGAGGCCAAGTTTGGGGTCTCGGACGCTGGCACTGAGTTGTACGTTATGGAGCAATTCTATGACTACAGGATGGTTGATGAGCGCTCCGTCGTTGAGCAAGCTCATGAGATACAATCACTTGCCAAAGAACTTGAGCAGTTCAAGTGTTCCTTACCGGACAAATTTGTGGCTGGTGGCATTATTGCCAAGCTTCCTCCTTCGTGGAGGAACTTTGCTACTTCTCTGAAACATAAGAGACAAGAGTTTTCCGTTACGGATCTCATTGGGTCTCTTCATGTGGAAGAAAAGGCGAGCAAAGGACAAAACTGCCGAGGACTTGAGGGAGGTTCTCGCCAATTTAGTGCAGAGGAAAAACTTCCAATCCCACAAGTTCAAGAATAAGAACAAAACTGAAGGAAAGGGAAAGTTCGATGTCAAGAACAAGGCCACGCACTTAACCAACTTCAAGAAGAAAAATGATAAGAGGAAAGGCTCTTGCCACGTCTATGGTGATCCTGATAATTGGGCTCCTAGATGCCTAATCGCTTTGACAAGCGTCAACATGGGAACAATGGCAATGCCGCTAATGTTGTTATTAGCGATCTTGAGATGAAGGATGCCGGGTACGGTATTTTACCTACTATCCTTTCAGATGTCATTCTCCGATTGGTGGATAGACACGGGTGCTAATACACATGTATGTTCGATATTTCCATGTTCTCCTCTTATCGTGTCTCAAGGACTTCTTCCGTCTTGATGGGAAACGGCTCACGTGCTTCGCTCATGGTGTTGGTACGGTAGATCCGAAGTTTACTTGGGAAGATCGTACAACCAAGAACGTCTGACATGTTCCTCCATCAATAAGAATCTCGTCAGCGGATCGCTTTTATGTCGAGATGGCTTCAAGTTGGTTTTTGAGTCCAATAAAGTTGTAATTTCTAAATATGTACAATTTGTTGGAAAAGGTTATGAGTGCGGAGGTCTGTTCCGCTTGTCTTTGTCAGACTCATGTACTAAAGTTATTAATCATGTTTGCAATGATAATGAGTCCAATGTTTGGCATTCACGACTCTGTCATATTAACTTTGGTTGCATGACGCGGCTAGCCAATATGAGTTTAATTCCGAAATTTACCACTATCAAAGGTTCTAAGTGCCAAGTTTGTGTGCAAGCAAAGCAACCCATAAGTCTCATACGAATGGAACAGAAACTTAGCACCACTAGAACTTATACATTCGGATCTTTGTGAGATGAATGGTGTGTTGACAAAAGGTGGAAAAAGATACTTTATGACGTTGATTGATGACTCCACTAGATCGCTATGTTTATCTTCTGAAATCTAAAGATGAAGCTTTGAACTACTTCAAAATCTATAAAGCTGAGGCAGAAAACCAACTTGATCTTAAAATCAAGCGTCTAAGGTCGGATCGTGGTGGAGAGTATTTTTCAAATGAATTTGATTTATTCTGTATGGAACACGGTATTATACATGAGAGGACGCCTCCCTACTCACCTCAGTCAAATGGGGTGGCCGAAAGGAAGAACCGCACTCTAACTGATTTGGTTAACGCCATGTTAGATACATCGGGTCTTTCCAAGGAATGGTGGGGGGCGCTAATGATCGTGTCATGTCCTAAACCGTGTTCCTGTAAAGGATAAAACCATGACTCCATTTGAGGAATGGGAAAAGAAAAGGCTTAAACTCTCTTACTTACGAACTTGGGGTTGTTTGGCGAAAGTCAATATTCCAATACCCAAGAAGCGAAAGCTTGGACCAAAAACCGTTGTTTGTGTTTTTCTGGGATATGCTTTTCATAGCATTGGCTATAGATTTTTGATAGTAAAATCTGAGGTATCCGACATGCATGTTGATACAATTATGGAGTCGAATAATGCGACTTTCTTTGAGGACATCTTTCCTATGAAAGGCATGTCTAGCTCATCAAATCAGGAGATGACTAGTTCATCTAGTCAGGAATTTTCTATAATTCCTGAACCCACTATGCCGATAGAACACTCTGATGATCCTGTGGAGGATGACAATGAAGCTCCCAAAAGGAGCAAGAGACAAAGGACTGTAAAGTCATTTGGTGATGATTTCATTGTGTACCTTGTGGATGATACTCCCACTTCTATTTCGAGCCTATGCATCTCAAGATGCCGACTCTTTGGAAGGAAGGCATCGGCGAGATGGATTCCATCTTAGCTAATGGTACTTGGGAAATCACCGATCGTCCTTATGGGTGCAAACCCGTAGGATGTAAGTGGGTGTTCAAGAAAAAGCTTAGACCGATGGTACTATTGAAAAGTACAAAGCACGTCTTGTGGCTAAGGGTTATACCCAAAGGAAGGTGAAGACTTCTTCGATACCTACTCACCAGAGCCGATTGACCACTATTCGAGTACTACTTTCCTTGGCTGCCTCACATGGTCTTCTCGTTCATCAGATGGACGTTAAGACAACTTTTCTAAATGGAGAGCTAGATGAGGAAATTTATATGGAGCAGCCTGACGGATTTGTGGTAGTTGGTCAAGAAGGAAAGGTGTGTAAGTTAGTGAAGTCTTTGTATGGTCTTAAGCAAGCTCCTAAGAAGTGGCACGAGAAGTTTGAAAGAACTTTAACTGTTGAAGGCTTTGTTGTAAACGAAGCTGACAAATGTGTGTACTATCGCCATGGTGGGGGCGAGGGAGTTATTATGTGTCTCTACGTTGATGACATATTGATATTCGGGACCAACCTCGTCGTTATCGAGGAGGTCAAAGAGTTCCTATCTCGCTGCTTTGAGATGAAGGACTTGGGAGTGGCTAATGTAATATTAAACATCAAGCTACTAAAGGATGACAATGGTGGGATTACACTGCTTCAGTCTCACTATGTGGAAAAGATATTGAGTCGCTTGGGTATAGCGATCGTAATTCTTCTCCAACGCCTTATGATCCGGCGTGCTACTTGAAAGAATCGAAGGACGCTAAAGATCAATTGAGATATTCTCAAATTATTGGCTCGCTCATGTATTTAGCTAGCTACTAGACCTGACATCTCCTTTGTAAGCAAACTGAGTCGATTTGTGTCAAATCCTGGAGATGATCATTGGCATGCTCTTGAAAGAGTTTTGCGCTATTTGAAAGGCACTGCGAGTTATGGTATTCACTATAATGGGTATCCTCGGGTACTTGAGGGTTATAGTGATTCAAATTGGATATCTGATGCTGATGAGATTAAGGCCACAAGTGGTTATTTGTTTACACTTGGTGGTGGCGGCTTTCTGGAAGTCTTGCAAGCGCACCATCTTAACGAGGTCAACAATGGAAGCGAACTCACGATTAGACACAGCCACTGTTGAAGCGAGTGGCTTCGTGAGCTCTTGATGGACTTACGTGGTTGAAAAACCAATACCCGCTATCCCAATGAACTGTGATAATCAAACCGTGATCGTCAAAGTAAAGCAGTTCTAAGGATAATATGAAGTCATCAAGGCATGTGAAGAGGAGATTGAAATCTGTCGAAACCGAGAAACTCCGGAGTTATTGCGTTGGATTATATCCAAACATCTAAGAACCCGCGATCCTTTCACAAAGGGTTTATCACGTAATGTGATAGATAATGCATCGAGGGAGATGGGTTTGAGACCCACGCTATGAGTTGATCCCAGTGGCAACCCACTCTATGTGATCGGAGATCCCGTGAATTAGAGTTGGGAGACAAGGTTGGTCACCGAGAGGAGAGTATTCCCATATTATATTTACATCTCCATAAAGATGCAATACTCTCTTAATCTGCATGGCAGGTTGATATTTATCTTAATGTGTTCCAAGTGGTTTTTTATAAGCGGAGATGTTGTCCTGCAGAACATCTCTTGAGGAACACACCTATGTGAGTCTGATCACAAACGTCCGTGAGAGTTGGGTGCTCTCTAGTAAACTCATGAAAGGCCTCGAGTATGACGATAAGCTCCAAACTGCTGGAAGCCGACGGTAGCCCTGCATCGTCTAGATTTTGTGAAACTAGCAGAAAACTTGTAGTTCAAGGCATAGTCCACTATTCAAGTTGCAAGCTAGTGTAGCATGAAGTTTAACGTGGAAGTTCAACTTAACAGTCTCCACTACACACCGTATATAAAACAATGTTCGAAGAAAAGTGATGTGATGTGCCAATGAGACTTTGTGGGGGATTGTTGGAATTTGGTGTATATTGGGCTATTGGCCCATTAGACAAATTCTGAAATTCTCTTTAGCCCACTTGTATATGGCATATGGCTATAGTGGTGCTAAAGTTTAGTCACATTGCTAGTTGAAAGGGAGTTGGACCACCTTATATAGTAGAGTGTTGCACCACTCACTAAGGTGTGACAAGAAGAGTATTCCTCGCGCACTCCTCCTCCGACGCCGCCCGCCTCGCCTCGCCTCGCCTCGTCACGACGCGCTGGTTATGGAATCTCGCCGAGCTTTATTTTATTTGGTTGGGAAAACTGATTATGAGTCATTAACGACGTTAATTACGGCCGCTTCAGCTTTTATGGGCGTGGTCGTATCGACTTCGACGTAATGAGCCCACGATCCTCCTAACTGCACTATATAAAGCGTCCGAGCTAAACCTAATCGATGCGGAATCAATCCACACGCGTCTACCTCCGAACCTTGCGCCGCCGCTTTTGTCTTCGATCCGGCTTGCGGCGTGCACCGCAGATCGACAAGAGGCCTCCGAACCCGCCTCGTGAACACATGCGGGTGAGGGCGATCGTTTTGGGGAGCCAAGCGCGACTCGGCAACCACGACGTCGTCCGACGAGTTCCCCGACGACTTCTTCCCGGACGTCCGACCTCTTCGACAACCACAACATGAGCGACGCAGCTGCTGCTATTCAGCCTACTACGCGTGATACTCAACCTGTTTTTTCGATTATGCTAGAGTCCTTTGCTTCTGGCGCTGTAGATGTGATAGGTTTATCTCCTATAGATGTAATCTGTTCATCTACTTTGTTGATCTGCATGATTGGTTTTACTACTGTCTGTATGATCATGGTTTATCAGTTTATTATTCGGATTAAATCATATGGATTATTGCTTATATTTCCAACACAACGTACCAAATCCGTGCAGGAAATGGAGATGATTCTTACAGCCGTGATCGAAGCGATGCGCCAACGGAGCGCGCACTGACTGAGCGAGGCAGTAGGCCATGACCCATCTACGGGAGAGCAGAGCAGAGGCGACTTGATAAAAGCCGTCTCCCCTCGCTCGTCGCTCGCCGTTGTTGCCTGACACACTGCGCCAAAAAGCAGGGGCCGCCCCGCCACCAAGCCCCGCTCTGCTCCGCTCAGCTCGCATTTTGTCCTGCCATTGTTGCTACAGCTAGCTGCGTGGAGGGAGTGTGAGAAGGGAGCGGCAATGGCGCGCGTCGGACTGCTAGTCCTCGCGCTGGCGCTGGCGCTGGCCTGCGCGGCCGTGGCGGTGTCCGCGGCGGGCGGGGCGCACGGGCACCAGCACAGGCACAGGCACCGGCGCGGGAGCAGGAGGTCGTCGGCGCGGCTCCGTCTTGTCCCGGCCGCGCCAGACGCGTCGCTCGCCGATCGCGCGCACGACGACCGGCACCGCCACGCCTACATCTCCAACAGGCTGGCATCCTCAACCTCGTCCCACCACGGCCGCCGCGCGGCCGAGGCCGAGGCGGCCGCCCCGAATCCGGATTCTTCTGCGTTCGCGATGCCGCTGACATCGGGCGCGTACACGGGGACCGGGCAGTACTTCGTGCGGCTGCGCGTGGGCACCCCCGCGCAGCCCTTCGTGCTGGTCGCCGACACCGGCAGCGACCTCACCTGGGTCAAGTGCCGCGGCGCCTCCTCCTCGCCCGCGGGGTCGTCGTCGTCGCCGCGGGTGTTCCGGCCGGCCGACTCCAGGTCGTGGGCGCCCATCCCGTGCTCCTCCGACACCTGCACCGCCTTCGTCCCCTTCTCCCTCGCCAACTGCTCCTCCACGGCCAAGCCCTGCGCCTACGACTACAGGTCAGTCAGTGCCTTGCCGCCGTCGATCGCGGCTTTGTCTTTCAGAGCTCCGTTCGGACGTGCCGGGTGGTCTAGATCTCGCGCGCGACACGGTAGTTCCGGTAGGCGCGGCAGTGGCAGTGGGCAGTGCCAGTGCTTGTACGTACGTAGTAAGTGCTGGCGTTGCTGGTGGGTGGGTGGGTCGGCCGGGGCCGGGGCCGGGGTTGTCGCGCGCGCCATCAATTGTGGCGACCCTCTTGCTGCCGTGGAGTTGTCGCCCGCCGCGGCAGAGCATAGCAGAGCAGAGCAGAGCGCAGCATTCATTCCGGGAGTTCCGCCATGCTTTGCGTTGCCTCGGCTTTTGCGGCGTTCGTTACGGCCAATTTATTGCGGCGCTCGTCGCATCATGCTTGTCCGAGACGAACCAGTTTCTTCGATCCCCCCATTCGCATTCATTCGATCCTTTTACCAGCTCCGCTGTCAAGCTGGACATTCGACTGTACTCCGAACTGGACAGGTGAAATGGCGCGTGAAATGTCGGGGGTCGGGGGTGGTCTTCGGTGCCGGTGGTCTCCGTATTTAATCGGTAGCGTCAGACGGCCGCGTCACCTTGTCGCGCGCGCCAGATTTGGAGCCACCCTGCCCTGCGTGGGGACTGTGCGCGCGCTCTCTGCACCGAGCGCTCGTGCCACGCCGCGCGCACGTTGTTAGGCGCGCCGATGCGCTGTCGTCGTCCCTTTCCCCTTACAAAAATGGTACTACTAGTCGGGCTGGCCGGAGCAAGTAGCGAGGGTGGCGCGCCATGTGCGCCCGCGATCCGGCGGCTATGCCCAGCCGATACCGGCGACGTACGTGTTTCTTCTGGCTGACGGTAGTAAACCCTGGCACTGCTAATTGGTCTCTCAAATCCTTGGTACACTGATACAGTACATTCAAGCTGAACTGTATACTCTCCCAGCGGCACGTTCATGCAAGCGAAGGCCGAAGCACTCCTGCCGCCGCCTCTGAATCTTGCTGCCATGTTCATCTTATCCAACCCAGCAGTTTTTTTTTTTTTACTATATCGACCTGTCGCCTCCCTCCCTCTTTATAAGCACCCACTTTACAGGCAATGGCTGCTATGTCAATCTCATAGCTGTACCGATCGTACTAAAAAAACGAAGGGAACTACTCTCTCTCTCTCTCCATCGAATTAGATGCATATCTAGACAAATCCCTGACGACATGTAATTCGAATTCGAGAAGAAGGGAGTGTACTATGGACTTCTTCGAGGATCGGCAGCTCGTGTTTTTTTTTTTTGGATGCAGGGGATGTTGATTTGACATACGTACTAGTAACGTTCTAGCTGTTCTTTGCCGAAAACGGACTCGATCCACGGCCTGCAAAACTGTGTTGAGCTAGCACAGTCATGTACTTGGACAGACTCCATTGGACTTAGGTCCACCCGTTGGATTCTCTCTCTGTCTTTACAGTTCACGAATGGGCAAACAAGCGTAGAAGATGGTTAGCTTCTCTTGCTCTTTTTTGTTTTGAGAATGGAAGATGAGTAATTTGCAAGCTGGCTCTGGTCCTTGTGTCGCGCGAAAGTCTCGGTTCGCATTGTCATAGCTGGAATGAATCACCTAAGTTGCAATTTTATCTTTTTTATTTTGAGCATCTTGTTCTACTCTGCTTGAATATCTGCACGTGCATGCGCCACCTACTCACTCACTCACTCACTCACCACCGAACCGATCCTAGCTGTATCTGTCCGCTGACGTCGCCCGAACGTGCGTGTGTGCAGGTACAAGGACAACTCGTCGGCGCGCGGCGTGGTGGGCACGGACTCGGCGACGGTGGCGCTGTCCGGCGGCACCGGCAACGACAAGAAGGCCAAGCTGCAGGAGGTGGTGCTGGGCTGCACCACCTCCTACGACGGGGAGAGCTTCCAGGCCTCCGACGGCGTGCTCAGCCTGGGCAACAGCAACATCTCCTTCGCGTCCCGCGCCGCCGCGCGCTTCGGGGGCCGCTTCTCCTACTGCCTCGTCGACCACCTCGCCCCGCGCAACGCCACCAGCTACCTCACCTTCGGCCCGCCCGACGCCGACGACGACGACTCCTCGGACGCCCCTCTGCCGTCGTCGAGGACGCCGCTGCTGCTCGACGCGCGGATGGCCCCGTTCTACGCCGTCACGGTCGACGCGGTCTCCGTCGCCGGCGAGGCCCTCGCCATCCCGCCCGACGTGTGGGACGTCACGATGAACGGGGGCGCGATCCTCGACTCCGGCACCAGCCTCACCATCCTCGCCACCCCGGCGTACAACGCGGTCGTGAAGGCGCTGAGCAGGCAGCTGGCGGGAGTGCCCCGGGTGACCATGGACCCGTTCGAGTACTGCTACAACTGGACGGCGTCGACCACGCCGCCGGCCGTCCCGAAGCTGGAGGTGCGGTTCGCCGGGTCGGCGCGGCTCGAGCCGCCGGCGAAGAGCTACGTCATCGACGCGGCGCCTGGCGTGAAGTGCATCGGGCTGCAGGAGGGCGCGTGGCCCGGCGTGTCCGTGATCGGCAATATCTTGCAGCAGGAGCACCTTTGGGAGTTCGATCTAGCCAACCGCTGGCTCATGTTTAAGCAGAGTCGATGCGCACACTAGTCAGTAATAATTCCGATCGATTATTTTTTTTCCTCGTCAAAAGGTCTCGCTAAGCCTCTCCCAAGTGTTAATGAAGTGGATATGTGGAATGATGGTTTCTAAAAGTGAAAAGAAAAAATGTCCCCGCAACGTGGTCTTTTTTGCAGGTTTTGCCGGTGAATTTGCTCGTGTTAGAGTGAAAATTGATGAGGAAATTATAAAAAACCATCACATTACACACTAGGGTTTTAAAAAGCCACCATGTTAGTTAGGTTTTAAAAAACTACCAATTCAGAGTAAACTTGTGATGGATTGCACCGATTATGCTAATTAGGACAGCTAACGATGATTCTAGCGAGTGGGACCTGATGACATGGCAAGGTGGAAACAACCGGGGTGATAGATGATAGAATGTTCTAAATTATATGTTTTTTTTGCAATTTGTTGGACCCATATGTCAGCCTCCCTCTCTAGTTATCTTAGATCGGGGCCCACATGTCTGGCTCCCTCTCTCTCTGATTTTGCAAAGGGCAGCAGAACGAAGGGGATGGCTTGACGGGAGAAGGACGAAGCTCCACCGGAGTTGGGGAAGACGGCGCGCCCTTGGTGGAATGTGTGTCCCTACCACTGCTGCGAAGGAAGGATACCAGGGTCGCGAGGAGGGGCCTCTTGGCGCCGACGATGGGGCAGTAGGCATCGAAGGAGAGGAGGTTGACTGCGGTGGCCACAGCGTGGTGCGCGACTGCGTACTCCTCGGACCGCGGCAGCCGCGAGCGTGTCGAGGATCTCCGGGGCCAGTCAATTTCACGCCGCCGTTGTCGTGTCTGGAGGGAATCGAGCGAGGAGCGGAGCATGGGACAGGGGCTCGCGTCGCCGGTAGCCAGTGGCGTCCGCTGTCCGCTTCTGTGGGCGCGCTGGTGACCTCCGAGCTCCCGACGGTGGGCATGCTGGTGGCCGGCGCCGCGAGTCCTCAGCGTCTTCCTGCAGCAAGCCGCCGACAATGGAGGTATGGAGACCAGATCGGGAGGAGGAAGATAGGTGTTGTGGGGATTTTTTGGAGGAGAGAGGTGACATGTGGGCCCTCTCGAAGGGGCGTTGCGGTCGATGGGGCCAGGCTGAGAGCAGATGACATTGGTGAGCAACGTTGGCGAGGTCCTTCGTCCTAGCTGCCGGCCTACTCGTCTCGATTTCGAGAGGTTAGTACCCAATCTCCATCCCATCTCATGTAGCACCGTACGTATATCCCCTGATTCTGGTTCATGCTAGGTTGCTCGTGATGTGTAGATCCATTGAATCCCTCAAGAAATTTACAGTTGCCGCCTGGGGGTGGGTGGTGTGTGTGTGTGTGTGTGTGTGTGTGTGTGTGTGTGTGGTGGGGTGTGGGGGGAGAGGATATTTCGTGTGTATAGAATGTAACTACCATGTTAAAATTAGTTCAAATTCATCTATAGGATGTAATTACATGCATGGTTCAGACTATTTTTGTTTAGCAATTTAAATGAAGTGGGTTCAAACCGTATATGGAACTTTTTTGTTTGGATCATACATTGTATATGTAACTTTTTTTTTCATATCTACCATGTCGTTTTTATGAATATAGACTGTATCTAGCATGTAATTTTTTGCATATGAACTGTACCCTACATGTATTTTTTTTGTTTATTATGGACCTCTCTTATACCTACTGTATCATAGCCTGTAACTTATTGCATCTAGGTTGTAACTTTTTTTAATATGGGCTATATCTAGTCTGTAACTTTTTGTATATAGCTTGTAACTTTCATATGGATATTTTAGCACTAATTGTAATACACCAGATTCAAACCGGGTACATAACTTTCATATGGACAATTGATCACTAGGCCTAATACGCCGGATATGTAACTTCCAGTCTATATTACATCTAGGATACTTTTCAAACTTGGGACGTAACTTCTATATGGTCAATTTTATTACTAGGTGTAATACACCAGATATGCAACTTCCAGTCTATATTACATCTAGGATATTTTTCAAACTTGGGACGTAACTTCTATATGGACAATTTTATTACTAGGTGTAATACACCAGATATGTAACTTCCAATCTCTATCAGGTCTATAATATAAGATTCCCAAACTAGGGACAAAACTTTCTTATGGACAATTTATCACCATTACAAATTCAGACAAACCTATTTTTCCGCTGTGTAGTATGTATGAATCCGAGCAAATATAATTTGTACCATTGCGATCTTGGACTCCACTCTCAACAACAGTTGCGGCATTGTGCTCTTTATTTTTTCCATGTGTTCCATCTTACTCAACCAATTCATCCACACTAGGACAATTACATCCAAACAGGTTTGATGGGCAATTTAGAGTCATGCCTGCATTGTAAGTAGAACATTAGAAAAGTTACAAATGTTTTAGCCTTGATTGCTCTTCTTTTCGCTTAAGTTCTCTCGCCACAAAGCTGGATGTAATTTCCATAAGATAAAGATCCTTTCCTCATTCGACTTTATAAGATCCATTGTTTCTATTCACTGAAATCTACTAGTTCATCTATCATCTTGCTGCATAATACATCCAGCACAATGCACTGATGTTTCTTTTTCTTTGCTCATATTGTTTTGGATACAGGAAAGCATGTAATATAGTACTACTGGCAATGCAGTTTTCATGTATGGGAGTCTACTTCAAAGGAAAAATCACTCTCATAGTTCTAACTACTGAAACATCAGCTTCTGCACATTATAAACAATCTCCTATGCTGCACTATATTCTATACATCTGTTCTAGTCAAGCCCTTTGTTTGGAACTGTTTTTTTGTGCTTTCCTGTGCATGTACATAGTTCATATGAAACTGCTGAAAACATCCATTTTTGTACTACAATAAGCAGTGTATATTTTTGTATCTTTGGTCAGAATTTTGCTACAGTAACTACACTTCCTATTGTCGCTTCATTTTCTGGATGTAACAATCGCTCTACTTTTCGGTATCCCAAATTAGTCGAATGTGGAGTGGGAAGATTCTGAGCTTGCCTTGAAGTATTATTTTGCAAAGTAGCATCAACGGAGAGTGAATGTACTCCCAAACTTCCGACATCTATTTTGAGACGGAGGAGTAGTTTTGATTTTCATGTACTCCCTTCGTCGGGAAATAAGTTACTCCCTCCAGTCCATATTAATATTCTCAATTTTATCTAAATTCAGATGCATCTAGTTAAGTATTTAGATTAGATGAATTTACATCTAAACAAAGTTAAGAACATTAATACGAACCGAAAGGAGTACATGTATTTGTCTAGATTCACATTCGCATGTATATAGATGTGTTTTAGTATGTAGATATCGAATCTAGACATTACTAGCTGAATGCCCGTGCGTTGCTACGGGATAGCGACATGTTCCAGCAAAGATGTATGAGATTGGATTATATTTGCGAACGACTGTCGGCCTGACTATATTTTTATTGGTAAAATAGAAGGTATTGATTGAATTGAATTGTTGATACATGCATGGTTGCTTTGCTCTTTTGTGCATGTTACTAAATAAAGCTAACGCTGCTTAAACATGTAGCTGATCTGTAATATACACCTTATATCAAATTTAGATGGATATCTTCCTGCGAGCACAAATAACTTCACATATGCAAGGTACTTAAACAAACTCTAAGGCGCACACAGTTTTCCCCGTGCCAAACCGCCCGTCAAAATCTACGTTAACTAATCATCCAGTTGCAAAAACAAACGAAGACGAGAATTTTTCTGATTTAATTTCAGTCCTATTTGTGGAGTCGGACATAAAAGAGCCTCCTAGGAGTGCATGATCATCTATAAGATGTCAAACACCACGGTGGGCCATTCACCATGAATTGCAGGCCGACGCTGTCCTCACGCGCCGCAAAAAACTACAGCGAGGATCTTGTTTAGCAGGTTTAGGTCCGGTATGTTCGGCACGTCCACCCAAACCAAGAACGCTGGCCGCTTGAACCACATCGAACGAGCGATACGTAGTCATCGTCAAAGACCACCGACCCGCACTCTAGGTAGATGGTGGAGAAAATCCTCGCACGCCACCTCATACCCCTCGAACATAGGCGAGCTTGTTCCACGCCTAGCGGCACTGCAAACACGACCATATGATGATGCTGCAGGCGACATCATATCTATAGCTACATCACTAAGATTGCTAGTTCCTAATACCATCACGGCGAACGTCCATGGATGCCGCCAAGGTGGTCGTGGCTGCCTCCGAGGTGATGGCTATATAGTCTTGATGGAGCTTGTCCCCGTAGTAGCCCTCAATATCCCACACATCAACATCAAATGTCTTTTTACCAGCTATCATCTAACAAAAATATAACAAAATTCAATGTGTCCTAAACTCTGAAGAATTGCTAAAAGAAATTTTTTGGCCAACACCATGATAAAAGAATCATTTTTACCAGCTATCATCTCACAAAAATATAACAAAATACAATGTGTCCTAAACTCAGAAGAATTGCTAAAGAATTTTTTTGGCTAACACATGATAAAAATATTGCTCAATGTGAATACTAACCTTCGGTTGTGCCAGTGCTGTAGGTGAGAAGATGAATGGTGGCCCGTCTTTGTTGTCTCCATGGCTATTGCTGAGTTCTCCACGTCGGCTTAATCTGCGCTTTAGCCACCAAGAACCTGACAACCACATACTCCAATTAGTTTTCAGTTTTCCGTAGCTAGCTGAACTGCTAAAGAGAAGGAGAAATTCATGCAATCGCTGCTGAAGACGAGGAGAAATTCATCTACCACGGATGTTGGCCTGCTCAATTATCTACACGAACATGCCCGCCACCAGGCTCTCCTTCTTCCCGCAGTTCATCATGTCCACCACCTGCTGCGCTGGTCCTCCACGCCGTCACGGCGACGTCCTCTCATCTCCTTCTATGGAAATCACCTCTGGCCACAACAATCCGCCGCCCGGAACTATTCCTCGCGGTGAGGAACTCACCGCCTCGGTCCGCATAGATTCCCGACCGCCACTGCCACCGCCACCTTGTGTCGTGTGTCCCTGATCAGAGGTAGGCGCAGAGTTAAAAAGAACTGAAGATCCGTCCAGCGACGGGGCGAGATCCCAACGGGAGCTTCGTCCGGCGGCTGCTCGAGATCCCGATCCTTCGGCGATGGGGACTCAGGGGCCAGCGGCGGCGTGTAGGGCGAGCGAGTTTCAGACAGTGTGTTCCCACTTCATGGCGGTGGCACGTAATTTGTTCAAAACGTTAGGGGTAAAATGGTCCAATAAAAGTCGGACGGAAAATTTTGTAAGACTAACCTACCTCAGCTAGATTCTCGAACAGATGGAGTACTTGTCCATGCACTGGATGTATTTTTTTAGGCAAATGATAGGATTCCCCCGGGGGATACGATGTATCCATCCTCCGGGTGTCCTCCCGCTGCACACCCACCCCCGGGTCCACCGCAAACCTTATCTATCCCTGTCTTTCTCTATACTTTATCTCTTTCTGAAGAAAAACTGCAACTCGCCGCTGCTAGTTCTGGTGATCTGTTGCTCGTGCCCCTGCCGCTCCACGCCCCAGCTCCACACAGAGCTCCTCCCGCCGCCGCTCCAAGCTCCTCCCTCCGCCGCCTGCAGCTCGTCGAGCCGCCGCTCCATGCCCCACCTCCTCCGGCAGAGCTCCTCTCGGCGCCGCGTCCAGCTCCAGCTCCTCCGGCCGCACGCCCGCGCCACCGCAGCTGGTAGCCTTCCACTGGACCACCGCTCCCCGGCGGCGCCACCTGCAGCTCGTTGAGCCGCCGCTCCATGCCCCACCTCCTCCCGCATAGCTCCTCCACGTAGAGCTCCTCCCGGCGCCGCATCCAGCTCCATCTCCTTCGGCCGCGCGCCGCAGCTGACTTCGCCGCCTCGACCACCGTTTCCTCGACGCCGCTCTTGCGCCGCACAGCTTCCTCCCGCTCATCTTCACCTCTGCATCATGTTTTCCGTCGTGGCCTCACTCTGGTGGAGTTGCTCAACCGCGCGCCGATGTTGCTACCGAAGGTCACCAGCGCTGCTACGTACGTTGTTGAAGTTTGCTACATGGGGTAGTCAGCGTTGCTACGTGCGTCCGGCGCTGGCGCTACAAGTGACACCATGTTTTGCTACATGCGGCCGACGGTGGTGCTATAATAGTAGTATAAATGTTTTGCTACGAGATCTCCGCCAAGGTATCCGGTAAAGTTGGATTTGCTATCATAGGATTTTTTTTGCTACACCTGTTTAGTGGTTTTGCTACACTAGCACAAAGTTTTTGCTACATGGTCTCCGGCGAGGTCTCCGACGAAAGTCTCCGGCGAGTCTCCGGTGAGGTCGGGTTTGCTACATTAGCATATTTTTTTTGCTACACGGTCGCCGGCGAGATCTCCGGCGAAATCTCCGGCGAGGTCCAGGCTAATTTCTATTTTCTAGACCGAACCGTTTTCTGCTACATTGTAGCAAAAGCGGGACTAGTTGTAGCAAAAAGGGACTTTCTGTAGCAAAAGCGGGATTTTGATCCAAAAAAGGACACGTGATTGGCTAGGGACCCGGGGATAAAAAGCTCAAATCCCCCGGAGGACGCGTAGGGCTGCCCATTTTTTTACTCTTCGTGACTAGTTTTTCCAACGACAGCTGGTTAGCTGGACAGGGGAAGGAATAAGCCAGGGAGAGGTGATAGTGGATCCACCAATCCATGCACCGGCCTTTTATCGTCATGCCAAAAAAAATGGAAAACATGATAATCGGTAGCTGTTCTGTTTTGGGAAAGATTCCCTTCCGACAAGGAGGGGCACTGCGTAGCACCAAAACGTGCGCGCGCACTCCCTAGCAGGCTCCTTTTTTTAGGTTAACCTTTCTGTAGAGTCGAATGAACAAATGATTCCGACAACTGTTCAGATTGCATAATTTCTACTACAAGCGAAACGGACACGGCGAGGGGTCGCGTCCGATCATGAGGGGGTGGGAGCGTCGGGATCGTGAGGGGGTGGGAGTCTTGGGAGCGAGGGAACCGATATACGGTTACAACGCTGGTTACAACACATGATTATCTCCTATTTACATGTTTATAAATAAATCCTAACACTATTCCTAATTCTTGCTTGTCTTTGTGACCGATCGTCAGGTAATAACATCCTCTAAAAACTTTGGTATGTATACGTACACATATTTTAGTAAAACTTAGTGCGATAAGACGATATAAGCACATGGCTGATCAACTTCTTTGATGATGAAGGAAACACGATACATCATCTACCATGCCTAGGCACCTTTAGGTAGGCAAGAAAGAGCATCTCCCCCGAAAATCGGTATGCAACAAATCTCAATCTCGTTGTAGCAAAACATGAAAAACATGTCGGTATTTGCTACGTTTTCAACACACTCATGTATTCGTATGTGCATGTAACATGTTGAAACACCGTATGCCACATTTTCCTATCTCGATTTTCACTAACCTCGACTAGTTGGAAGAACCTGCCCTTCGTCAATTTGGGTTTGCCAACCATGATTCCGCCTCTTAGAGGCCCGTCACAGCCAGATCGCATGAGTCCCGATTGTCGACGATGAAAATCGTCGAGCAGTAAGGGGGTGTCCCGACTTTCGAGTCAAGTGACAATTCCCTTGCGGTGACACCTTTGATATAGGAATCATGATATCTCCTCTCCCGTCTGAGCGTCGAGTTTGATGCATCCCGCCATTCGAATGACTCTACGTCCACAACGCCAAGTCACCCAAGTGGACCAATGACTCGAGCTTGTGAAAAAACTCTCCATGATAAGCTTAACTCGTTCCTATCTATGTGTGATTTTCTAGCCGCACGGGAAGTGTTGGCTGCGCCAATACATCAACTCGTCCTTGTCCATGCACGACTCCTCATACGCCTCCGCCATGTCTTTCTGGCTGATATCGGCTTCCTCGTCCTCGTCTCCTGCTCCGGTGACGGACTAGCCGCCCTAGTACAATGTGCGACAAACTTCTGTAGTGTCTTTGGACCGATCAATCTTCTCAATCGATCCACATTATTCTCGTCCAATAACCGTTCAACATCATGGCCGCCCTGCCCGGCGGACTCGATGTTGCCCTATGTATTGCGGGGGGAGGGAGTATGACCACACAAAGCGAAAGAGAAAAAAATATGTACTACCTTAACTTGGACCAAAATTGGCTATAAATATTGTCCAGATTTTAATAGCGCTGGATTTTTAGTTTTAAAGATAGTTAACTTGTACCGACATATTCGACAACACAATGATCCGGTTTTGTCGTACCGATGCCATATGGGAAGTTCTATTTTACTCATATATACATGGAAAATTCTCTAGAGGTGAAACTTTCACTTAAATACAAATTGGACAATGGATTTTCATGAACAAGAACTCTGGAAAAAGTTCATGATCCTGAATTTGCGGAGGAAATAAAATTATCCCGACACTTAACACACACTCTAGCTAAAGACAGGTTACTATGGTAGCATATAGTTCCATCACTCTAAAGTCTAAAAATAGGTCTAACATAGTGCAATTATATTTGGTTACAAGATGAATCGAAGCTTCTTGTGTTTTGGTTTTGGCTAGCTACTCTGTAGTAGATCGGTAGTAGGAAGCACCCAGAATGCTTTATCCTGAGAAACGGGAGCGTCGTCCAGTTTCTGCGTCCCCATACTTCCATCCTTCACGTTGAAGATCTGCAACGTATTGTTGCGAGGATTCACGAAATAGACGCAGTTTTGTTGCAAACCACCAGCCTTGTCGGCGGAGCACGAGGCACCAAATTCATACGGGGACAAGAGGAACACGCAGCCACCAATATCATCCACTTGGCACCATTGTTGTTTCGAGAAATCCATCCTATGAACTGTGGCATGCGTGTGCGTGTATGGCTCGTAGACGTTGGCGGCGATGAACAGGGTTACCATGTAGAGCTCGTCGTCGGATTCCACGAAGAAGAGACTAACTCCACCTCCTTCGTAACTCTCGTCGTCCATGGTATCGTTGGTGGTGATGGAACTGAATACGGGAGCAGGGCACATGTCAATCACGCCGAGGCTGCCCGCCGTGCCGTTGAAATAGAACTTGCCCCGGCACGCCGCGATCGGAGTTATCAACACCTTCTCCTCAGGCAGATCCCACTCTGGAAGAGCCGGCTGGATCCCTATGTCGTACTCGTGTTTGGTCCACTGGCTCCTGTCTCCGGCACTGCAGTACCAAATTACCGGGGCGTCGGGCTGGACCAGGAGCACGACGCAGTCCGGAGCGGTCGGCTTGTCGGAGAGAAGGCAGGTGCAGTATACGAGCAGGTCATCTTCGATCTCGAGTCCCAAGGGTGGAAGCTCGATCTTGCCGCGACTCTGAGGACTCCACAGGAAGGTGGCCAGGGAGCTCGGATCCCGGGCTAACATGAAGCCATGGGTGGTCGGGCAGATGATCTTGTTCTCCAGCTCTCCAATGTCGCCGCCGACGATGGGCTTCTTCTCCGCCGCGCTGAACAGTACCGTAGATTGATTCTCAACGCTATGGAAGGCTAGGCAAGGCAGCAGAAACGGACTCGTCGACATCTCGATCTTCTGATGCCGTGAACAAATCTTCGCTGGTATCGCTCCTAGGGCTGAGCAGGGGGCTGATTAAATAGACGGACAACAAGCCTGGAAAGGAACTTTTTACCAGACAAAAGAAGCTGGACAGGAATCGGGATCGGAATCGTGGAGCTGTGAAATTTAGCCCCAAACAAACTTCTTATCCCAATCGAGTTTGGGATGTCAATCTCCCGTGGCAAGTTTTTATTTTTGAGGGATCGTGGGGCTGCCACGGTAATAAACTGTACAAACATGGTGTAAAAAAAAAGAGCTGTACAAACCTATGAAAGCCTGGTCAATTTAGCCCACGAGCCTTGTATTCGGTGGGCGGAACTACTATACAACGCCCGGGTTGCGTACTTGGGTTCAAAATAATATTTATGAATTTAAATAAAATGTTATTACGAGGGGGAAATGCTCTACAGTTCTTTTTTTTACGAATAGGATTCTGACATTAAAAAATCATATAATACAAAATAGCTCAACAAAAACGAAAATTATATCGAAATTCTTGAGAATCCCTTCATCTTCAAACTCCAGACCGCCGCTCCTCCCTGAGTTGGCCTGACGATGTTGGTTGTGGATGGAAAGTTGTCGAACGGATAAAAAAGACTATATTCGTCCCGCAAACGAAGAAGGATGAACTGCCATGAAACTCCTTAATGATCGGAAGGTGCCGACAGCCAGAAGAAGTCCCTAAGGACCACACCATCCCCACAAGCTACTCGATGTTGTCATTGAGATGGGGCTAAAACCGGCGAAACCTTATTGGAAGAAACGCTGCCGCCACCATCTGAGCGTCGCCCCACCAAACTTGAACCCTAAAACAAGAAAACAGAGCCCTCCACCGACGGGGGCCTAGATACACCCCGTCTCCATGACCCGAAGGCCATAGAAGCGAGGCTGATCGACGATGGTTGCTCCTCTAGTGTGCTGATTACTTTGAGACCTTAGCACGACGACTTCTCGTTTGTCTACTAAAACAAGCTCTACTATAACAAGTTTTTCCCGTCTCTGGTGATAGAGGAGCGAGGACAGTGCCGCGATTTCGGCTCGTGCTAGTATATGTAGTATCGCTAGATGGTCTAATAAGAAGATATTTGTAATTTTAGTTAATTTTGGAACTCCTTTTTACTATTGTTGATGATTATTAATATAGTGGAATCTTAAAAAATATAGACTATTGAAATGATATGTCCATCATATCATTCTCCTAACGATATGATCTTGTTGTTGATAAAAACTCAATGTTCATGATAGGGAAACCACAATTATTTATCAACCAACAAGCTAGTGATGTATAGAGGCTATACTAGGGACTTCAAATTAAGTTTACAAATCACACAAGTATCAATGTTTCCTTGTTAATACTATTATAGCATGAATGTAAACATTTATCATAAACACAAAGATATAATAATAACTACATTTATTATTGCCTCTAGGGCATATCTCCAACAGTCTCCCACTTGCACTAGAGTCATCTAATCTAGATTACATGGTAATATACCTAACACCCATGGCAGTTTGGTGTTGGTCATGTTTTGCCCTCGGGAGAGGTTTAGTCAACGGATCCGCCACATTCAGATCTGTGTGTACTTTGCAAATCTTTATATCCCCATCTTGGATATGTTCTCGAATAGCGTGAAAACGTAGCTTGATGTGCTTCAGCTTCTTGTGTGACCTTGGTTCTTGCGCATTGGCTATGGCGCCCATGTTATCACAAAGAGATAGACATTGGGTCCAGACTAGGAACCACACCCAGCTGTAATGAACTCTTTCATCCATATCGCTTCTTGTGAAGCCTCAAGCAGCCATGTATTCCGATTCGTTGAAGATCTCGCCACAACGCTTTGCTTTGCACTCCTCCAGCTAATCACGCACCATTCAAAATAAATACGTATCCATTGTGATTTAGAATCATCCGGATCGGTGTTCCAACTAGCATCGGTGTAACCATTAACAACGAAATGTTCATCACCTCCATAAGAAAGAACCATATCCTTAGTTCTTCTCAAGTACTTAAGGATGTTTTTGATCATGTCCAATGATCCACTCTGGATCACTTTGATATCTGCTAGTTAAACTAACGAGATATGCAATGTCGGGTCTAGTACATAGCATGGCATACATTAGAGATCCTATGGTCGAGGCCTAGGAGTCTTACTCATCCTTTCTCTATCTTCTGCCGGACTTTGAGTTTTACTCAAGGTCGATTAAGCAACATGGGCAAGAATCCTTTCTTGCTATCTTCCATTCCAAATCTCTTTAGAACTTTGTCCAAATATGTACTCTGTGACAATGATATTTGGCGTTTCGATCTATCTCTATAAATCTTTATGCCTAATATGTAAGCTGCTTCACCAAGATCCTTCGTTGAAAAACTATTATTCAAATATTCCTTGACACTATTAAGAAGGTCTACATCATTCCCAATCAACAATATGTCATCTACATATAGTATTAAGAATGCTACAGAGCTCCCACTCACTTTCTTGTAAATACAAGCTTCTCCATAAGTTTGTATAAAACCAAAACTTTTGATCACCTTATCAAAACGTTGATTCCAACTTCGGGATGCTTGATTCAATCCATAGATGGATCGTTGAAGTTTGCATACCTTGTTAGCATCTTTAGGATCGACAAAACCTTTGGGTTGCATCATATACAACTCTTCATCAATGTCTCCATTGAGGAATGCTGTTTGACATCCATCCGCCATATCTCATAATCATAATATGCGTGATTGCTAACATAATCCTCACAGACTTTAGCTTCGCCATCGTGAGAAAGTCTCATCATAGTCAACTCCTTGAATTTGTCGAAACCCTTTTGCGACAAGTCGAGCTTTATAGACAGTAACATTACCATCAGCATCTGTTTTCTTCTTGAAAATCCATTTGTTCTCGACAGCCTTCCGGCCATCCGGTAAGTCCACCAAAGTCCATACTTGGTTTTCGTACATGGATCCAATCTCGGATTTCATGGCTTCTTGCCATTTATTGGAATCTGGGCTCATCATCGCTTCCTCATATGTCTCGAGGTCATCGGTGTTGTCCACCAACATAACACTCATAACGGGATCATACCAATCTGGAGTGGTACGAGTTCTCGTTGACCTCCGAGGCTCTGTAGCAACTTTAACCGAAGTTTCATGATCACCATCATTAGCTTCCTCTCTAATTGGTGCAGGCACCACAGGAACTTCTTCCGGTGCTACGCTACTCGCAATTTCGAGAGAAGGTTCGACAACCTCGTCGAGTTCTACTTTCCTTCCAGTCACTTCTTTCGAGAGAAATTCCTTCTCTAGAAAGGATCCATTCTTGGCAACGAAGATTTTGCCTTCGGATCTATGATAGAAGGTATACCCAATAGTTTCCTTCGGTATCCTATGAAGACGCATTTTTCTGCTTTGGGTTCAAGCTTGTCCTATCAGTAAATTCTTTACATAGGCTTCGCATCCCCAAACTTTAAGGAACGACAATTTAGGTTTCTTCCCAAACCATAATTCATACGGTGTCGTTTCAACGGATTTAGACGGTGCCCTATTTAAAGTGAATGCGGCTGTTTCTAATGCATAACCCCAAAATGATAGCGGTAAATCTGTAAGTGACATCATAGAACGAACCATATCTAAGAGAGTTCGATTACGACGTTCGGACACACCATTACGCTGTGGTGTTCCCAGCGGTGCCAATTGTGAAAGTATTCCGCATTTCTTCAAATGCTCGCCAAACTCGTAACTTAGATATTCACCTCCACGATCATAACGCAGAAATTTAATCTTCTTGTTACGTTGATTCTCTACCTCACTTTGAAACTCCTTAAACTTCTCGAAAGTTTCAGACTTATGTTTCATGAAATAGATATACCCATATCTACTCAAATCATCCGTGAAGGTAAGAACATAACGATAACCATCACGATGCTACACTCATTGGACCACACACATCGGTATGTATGATTTCCAATAAGTCCGTAGCTCGCTCCATCATACCGTAAAATGGAGTTTTAGTCATTTTACCCATCGACATGCTTCGCATCTATCAAGTGATTCAAATCAAGTGATTCAAGAAGTCCATCGAATGGAGTTTCTTCATACGCTTCACCCAATGTGACCAAGACGCGATTGCCACATATAGGTCGAGTTATCGCTCGATTTCAAACGTTTAGCCTCAATGTTGTTGATATGTGTATTTCCACTATCGAGATTCAATAAGAATAGACCATCTATCAAAGGTGCATGTGCATAAAACATATTACTCATATAAATCGAACAACCATTATTCTCGGACTTAAAATGGTAACCGTCTCGCAATAAACAAGATCCCGATATAATGTTCATGCTCAACGCAGGCACCAAATAACAATTATTTAAGTATAAAACTAATCCCGATGGTAGATGAAGGGGTAGCGTGCCGACTGCGATCACATCAACCTTTGATCTGTTTCCCACGCGCATCGTCACCTCGTTCTTCACTAGCTTCCGTTTATTCTGCAGACCGCTTTGAGTTACAAATATGAGCAACCGAACCAAGATTAAATACCCGTGCACTACTACGAGTACTAGTGAGATGCACATCAATAACATGTATATCAGATATACCTTTCTTCTTGATGTTGCCATTCTTCAAATCCGCCAAGTACTTTGGGAAATTCCGCCCAAAGGACCTTCTCCCTTGCGAATAGCACTCAAGATCGTGCTTAGGTCCAGCCTTGGTCTTCTTCGCCGCGTGGTAACTTTCTTACCACCCTTCTTGAAGTGTCCCTTCGCTTAGACTTGCCTTTCTTGAATTTGGTGGTCTTATTGACCAACAACACTTGGTGCTCTTTCTTGATCTCCACTGCAGACTTCAACATAGCAAACAGTTACGCAACCGCTTGTTCATGTTCTCGCATGTTGTAGTTCATCACAAAGTTCTTGTAACTTGGTGGTAGTGATTGGAGGACACGGTAAATCCCCAAAGCATTAGGAATCACTATACCCAAGCTTTGAAGTTTGCGTGCCCGGACATCTTAAGCACATGCTCACCGACGAGCTGCCTCTTCCATCTTGCGCTTAAAGAACTTTTCAAGCCTCATAACTTTCAATTGCCGCATGAGTCTCAAAAATCAATTTGAGATCCTCGACAATATCATATGGGTCTGAATTCTCAAACCTTTTCTCAAGCTCCGATTCCAAACCATACAAGATAGCACATCGAACTATGGAGTCTTGATTCTTCCGAGTGAGGTAAACATTCTTTACTTCATCGGAAGCATCACCGCAGTGGGTCACCCAATGTGCATCCAAAGACATAGGTCAAATTACCAGCTGTGAGGACAATCCTCAAATTGCGGAACCAATCCGCGAAGTTGCTTCCATTGTTTTTCAACTTTTCTTTCTCTAGGAACGCATTAAAATTGATGGTAGGGGCTTCCATTGATCTACAACATATTTGCAATAGTTTAGACTAAGTTTATGACAAATTGAGTTCAAATTAATAATAAAGTTAATCTAGGTGAACTCCCACTCAAAACAACATCCCTCACATTGTTTTAGTGATCACACGAACCAAAACTACTACATCAACACCGATCATCACAAGAGTTGATATAGTTTCAATGGCGAACAATCGTCATGTTCATCATATCTACTATATGATTCATGCTTTACCTTTCGGTGATCCGTGTTCCGAGACCATGTCTGTACATGCTAGGCTCGTCAAGATCAAACCTTAGTTTCCGCATGAGCAAATCTGGCTTGCTCACGTTGTATACACTTGTGGAATCTAACACACCCGATCATCACGTGGTGCTTCGAGACAACAAGCTTTAGCAACGGTGCTAACTAAGGGTGAACACTTTATGACTTGAAATTCATGTGCATGAGGGATCATCTTATAATGCTATCTTCGTCTACTAAGCAATACAAGATGCATAAAGATTAACATCACATGCAATTCATAATATGTGATATGATATGGCCTTTCTTCTTTGTGCTTCCGATCTCCATCTTCTAGCACGAACATGATCTCCATCATCACCGGCATTGCATGAAGGTCAATGACGCCTCTCCATGGTTGTCGTCCACCGGCTTCAACTATTACAACTACTTTGAATAGACACGCGGGTCTTAACATAAATTAAAGACAACCATATATTCTCGCCGGTTGCCAACATACAATAAGGAACATTGCATACATCAAATATAATCACAATCATGGCCATATCACATCACTGCACACCCCTGCAAAACAAAGTTAGACGCCTCTACTTTCTTTACATGTTTTACGTGGTTTGGGGCTTTCAATAAGTGTCGTTCTAACTTACGAACATGAACCACAACATTGATACTAGTATTGTTAATCACCCGTTGTAAATTGGATCTTAACTATGCTAGGAGAAACTGGCACCCGCAAAGCCACTTATGTAATACAAGTTGCATGTCGAGCGTGGAGCAAGTCTCATGAACGATGTCATGTAAGGTTAGCCCGGGCCGCTTCATCCCAACATACCGCAAGATGCAAAGTACACAAGAAGCAATCGACAATAAAAGCATCAACGCCCACAATGACCATTGTGTTCTACTCGCAATGATCTACATATAGACACGACTGATACCCTTTGTAGGGTTTCATAGCATGGAAAACAAAAAATTCTATCGCATACAAACAAACAAGCCAAGATCTATCTACTAGATTGTAGCAACGAGTTGATGGAATAACTTACCCTCGAAGATTCCAAAGTGTTTAACGAGAGCGGATTCTCGTGGGTGATGTAGTCGTACTCTTCCCGATCTCAAGATCGCGTAGACGATCCTTCCGGCGCTGCGTTCAAGGCGCTCCGTAATCGGTCACATCGCGGTACTCGACGAAGACCTTCCTCTCCCTTGTTCCAAAGAAAATGGAGGTTGTAGCACTCTCGCGATTCGCAAGACAACGGCGTGGTACCTAAGTAGAGGGTAGATCTCGCAGGCTTCGCCTTAAGCCGGAGCGAGTATGGTGGTGAGAGAGCTCCTCGGCGATCTAGGGTTTAGACACACCAAGGAGGAGGTTCTAGAGCCGGCTAGGGTTCCGAGACCCCAAGTCGGGCTAGGGCAAAACCCTAGGGGTGGCGGCGGCTATGGAGGCTGCAGCTTTCTAGGGTTTGAGGTGAGGACTTGTGTGCTCTAGGAGGGTCCCCGCCTCCTTATAGAGTGGAGGGGCGGCCAAGGGAGGGAGAGGAGTCCCTCCCCAACTCGGCTTGGAGGGTTGCCGTCGGTTGGAGGAGGGAACTCCTCCCCAACTCGGATTCCCCCCCTCCTCCTCTTTTCCACTTTCCAATTTTAGCTATTTGACTTTTCAATTTAGCTATTTGACTTTTCAAACTAGGATTCAATTTAATCCTTTATTTGGAACAGCGAGGACACTTAGTACATGATGCAATCATACCAACTTGATACAACACATTCATGTACCCTTCCCCTCCGGAGTGTCGGACATTCCGGAACATTCTAGAACATTCCCGATGAAAACACCGGAATCATTCCCCAACTCTGAAACGGGACTTTCCTTATATGAATCTTATTCTCCAGACCATTCCGGATCACCTCGTGATATCCCATATCCCATCCGAGACTCCGAACAACATTCGGTCTCTTTCTCATTCATTCCATAACTACTCAAACAACGTCGAATCCTTAAGTGTGTCTCCCTACGGTTCGTGAATTATGCGGACATGATCGAGACACTTCTCCGAACAATAACCAATAGAGGAATCTGGAAATTCATATGGTTCCCATATATTTCTACGATTACTTTGCGATCGAATGAACCACTTACATACGATACCAATTTCCCTTTGTCTCACGATAGTTTACTTATCCGAGGTTATGATCGTCGGTATCTCTGCATACCCTAGTTCAACCTCGTTACCGATAAGTACTCTTTTCTCGTTCCCGTGATATGTGATCCCTTGTGAGCCAGTCACATGCTTGCAAGCTAATTGGATGACATTCCACCGAGAGGGCCCAGAGTATATCTATCTGTCATATGGATGGACAAATCCCACTCTTGATCCATGTGTCTCAACCAATACTTTCCGAACACTCAATGCCACCTTTATAGCCACCCAGTTACGGTGTGGTGTTTGATGTCATCAAAGAATCCATCCGGTAAAGGTGATATGCATGATCTCATGGTCGAAGGAATTAGGTTACTATGTATCAGAAAGCATATAGCAATTGAACTATTGAAATGACTTGATCTTTATGCTACGCTTATCTATAGGAGTATGTCCATTATATCATTCTCCTAACGATATGATCTTGTTGTTGATAACATCTCAATGTTCATGATAGGGAAACCACAATCATTTATCAACCAACAACAAGCGTTGATGTATAGAGGCTATACTAGGGACTTCAAATTAAGTTTACAAATCACACAAGTATCAATGTTTCCTTGTTAATACTATTATAGCATGAATGTAAACATTTATCATAAACACAAAGATATAATAATAACTACATTTATTATTTCCTCTAGGGCATATCTCCAACATGAGATAGGTCATTTTGTGAAGGTTTTTTTGAGACATAATCAATATATCAAGTTTAATATTTTTACTTATAACTATGTCACATAATATGACATGACACGAAGGTTTCGCATTGTTTCGATCGTTTTTGAATTTTTTATGCCCGTTTTAAACTATCGTCAAACTTTGTCGAACGGCGGGCATGAAGATTCTTAGCTCGGGGCCGAGCTTCGCTAAACTTGCATTGGATATTTGATAAAATAGCATATTGTGAATCTAAAAATGATTTTTGTAAAAAAACATGAGCATCGGATCATGTACCTGTAGTTTATATCTGACCCACTACCTACCGATTCGGCATGAATTTGTCTTTTTTACCAAAGGTGGACGGAAAGGTTTCGGATCCCCCTGTTGGGACATTATCCATATAAGGTGCTCTATTATTTTTGTAAAATGTGATGGTAGTATTTTAAATTAGCCATTTGGTGGTTGCTTCATAAAACCATCCGTTTTTTATGCTCAGAAAATGGAAAATTCCTTTTTGGTGCGACAAAAAGGAAAGCTTCCTCCTACAACATTGTTCGCCATCCTATTATGCACATGTATGCACAATATGGGCACATTATCACAAACTATGCCTTGATTCTAGCCATAACATTGGTCATTTGACCCGAAAACAAAGAAACCTCGAATGAGATAGGTCATTTTGTGAAGGTTTCTTTGAGACATAATCAATATACCAAGTTTGATATTTTTCCTTCTAACTATGTCACATAATATAACACCACGCGAAGGTTTCGCATTGTTTCGATCATTTTTGAATTTTTTATGCCTATTTTAAACTATATATAATGTTTTATATTTTACTTAATTTTTATTTACAAATGTGTAATATTTGAGTGTAGATAGATAGGTCTTATTTTTCTGCAAATTTTGATATATTATTTG
Organism: Avena longiglumis; assembly: GCA_030063025.1. Taxonomy (NCBI): domain Eukaryota; kingdom Viridiplantae; phylum Streptophyta; class Magnoliopsida; order Poales; family Poaceae; genus Avena; species Avena longiglumis. Next base: position 569,586,475 of record CP125974.1, read on the forward strand.
TATTTTTCCGAATTAGAATGATTTAGTTATGATTTTTTAAAGTTTAATGAGATAAATTAAAAAATAGCTACGCCGAGGGCAGCCGTCGGCGTATGCTACGCCGAGGGCAGCCGTCAGCGTAGCATAGGATATGCCGAGGGCAATTCTACGCCGACGACTGCTTGGCGAAGCTGGCCTAGACGATGGCTACGCCGACGGCCCCGACGTTTGGCCGTCGGCGTAGCAACCGGCCTTCGGCGTAGCTTCCCATTCCTGTAGTGAACCACCCATGTTGGTTGTTTGAACTTTTCATGTGGTCGGTGTTTCCTTGTCTTCTCGTCTTCGACTAGGCAGTGCATATCCCTAGATCCAGCGTGGATATCAGAGCGTCAGCTCCGAGTTTTACCTTTTTATGGGTTGTATTGATGTGTTGCGGTGTTGGCCTTGTCCGCTTGACAAGGTGGTTTGGCTATAGACTTGTGTGGTGTGAGGCCTTGGGTCAGCGTGTCATGTTGTTGTATCGGTTTTTGACCAATTTTTCTTATAAATTGGAAAATTCATTTAAATCAATAGATAACTAAGCTTTTGCGTGGTTTTAGAAAAAACTAAATTGAAATTAGAGCAATAGGTCAAACCAACCAAAAAATGGTCACTTGGTTACAAGTAATCTATAGTATAAAATAAATCATTCGATTCTTTAGGATCTCTACAAAGTGATATAGTCATATTGATCCATCAAAACGGAGCTCGTTTCAGAGCACCACATGTCCCTTTTAAGGCATATGATAGTTTTATTATCTACAGTTTTCTCGACCTATGCCCTTTTCCAATGTCTCAAAACGGCGGCGCTGTCTCCCTTGGCCGGCCATGGTGGGAGGCATGGCGTTGTGCGAGCTGGTGTTGTTGCTCGGAAGGTGCTCCTGGCCGGCCGTGGCAGCGAGGGGGAGCGGTCAACGAGCCTGGCTTCCTCGACATCTTCAAGGAGCTGTTGCCCGTACTAACTGCTGGCACTCCAACGCGATGTTGGACGATCCTTGTACTCAGTCTTGGAGCGCGGGGCGGGCGAGTATCCCTTGTGTCGCTGGTGTATGTGGCGTTGCTGTGAAGCGCGACTCCTTCTCTTGACTGGCCATGGTGGTGCGGGAAAGAAGATGTGCAGCAAGGCGGCGGTGACAACGCAGCCCCGGCTCGAGGTGCTTTTGGAATCTGCAGCACCTGCAGCAGCCCCCAAGCGTCGGATGATGTTCGCCGGTTCTATCTCTGGTCATAGGCATGGCCTGCCGCACCTGAGTTCCTCTCAGGATTTCTCTCCCTCCTTGGCTGGAGGGTCTTCCTCGATCCCGGCGTGGCGAGCAGCGCCGCCTCTCCACAAAGTGGTTGCGTCCGCGGTGGAGTTGTCGGTGGCCATGACTGGAGGTCAAAGCTCGGCGGAGAAGATGGACTTGATCGTGTTTTTGCGATCCTTTTTAGGGTGTCAGGTGTAAAAGTTAATTAAGGACAGTGCTGTTTTTCTCTTTTTTTTCAAGGTTCTTTTTGTAATTGTACATCTACCGCCTTTTTAGTGCAGATTCTGGGCCCTTCTGGGCCTTTCCTGTTCAAAAAAAAGTCTCGAAGATAATTATTTATTTTATCTAACAAAATGGTAATAAATCTAGAACTCAATATCAAAATGAATTGTCAGATATTTCTCAACACTTACAGCTAAAGGTAGGTGTTATGTCTTTATATTTATTATCAAATAGGAGTTGGTGTCGCTACGTCACTTTCAACATCAAACGCTGGAAGAATCACGTTAATCGTGTCAGCAAACATCTGACTAAAGCTGATCGTTCGATGGTGTTTTGCTCTTAATTTTCCGCATGTCTCCTGAGCGAAAAGTGGATCGGATCTTCTACTTTTCATTAATCTTGTTAAAGTATGATCTAAATTTAATTAAGAAAAGTAATCTCTGACGAGCAGAGCCAGGCCCATCCCGGCAGGCTTGGGCCGAAGTGAAGTGAGTCTATATAAACATCTTATAAGCCGTCGGCTAGGATAAGTCGTATTTAAGAAAATTCTTAGCGTTTGTAAAACTTTTCGATATAGTAAAGTTTCGCTGGCTGGCCCGCGTGGTTTTTTCTCTTTTTGTTGGAGAGATTTTTTCAGGTTAAATCTATGTCCCCTTGCTACAATTTCTTTTCCGTTCTTCGTTATTTGCTTGTCGCTATTATAACAAGTGGTATCAGAGCCCCAGGTTTCAATCTAGGGTTTGTAACATGTCGTTATTAAAGTTCGATCTACCGCAGATGGACTATACCATAAGATTCTCCTTGTGACAGGTGAAGATACAGACGATTCTCGCCCAAACTTCTGATCTGGATGAAGCGCTGGATGGATTCGGCAAAAAGGATGCGAAGAGCTGATCCGACGAAGAGAAGCGGAAGGACCGTAAGGCTTTGTCTTTGATTCAACTTTATCCATCCAGTAATATTTTGCAGGAAGTGTTGCAAGAGAAATCTACAACGACCATATGGTTGAAACTGAAATCGATCTGCATGTCAAAGGATCTAACCAATAGGTTGCACGTGAAGATGAAGTTGTTCTCGCATAAGTTGCAGGAAGGTGCGTCAATGATGAATCACCTATCGATTTTACAAAGATCGTTTCTAATTTGGTGTCCATGGAGGTAAACTATGAGGATGAAGATCTTGCTCTTCTATTGTTAGTCTCATTGCCTAGTTTCTTTCAAAAATTCCGTGACACCATATGCTGATACACTAACCCTTGTCGAAGTTTATGAGGCCTTCTAGCAGAGGGAAAAGATGAAAACTATGGTGTAGGGAGATGGGTCGTCATCCAAGGCTGAGGCTCTATAGGTTCGTGGCAGGAACGAGCAGAGGAATAACAACTATGTCAATAGAGATAAGAGCAAGGGCGGCATAGGTCGTTCAAAGTCAAAGTGAAAGGAAAAGTTCTATAGGTATTATAAGAAATCTAATCACGTTATTAATGATTGTTGGAAGCTACGGAATAAGGAGAAAAGGAACTAAACTTACCAACCAAAAGATAAGTTTGAGAAGGACTAGTAAGGCTTCTGTTGTTTCTAGTGAGAGTTCTGATGGTGAATGTTTAGCCGTTTTTGTTCCTTGTGCTTCTCGTGATGATGAATGGATACTTGATACTACATATTCGTTTCATATTTGCTATAATAAAGATTGGTTCAGTTCATATGAGTCTGTGCAGACTGGAGATTTTGCGCGCGTGGGGAATAACAACCCTTGCCATATTGTTGGCGGTAGATCTATTAAGATCAGGACACATGATGGTGTGACACGCACGTTGACTGAGGTGAAGCACATACCAAGCATGGCTAGAAATCTGATCTCTCTTAGTACAATGGATGTTGATGGGTACAAGTATGTCGGTGGGCATAGAGTTCTGAAGGTATCAAAAGGTTCTCTTATTCACACGATAGGTGATATGGATTCTGTTAAATTATATGGTTCTTATGGTAGCACTTTGTATGGTATTGCTGCTTCTATTACTTCTAATGATTCTGGTAAAACTAATCAGTGGTGTATGCGTCTTGAGCATATGAGTGAACATGGCATGACAAAATTCGTAAAGAGATAGCTGATTGATGGTTACAACTTGAGTAAGTTTGAGTTATGTGAGCACTGCATTTTTGGTCAGCATAAAAGAGTTAAATTCAATGCTTTAGTTCATACCACCAAAATTATATTAGATTATGTGCATGTTGATGTATGGGGACCTTCCCGCAAGACTTCTATTGGTGGTGCTAATTACATGCTTACTATTATTGATGACTACTCAAGAAAAGTGTGGCCATATTTTATGAAACATAAATCTAATCTTTTTGATGATTTTAAGAAGTGGAAAGTAATGGTGGAAAAGAAAACTGAATGGAAGGTAAAAGTACTACATACTAATAATGGTATGGAATTCTGTTCTAATGAATTTGAGGAGTTTTCCAGTAAGGATGGTATGATCAGGCACCACACTATCCCTTACACTCCTCAGCAGAACGGCATGGCTGAGCGCATGATTAGAACCATCATCTTGAGGGCTCACTATTTGCTATCTAATGCATGTTTGAACATGCATTTCTAGGCTGAAGTAGCCAACACAACGTGATATCTCATTAATAGGTCACCTTCTATTACACTTGAAATAAAACTCCCATTGAGGCATGGTTATGTACACTTGCTGATTATTCACGGTAGAGAGTTTTTGGTTGCACTGCATATGCTCATGTTGATAATTATAGATGTTAAGTGCATATTCCTTAGTTATGGTTCTGGAGTTAAAGCATATAAATTACAAAATCCTGAAACTAAAAAGGTTATGTTGAGTGGGATTGTTGTTTTCAGTGAATCCGTTATGTATCATGACAGCTTGCCATCATATCCCTCTCATGTTGCTGTTGGAGATGACAAGGTTCGATCTCGTCAATGCCCATTGTTATGGACTTGGGTTTTGGAGAAGATGGGGATGCTGGAAGTTGCAATACGGTTAACAGGTAAGCAACACGGGGACACGAGGTTTACCCAGGTTCAAGCCCCCGGAGGGAAAACCCTACTCCTGCTTGTCTGTTCTTGATTATGGCGAAACCGAAGATTACACGGGTGCGTAGAAGCAATCTGGTGTGAGGTGTGCGTATGAGTTGGGGAGATCCTTCTCGTCGTGCCCTCCTGGCGCTTATATAAATAGGCCAGGTCTCGGGGGTAGGTCGAGTCGGTTATAGGTTAAGGTTGAATCCTTTGAAATTCTATCTACAACTAGTCGTGTCCTTCAAGGAGTCAAATTTGTAGTGGGCTTGGGCCACCCAAAATCTTCTTGGGCAGCAAGTCTCCTTAGTGGGCCTTCCCTGGGCTGGACCGGGTACACCGATGTGAGGCACCTATAGGGCATATCCATGTTAGTAGCCCCCGAGTGTTCATTCGAACCAAAGATTCGACTAGAGACTCTATAATATTTCGGGTGCTTCTAATCCGATCATGTCTTTCAAATAAACATGTCAGTTCATAGGGATTGTTGATATGTGTGCCTGACTCACCCGATAGATCAGGATTATTTAACTGTCATTGGACAAAGCAACACGATCTTCTTCAGACTCGACTCTCCGGACTCGAATCCGAAATGATGCTGGTGATATTCGACTCAGGCCGTTGAGGTATTACAGGAGTCGAATTCCAGTGTCTTAAGTTTAGTACCCAACGCGTCCATCGGGATTTTTCATCGTGACTGTTGTCACGGTATATTTCTGGCAGAGCACAATTGGTGTGTTACTAGGCCAACAAATGATATTTGTTGGTCTTATGTTTGCGTCGTGGACAAGGAATCCGAAAGTTCATCACCGCGGAGGTGTTTCGGGTGACCAAGGAGACCGTTTCTCACTTAGTGTTAATTTGGGAAAAGTTGCCAACAAGATTTTTGTCGTACTTGATTCGAAGGATCTCATTCGAATAGTTCATAGGGTGCGCGACGAGCTCTCCCTATGGGAGTAGCCCCCGAGTGTCTATTTGAGTCTTAGACTCGAGCAAAGACTTTAGTTTATATGCTTGCAGATGTTTTGATTATTTGTCCAAAGGACACCTTTTTCTTTTCGAATGCGAGACTGACGCTCCATATGGGAGTAGCCCCCGAGTCCGTAGTAGAGTCGCAGACTCGACGTAGGACTCGAAGATTTCTTCGAGGTGCTGTTACCATTGTAGTTTCTCAGGTACGCGGCCAACGCTCCTGATAGGAGTAGCCCTCGAGTAGTTGGTTGAGTCGTAGACTCGAGTAAGTACTTTATCTTCAGTCAAAATTTTCGAGCCGTTGCTGGCTTTGCTTTGATGACATCATTGCTGAAGATTGGTGAGCTTAATCGTCTACGACAGCAGAGACGATGCGACGGGACGATGGTGGGTCCCACCATCTGACTTGAATTTGACTAGTCACACGTAATCTTGGCGAAAATTATGGTGTCTCCTCGATTTCTATGCATAGTGGACAGTGTGCCTGAGACGGTTCAGGTTGATGTTGACACGTGGACGGTGAGATTTGGGGCACGTGTTAGGTCTTTTTGCATCGATGGCTCTGCTTCATCGTCCTCGCCCTTTTATACCTCAGGGAAAAATAGAGGATTTTTACCCCTTTGGCATTTGCTTCCATCTTCCACCATTTCTACCATTTCTTGAGCTCTCGCACACTATACATCCTCCCTGTCTTCCCCTCATCCTTTCTCGACTCACATCGCCGTGCTCGCCGCTCCACGATGGGCAAATTGAAGAAGAGTTTATCCGCTGTTGCGGGCTCGAGCGCTGCCGACGCCGGAAGAAAGTTGCTGCTCCAAGCCGTATCACTCATATGAGGGAATCAGACTTGCACAAACTGCGTGAGGTTGGCTTGATTTCCAAGACCAAGGGCGACGCCATCCTGCCGGATCGGGAGGTAATCCCGCGCCCACCAAAAGGGTTTTGGGTTATGTTCTTTGCGTTTATCATTCGTGGTCTGTCGTTTCCCGCCCACGAATTTCTTCGTGGGCTCCTTTTTCTCTACGGGATTCAGCTTCATCATCTGTCTCCCAATTCTCTTCTCCACATTGCCTGCTTCATTTCCACGAGTGTTGGCTCGGTATCGAGCCTCACTTTGGCCTCTTTCGGAGACTCTACCCCGTGAAGAGGCAATCCGGCACCGGTGGTGTTTATCCACTGGGGGTGCGGGATTTCCATCTGCTCCTCTATCAAGTTCTTCTCTTTTTATCTTTACGAGTCCGTACAGCAGTGGCGGAGGAAGTGATTCTATATGCATGACATCAAGCTGGACGATCAGCATTATGGCCTCGCCCCTTCGACTCCACCCAGAAGATCATCGAAAGCGTTCGTGGTCGAACGACATTTTGGAAGGTGAATCCAAAGAGGTGGAGAAGCTCTACAAGTGGGTGGAGGCCCTTCAGCTGGTGCCTGGCAAGGAGGTCAACAGTTTTGACTTAATTCGCACCTTCCTCAAGCGTCGGGTGCAGCCGCTCCGAGCGAGGGTGCACCCAATGTTTTTGTATGCTGGCGCCAATGACCCCACAAGGGTTTTGCCGGAGGAGATGTCTTCGGCTGACCTTGATAGGGCGCTTTGGCCTCTGCTAAAGTACAAGGATGAAGAGGATCTTCCAAGGAAGTCTCTGACTTCTCCCTTCAATGCCAAGAAAGCAGTCCCCCGAGGTGAAACCTGTAGTTGCATGTAATGCCTTTTGAGTGCTCGTTGTTTGTTAGTATTACTTAACGCATTTCATCTTTTGTCTTCAATTTTCAGGACTATAAGGTTGCGGGAATGATGCCCCCTCTGCCTAAAAAATATTCGGATGCACTGGACAATGAGGAAGCGAAGTCTGAATCCGATCTCCCCCCATGCGTGGTCACCTTCCTTGGAAGTCCCCGAGCTTAGCGAAGGGCGCACTCGAAAGAGGTCCCAGAGCGAAACTTCGAATGGGGAGACGCCACCAACACCAAAGGAGCCCTCCTTCCTTGAGCACCGCAGTGGCGATGAGGGTGCGACCTCCTCCCCCATTGCGGCCATGCCTGTTCGGGCGATGGCTCCGCGGCCGCCGGCCAAGAAGAAGAAGAAGGATGCTCTTGTCTTCAACCTGTCAGACATACCATCATAAGTTATTCTGATCGCACCTTGTTATTTGTTGATATGCTAAGTATTTGTTGATATGATAAGTATTCTGATCACAAGTGGATTTGGTTCCTCGTAACTGCTAGCAGTAATCATTCAGAAGAGTCCCTCGAAGAGAGCTCGAAGAAATGTATACGAAATCGAAGCCTGCTTCTTCGTTTCCCAAGATGGTGACCAACTCCGACGACGAGGACTCGAGCTCCGCACTGCAAGGAGCTCGTGCGCTCGTTGTGTGGAAGATGAAAATGAAACCTTTGGAGTCCACAGCTGACCACGTAAGTACCTTTTCTATTTGGCATGAGTGAGCCCCTGAGCCTTCTTTTCACCAATTACGTTGATTTCCTTGCAGCTCTTTGTTCGTGATGCCAATCGCCTGATCCAGCAGCATCTGTCGCTGGAGGTTGAACTCAAGCAGCTCCGAGGTGCATAAGTTTCCCCTTGTTTGATTGCGAGTGCTCACAAAATATTTTTCTTGTATTTGAATTTCGTTGCCCAATGTTGTAGATGAGAACAACGATGCCCTCCGCAAGGTGAACGCACTCGAAAAGGGTCTTGGCCAAGCAGATAAGAATGCAAAGGATGCTGCCGAGGCCCTCCAGCGTCAGCAGAAAGAGGCTGAAGATCGTGAGCAGCAGCTCGTGGCCGTCGCGGCGTCACGAGAGAAGGCCATGGCGGAGAAGGCCATGGTTGCTGTCGAGGAGATATCCAGTAAGACACCCTATTCTTTTTGGATTGTTCCATGTCTTTGGTGCAATTTATTTTTCCTCATTCGAATATTTTGTCACTTTTCTTGTCAGATGCTTCTGGTGTTGCGTTTGATCATAGCTACCTGGAGAATGGGGATCCCCTTGCAGATGCTGCTGCGGCAATCGAAGATCGCTGCTCCTCTACCGTGGAATCTCTCGACAAAGCCAAGAAGGTCCTCGCCCGCTTCTACAAAGAGATCAATCCGAAGGTTGTTGCCCTTGAGGACGTCGACTCCCTCGCGGATGCTCTGACAGATGATGCTCGTACGAAGTACAAGCAAACATAGAAGGGGGTCGGAGCTTGTTGGGGAGGTGACTGTAACACCCTCAGAATCGGACCTATGCAAGTTTGAGCAAAATTCGCCAAACCCGCATAGAAACGATTCAAAGGTGCCCACCAGGCACTTTCGTGCGGGTGGAAAACGAAGTAATAACATTACACAACAGTCCTCGATGGGACCCACAGAACAGATATATATAACGGCGACTCCATGAGTCAAGAATACGAATATAATATACAAAGATCCAAATCACCTTGAAAACGATAGAGCGTCCAGCTACGGACAAGATGCAAATGGGGCTAAGAGCCCTGAAGAATAACCAATGGCGTCCATAACCCTGCCCAGGCCAAGCCGGAAGGGTAACCCTGCTAACGGCGTCGATCTCAAAACCTGCTTGAAAAAAAGGGGTGCAGACAAAGGCAAAAGAAAAAGAAGGAGCGTCGATCGAGGCCGATGCAGCGAGGCTAGAATTCGCGTCCTCGCCTACATAGGTATGGTGGATCGCGGCGGCGGCAAGATGCACTAAACAACCTATAGAGACTCGATACAACGGCGGTTATCGAGAGGGTAAGAATGACCTAACCGGATCCAACTCAAGCTATCACCAAACAAACCCATCCGGTGTTTCCTCGAGACCAAACGAGGAAGTCAACCGAGGAACTCACACGGTTGGCGGTTTACTTATTCATTATAGTTACGGCACTTTACTAGTCGGTTTAGATGATCATCCGATAAAGTAAACAGTGGGCACTTTAGTTAACCATTCCATTGTAGTTGCAACAATTACTAATCGACATGATAGCATGAGATAAACCCAAAACCCAAAGCTTGTTGGTACTTTTATTCAGCCATTTCGTTGTAGTTGCAAGATTACTAGTCGTTACATTTGTCGCATGACGACAACCAACAAGCAATGGTGGGCAGTATTAATTAGCCATTCCATTATAGTAGAGCTGATTACTAGTCATTATAAGTCAAATTTAAAGCAAAACTTTAGTTATGCTTGTCTATGATCGAGATCTTGTGCTCCAAGTCGTCCATATCCGCGACACGGCTTTGAAAGTTTTACCCGGCGGGTGCACCAATAGCAACACGCCGATCAACCTCGGAAAAACCAAATCAAACCCAACGAGGCTTTCACGATGAACAATCACAGATTCAGAAATATTTCAGGCCACTTAAGTAGATCCATAACGGAGTAAGCAAGCTCCGGCGGCCTCAAGGTCTGCGACAATGGCGTGAGCGATCGAACCCCAAACGGGCTTGTCGACACAGCGTAAACATTCCGCTTCCAAAAGCGATGCAGCGATACCTCGCAATCGTAAATAAAGCGGTAAAGCATGGCATAAGTACAGGATCGTAAATAAAACCTCAAACTAGTTTGTGGCCCCAAGAAATAAGAATGAATCAAGCTCTGGCTCAGGGGGGTCCCATATACCTCCCGGATGTGGATAGCGCGCAAAATCAAGGAACAGGTATCAAGTACTCGGGGTCTTACGGGACACAAGTGGGCGTTCGGAAACCAAATATTATCTATCACCCACCGATGCCTCTGCTTAATTCAATTTTAGTTGTTAAACAGAAAGTAAAGTGACGATAAATAAAACTAGAATCATCTCCAACATCAACATGCGGCAATACATCAGCAACTGTGGCATATGGCGTCACACATCAGCACTCGAGCAAGCAACTACGACACGCAAGTCCAACTATCTACCAAACAACAGGTAATAGGGTGTGTCCAAGGCAATATAGGGCTGCACGGTATACCAAGGGTACGGAAACTAAAGCATCGCAACACAGATAGCAATAGATCAACAGGAGGGAAGTAAATACTATAAAAGTAAGATAGGTAGAAAGGGGGAGATGCTCGCCTGAAAACATTGTCGAAAGGTTCATCCGAAGATCGGGGCGAAGCTCACATCAACTCAACGGCCTTATCCGCGAAGAAGCAAATCACTAGAAGGGACACCGGATGCAATATTTAATACACGGCAGAAGATCGGCATGATGCATGCATGATGGATGACATGGCAAGGTGCGATGCAATGAGGTCAAGATTAAGCGGAACCGGGGTCCCGACAATTAATTAAATGGTTCAAGTTGTTTAGAACCCCCGCAATTTAAATGTTGTTTAACATGGTAGAAGATATCATCGGGTTCGCTACACAAGTTTAAATGAGGCCAATATAAGGCTAGATTTGCCCGCATATGGGCCCCATGTTTAATTGTTAGGTGAATCGGCATAAGGCCCCCAAACCAATGAGATGCATGCGGGATGAATGACAATTCAATATGCGACAGGTTTTATTATGTTATGAAATAGGGTTTCGAGGAAAGGGGTCACACATCAGAGGGGGCTCGACGATCTTGGGGTTCCGGGGTTCGGGGTCGGTCTCGGGGTCCAAGGTTCGTCGGATTGGTCTCGGCGAGAACGTTCTCGGACTCCGGGGTAGGTCTTGGCGCATCCGGGTGCGGAACTTGGGTCATGTCGACGGTCCTGGCGTTCAGGGGGAAGTTCTCGGTGTCCGGGTGAAGCACTCGCGTTCTACGGTTCCACGTCGACGGCCTTGGCTTCCTCGATGGAGAACTTGGTGTGTCCGTGGTCCTCGGGCATCGGATCTGGGGAAGACCTTGGGGTGTCATGGTTCCGTGGTCGGCGGTATTGGCGTCCGGGGTAGATCTTGGGGGTACCGGTGTCTCCGGGTTCCATCTCGCACATTGGTCGTCGAAGCACGCAACCATGCAGATCTTGGCGACAAAAGGCGTCGAGGCTCTTGTGACGGGACGGTCTTGTCGGCGCGCTGGCTCGAGGTACTCAGGAAGATGGAACTCGACATGTACACCTTCTCGAAGATCCTGTAGGTCTTCTTCATCGCTGGTACCACGCGGCTCGGGGCTTGACGCTGGTGGGACTCGCGGCGGGAAGGACTCGAGGTGGCGTTCGGGAAGCTCGGGGCGCTGTGACGTGCTCGCAGAGGGCCGCGGGCGACGCAGACGGGCAGGCAGCGAGGTTGCCGGGCGCGCGTAGGCGGGGCTTAGGGCGGTCGCGCCCAGTGGCGACAGACGCGGCGGTGGAGGGTCTGCCGGCAGCGGGATCGGCGGCCGCAGTGGCGGGTCGGGCGATGCTTGGCGGAGGCGATTTGGGTCTGACTTAAGCGAGGCGGCGGGCGACCAGCTTGGGGCGGAAAGGACGTGCAGGGCTCGCTGGCGATGGGGCGGAAAGGACGTGCAGGAGAGGTGGCCAGCACCGCCGTGGTCGGGTGGCGTCGGGCGGAGCTTCGGCTGAGTGAGGCGCGCAGCGCGTCCGTGGCCAGGGCGGGGAGCGCGAGGTGAGCTAGCGAGCGGACGGAGCGGTTGGTGCCAGGTGGCTCGGGGGCCTTGAAGGTGGGGCTGGCGCAGGTCGCTATGGACGCAGCAGCGTGGGTGATCGATGGGCCGGCGCTAGTGCGTGGCGGCTCAGGCGAGGCGCGGGCCGAGGCAGTGAGTCTTGTGCAAGGCTGGAGAGGAGAGATGGTGACTGGGGGAGGGCGAGCGGGGAGGAGGGAGTCGGCGGCGTCGGGGCCTGGGAGGTTGAGCGCCGGCGGAGGCGGGAGCCGGTGGGCGGAGCGGCGGCGATGGGTGGCGTGGGCAGCGTGCGGGGGTGGAAGAAGGGAGAGAGAGGAGGGAGGCAGGCGCGGTGGTAGTGGTGGGCCCGAGGGTGGGGTCCACGCGGTAGGGGGGGGGTCGGTGTGTGCTGGAAAGTGGGGCCAGGGGTAGGCGGGTCCCACAGGGCAGAGGAGGTTGACTGGGTGCAAGCAGGGGGCTGGCCAGCTGCGTGCGTGGGTGCTGTGTGGGGTTGGGGAGCTGAGTGGAGGGAGGGATGAGAGGGGTAGGACAAGTGGCAGTTGGTGAGTGGTGAGTGGGTGAGGGAAGGTGAGGTGGAGAGTTTTGATAGGAGGGGGTGAGGTGGCTGGAGAGAGGGGGGTAGATTTTTAGGTGGGTTTAGGATTAGATGGGGTAGGCAGGTTGGACCGATTTTATTTTTCTGGGGCGGTCGTTCGGGTCGATCTGGCCCGTTCGACTGCCCCAACTAAAAACAACATAAATTTTATTTGATTTAAACGGGCCGTGTACAACCCGATAGCGGCCAAAACAAAATATTCCGGGGACCCGGTTTTGATAGTTGAATTAAGATGAGGCGTTTGGAAAACAAATCGGGCGTTGCGAAAATAGTTTTGGCAAACAATGCATGATGATGACGATGCAATGCACAAATTCAACGCGATTTTCTAGTAGTGGTTTTGCGGGATGCCACAATTCGACACCACTAACAAAGGATCTCGCCCTCGAGATCCGCCTCATGGTACCGGAAGGAAGGTCGGCGTTCTCCGTCTTCTCGCATCATGTAGATCTTCGCGACACCACTAACAAGAGATCGTTGTTCCTGATCGTCGAGAGCACTCCGGATAACCAACGGACGAAGTTAAAGGTAAGGTCACCTCTAACTTCCATGGACGGGGTAAAATTGCATCGACCCACCATTCAATGTACATAAGCGAATGATAAGAGTAGTGGGATGGTCGCGACTCCATCCCGCACTCAAAGCATTACCCTGTACCCAAATAGACAGATTATGCAACCAACCCTCGGATTCAGACTGAAGATCTCGACAAGCGAGGTTCGGAAACAAAGGAGTGATGCAGACTCTGCATCGGATCTGGCGTAGAGGATGTCGTCGCGTCGGAAAACACCGGGAGGAACAAACAAGGAATACAGGATGGTAACACCGTTGACGGATTCATCTGGCAGCTTGAACACCGGATGGTAGAACACCGTTACCAAAGGAGGAAGCGAAACCCTAAAGGTACGACGGAAAACCCAACCACGAGAATTCCTGGACTCGAAGCAAGAGAAGAGAGCGGATTCAAAACACGTCGAGATAAGAGGAGAATAGCAGAGGGGTAAGGAGTAAAATCAGACCTACTCAGAACTATCCAACCGATTTTCAAAAATAGTTTTGACACTCTACTCCGGCCGTTAGCTAGGTTATCCTACATTTGGACTTGGGGTATCGCAACCGCCGAGCTCGATACCACTCAGTAACACCTCAGAATCGGACCTATGCAAGTTTGAGCAAAATTCGCCAAACCCGCATAGAAAGCGATTCAAAGGTGCTCACCAGCACTTTCGTGCGGGTGGAAAAGCAGTAATAACATTACACAACAGTCCTCGATGGGACCCACAGAACAGATATATAACGGCGACTCCATGAGTCAAGAATACGAATATAATATACAAAGATCCAAATCACCTTGAAAACGATAGAGCGTCCAGCTACGGACAAGATGCAAATGGGGCTAAGAGCCCTGAAGAATAACCAATGGCGTCCATAACCCTGCAGCCAAGCCGGAAGGGTAACCCGCTAACGGCGTCGATCTCAAAACCTGCTTGAACAAAAGGGTGCCGACAAGGGCAAAGGAAAAGAAGGAGGCGTCGATCGAGGCCAAGACACGCGAGGCTAGAATTCGCGGTCCTCGCCTACATAGGTATGGTGGATCAAGCGGCGGCAAGATGCACTAAACAACCTATAGAGACTCGATACAACCGGCGGTTATCGAGAGAGGGTAAGAATGACCTAACGGATCCAACCTGAAGCTATCACCAAACAAACCCATCCTGGTGTTTCCCCCTCGAGACCAAACGAGGAAGTCAACCGAGGAACTCACACAGTTGGCAGTTTTACTTATTCAGTTATAGTTACGGCACTTTACTAGTCAGGTTTAGATGATCATCCTGATAAAGTAAACAGTGGGCACTTTTAGTTAACCATTCCATTGTAGTTGCAACAATTACTAATCAGATACAGATAGCATGAGATAAACCCAAAACCCAGCAGTTGTTGGTACTTTTATTCAGCCATTTCGCTAGAAGTTGCAAGATTACTAGTCGATTACATTTGTCGCGAAGCGACAACCAACAAGCAATGGTGGGCGATTAATTAGCCATTCCATTATAGTAGAGCTGATTACTAGTCATTATAAGTCAAATTTAAAGCAGTAAACTTTAGTTATGCTTGTCTATGATCGAGATACTGTGCTCCAAGTCATCCATATCCGCGGACACGGCTTTCAGAAAGTTTTTACCCGCCGGTGCACCAATAGCAACACACGCCGATCAACCTCGAAAACCAAATCAAAACCCAACGAGGCTTTCACGATCGAACAACCACAGATTCGAAATATTTCAGGGCCACTTAAGTAGATCCCAACGGAGTAAGCAAGCTCGAGGCGGCCTCAAGGTTCTGCGACAATGGCTGGAGCGATCGGGAACCCCAAACGGGCTTGTCGACACCACGTAAACATTCCGCTTCAAAATAAAGCAGTGCAACCTGCACAATCGTAAATAAAGCGGTAAAGCATGGCATAAGTACAGGATCGTAAATAAAACCTCAAACTAGTTTGTGGCCCCAAGAAATAAGAATGAATCAAGCTCGCTCGGGGGTCCCATATACCTCCGGATGTGGATAGCGCAAAATCAAGGAACAGTATCAAGTACTCGGGGTCTTACGGACACAAGTGGGCTCGAAACCAAATATTATCTATCACCCACCGATGCCTCGCTTAATTCAATTTTAGTTGTTAAATGTAAAGTAAAGTGACGATAAATAAAACTAGAATCATCTCCAACATCAACATGCGGCAATACATCGAATCGTGGCATATGGCGTCACACATCAAGACTCGAGCAAGCAACTACGACACGCAAGTCCAACTATCTACCAAACAATGTAATAGGGTGTGTCCAAGGCAATATAGGGCTGCACGGTATACCAAGGGTACGAAACTAAAGCATCGCAACACGTATAGCAATAGATCAACAGGAGGGAAGTAAATACTATAAAAGTAAGATAGGTAGAAAGGGAGATGCTCGCTGAAAACATTGTCGAAAGGTTCATCCAAGATCGGTAAGCTCACATCAACTCAACGGCCTTATCCGCGAAGAAGCAAATCACTAGAAGGGACACCGGATGCAATATTTAATACACGGGAAGATCGGCATGATGCATGCATGATGGATGACATGGCAAAGCGGCGCAATGAGGTCAAGATTAAGCGGAACCGGGGTCCCGACAATTAATTAAATGGTTCAAGTTGTTTAGAACCCCCGCAATTTAAATGTTGTTTAACATGGTAGAAGATATCATCGGGTTCGCTACACAAGTTTAAATGAGGCCAATATAAGGCTAGATTTGCCCGCATATGGGCCCCATGTTTAATTGTTAGGTGAATCGGCATAAGGCCCCCAAACCAATGAGATGCATGCGGGATGAATGACAATTCAATATGCGACAGGTTTTATTATGTTATGAAATAGGGTTTCGAGGAAAGGGGTCACACATCAGAGGGGGCTCGACGATCTTGGGGTTCCGGGGTTCGGGGTCGGTCTCGGGGTCCAAGGTTCGCTTGATTGGTCTCGCGAACGTTCTCGGACTCCGGGTAGGTCTTGGCGCATCCGGTGCGGAACTTGGGTCATGTCGACGGTCCGGCATTCGGGGAAGTTCTCGGTGTCCGGTGAAGCACTCGCGTTCACGGTTCCACGCCGACGGCCTTGGCTTCCTCGATGGAGAACTTGGTGTCCGTGGTCCTCGGGCATCGGATCCGGGAAGACCTTGGGGTGTCATGGTTCCGTGGTCGGGCGGCGTCCGGTAGATCTTGGGGTACCGTCTCCGGTTCCATCTCGCACATTGGTCGTCACACGCAACCATGCATCTTGGCGACAAAAGGCGCCGAGGCTCTTGTGACGGATTCTTGTCTTGTCGCCACCGCTCGAGGTACTCAGAAGATGGAACTCGACATGTACACCTTCTCGAAGATCCGTAGGTCTTCTTCATCGCTGGTACCACGCTCGGGGCTTGACGCCGGTGGGACTCATGGCGCAGGAAGGACTCGAGGTGGCGTCGGGAAGCTCGGGACGCCTGGTGACGTGTTTCGCAGAGGCTCACGGGCAGACGGGCCAGGGCGAGGTTGCCGGGCGCGGCGGGGCGGCTTAGGCGGTCGCGCCAGTGGCGACGGACGCGCCGGTGAGGGGTCCCGCTGGCGGCCGGCGGGATCGGCGGCCGCAGTGGCGGGTCGGGCGATGCTTGACGGAGGAGGCGGGATTTAAGGGCTCGCCGGGCGGCGACGGGGTCTGACGCGGCGAAGCGCAGGACGCGGCGACTGGGCGGAAAGGACGTGCAGGCTGGCCGCGATGGGGCGGAAAGGACGTGCAGGAGAGGTGGCTGCACCGCTGGCGGAGCTCAGCCTGGTGAGGGAGGCGCTGGAGCGGGTCCGGGCGGGCGGCGGCGCGTGAGCGAGGCGAGCGGGCGGGGAGCGCGGAGGTGAGCTAGCGAGCGCGGGACGGAGCGGTTGGTGCTTGGGTGGCTCGGGGACGCGGAAGGTGGGGGCCGGCGGCGAGGTCGCTGCGGGGCGGACGGGCAGTGGTGACGATGCGGTGGAGGCGGCGCTAGCAGGCGCGGCGGCGGGCGAGGCGCGGGCCGAGCGGGCGGGAGAGGTAGGCAAGGCAAGAGGAGAGAGATGGTGACTGGGAGGCGAAGGGGAGGAGGGAGTCGGCGGCGTCGGGGCCTGGGAGGTTGAGCGCCGGCGGAGGCGGGAGCCGGTGGGCGGAGCGGCGGCGATGGGTGGCGTGGGCAGCGTGCGGGGGTGGAAGAAGGGAGAGAGAGGAGGGAGGCAGGCGCGGTGGTAGTGGTGGGCCCGAGGGTGGGGTCCACGCGGTAGGGGGGGGGTCGGTGTGTGCTGGAAAGTGGGGCCAGGGGTAGGCGGGTCCCACAGGGCAGAGGAGGTTGACTGGGTGCAAGCGGGTGGGCTGCCACCAAGTGCGTGGTGCTGTGGGGTTGGGGAGCTGAGTGGAGGGAGGGATGGGAGGGGGTAGGACAAGTGGCAGTTGGTGAGTGGTGAGTGGGTGAGGGAAGGTGAGGTGGAGAGTTTTGATAGGAGGGGGTGAGGTGGAGAGAGGGGGTTGATTTTTAGGTGGGTTTAGGATTAGATGGGGTAGGCAGGTTGGACCGATTTTATTTTTCTGGGGCGGTCGTTCGGGTCGATCTGGCCCGTTCGACTGCCCCAACTAAAAACAACATAAATTTTATTTGATTTAAACGGGCCGTGTACAACCCGATAGCGGCCAAAACAAAATATTCCGGGGACCCGGTTTTGATAGTTGAATTAAGATGAGGCGTTTGGAAAACAAATCGGGCGTTGCGAAAATAGTTTTGGCAAACAATGCATGATGATGACGATGCAATGCACAAATTCAACGCGATTTTCTAGTAGTGGTTTTGCGGGATGCCACAGTGACCCCGGATAGGGTCAGGACGGGGAAAGACAAAAGGAAGTTCCCCGTCCAAATTCTGAGTTACTGTCTAAATCGGCCGAGTCCTGTAAAGGTCGGTCGAGGTAAGCGTTAGCAGGACACTTATAAGAAGAGCAATACGTTACCCGGCCGATGTACTGTTTAAGTCGGCCGTGTCAGCCTGAATAATCTGAATGCAGGTGAAGGCCAAGCCGAGTTAAGCGAGGCAGGGCCGAATGATATGAAGCTTGCAGGAGAAGGAAGTGCCTATAGTTAAACCCTAGTCACAATCTAGGAAGAATCTGAACAGAGCCAAACACAAAGGACAAGGCGTAGAGCGACAGAAGGGCAGAAGGAGGTCACGGAGGTGACAGTCCTGGAGCCCGAGGAGTGCAGGTGGGGTTCTCTGAAACCTTGCCATCATTAGAAGGGCGACACGGAAAGGAGGCTGTCGAGTTACTATATTGGGACAAGCATATTCTTCGAATATGCTTGCCACGTCAGCCCTAGAGGAGCCAAGACGCCCCTTTATAAGGAGAGGCTTGAACTCTGAGAAGGGGATCGGCTCATCTTGGTACCGTTAGGCTAGTAGAAGTTCTTATTCTCTTCCTGTATACAGCTCAAGGAGCACTTGTATCTCAGAGGAGGAGAAATAAAGATTTGTGTGTTATTCAGTTGTGTGTAGAATCAACTACATCTTCCCTCCCCAGATCCCACTAGTATCCATTGGCCCCAAACTTTAGCCTACCCATGGCATCTTCCATGCCACCACCACGACAGTTGGCGCCCACCGTGGGGCCAGCAGCGATGCTAGCTGGAGTCATGATCCGGACGTGAAACTTCATCCATAATGGCGAGCGTGTTGTCTCTGGCTTAGTCTGGAGATTAGATCTCTGTGATTTTGTCAGCGATAACGCGGGCAGCTTCAGGGGAAAAACTCTTCCGCACAACGGCGTCTTCATCAACCTGGGCATGCACCAGATCTACGTCGGCGTCGACACCTCCGGCGTTTATCCTCACCAAGTTGTTGTTGCAGGAGAGCCTCCCCTTAGCGCCGGAAACGGTCCACGCGGAGAGCGCCCCGTCAGCAGCGTCGAGGTGATGGTCTCAGCCGGGGTGCAGGCGGGAGCAGCGGGCACCGGATCAAGCAAGGATCCGACAACGGGTGTGCAGGTGACTACAGGGCAGGCAGCTCCACTGCCCACCGAGGTAGATCCTTCAGTAGCCAACCCAGCCGAGGTGCAGGAGACGACCCCAAAGGCACCGAGGGTAAGATGGCCACCTTTGGAAAGACCAGAAAATATTCTCCAGGCAACTATAGATAATCTGACTACGCCTGTAGCGCCGATACTTGATCCGGCTAATGCTCAGGCAGAATTAGAGGAAACAAGGCAAAAAGTACTGGTAGATGCAAAAAAGGTGTCGACATTGTGGGAGTCCTTAAACAGGACCCTGCGAGAATATGCAAAGGCAAACAAGCTTGATGTCGCCACCGAGCGGGTTGATGAATTAAGATTGAGAGGGAAGAACCTCATGGATGATATCAATAAAGAGCATGAGACTCATAAGGCAGATTCAGACGATCTAGGCTTGCCGAGGTATAGTACCCCGGCAAAGAACCTACGGGCGACAAATGCCGCTGCACTAAAGTTAGAAGGACTGACCGACGAAGCCCGACAGAAACAACAAGAAAGAGTGAATGAGCTGGTGTGCATTGCGAACCAGCAGAATGAAGAAATGCTCAGGGTAGACCCGGCAAGGCCTGGTGCCTCGCGAATGGTTCATTCGGCTGGTGCAGCACCTGCCCTATCCGTAGCAGCAACATCCTCACCCGGAAACAATGCGCGAAAAGACAGAGCAGTAACTTCGGGAAAAAGAAATAAGCAAATTGTTCCATATGATCCGGCAGTAGCCGGAAAAGAAAATGAAAACAAAGGCAATGGAAGCCGAGGTAACAGTGGCGAAAGAAACCCTGGCCGTGCCGATAAAGGCAACGGAAGCCGAGGTAATGGGGATCTCGGAAGAGGAAATCATGAGAATAATATCCCGGCAGAAGGAAGGAGAGATCCGCCACCTAATCCTCAACCGAGGTATGAACCTCGGCAGGAAAGAGATGTGAGACCAGCTCGCCACAATCAGGTGAATGAGAGGTACAATGATGGTTATTCAGAAATGGAATATGCGATTCATGGTGGAAATAACCGCTATGGAACGCAGGAAAGAATTATGTACAGAGATTTGCCATCAAGTGATGCAAGAGTAAAACTAGACCGACTGTACCGGTCCGAGTTGTTAGAAGAGCAGGGTCCGCCGGGTCTGGCATGTTTCGGACCACGGATCATGGGCGAGCCACCAGTGCCGAACTTTCAGCTGGCAAGAGGCACGGAAACATACAATGGGAGCACCAAACCACAGGATTGGTTGATTGATTATGCCACTGCTGTAAAAATAGCAAGTGGAAACTTGCAATGGGCAGTAAGATATGTCCCGCAAATGCTGGAAGGACCGGCCAGAGTATGGCTGAATAATCTGCCCCCAGGCAGCATCAACTGCTTGTTGGATTTTGAAGAGATGTTTGTTATACAGCAACTTCACTAGTACTTACAAAAGGCCAAACAGGCCGCAGCAGCTAGCCATGTGCAAGCAAAGGCCGAATGAGACAGACAGAGAATTCTTAACTCGGTGGTGTAACCTTAGGAATTCATGCGATGGAGTTATAGAATCACAAGCGATAGCTTGGTTCGCCCAAGGATGCCGTTATGCTAGTGTCTTGTGGCAGCGACTGCAAAGAGATATGCCAACCACTTTGGTAGAAACCATCAGGGTAGCGGATTCGTATGCATTGGGAGATCCGACGCAACCAGAGCTGATGTCGGCAGATCATCGGGAGCATCAAGATCAATATGCAAGAGATGCGGCCATGTCATCGAGGCGCAATGAATTCAGAGGAAGAAGAAGAGAGGAAAGACCGGATTACAGATATGCCTCCAATCAGGTGGCAGTGGTAGTGCAAGATCAGCCGAGTCACGGAAACAGTCAGCGGCAGAAGAATGGTCCTCAGCAATGGACACCAAGGAATGAAGGAAAGAGACAGTGGACACCAGAACAGAAGAAGCAATGGTAGGAAAGGCCGAAGTACACATTTGAATCCATGTTGGATCAACAATGTAAGTTTCACACTCCAAACCCGGCCAAGGCGGCCAATCATACAACTCGGCAATGCGCCTGGATGAAAAATGCAATGGGTAACCCGGCGGGCATGCAAGCACCTTCCCACCAGGCACATCAGCAGCAGCAGCCGCAGTTGACTGGAGCAAATGCACAACAACTAAGGTTACCCCCTCCTCCCCCGAGGTATGACAACTCGGACCGGAGAGATGCAGTGCATCAAGTGATGAATCAGGGTCAGGATGGAAGGGCAAACCCCGGAAATAATGCATGCAATGATTACAGGGAACATCATCAATCATATTGTGTGTTCACAACAGAACAGCAAGACAAGCAAAGTGTACAGCGCCGGCATATGGAAGTAAATGCAGTTATGCCGGCAGTACCAAGATATGTGCCTTGGTCAGATCAAGAAGTAACTTGGAGCATAAAGGATCACCCCAAAATAATGCCGAATCCGGTGTCTTACGCACTCGTACTAGATCCGACATTTGTCGGACCAAGCATTAATGTGAAATTTTCAAAAGTACTCATTGACAATGGGAGCAGTATCAATATCATGTCTAAGGATACAATGCATAAACTCGGAATATCGCAGAATATGCTGCAATCCATGAGAACCACGTTCCATGGAATAGTGCCAGGACTTTCATGCGAACCCATTGGAAAGGTTCGAGTAGATGTGTTATTCGGCACAAGGGATGACTGCAGAGCAGAAAATTTGGAGTTTGAGGTGGTGGATCTAGAGAGTTGTTATCATGCTTTACTCGGGCGGCCGGCATTGGCCAAATTCATGAGCAACTGCCACATAACTTACTTGAAAATGAAACTGCCCGAACCACAAGGGGTGATAACAGTAGCAGGAGATTACAGGAAGTAGATGGAATGTGCCTCGGCCGGATCAAACCTGGCCGAGTCATTGGTGATCGCAAGGGAAAAAAGAAGGATTCAGGAGGTAGCGGCTCTCGCTCAGTCGGAGCAACTGAATATGCCGGCATTGGCCAACCCACATGGAAGTGTTTCTTTCCAACCGACTAAAGAAACAAAAAAAGTCCAGATAGATGAGCAGTTCCCAGAACGCACCATCACAATTGGTGCCGGCCTAGATGCCAAATAGGAAGGCGACTCACCAACTTCCTCCGTGAGAATCGGGACATCTTTGCATGGTAAACTCAAGACCTGCAAGGTGTGCCGAGGGAGTTGGCTGAGCACTCTCTACATGTAAGGCCAGGAGCAAGGCCGGTGAAGCAACCTCTCCGCCGCTTCGCCGAAGACAGGAGAAAGATAATAGGGGATGAGATAGCTCAGCTCCTGGCGGCCGGGTCCATCATGGAAGTGCTTTATCCGGATTGGCTATCAAACCCGGTGTTGATAGAAAATAAAAAGGATGATCCAAATGTAGCCGTCGTATGGCGAATGTGTATTGATTACACGAACCTGAACAAGGCGTGTCCAAAAGATCATTTTCCTTTACCTAGAATAGACCAGGTCATTGATTCGACCGCTGGTTGTGAGCTATTATCATTTGTAGACGCGTATTCTTGTTTTCACCAGATACCGTTAAATCCGGACGATCAAATAAAGACTGCGTTTATTACCCCGTACGGGTCTTATTGCTATTGCACCATGCCATTTGGCCTACGTAACGCAGGGGCAACGTACTAGAGATGTATGAAAAAATGTCAGCATGAACAGATAGGAAAAAATGTACAAGTATATGTAGATGATGTGGTTATCAAAACCAAAGAAAGCAAAACGCTACTGGATGATATTCGGTAGACATTCGCGAACTTGAGAAGGTTCCGAATGAAGCTTAACCCAGAAAAATGCACCTTCGGTGTACCGGCTGGAAAACTACTCGGTTTTCTCGTATCTAGCCGAGGTATAGAGGCTAACCCAACTAAGATAAGAGCAGTAGAAAGAATGGAATTGCTGAGATGTCTAAATGACGTACAGAAGTTCACAGGTTGCCTGGCCTCGCTTAGCCGATTTGTATGTCGGCTGGGAGAGAAGGCATTACCACTTTATCAACTGATGAAAAAATCTGATAAGTTCATTTGGACACCACAAGCAGATAATGCATTCCATGAACTGAATAAGATGTTGGTCACAGCGCCAATCCTGTCCTCTCCATTGTCAAAAGAACCTATGTTACTTTACATAGCCGCCACGAACAGAGTAGTAAGTGCTGTGATCATGGTGGAACAAATTGAAGATGATAAATCAGTACAAAGGCCGGTATATTACCTAAGTGAGGTACTATCAGCCTCAAAGCAGAACTACCCACATTATCAGAAGATGGCATATGGAGTGTACATGTTGGCAAAGAAACTTAAACATTACTTCGAGGAGCACCCGATCAAAGTGATCTGTGAAGCGCCCATAGCCGACATATTGAGCAACAAAGATGCAAGCGTCCGAATAACAAAATGGGCAATTGAATTGTCACCTTATGCTCCGCAATTCGATAGGCGAGATACAATTAAATCTCAGGCTGTGTCTGACTTCTTTGTGGATTGGGTCGAGGTACAATATGAGCCACCATTACCAGATCCGAGTTATTGGACAATGCACTTCGATGGTTCCAAGCTGAGGAATGGCTTGGGGGCGGGGATAGTGTTAACCTCGCCAAAAAGAGATCAGCTGAAATATGTGCTACAAATACATGTTGCCGCATTGAACAATGTAGCCGAGTACGAAGCACTCGTCCATGGATTAAAGGTGGCAAAAGAGATTGGGATACGCCGGATCTTATGCTACGGAGATTCAAATCTAGTAGTACAAC
Source organism: Avena longiglumis (assembly GCA_030063025.1). Classification (NCBI taxonomy): domain Eukaryota; kingdom Viridiplantae; phylum Streptophyta; class Magnoliopsida; order Poales; family Poaceae; genus Avena; species Avena longiglumis. Next base: position 569,610,417 of record CP125974.1, read on the forward strand.
AAGTATCAGGCAATTGGGATGCCCTAGATGCCAATATGGCCTTATATAGATTCCATGCACAAAAACTCAGTGGATACTTCGATGGATGTGAATTTCATCATATACCTCGGGCAGAAAACGATGCTGCAGACACGTTGTCAAAACTCGGATCGACCAGGCAATCAATTCCCCCAGGCATCGCCCTAGAGCACCTGAGAAAATCATCAATAACACCATCACCAGAGTTCGAATCCATCTTTATTCCGGCGAAATCAAGAGAAGATAGTATGCCGATGGAAGTTGACAAAGAATGTAACCCGGAGTTTCCGCCAGGCAACCCGGCCGATGCACGGATGGATATGGAAAAATCCGAGGTGGTCATGTCGGCGGAAAATATGGAAATAGATAATGAGATTATTCCAGAGAAAATCATGCCAACATGGGCGCGATCCATATTTTTCTTCCTTAAAGATGCGACTTTGCCGAATAACGAGGTATTGGCTAGACAGACGGTGAGAAGAGCTAAAGCTTATACAATCATAAACAATGAGCTGTATAAAAGAAGCATCACAAGCGTGTTGCAAAGATGTGTGGATTCGGCAGAAGGCCAGGAGATCCTCCTAGATATACATCAAGGAGAATGCGGGCATCACGCCTCGTCCAGAGCTTTAGTGGCCAAAGCATTCAGGAATGGATTTTATTGGCCAACAGGGTTGAAAGAGGCCAAAGAACTGGTGGAAAAATGTAATGGTTGCCAAAGATATGCCAACAAGATACATATGCCATCGTCCGAGTTAAAAACGATACCAATTACTTGGCCGTTTTCTGTATGGTGCTTAGATATGGTGGGACCATTCAAGCCAGCCCGGGGAGGGATGACCCACATCTTAGTCATGGTCGACAAATTCACAAAATGGATTGAAGTGAAACCAATAAAGAAATGTGATGGACCCACAGCAGTAAAATTCCTCAAAGATATTATCTTGAGATATGGTTACCCACACAGTTTTATTACAGACAATGGTACAAACTTTGCTGAAGGAGCTTTTGCTAGATTCTGTCAAGAAAAACACATAAGACTAGATGTCGCCTCGGTGGCTCACCCATCATCTAATGGGCAAGTAGAAAGATCCAATGGACTAGTATTGTCTGGAATAAAACCCCGACTCATCGAACCACTGCAAAGGTCGGCAGGCTGTTGGATCGAGGAACTACCAGCAGTACTATGGAGCCTCAGAACTACCCCGAATAGGTCAACAGGATATACCCCATTTTTTCTGGTATATGGAGCACAAGCCGTGCTTCTAGCCGACATAATACACAACTCGCCAAGAGTTACCCAGTATACAACCGCTGAGGTAAATGAGATAGCTCGGCAAGATGATGACGATCTGCTAGAAGAAGCCTGGGAATTGGCACTATCAAGATCAGCTATTTATCAACAGGATTTGCGACAATATCACAGCAAGAAAATCAATCCAAGAGTGTTTAAAGAGGGAGATTTGGTTTTTCGGTTAGTGCAACGCACGGCTGTCATGCACAAACTATCACCCCCATGGGAAGGACCATTCATCGTGAGCAAGGCATTGCACAATGATGCATATTACCTAATTGATACTCAGTCACCAGAAAAGAACAAGGCAGACAAAGCCAGCGAAGAATTGAAAAGACCATGGAACATAGCTTTACTTCGTCCATTTTACTCGTAGGAGTCATCTATGACACGTTGTAAAGTGACGCTTCAGGACGAAGTATCAACTATGCATTAAACCTCGGCACCTTGAGCAGTGACTCGGGGACTGCCCTATATTCTTTCTTATTTTGGGTTATGTATCAAACCTCGGCACCTTGAGTAGTGACTCGGGGACTGCCCTATGTTATTTCTTATTTCGGGTTATGTATCAAACCTCGGCACCTTGAGCAGTGACTCGGGGACTGCCCCATGTTATTTTTCATTTTGGGTTATGTAATAAACCTTGGCACCTTGGGCAGTGACTCAGGGACTGCCCTAAGTTATTTCTCATTTATGGATTATGTACTAAACCTCGGCACTTTGAGTTATGCACTTTGAGAAGTGACACAGGGACTGATCAAAGTTATTTTTTATTCCTGAATTATGTGTTGAATCTCAGTCCCTCGGGCAGGGAACTCGGGGACTATAATATATTATCCCTTATCACGAGTTAAGTATTAAAAGCTCGATTTCTAGAGCACTGACTAGGGGAATTGCCCCATGATGGTCACCCATCACAAAATGGGCATTAAACTTCGGCACCCCGAACGATAGGTAAAAAGTTACCTTGAACAATATTATTTCAATTCCCCCAAATATGGGCTTCGAGAGCTATAACTCGGGTAGAGATCAAGAACACAATGGTCGAGCCGTCAAATTTATAAAGGTCAGACAATATTAAACGCCGAACTACGGTGGAACAAATGCAAACACACAATCCGAACTTACAAAATTGAAGGCCAAAAAGCAAAGATTTAAACCAACAAGATCAGTTTAGACAGAATAATAACGATCACCATCACATGTGCCTCAGTGGCAAAAGGCAAAAGAGGTTCATACCACACAGAAAGTCGGACAATTGTTTCACACTCATCATACGCCCGGCATACCGGGGATAAGAAACAACTTAAAGTTTTTTGAACCTAAGGGGCAGCGACTTGGTCAGGCACTAGGCGCTCTGAGGTAGACGGCACCTCGGCCGAAGTTGCTTCGCCCTCCACAGAACCAGGAGCAACTTTGGGGGAAGCCCGGGGCTGTGGAGAAACATTAGCTTGGGCTTGAGAATGCCCAGTCCCTTTGGAGGATGATCGCGCGTCGCCGTCCCCATCCGAGCTTGCGCTGGAATCACTAGAAGTATCCGAGTCGTCCCCATCCTCGTCCTGGTCGGCCGAATTATCATCAGAGGCATCTTCAACTTCGACGTCATCCGCCGGGTTAGAAAGGAAACTCGGCCCTTCAATCCAGTTATGCACGTCCGCATACTCAACGAGCTGGAAGGCACGAGCTTGTCGGTGAGCGAAGAATTCTGGATCCTCAACCCAACGGGAGCCAGTGCGCAAATTTATCAAGGTATCGAGCGAAATATCCTCGTACCATGACATAACGACTGTGAGCGCCATATCAACACCAGCTCGCCCAGCGGACTCCCTCCAGAGATTTAACTGGTTTTGGGATGCCATCAATCTTTCCACCAGTAATTTGATCTCATCAATATCAGGAGTTCCAGAAGTATTCGGCCAGAGAACATGGTAGGCCCGGATGGCTGCCTGCACCAAGTCCCTGCCCATAATCTTCATCGGACCAACGACAGCACCAACGGCAACCAAGTAATCTTCCATCGAGTACTTTGGGCTCGCATCTGCAGGGACACCTCGGCGCACGCGAGCACTAATCACCGCTCTAGAGCTCACGGGCTTAGCTTCTGGAAAATGGTCTACGCAAAATAAAAATACATCGGTCAACAATAAGAAAGAGAAAAAGATAACTCGGCCACGGTCAGAGGCTTACGATGAATATAGCTCAGCATTCTTTGAAGATCTTGAGCCCAATCACCCTTGGTCTTCTCAAAGCGAGTGATTTCCTCGCTCATCGCTCGTGTCTTGAGTTCGGCAGCCTCGAGGAGTTCTTTATCCTTCTGCAATTGCAGAGCTAGCTGATTCTTCTCTTCGGAGAACTCCTGGTCAACTTTCTCTAACTCAGACTTCTGAGAGAGCTTGAGGGACTCCACCTCGGCGCGCAAGCGAGTTATCTCGTCATCTTTCTCTTTTAGCTGTGCCGAGTGAGTAGCGGCTTGTTCTAAAAAATGCAGCATCATATCAGGCATGGGTATGCATTCTTGATGTGACGCTGCAAGAGTTTGTAACTCGGATATACGAAAGCCAAAAGGTTAAAACGAACCCGGGATAAGTTTCGAACTGAAATCTGTAAATAAAAAGGGTAACAAACCTTCCAGGGCCTTGACTTTCTTCTCAAGACGGATATTAAGATTGTTGATATTACCTATTCACCAAAAAAATGAGCTAACACCTCAGGTCCAAAACAATAAGAACTTTAGGGAAAATACAAAAGTTTGTTAACTTATCAGCTTTCTTCACCACGAGAATGACTTTTTCATACTTATCTTGCAATTTCTTATGCGCGAAAAGCAGCCTTTGGAATTCGGCGGTCCGCCGATCATGCGCAACCTAAGCAACAAAATAAATAGCAGTGAGATACTCGAAGCTCGGACATATCCGAATTAAGCAAAGCATAACTCAGATCTAGGTGGCTAGATATTTGAAGCTAAGCCAGATCCGAATCAAGCAAAAGCTTAATTCAGATCTAGGTGGCTGGATATTCGAAACTAAGACAGATCCGAATTAAGCAAAGCATAACTCAGATCTAGGTGGCTGGATATTCGAAGCTAAGCCAGATCCGAATCAAGCAAAAGCTTAACTCGGACATGGGTGGCTGGATATTCGAAGCTAAGCTAGATCCGAATCCAGCAAAAGCTTAACTCGGACCTAGGTGGCTGGATATTCGAAGCTAAGCCAGATCCGAATCAAGCAAAAGCTTAACTGGGACCTAGGTGGCTGGATATTCGAAGCTAAGCCAGATCCGAATCAAGCAATAGCTTAACTCGGACCTAGGTGGCTGGATATTAGAACATTAGGACAGATCCGAGTCAAGCAAAGCTTAACTCGAACCTAGGTGGCTGGATATTCGAACACTATGACAAAACCGAAGCATGCAAAACCTAATAAAACTTCCAAACGAATAACAAGTTATTCGGTTGCAAGCTTCGGGGACTAGAGTATATATAATATCATTCGAGTAACTAATCAAACGTCAATAAAAACAATTACCTCGTTCATCTTATCGCTGTCAAGCACGATCTTGGCAGCCAGATGCAAGCGACTGCTGATGTCGGAGAGTTGAAATGGCTGACTGCTTGGATTGCCCTCGAGCTGATCAGCAGCGTTCCAATTATTGGCATACTCAACCAATGAGCCGAGGCTGTTCCCACTCTCAGTACGAGTCAGGATTTTGCCTCGGACGTGTTGTGTAGCCACCATCGCCGCAGGACTCTTGTGAAGAGCGAGCTGGGTATCAGCGGCCGGGGTGACAATGGTCTTGGCAGAAGAAACCCCCTTGCGGAGCGCATCAGCAATTGTAGGCTGAGAAGAGCTAGCAAGCCCTTTCTGAGATGAGGGAGGTTTGGTGACGACGACCTTCCTGGCCTTAGAAGAGGCGTCGACAGGAGCCGTTACCTCGGCGCTAGGGGTGGTGTCCTTGGAAATAGGAGGGATTACGGTTTCTGAGGGCGCCGAGATAGTGATATCCTCGCCTGGAATCGGAGGTGCAGTAGAGACTGTGGGGGTCGAAGGAATCTCGGGGGAAACTCCGGGGTTCACGGAGGAGGCAGCAGGCTCAGTAGAAATATCTACTGGCAGAGTTGTGTTGGCATCAACAGGAGAGACCTCAGGCGCATCCTGGCGAGATGACGTCTGATTCGGAGTGGGAGGAGAGTCTGCGCGAGCAGGACTATGAACTCTAGTATCTTCAGAAGGCGGAGGAGAAGGCGGCCGAGTCGTATGACTCGTCATGCTAGGACCACTGGGCTTAACAGAAAGAGGAGCTCTGCAAAGGCATAGAGAGTCAGGTCATAAGGCAGAAATAGAGAAACAAGAAATATAAATGAAAAGTAACTCACCTAGTAACCCCGGGCATAGTTTTACGCTTCAGAAGGTGCTGGGATGACTTTTTAGTTCGCTTCTTGGGGGCGGCTTCAGAGGCACCTGTTGGAGCGGCACGCTTCCGCAAGGTAGCAGGAGGTTGGGAGGCGAGAGGCTCGGCTTCGTGCACCTGACCGACCTGATTAGCTAGGGAAGTAGAAGCCGGAAATGCATAAGAGATTGGCATTGCGACAACTACCTCAAGAATTTGGACGTCGTCTGAATCACCTTCCTCCTTGTGAGCCGAGGTCTTGCCACGGGCACGAGCCAGAGCAAGGTCCGACTTGGGAACGAACACCTCCGAGTCAGGTTCCCCGCTTTCGGGGTGTTCCGATCTGCGGTCCATGGGAGGGCCAAAACCTCGGCATCTTCAATCTTCTGCTCCGCAAATCTCTGCAAGAAAAGAGACAAAGGAATTAGCAAAAGGAATCACGAACGTGATTGGGGGGCAAAACATAAATGCATGAATTTACCTCGGGAGGGGGGTTCCCACGGGTGAACGGCTTCAGTCCCCAGGCCCAATCCTCCGGCATCTCCATCTTAATGATAGCTCGGACACGCTTGAAAATAAGATAATTGTCGAGCTCAACAGTGGAGACTCGGTTGGGATCAAGGGGACCGCTCATATAGCAGAGCTTATGTGTGCGTTGCTGAAAGGGGCAGATCCGGCTGCTGACGAAGGTGGTCATCAGATCCTCGCCGCGTAACCCGGCGCGGATCAGCTCCTTCAGCCAGATCTCAAAGGCCTCGGCCAGAGAATGGCTCTTCCTGGGATTATAAGTCCAGTTCTTGTTGGAAGGGGGGCCAATGAAGAAAGCAGGAAGTCGAATCTTATCTTCCTTCCCAGAGTTCTTTACATAGAAAAACGATCTATGCCACTTCTTGCATGAATCAAGACCAGCAACGGGAGGAAACTCGGATTTCCTCCGAAGTGTGATGGACGCTGCTCCACACTGGGTAAGCAATTTCTCGGAAGGCTGAAGGGATTTTTCTGGAACGACATTGGATCGGATCTGGAAGAACTTGGACCATACATGCACTGACGGCCAGAGGCCGAATTATCATTCTGAGGCCGAGATAAAGGCGGATAGAGAAGCGATGACGTTAGCCGGAAGATGATGCGGCTACAGGCCGAAGTAATCGAGGTATTCCCTAGAAAAATCACTAAGGGGAAGACCGAACCCGCGAGCGAAATTGTACATGAACACGACATACTCACCCTCTTTAAGAACAGGAGAGGATTCGGTGCCAGGTAAGCGGCAGGCTACCTCGGCAGGAATCCGTCGAGTTCTAATCAACCACTCAACCTCTCGGCGGGTAACGGTGGAACCTTGCCAGGAGCCCCGCTCTGGGCCAGACGCTGCATCGTCATCTTCAATGAGCGCGCCGCTAACGGAGCTTGACATGGGGTCGCCGGAGGAGTCCATGGAAGAGAAGCTAGCGGCGGAGCAAAGCCTAGAATGGCAAGGCACCGTCATGGTCCTAGGCGAAAACGGCGGCGGAGCGGAAAAGGAACCACCACGGGAAATCTAGAGAGCAGCAAGCGCGTCTAGAGGGAAATCTAGGCAATGAGACCAGAGAAACTCACCGGCGATGGTGCCGGAGCAAGCGCACAGGAACGAGGTCGACGGAGCAGAGGAATTGGGGCCTCACCGTCGAAGATTTCGACGAGCGCACGGCCGCAGGAGCACAAACAGATGCGATGGCGAGAGGATGAAGAAGGGCAATGGGGAGCGAAGGAGGAAAGTAAATCCTCTAGCCCCGTGCCCCTCTTTATAACCGCGTGGGCTTGGCGCGGTAGTGGGATCGTGGGTGCGGTCACCAACCGTGTAGATCGTGTATGAGGCGTAACCGCTCGAGGATGAATGGAGCCGCACCAACGACCACACGACGCGAGAGACGAGGCCCCCCTGCAGAAGCGGTCTTGTGCGTTGCGCCGATGCGATAGGCGCAGTAATTACTGTAGCTTGTCAGTGGGCACTGTAGAGGAACCAAAAACTAGAGAAACAATGATAAGTGTTACACGTAGGATGAGACGTACGTGAGAAGCTGCGCGGATACCTCGGACGGCGGAAAGGTAACTCGGAAACAAGGATACACGAGTATTGGGAAACTGATATGGCCCGGCCAAGGTTATAGGCAGGACCATACCAGCTTCGGGGACTAATGTTGGGGAGGTGACCCCGGATAGGGTCAGGACGGGGAAAGACAAAAGGAAGTTCCTCGTCCAAATTCCGAGTTACTGTCTAAATCGGCCGAGTCCTGTAAAGGTCGGCCGAGGTAAGCGAGAGCAGGACACTTATGAGAAGAGCAATACGTTACCCGGCCGACGTACTGTTTAAGTCGGCCGGGTCAGCCCGAATAATCTGAATGCAGGTGAAGGCCAAGCCGAGTTAAGCGATGCAAGGCCGAATGATATGAAGCTTGCAGGAGAAGGAAGTGCCTATAGTCAAACCCTAGTCACAAGCTAGGAAGAATCTGAACAGAGCCAAACACAAAGGACAAGGCGCAGAGCGGCAGAAGGGCAGAAGGAGGTCACGGAGGTGATAGTCCTGGAGCCTGAGGCGTGCAGGTGGGGTTCTCTGAAACCTTGCCGTCATTAGAAGGGCGACACGGAAAGGAGGCCGCCGAGTTACTATATTGGGACAAGCATATTCTTCGAATATGCTTGCCACGTCAGCCCTAGAGGAGCCAAGACGCCCCTTTATAAGGAGAGGCTTGGACTCTGAGAAGGGGATCGGCTCATCTTGGTACCGTTAGGCTAGTAGAAGTTCTTATTCTCTTCCTGTATACAGCTCAAGGAGCACTTGTATCTTAGAGGAGGAGATATAAAGATTTGTGTGTTATTCAGTTGTGTGTAGAATCAACTACATCTTCCCTCCCCAGATCCCACTAGTATCCATTGCCCCAAACTTTAGCCTACCCATGGCATCTGCCGTGCCACCACCACGACAGCGCTGCTATGGGGCTGGCAATGGCGTCCAGTGCTCAGCTGGATCTGACGTAGGTCACGTCCAGGATGCCAACAACGGCGGATGGTACTGAGCTAGCGTTTGCTTCCTTAGCCTCCCGCTGCAAGCATTTTGGGCCTAAGCTAATAGATCTTCAGGCCAACTACTCGATGGAGCATCAGCGAGTGACCAAGGCTAAACAGTCTAGCTCCAAAGCTTTTCCTGACACCTAGGTCATTCTGCATTGTAGCCTGCTTAATTTAGTTTCCTTTTATTTTGATCATGTAATGCTTTCGAGCTGAACAATTATCACTCTGCCACGTAGTGGCTTGATTTTGTATAAATATGAATGCATCTGTTGACTGTTGTCAAATGTCGTGGTTTTGATGTGTTGCTTGTGCACCCTTAGGGTCCTTCGAGTGCGGATCTGGTGGTTATGCCTTCTCCTGCGCCTGGTGCTTGTCTATCATTGAGCGAGACGTCGTAGCTGCCATATATGCATGATCGCATCCGTAGCCTGGAGAAGGACATCCTCAGTATCCGCGGTCATGAAGATGTTTGGAAATCCAAGGCCGAGCGGGCCATTGCGAGGGAAGAGTTCCTCCTTGAGGAATTTCGTCAGGTTGGCGAGCAACTCTAGTGTAAGTCATCCTGAACCTTTGCTCTTTCGACTGCTCTAGGAATTTTATGTCGCCTTACTTGCTGTGTTTTGTAGTTGTTAATCTTCTTCCAAAGAAAGAGAAAGAGTGTGTTGCAATTCGAATGAATTGCCTGATGCAACAAGAGTTGGAGGACGGCGACATCTTCTAGATGGACCGCGACCAAGCGATTGTCCTTGCGATGGTGCAAGATCGTGTCCATCAAGTACTTTGGGTGCTGAAGAGGGCAAGGTCGTCGCTCACAGCAATCTGGGCCACAATGTTCCCCCTCGACTCTGCACTTTCTAGCTTCTTGGGTCTGCTTGGATAGTTTCGAGATACAGACCATGTCAAGGAGATGGTGCATCATCAACTGGTAGCGGGTGTGAAGGAGGCACTATCGCTTGTTCGAATGCATCGCTGTGATGTCGACCTTGCGGAGATAGAGGCTGGGCCTCCTCCTCCTGCAAGATGCATGGCATGTGATATGCGTCCGCACTACACGACGGCGGCGCAATATGCGGAAGAAATTGTAGATGTGTTTGAGGAGAGGACAAACATTCTGCTCTAGCATGGTTAAGTCCTATAAATATAAACATGGCAATGTAAAGTTTGTATATTTTTGGGTGGGATTGTAATTCCCTTGTAAAGTTGTATGTATTGGCACTTAGTGCACTTATTGAATATAGAGATATGCACATCCTTTTCGTTAGCCTGACGTGGTCAGCTACTCAGGTTACATGTGTTGTTGTCAATCGACGAAGTCTCGTAGGGTGAGGCATAGCCCCCGAGAATGTTTGAGTGATAAATAATATAAGGGAGAAAATTTTGGGCCAAGGAACTTAGCTTCTATTGATCGTAATGCAGGGGTATAGTGTTTGGCTGGGTAGCCTGGCTGAATAGACTTATTGAAAGTAAAAGACAACTTAGGGTAGAAGCGTCGCAGTTTTGCGACGTTCCATGGGTTGGAGTATTCGACTCTTGACTCGACGTCCTTGAGGCGGTAGGCGCCACCTGGGATTACTTCAGTGACGATGTAGGGTCCTTCCCAGGGTGACTCGAGCTTCAGGTGTCCTTCCTGCTTGAGTTGTAGGACGAGGTCTCCTTCGACGAAGGATCTTGGGCGCAGCCGACGGCTATGGTAGTTGTGGAGACTTTGTTGGTACACCGTTGAACGAGCCGCGGTTGTCGGGGGGATCGCCCCCAGGTAGGCTAACCGGAGAAGATGCAGAGCACAAGCACGATAGCCGGCTGGGAGTAGCCAGACGCAAAAACTCCAAGACAGATCAGAAGAAGGAACAGACCAAGAGACGACTGGCAAACCAACCAGCTGGATGAAAACCATCGACAAGAGCGCCAGCCGGCTGGACCGAGATAGCCGGCCGGAGCAGGACTGATCAAGAACCAACCGGCAGAAGTATCAGCCGGGTGAAGCAAGCAAGGGTAGAAGAGTGTCTGGATGGATCCAACCATCCGGCCCAGGAAGACCAGCCGGCTAGGTCACTCTAGCCGGCCACCCAAGACAGGCAAAGTACCAGATGACGTAGAGCACAGTGCGCAGTACGACCGGGACAACAGATAAGACAAAAAGGAGACTCAGACACTCGACCCATACTGACGACTTCTATCAATGACGATTGCAACAGTAGATAGTAGGTGGCACTGTGCGCAACTACCTGCACGGCAACCACTGTAGAGTGCGTGGCGGCATGGGCTTGACTGTGAGTACACACTCCCATGCTGGCCACTGTAGATGACATAGCCGGCTGGGGCCCGCCTGTGGGACCCGCCAGTCGGCCAGGTCGTTGCCCATGCCGCCTCGGCCTATATAAGGGGCGGTAGGGGCAACAGGGCAAGGGTTGGACTCTCACTTACGACTAGCCAGATCAAATACAACTCAAGGAGCATTTTAGCCCTTAGTGTTCATCCAGATAGTCAGTCCGGCAGGAGTAGGAGTTTTACCTCACACCGAGGGCTCCGAACCTGGGTACATCTTGTGCCACCACACTCGCTTGTATCCAATCCCGCCTGCGGACGCCGTCGCACTCTTCCCTACTTTGCTCCCACACCTCTTTCTAGCCTGCTTAGGCTCTGCCGTTTCCATAACGACGACAGTTGGCGCCCACCGTGGGGCAAAGATGGCGGTGACCGGAGTGACGTTCCGCACGGGACCACGCACTTCGTCAGGCGAGCGCGTGGCTTCTGGCCTCGTGCTCAGGCTCGGACAGTTCGACTGCGTCATCTACAACGCCAGCTGCTTTGCCGGATCCAGCTTTCCGGCTGATAGCATCGTCCTGCTTTCAGCGATCTACCCATCTACGTAGCCACCGTGCCAGAGCATTTCCCCCGGGAAATCGTCTCCTGCACTGAGCCATTGCCCTCAGCCGGCAATGCGCTCGCCGCTCCCAGCGTCGTGGAGGTGATGATGGCTGGATCAAGCAATAGCCATCGCCCTCCCCTCAAGCGTGGCAGCGACCATGCCGGCCCGTCTACCCCGGTGCGCGAAAAGGGCGCGGTGGACGAGGTCATCGAGGATCTCCGCGAGCCGATGCACCCCGGGGACGACCCGGATGCATCCATGGCCAAGATCGAGGCAGCGCGTGAGCGTCTGCTCCTGCAGGCCCAAGGCCTGGCCTCCACCAAGTATCGGATGGAGAGCAACATCCGCGAGTAATCACGCGCATGGCCTCACCCCGGCTAACGAGGATCCTAGCCGGCTGGATTTCGTGCAGCGTCGTGGGGGAGAACTGGGCGCCCTCTTTGAGCACGACCTCAAGACGGCTTCCCGCACTTATTTCCCCCCGCCCTTCTATGACACCGTGGCCAAGAATGTCCGAGCGGCGCGAGCCGTCGCGGAGGACCTACCCCACCTGGAGGGGGACGAGATGCTGCACTAGTTCCAGCGCATGCAGCACCTACTGCGCGTGGCGACGAGCAGGCCGAGGCCGCTCGGGTTGCGTCTGAGGCTAGAGCCGGCTCTAGGGGGAATCGCCCGGCTGGAAACAGTCGGGTCGGACCTCGTCGGACCGAGTGCTCCGCGTCTCCGGGCCAGCAACCCCCACGCTCCAAGCGTCGCCAGTCCGGCAGCAGCCAGCCTCGCGGCGAGCAGGGTGCCACGAGCCACCCTCCGCCGGCTGGCCAGAACTCACCTCCACCCCCTCCACCGTCATGCCTAACCGGCTAGGTGGGAACTCCCAATCCGGTTGAGACAGACGCGCGTGCTCTCATCGACCTTCTAACGGAAGCTCGCCTCACTCAGGAGGAAGACGAAACCGGCCCCGTGAGTTTCGGACCACGCATCCGGAAGGAGCCCTTCCCCAACAAGTTCTCCCCGCCCAGGGACACCCCCAAGTACGACATCAGCATGAAGCCGGAAGACTGGCTAACCGACTACGTCACCGCAGTCAGCATCGCTCACGGCAACAAGCGTGTCGCGATCTGGTACATCCCCCTCATGCTGACTGGCTCGGCACGAACATGGATCAACAGCCTCGCGCCCAATAGCATCAACGCTTGGCCAGACTTCGAGAAAGTCTTCATCCGGAACTTCAATGGCACCTACAAGCGCCCAGGCAGGCCTCGTGATCTCTCTCTGTGTGTCCAGGGAGACCGCGAGTCTGATCGCGCGTACCTCGCCCACTGGACCGAGCTGCGCAACTCCTGCGAAGGGGTGGTGGAGAACCAGGCAATCAGTTTCTTCATCGAAGGGTGCGGCAAAGGCACGATGTTGCGCCACCGGCTGCTGTGCGACGAGCCCAAGACCATGGAGGAGCTGATGACCGTCGCTGACTAGTATGCCACCACGAATGCGACAATGAAGAAGCCCCTCCGGGTAAACGCGGAAGGACGTCCCGTTCCCACCGAGCCGGCTAGGGAGAAGCCTGCCGGCCAGAGTGGTGATGTCGGCTCGTCCAGACGGCACGACAACGACAACCTCTACCAGGGCAAGCGCCTAGTTGAGCAGCAGAGCCCGCGCTACCACCAGCGGCAAGTCAACGCGGTGCAGGGCGCGTTGGCTCACAACGACAAGAGGCAGAAAAATGCCTTCACTTTCCAGGAAATGTTCGATGGGCCCTGCAAGTACCATAGCGGCACCAAGCCGGCTACGCACACCACTCGGTAGTGCAGCTGGACCAGGCAGATCAAGGAGCAGGCCGGGTTACCTCCCCTCCCTCCACCTCTTCCTGGCGGTCCCCCACCGCCGGCTAGGGAAGCCGACAACAACCGCGACAAAGAAGGCTACCCCCAGCAGCACGAGAACTACCACATCTTCGAGGCCGAGCCGATTGATAATCGCGGCCGGAAGCAGCACAACGTGGAGGTGAACGCCGTCGTTCCCCTAGTCCCCCTGCGTCTCAACTTGTCCAAGACTCCCATCACCTGGAGCCAGGCCGACCAGCCGGATTCACTTCCGAATCCCGGGGGCTACGCGATGGTGCTCGACCCCCTCGTCATCTCCGACTCACGCTTTGCGGTTCTCGCGTCTTTGGTGGGCCAGTGGGAGCAGCCTCAACCTGCTCTACCGGTCCTCCATGGACAAGATGGGTATCCGGCAGTGCGACCTGCAGCCCTCAACCACTGTGTTCCACGGCGTCGCACCCGGGCCACCATGCGTCCCTCTCGGCAAGATCCGGCCGGATGTCATATTCGGTTCAGAAGAGAACTTCTGGCGTGAGCCAATCTGGTTCGAGGTCGTCAACCTCGCCAGCACCTACCATGTCCTTCTTGGGCGCCCTGCCCTCGCAAAGTTCATGGCGGTCCCCCACTACGCATACCTCAAGATGAAGTTGCCAGGGCCGAACGGTGTGATTACTGTGATCGGCTAATATAGGCGGTCGATGGCTTGCGCTAAAGAAGGCGCCTAGATAGCCGAGGCCCTGCTCATCATCGAGGAGAAGCGCAAGATGTTGCGCAACGTCGCCATGCTACAGCAGGAAGTGTCGGCTGGTATGAAGCCGGCTAGGGACATGGCGTTCCAGCCGTCCAAGGAGACCCGCCAGATCCCGCTCGACCCGGCTGACCCCTCCAAGTGCGTCACCATCGGTGCCGGCTTGGACAGCAAATAGGAAAGAGCGCTCGTCGACTTCCTCCGTGAGAATAGGGACATCTTCGCATGGTCTCCCAAAGACATGCCGGGTGTGCCGTGGGAGTTCGCCGAGCACTCGGTTCATGTGCGTCCGGATGCCAAACCGGTCAAGTATCCCCTCCGTCGCTTCGCGGAGGACAAGAGGAAGGTCATCGGCGATGAGATTGCCCGGCTGCTGGCTGCCGGCTTCATCATGGAAGTGTACCATCCGGACTGGCTGGCCAACCCAGTCCTGGTGCTGAAGAAGAACAAGACCTCACGCATGTGTATCGACTACATGAGCCTGAACAAGGACTGTCCGAAAGATCCTTTTGCCCTGCCCCGTATTGATCAAGTGATTGACTCTACGGCCGGCTGCGACCTACTTTCCTTACTTGATTGTTATTCTGGCTATAATCAGATCCGGCTGAAACTGGCTGATCAACTGAAAACATCGTTCATCACCCCGTACGGGGCTTACTGCTATGTAACCATGCCATTCGGCCTGAAGAATGCAGGTGCTACCTATCAGCGTTGCATGCAGAAATGCTTGCAGTCGCAGATCGCCCAGAACGTGCACGCGTACGTGGATGATGTCGTCATCAAGACGAAGGAGAAGCAGATCCTGCTAGAAGATCTCGGCGAGACGTTCGCTAACCTCCGCCGGTACCAGATGAAGCTGAACCCGGAGAAGTGTGTGTTCAGCGTGCCAGCCGGACAGCTCCTCGGTTTCCTCGTATCGAACCGAGGAATCGAGGCCAATCCGGAGAATATTGCGGCCATCGAGAGGATGTAGCCACCCAAGAGCTTGCTCGGTATCCAGAAGTTTACCGACTGGCTGGCTTCCCTCAGCCGATTCATCAGCCGGTTGGGAGAGAAGGCCCTGCCCCTATACCAGCTAATGAAGAAGACGGACAAGTTCACTTGGACGGCTCAGGCGGACACGGCCTTCCACGACCTCAAGCGCATGCTGTCGACGACACCAGTTCTCGCCACGCCGACTACGAAGGAGCCGATGCTGCTCTACATAGCCTCAACCAACCGGGTCGTCAGCGTCGTGCTGGCGGTCGAGCGTCCCAAGCCGGGCAAGGCACAGCCGGTCTAGCGACCCATCTACTACCTTAGCTAGGTGCTGTCCCTCTCCAGGCAGAATTACCCCCACTACCAGAAGATGTGCTACGAGGTGTACTTGGCCTGCAAGAAGCTCAAGCACATTCGGGGAAGTAAGAAAATAACCCGGCTGGGCCTAAAGATGATTCGGCTGGGACGGCCCATTTACCGCAATTCGAATTAGCTTCACCCCAGGCCGAATTTACTTGATACCCATGACGTACAAGCCAAATTATATCACCCCGTACACCCCCTTTTTCACACCCGGACACACCCCGACTTCTACAATGACATACAATCAAGTCAGGACAAGACCAACAAGTTCCGTGTTAGTCTTGGGACGCCCCCAGCTCAGACTGGCACATGGCGTATGGAATATGCCCATGACATCTAATAAGATGCTAGGGAATATGCCTGGCATCTCCAGAGATTCCAAGGCATATGCTTAGCATCTCCAGAAGATGCCAGGAATATGCTGTCTAGATGCCAATCATAGGGAACAAGCCTTGTCCCCTGGGCTCCCCTTTATAAGGAGCACCAGGGGGATCGTTCTCAGGAGAGGCCCCCAAATGGTTCTTCCCCTCTCTGCTCAGTAGGAGCTCTCCTTCTTCCTCTACTCTCACAGAGAGATCTAGATAGAGGCATAGGAGATACAACTCAAGGAGCATGATTGTAGCCACAAGTATGGCAAGATTATAAGAGATTAGATGTAGAGGAAGAGGTGTTATCTCCACATGAGAGCCTCAATCCTAGATACATTGTATTTCTCTTTGTTCATACGAGTGCGGTCTTCACTGCATCATCCCTCCCCGGATTCCTCCACGTCCATCGGCCCCAACTTTAGCCTACCCATGGCATATGTCGTGATACCACCACGACATTTGGCGCCCACCTTGGGGCCTCTTAGTGGCGTTGGTTGGGTTTCCATCCGGACAGGAGCATCTTCATCAACCTCTTCCTCATATAGCTCCTTCAGCTCCTCCAAGCGAACAGAGAACAAAGAGGTAAGTGCAGAGGCTCTCCAAGGCTAACTCAGCAAGGCGGGTGAGACTCAGCAAGAATGACTCAAACTCTTCTCCAAGCATACTGTAAGTACCAGCTAACTCAGCAGGGCAGGTATGACTTAGCGAAAATGACTCAAACACTTCTCCAAGTATACTGTAAGTACCAGATAACTCAGCCACCAACACTCGATCCTTCACCCCGTGGAGAAAATAACTTAACCCGGGGACTAGCCAATGTATCCGTAGATTCACCTTTAGATTGAGAGAACATTATGTTGATTCAGATCAGTATTTGACTAGCTCATTTATGATACAAATAGAATTTGAGTCAGCTTATTTATAATTCAGATAGAATTTGAGTCAGCTTATTTATAATTCGGATAGAATTTGAGTCATCTTATTTATAATTTGGATAGAATTTTAGTCAGCTTATTTATATTTCGGATAGAATTTGAGTCAGCTTATTTATAATTCGGATAGAATTTTAGTCAGCTTATTTATAATTCGGATATAATTTGAGTCAGCTTATTTATAATTCGAATAGAATTTGAGTCAGCTTATTTATAATTCGGATAGAATTTGAGTCAGCTTATTTATAGTTCGGATAAAATTTGAGTCAGCTTATTTATAATTCGGATAGAATTTGAGTCATCTTATTTATAATTTAGATAGAATTTTAGTCAGCTTATTTATATTTCGGATAGAATTTGAGTCAGCTTATTTATAATTCGGATAGAATTTATGTCAGCTTATTTATAATTCGGATATAATTTGAGTCAGCTTATTTATAATTCGGATAGAATTTGAGTCAGCTTATTTATAATTCGGATAGAATTTGAGTCAGCTTATTTATAATTCGGATAAAATTTGAGTCAGCTTATTTATAATTTGGATAGAATTTGAGTAAGCTTATGATTCGGATAGAATTTGAGTCAGTTTATTTATGCTTTGGATTGACCTTTAACTCGGCTCACAAGCTTATTGATGATACAGATAGAATTTGAGTCAGATAATTTATGCTTTGGATTAACCTTTAACTCAGCTCACCAGCCAGCTTATTGATGATTCGGATATAATTTGAGTCAGTTTATTTATGATTAGGATTAACCTTTAACTCAGCTTAATAGCTTATCTCTGATTCGGACTAACATTTAATTCAGCTTGCCAGGGTATATTATAATTCGGATTTGTATTCGGACTCGCCGTACTAGCTTATCTCCGATTCGGATTAAAGTTTGATTCAGCTCGCCAGATTGTCAGGTTATGTTATGACTCGGATTGATATTTCACTATCTTGCCAGGTTATCTCGTATCTCGGATGACTATTTGCCAACTTATCATATCTCGAATCTATATCTCATATCAACATCTTGAATCAGATCTCTCAGCGACTAGCCCTATTATCATATCCCAAAACTTAATCTCGGATCTATATCTCGGATCCATATCAAAGGCAAATTGACATCATCTCATCGGATCAAATTATGAGGCTGCGAGTAGGCGTGGCCAGGTCGGTGGCATGCTTGGCAGTCTGGCCGAGGAGGGCAACCGGAGGAGACCGACAGTGGGGCGGAGGCGGGCGCAATGAGGAAGGTGGTGGTGGCGGGAGGGAGGAGGCGTGCTGTGGGCGAGAGGAGGGAGGCGGGAGGAGGAAGAGGACCGGGGAGGCAGGCGCGTCGGGAGAGAGAGAGAGGGTGGGGAGGGGAGAGAGGGAGTGGTGGGACCGGTGGGACCGGGTAGCGGGTCCAGGCGGGGCCGGGGTGGGTTGACCAGGGGTGGGGGCCCAGGTGTCGGTGGGAGTGGGAGGGCGTGCAGGTGGGCGGGGCCACGTGGGGGCGCGCGCTCAGGTGGGGTGGGGCCGCGGGGTAAGTGAGAGGGGGTAGGTGGAAGCTGGGTGTGAGAGGGAGTGGAGGAAAAAGAGGGGGATTGGTGAGGTGGCAAGGTGGGTTGGGATTGGGTCCAGGGGTGAGATGGAGAGCTGGGATAGGTGGGTAGGATAGGTTTGGGTGGGAATAGATTTAGGTTTAGACATTTGACTAGGTTTTTATAATTTAATTTGAAAGCCTTTTGCAAATTGTTTTTAGACAACTGAGATATCCGGAAGCACCGGTGTTAATTTGAAATAAAAGGGAGAGGATTAATATAGAAAGTAAAATAGGGTTCTTAGCAAAATAGTTTGAAACAAAATGTGTATGCTGATGTCATGATGATGCAATGCACAAAATTCAACGCGATTTTCTAGTAGTGGTTTTGCGGGATGCCACAATGTTCCTTGTGACTCTTACGAGTCATCTCCACCAAAATACCTTTCTGTATTGGCCTTCTGTTGAATGAAAGAGTGATCCTTCTGTGTCAAAAGTAGTTCAACATCTTGGTTTTATTGATCCATATCTCTGCAACCTGAAATCTCTACTTAAGCCATTTAGTAGAGGTTCCTCATCGAAGTCTATGTTATGTTCTTTCTTTTTGGAAGCTTTCCTTTTCAGAAGCTTAACTCTTCTGTAAGCTACATGGTCTCAATCCTTATGAAGACCATCTATCTAAGAATTTGAAACTATCTTCTCTTGTTTCCTCCGTTACCTTGACATGTTTCATGCTTGTCATCTCAGAGTTGTTTAAACACTCCATCCATGAGTTGACCATGAGATATTCTCTGTGTTGTTAGTGTGTTTCCCTCTTATCTTAGAGTGACCATGTTTCTTCCTCTCTCTGTCTCTCTTCCTACCTTTGGAATCTCGGGTCAAGATTCTCATAAGGTGCATAGAGCTATAACACCCCAGTTTTAGTTAATCTTGTATTAGGGTTTGTTTGAGCATTCATTAGCATCATCCTCTAAAAATGCAACCAAGAAAATAAAATGCAATCCCTAATACTTCCCTCTCTTTTTGAAATACATTCAAATGGTTTTAATTTTGAAAACTACCAAAATGTTGGAGCCCAAATGGACTAATAAGGCCCCACACTAATTTCCTATGTTTCATAAAGTTCTGGTATTTTTGAATTACTCCAAAACAGAATTTGAATCTGAAATACAAAAGAGAACGGCAGAAAACAAAAAGAAAAATGTTTTATAAAGAAAAAATAGAGCCAAAGCCAGCTAGGCCGGCCCAGATACCCTTTCCCTCTCTTTGTTGTCCAGCGCGCGGCACCCAGCAGCCCAGCAGAGCCCATGCGCAGCCCACCAAGACCAATACCGCTTCGGTCATTTCCCTTCGTCGTCTTCGCTGCCGACGCCAGAGCTGAAGCTCCTCCGTGTCATCGCTAACGCCGTCCGTCCACGCCGTGATGCTCGCCGGCGCCACGATGCGCGCTACCGACGTGCCGACGTTTACAAGTACTCCCTCGAGACGCGGAGACAAACCCTAGCTTGTTATCTTCCCGAATTTCTTCTCTAGCCTGAACCCTAGCTCCGTCCGCCGCATATCGACATCGTCTCCGATCTTCCTTTGGCCAGACAAGCACACCGTTGGAACTGCCATGTCCGACTCCTTCTTTTTCCCCAAACGGCGCATGCAGGAGAAGCCCGAGACGCCGCAATCGACAGCTCCTTCCCGAGCTCCGGCCGTCGCTGTTGATTCCGGCCATGCCACGCCCTCCCGACCGCACGATCGCAACCCTGGTGAGCCCCTGAGCATACCAGTGCTCTCCAATCTCTCCCTCTTCGTATCTATCGTCTCCGCCACGAGCACCTACGCGTGCCGCCGTCGGAGATCATTGGAGCCGAAGCTCCGGTGACCCAAACAGGGCGGCGCCTCCACCTTTTGGATCGCCTCGTTCTCCTCTTCCTAACGCACCCCTCCGTTTGCTCTCTCCCTCCCTATATCTTCGCCGCCACAACTACCTGCAGACACCGCCGTCGTCCGCCTTTGCACTTGTTGTTCCGGCGACCTAATCCTAGCGGTGCCGCCCCTATTAGACTTCCCGCGTCATGCTCGTTCTAACACGCCTTCTCCCGCGTCTCCGCTCGTCCTCCAGCGCCACCAACCGCCACCGTCTGGCAGCTCTCCGACGTGCTCATGTGTCGCCGACATGGCGCCCATGTGGCGTCGACGTGTCGCCTCCGTGGCACTGATGTGGACCTTGACCAAGCTTGTCCCGCGTGGCCTTTTGACCTAACCCAGGGCCCATCAGTCATTGACTGGAGCTAGACCCAGCCCCAGTAAGAAACACCCCCTGTGTCGTGTCATGCTGACGCAATAAAGGTTTTATTTAATTAAATAATTTCAGAAAATGTTATAATCTTGTAAATTCAATATCTTTTGATTTATAAGTGAGAAAAATACAAATAATATATCAAAATGTTTAGAAAAATGAGATCTATATAATTACACAATAATCATGCATTGCTAATCAACTTACATGACAAGTATAATTAGAACAACATAGTAACCCCTCTCATATACTCCGGAGTTTTCCCGAGTTAGGGTTTATACCCCTCGGAACCCCGATTAAATTGTAGAGCATGACTTCAGGTTACTTTTCAATACAATTTAACTTGTCATATCATCATCCTTGCTTGAGCATTGCATCGATGCCATGTGTTGATTGTTTCCCTTTCTTTCCGGTGTTTGGTTCTTCTTCGGTAGAATACGATATCGAGATCAAAGACCGAAGACAACACCATCAAAGATCGAAGATCGACGAACAATACTTGACCAACTATAATCAAGTCAAGCACAAGGCTCCCGAAGATCTGCTTATCTGTTATCAACTAGCAAAGGCAAGCATAGCCACACCATGATATAATCCTATGATTTCGAAATCATTTCAATTCCTGCCATAATGCATACGATTCTACTGTGGTATTTTATCGATAGATAGAGTATCCTATCTGTTGCATACTCCCTTTGAGTTATATTACCTGATCCACTGCTCCTAGTGTGGCATCCCGCAAAACCACTACTAGAAAATCGCGTTGTTTTTGTGCATTGCATCATCATGACCGCATGCTCATGTCATCATGCCACATTGCATTTGAGCATCGTCATGTCATCTGCATTTGTTTGCATAAAACTATCTTCGAAAAATCTATTTTGTCTTCTAAACGCCCCGTCCTTATTCAAATACCAAAACCCGGGTCTCCGGAATATTTTGCTTTGTCTACCAACGGTTGGCAAAAGCCCCGTTTTAAATAAATAAAATATTTAATTATTTTTAGGAGGCAGCCAAACCGGGCCGATCCGACCCAGTCGGCCACCTCCAGATAAAATCCTACCTACCCCAGAACACCCAAAACCTAAGCTACCAAATAACCTACCCAGCCTATCTACCCACCCTTCAGCCACCTCACTCCCTCCAATCACCATCCGCCACCTCACTGCATCCCTCCACCTCAACACTCCCTCTCCCCATCCCAGCCGCCACCTCACCCCACCATCCACCCTGCCGCCAGGCCCCACTCACTCGCCCCGCGACCGACACCAGACCGAGTCCCCCTACTCCTCCTTGGCCTCACCCCGCATCGACCCCCACCCTATCGGATGCTCCTGCACGCACCTCATCTTCCTCCCCACGATCCCACCTCGCCTCACTGCTTCCTCCTGGATTCCCGCTGCCGCCATCGCCTTCCATCCCCAGCAAGCTCTCCACCGCCACCATTCATCGCCCTGTCTCCCCGCCGCCTAGCTCTCCACTGATCCTGCCGCTGAAGCCCGTCGCTGCCTCTCCCTCCCGTGGCCCTGCCTCTCCCTGTCGCCTCCTCGATCCTGCAAGGCCGCCGCTGGCCGCCTCGATTCCCGTCGCCCTCAAGCTCCAGCGCCAGCTCGCCACCGCCGCCCTTCCTCGAGACTTCCCTGCGGCGCTCCGCAGCCGCCGGCCTCCTCCTTCCTCGCCGTCTCCTCTGCACCTCGCCTGCCTCGCTCGCCCTGCAGAGCTCCCCGCGAGGCACCCGACCCGCCCCGCTCTAGTCCGGCCGTCGCACAAGCCAGGGCCTCACCGGCCGAGGTCCCGCCACCAACCACCGCCCACCAATCCTGCTTCTGCACGCCTCCCGCACGCCCCTGGACCCACCACGCGCTATCCCCGCTCCACCTCTGCGACCGTCCGCCGCCGCCGGTTACCTCCACCCCCGCCTCGCCGGTCCCTGCAGCAGCTCCGCCTTGCTGCCTGGCCGCCCTCTGCCCTTGGCCGCCTCCTTGGTTTTCTCTCCAACCCGTCCCCGCCTTCCCCTGTGGCCATCGCCCGAGCCCTCCCGTTGACCTCCGGCAGCGAGCTCCTCCCCACCTGCCTCGCGCCGCTCCCGCCGGCGAGCTCCCCATCCCGAGCGCCGCCGTTGGCCGCCGCTTTTTCTCCCTCACCGGCATCGCTGGGCCGCCCCGACGTCGTCCTCGCGCTTTGTTCGTTTTGGGCCTCCCCGCCGTCCCCTGCAACCCGGCTTGCGTCCGGTGCGCCCTCCCCTGAACACCGTCTCCCGCGAGCGCCCCACATCAACCCCAGCGAGCCGCTGCTGCCTGCAAGTTCCCTGTCGCCCTTCCCTTGCAGGTCACGCATCTTGCCGTCCTCGCGTTGTGCGCACGCAGAGCCCCAGGAAGCCGATCATGATCATAGCTCGATGACCCGTCCTGGCCCAGACCAAGTTCCTAACGCAAAGATCTTCCGAGAAGCATGTACCATGTGCCGAAGCCGAATCAAGATCTCCCCGGATGCGACAAGTTCTCCACCCCGGATGTGATGCTCGAGAACCCGAACGGTAAGGACACTGACGCAGAATGCCAAGTTCTTCATCCCGAACGCCAAGACCGACCTGTTACGCGGAACCGACAAGGTCTTCACGACGACAAGAACGACATCGACCAGGGCGAGTCCGATGCGCCCTCGACACCAAACCAAGTCCTGCTTCCCGGATGCGACAAGATCTACCTCAGTTATCCGAGACCGATCCCGTCGAACCCTGAACCCTGAGACCGAACCCCGAACCCCGGAACCCCAAGATCTCCCGAACCCAGATGTGTGACCCCCTTTCTCGAGCCCTATTTTGTAAATGTAATATCAACTTGTTGCATATTAATTGTTCATGCATGCATATTGTCATGTGGTTTGGGGGCATTATGCCGATTCACCTCATAATTAAATATGGAGTGTTCATGCGGGATATCTTTGTCTTATTCCGAACTCCATTTAAATTGGTGTAGCGAACCGGTGCTATCTTCTGCCATGTTAAGACAACATTTAAAATGCAGGGTATCTAAACAACATGAACCACCTAAATATTTGTCGGGACCCCGGTTCCGCTTAATATTGCCTTAATGCATCGCACCTTTGCCATGTCATACATCATACATGCATCATGCCCGATCTTCTGCCGTAGTATTAAATAGTGCATCTGGTGTTTGTGCTAGTGTTTTGCTTCTTCACGGACTAGGCCGATGAGTTGATGCGAGTGTCGACCCGACCTTCGGATGAACCTTCGGCAATGTTTTCAGGCGAGCATCTCCCCCTTTCTACCTATCTTACTTTTATAGTATTTATTCCCTCCTGTTGATCTATTGCTATTTGTGTTGCGATGCTCTAGATTTCGTGCCCGTGATATCCCTTGCAGCCTTATATTGCCTTGGACACATCCTATTACCTGTTGTTTGGTAGATAGTTGGACTTGCGCGTCGTAGTCGCTTGCTCAAGTGTTATGTCGTCAAGTACCACAGTTGTTGGAGTGTTGCCGCATGTTTAATGATGGAGATGATCATGGCTTTAATTATTGTTTAATAACTAAAATTGAAAGTAGGTAAATGCAGAGGCACAGGTGGGCAATAGATGTTATTCGGTTGTTAACCGTCCACTTGTGTCCCGTAGGACCCCGAGTTCTTGACACTGTTCGAGATCGAGCGCTAACCACGGGTGGGTGTATGGGCACCCCATCGATTTAGTACTGATTCCAATCTTGTCTTTGGGGGCCACAATTAGTTTGGGGCTTTATTACTATTGTACTTATGCCATGCTTTATTGCTTTATTTAAATTGTGCAATCACTGTCTTGTTTAGGTAAGCGGTGTTTTCGCGGTATCGACAAGCGAGAGTTTCGGGTTCCTAGTCGTTGACCATTGGCGTAAACCACGAGTCCGTCTCGAGACCGCCGACTTCGTTGCGGGTAGCTTAGGGGTGACCCCGTGCTTGCTTTGGTGCAGGAAATGTCGTGTACGAAACCCCGTCGACATACCGTTGGGTGTATGTTTTGTGATCTTGTACCTACGATCCGACAACAAGGGTGTAGGTGCGTGTGGAAACTTTGGTGCACCCTGCGGTTAAATCTTTTCGAGAAGCCGTGTCCGCGGTTATGGACGACTTGGAGCACAGGTCTCGATCATAGACAACTATAACTAAAGTTTACTGCTATAATTTGACTTGTATCCGATATGACTAGTAATCAGCTTCACTGCAACGGAATGGCTAAATAAAAGTACCAACAACTGCTGGGTTTTGGGGTTATCTCATGCTAATTGTATCTGACTAGTAAGTGTTGCAACTACAACGGAATGGTTAACTAAAATTGCCCACTGCTTATTATATCAGGATAATTATCTATACGT
Organism: Avena longiglumis; assembly: GCA_030063025.1. Lineage (NCBI taxonomy): Eukaryota > Viridiplantae > Streptophyta > Magnoliopsida > Poales > Poaceae > Avena > Avena longiglumis. Next base: position 569,635,412 of record CP125974.1, read on the forward strand.
GACTAGTAATTGTTGCAACGATAACTGAATGAATAACACTGCCAACGGTGTGAGTTCCTCGGTTGACTTCCTCGTTTCATCTCGAGGGTGAAACACCAGGATGGGTATGTTTGGTGGTAGTATCAGGTTGGTTCCGAATAGGTCTTTCTTATCCCTTTCTGATAGCGCTAGTTATATCGAGTCTCTATAGGGTGTTTAGTGCAAGCTGCACTGCCGCTTCAGTCCACCATACCTATGTAGGCGAGGACCGCCGAATTCTAGCCTCGCCGTGTACTGGCCTCAGTAGTGACCGCTCTCTTTTTCCTTTTCCCTTTGTCGGCACCCCTTTTGTTTAAGCAGGTTTTTGGGATCGACGTCGTTAGCAGGGTTACCCTTCCGGCTTGGCCTGGGCAGGGTTATGGACGCCATTGGTTATTCTTCAGGGCTCTTAGCTCAATTTGCATCTTGTCCGTACTCGGACGCTGTATCGTTTTACAGGTGATTTGGATCTTTGTATTGTATATCTGTATTCTTGACTCATTGAGTCGTTGTTGTATATATATGTTCTGTGGGTTCCGTCGTGGACTATTGTGTAATGATATTACTTCGTTTTCCACCTGCACGCAAGTGCCTGGTGGGCACCTTTGAATTGTTTCTATGCGGGTTTGGCGGGATTCGCTAAAACTTGCATAGGGCCGATTCTGAGGGTGTTACAGAGTGGTATCAGAGCTCAGCAGTTGCGATACCCCACAAGTCCAGCCTATAGGATAACCTAGCTAACGGCCGAAGTAGAGTGTCAAAACTATTTTTGCAAAATCGGTTGGATAGTTCTGATTAGGTCTGATTTTACTCCTCATCCCTCTGTTGCTCTCCTCTCACCTCTGCGTGTTTTGAATCCGCTCTCTTCTCTCTCTTCGAGTCCAGGATTTCTCGTGGTTGGGTTCCATCGCCTTGAGGTTTCGCCTCCTTTAGTAGCGGTGTTGCTACATCTGGTCTTCATGCTATCCGAGGAATCCTTCGTCGGTGGACTTCTTTCTTCCTTCTCGTGCCTTCCGGTGTTTTCCGACGCGACGACATCATCTCGCCCGATCCGATGATCTGCATCACTCCTTTGTTTCTGAACCTCGATTGTCGAGATCTTCAGTCTGATTCCGAGAATGGTTGCACGCTTTTCTACTGATTGTGCGGAGTAATAGTTTGGGTGCGTGATGGATTGGCCCCCATGCCGACTACTCACTCTATTCGCTTGTGCACATTGAAGTGGATGAGAATGCATCGGTTCTCTCTTTCTATCAGAGTTAGAGGTGGCTTTATTTGTTGATACCTCTACCTTCGACCTTTTGTTCCCGGAGTGTTCTCTCGACGATCACGGACAACGACCTCTTGTTAGTGGTGTCGTGAGGATCTACACGAAGCGAGAAGACGCAGATCGCCGACCTTCCTTCCGGTACCATGAGGCGGATCTCGAGGGCGAGATCCATTGTTAGTGGTGTCGAATTGTGGCATCCCGCAAAACCACTACTAGAAAATCGCGTTGTTTTTTTTGCATTGCATCATCATGACCGCATGCTCATGTCATCATGCCACATTGCATTTGAGCATCGTCATGTCATCTGCATTTGTTTGCATAAAACTATCTTCGAAAAATCTATTTTGTCTTCTAAACGCCCCGTCCTTATTCAAATACCAAAACCCGGGTCTCCGGAATATTTTGCTTTGTCTACCAACGGTTGGCAAAAGCCTCGTTTTAAATAAATAAAATATTTAATTATTTTTAGGAGGCAGCCAAACCGGGCCGATCCGACCCAGTCGGCCACCTCCAGATAAAATCCTACCTACCCCAGAACACCCAAAACCTAAGCTACCAAATAACCTACCCATATCTACCCACCCTTGACCACCTCACCCTCCAATCACCATCCGCCACCTCACCATCCCTCCACCTCACCACTCCTCTCCCATCCCAGCCACCTCATCCCACCATCCACCCCTTGCCAGGCCCCACACTGCCCATGACCGACACCAGACCGAGTCCCCCTACTCCTCCTTGGCCTCACCCCGCATCGACCCCCACCCTATCGGATGCTCCTGCACGCACCCCATCTTCCTCCCCACGATCCCACCTCGCCTCACCTTCCTCCCTGGATTCCCAGCCCGCCATCGCCTTCCATCCCCAGCAAGCTCTCCACCGCCACCATTCATCGCCTCTGTCTCCCGCCTAGCTCTCCACCCATCCCCGCCTGCCCTCCGGCCTGCCTCTCCCTCCCCTGCCTCTCCTGTCGCCTCCTCGATCCTGCAAGGCCTCAAGCTCCGTCGCCCTCAAGCTCGCCACCGCCGCCCTTCCTCGAGACTTCCCTGCGGCGCTCCACAGCCGCCGGCCTCCTCCTTCCTCGCCATCTCCTCTGCACCTCGCCTGCCTCGCTCGCCCTGCAGAGCTCCCCGCGAGGCACCCGACCCGCCCCGCTCTAGTCCGGCCACCGCGCAAGCCAGGGCCTCACCGGACGAGGTCCCGCCACCAACCACCGCCCACCAATCCTGCTTCTGCACGCCTCCCGCACGCCCCTGGCCCCACCACGCGCTATCCCCGCTCCACCTCTGCGACCGTCCGCCGCCGCCGGTTACCTCCACCCCCGCCTCGCCGGTCCCTGCAGCAGCTCCGCCTTGCTGCCTGGCCGCCCTCTGCCCTTGGCCGCCTCCTTGGTTTTCTCTCCAACCCGTCCCCTCGCTCCTCGCGGCTCCGCCCGGAGCGCCGCCGTTGGCCGCCGCTTTTTCTCCCTCACCGGCATCGCTGGGCCGCCCCGACGTCGTCCTCGCGCTTTGTTCGTTTTGGGCCTCCCCGCCGTCCCCTGCAACCCGGCTTGCGTCCGGTGCGCCCTCCCCTAAACAACGTCTCCCTGCAGGGCGCCCCCACAGCATCAACCCCAGCGAGCCGCTGCTGCCTGCAAGTTCCCTGTCGCCCTTCCCTAGCAGGTCACGCGTCTTGCCGTCCTCGCGTTGTGCGCACGCAGAGCCCCAGGAAGCCGATCATGATCATCGCTCGATGACCCGTCCTAGCCCAGACCAAGTTCCTAATGCAAAGATCTTCCGAGAAGCATGTACCATGTGCCGAAGCCGAATCAAGATCTCCCCGGATGCGACAAGTTCTCCTCCCCGGATGCGATGCTCGAGAACCCGGACGGTAAGGACACTGACGCAGAACGCCAAGTTCTTCATCCCGAACGCCAAGACCGACCCGTTCCATGGAACGACAAGGTCTTCACGACAAGAACGACATTGACCAGAAGCGAGTCCGATGCGCCCGACACCAAACCAAGTCCTGCTTCCGGATGCGACAAGATCTACCTCGATTATCCGAGACCGATCCGTAACCACGAACCACGAGACCGAACCCGAACCCGGAACCCCAAGATCTCGAACCGGATGTGTGACCCCCTTTCTCGAGCCCTATTTTGTAAATGTAATATCAACTTGTTGCATATTAATTGTTCATGCATGCATATTGTCATGTGGTTTGGGGGCATTATGCCGATTCACCTCATAATTAAATATGGAGTGTTCATGCGGGATATCTTTGTCTTATTCCGAACTCCATTTAAATTGGTGTAGCGAACCGGTGCTATCTTCTGCCATGTTAAGACAACATTTAAAATGCAGGGTAGCTAAACAACATGAACCACCTAAATATTTGCCGGGACCCCGGTTCCGCTTAATATTGCCTTAATGCATCGCACCTTTGCCATGTCATACATCATACATGCATCATGCCCGATCTTCTGCCGTAGTATTAAATAGTGCATCCGGTGTTTGTGCTAGTGTTTTGCTTCTTCACGGACTAGGCCGATGAGTTGATGCGAGTGTCGACCCGACCTCCGGATGAACCTTCGGCAATGTTTTCAGGCGAGCATCTCCCCCTTTCTACTTATCTTACTTTTATAGTATTTATTCCCTCATGTTGATCTATTGCTATCTGTGTTGCGATGCTCTAGATTTCGTGCCCGTGATATCCCTTGCAGCCTTATATTGCCTTGGACACATCCTATTACCTGTTGTTTGGTAGATAGTTGGACTTGCGCGTCATAGTCGCTTGCTCAAGTGTTGTTGCGTGTCGTCAAGTACCACAGTTGTTGGAGTGTTGCTGCATGTTTAATGATGGAGATGATCATGGCTTTAATTATTGTTTAATAACTAAAATTGAAAGTAGGTAAATGCAGAGGCACAGGTGGGCAATAGATGTTATTCGGTTGTTAACCGTCCACTTGTGTCCCGTAGGACCCCGAGTTCTTGACACCTGTTCCGAGATCGAGCGCGCTAACCACAGGTGGGGTGTATGGGCACCCCCATCGATTTAGTACCTGATTCCAAGAATTTGTCTTTGGGGCCACAATTAGTTTGGGGCTTTATTACTATTCTGTACTTATGCCATGCTTTACTTGCTTTATTTAAATTGTGCTATCGCAATCTGCATCTTGTTTAGGTAAGCGGTGTTTTCGGTGTCGACAAGCCCAAGAGTTTCGGGTTCCCGATGTTTCTGACCATTTAGGCAAACCCTGAGTCCGTCTCGGAGACCGGCCGACTTTGTTGCGGGTAGCTTAGTGGGGTGCCCCCCCGTGCTTGCTTTGGGTCTGGGAAACTTCGTGTCCGAAACCCCGTCGACATACCGTTGGGTGTATGTTTTGTGATCTTGTACCTATCTGATCCGACAACAAGGGTGTAGGTGCGTGTGGAAACTTTGGTGCACCTAGCAGTTAAATCTTTTCGAGAAGCCGTGTCGCGGTTATGGATGACTTGGAGCAGGTCTCGATCATAGACAACTATAACTAAAGTTTGCTATAATTTGACTTGTATCCGATATGACTAGTAATCGGCTTCTTTAACGGAATGGCTAAATAAAAGTACCAACAACTGCTGGGTTTTAGGGTTATCTCATGCTAATTGTATCTGACTAGTAAGTGTTGCAACTACAACGGAATGGTTAACTAAAATTGCCCACTGCTTATTATATCAGGATGATTATCTATACCTGACTAGTAATTGCTGCAACGATAACTGAATGAATAACACTGCCAACGGTGTGAGTTCCTCGGTTGACTTCCTCGTTTGGTCTCGAGGGGGAAACACCAAGATGGGTATGTTTGGTGGTAGTATCAGGTTGGTTCCGAATAGGTCTTTCTTATCCCTTTCTGATAGCCGCTAGTTATATCGAATCTCTATAGGGTGTTTAGTGCAAGCTGCGCTGCCGCTTCAGTCCACCATACCTATGTAGGCGAGGACCGCCGAATTCTAGCCTCGCCGTGTACTGGCCTCAGTACTGATCGCTGTCTTTTTCCTTTGCCCTTTGTCGGCACCCCTTTTGTTTAAGCAGGTTTTTGGGATCGACGTCGTTACCAGGGTTACCCTTCCGTCTTGGCCTGGGCAGGGTTATGGACGCCATTGGTTATTCTTCAGGGCTCTTAGCTCAATTTGCATCTTGTCCGTACTCAGACGCTGTATCGTTTTCCAGGTGATTTGGATCTTTGTATTGTATATCTGTATTCTTGACTCATTGAGTCGCTGTTGTATATATATGTTCTGTGGGTTACGTCGTGGACTATTGTGTAATGATATTACTTTGTTTTCCACCCGCACGCAAGTGCCTGGTGGGCACCTTTGAATCGTTTCTATGCGGGTTTGGCGGGATTCGCTAAAACTTGCATAGGGCCGATTCTGAGGGTGTTACACCTAGCATAACTAGGTTTGGCGTGTGTGCACTGCTAGAGCTTATATTTGTGTTCTGCTTAGCCATGCATAGCTGTCAGTACTGGTTCATCCAGATGATGTATCAGATGCAGATAATCTAGTATGACAGGAGAACGTGATGAGATGATATCAGAGGTGATATGAGTTTAAACATGCTAAGGCTAGTATGGGAGGCCACAGTGGGATGTGGTTTTTCTAGTCCCATGCTCGTCACCCTTAGGACCCTAAGTTCTGGCCTCTTGAAACAAGACGAGCGTACAACCACACGGGGCTTTGGAACCCCTCGATTGACTAACTTGCCTAGTAGATTCCATGAGTCACATAGTTTGGGCCTTCCATTCGACGTGCATTCTAGATTTTCTCGAAGGCGGTGAAGGAGGTGCATTCATAACAGGTAGGGAAGCGTGGACTGGGTTGCTTGGGGTAGACAGCGCCCCTGGTAAACCAACCTCACCTCACATCTTTAAGTACCGTCTTCGGGATTTGACCCGTTACGGCGGAACCATACTTATTGCGCGACTCATGGTCTTGGCGAAAGCAAGGTAAAGGTCGTGTCCAACCACACCCTCTGTCAGCTGTCACATCCCAAGATTTTCCAAATCTTGATATGTGAAAAATAAATGAATAAAATAAAACTTTGTTGATTTTCAGAGTGAGAAGAAACTTTTTGAATCCATTTGGAAACTTTCAAAACCTATTTGGATCAAATAAAATCCTAAAGGGATTTAAAAAGTTAAATAAACAATAAACTTCAAAATATTTAAAATTACTATTTTGGATCTTTAAATAAAAGATTTGGTTTTCAAAAGAAAATGTAGATTTATAAATAAGGATTATTTTATGGAGCCAAAATAAACCTTGGTCAAGCTTTTGAAATAAAACATTTTGTTTTGATAAAAATAGTAAAGGTTTATTTAAATAAAATAATAAGGTTTAATATCCAATTTTATTTAAGTAAAGGCTTTTCCCATTTTAAATAAACACTAAAACTTATTAAATTATTTTAAATAAGTTTTCCAAGTATTTTATATTCTCAATTAAAACCTACTGAAGTGTTTTGGTTTTATTTTAGATTTCAAAATAAAGTTTTTAATAAAACAAATCCTATTTAATTTAATAACTAAGGTCCATTTTATTTAATTATTAATGGACCCTAAAATAAAAATGTTATTTTATTTTAAACAAGTTTTCCAAGTATCTTATATTTTCAAATAAAACCTACTGTTTTGGTTTTGGAAATATTTAAATTTCAAATGGAGATTTTAATAAATCAAATTCTATTTTGATTTCATAAACAAGGTCTATTTATTTAATTAATAATAGATCCTAAAATAAAAATATTATTTTTGTTTTTGGGACTTTGGTTTATGTTGTTAAACAGAACCAAAAACTCAATGCCAAGTTTGGGAAAATTTTGAATTGATTTGTTGATTGATTTGTTTGATTGAATTTCAAAACAGAAAATAGCAATAGAAAAGGATAAAACAATCAGACAGGAAAAAAATATGAAAACGGACTGACCCAACTCACCAGGCCCAGCAGCCCAGTCCAGCCCACCTATTCCCTCGCCCCCGAAACGTTTTCCTTACCGCGAAAGAAACCCACTAAGCCAATGACAAGTGGAGCCCGTTCCCTTTCCTTCTCTCTCGCTGCCAGTGGACCCCACTGCCACGTATCCATCGTCTTCACCCACGGACTACGCCCTCCCCTCGCCGGCCGTTGCAGGCGAATAAAGTCCGGCGTAATACGCGTTAACCACGCCATTAATTGGCCCCTTGACCACGCACGTTAAAGCGTCTGCCCCTCCTCTCTCTTTCCCCTCTCTCGCCCGACCCTCTCTGCCTCTAGGCTTCTCGAATCGCAAGCCCGAACCTCACTGCTCCGGTGAACCTTTCCAGCCAATTCCGGCGACCCCGCGCCGCCCCTTGCCTCATCAACCACGCACACATACTCCCCACCTCCTGGCGCATCTCCCCGTGCCACTCATTCTTCCGCGAGTGCCCTCTAACCTCGGCTTCGTCGACACCGAGTGTGCGCCGCCGTCTGCCATTGCTCCGTCGAGCATTCCAGGTGAACTCCGATGTGGCATCCCGCAAAACCACTACTAGAAAATCGCGTTGAATTTGTGCATTGCATCGTCATCATCATGCATTGTTCGCATAAAACTATTTTCGCAAAGCCCGTTTTGTTTTCCAAACGGCCCATCTACATTCAAACACGCAAACCCGGGTCACCGGATTAATTTGTTTTGCCCGCTATTGGTTTGCAAACGGTGTTATTTAAACAAATAAAATTTATATTTATTTTAGTAGGGCGTTCGAGCAGGCCAACCCGACCAACGACCACCCTGTTTTAAACGGTCCATTGAACCCGCCCTTCTAATCCTATTCCTACCCAATTACCTACCCAGCCCACCCTCCACATCACCTGGCCACTCACAGCTGCCACCTCATTGTCCTCCCCATCCTCCAATCACCCTCGCCACTTGGCCACCCCCTCTTCCATTCCTCTCTCTCTCTCCCACCAACCAGCCCACACACACACCCCACACCGGACTCACCACACACAACACAAGCACACACGCACACCTCCCCAACCACCCCGCTTGCCTGCCCCACCTGCAGGCCCCACGTGACCACCTCGATCCCCGCCCCCTTTCTTCCTCAGCGCAGCCCCGTGTCCCGCACCTTCCTCTCTCTCCTCCCCTCCGCATGGCTCGTCACCTTTAAGCCCTGCCCGCCCACCTCCCTCCCTCCTTCCTCTCTGGCCCAGTTGCGCCATGCCAGCCCGCTCGCCCGCCATAGCTTCCTCCTCGCTGCGTGTCGGCCGCCGCCTCTTACGCTTCTCGTCGTCCCTTGAGACCGTCCGCCCGCCACCTTCCCCCGCCTCGCCATGACCCCGCCGCTCCTCTCTCCAGTAGCCGCGCCTCCTCCTCCGCCTTCGCTGCTCCTTCGCCGTCCAGCGCGCCGCCCGCCCAGCCCGCCCGAGCCGGCCGCCTCCACCTTGCGCGAGCCCAGGCCCCTGCGCCGCCTCCAGCGTGCAGCTCCGCAAAACCCGTCTCCTCCCGGCGCCTCCGGCCTCCCTCCCGACGACGCTGCTCCCGCCCTCGCCGCGTCGACTGCTCCGGCCGTCCCCGTGCATCGCCCGCGACCCGCTGCTCCCCCTGCCGCCGCCCGGCTTCGCCGTCCCGCCTCCACCAGCCTCTGCGTCGGCCGCCGTTCGGCGCCATCGCCCTACCGTTCCGCGCCTCCGTCGGCCATCCTCTTTCATAGCGCCAAGGCCCTGGTTTCGATGTTGGCCGTGTTTGTGTTCTTGGAGACCGCGTCTAGTACTTTTGGGGATGATACGAGGATGTATGCAAGTCGTGGCGGATATGGTTCTTGATGATGCTAATGGAGTTGTTGTACAAAGAGGACCGTGGCGCCCGAGTTCTACTTCTTAGCGTGTCGCCATCGACAAGACCGACATGAACTCCTTCACGGATCCCAAGATCTCCCTCGCGGAAGATGAAGACCGTCTGATCCTCAACCCTCCGAGCCGCCAAGATCGCCATGGAGCGGAACAAGTACCACAACGCCAGCGACAAGAGGCGAACAAGATCTTCTTGACACGGACGCCATGATCGCCAACCCGGAACAGAGTGCGCCGACCACGAACCCTAAGACCACACCTCGACCGCCAAGTTCACCAAGAACCGCTCTGAGTCCGGTTGTCGAGCGAACCGTGGAACCCGAACCTCCCAAGATCTACACTAAGGCACGACAAGGTCTACCCCGAGTCGAACTTCCCCAACGCCATAACCGACAACATGACCCGAAGACCCCGGATGCGCCAAGACCTACCCCCGCTGACCGAGAACGGTCCCGCCGAACCCCGGAACCCCAAGTCCGTCGAACCCTGAACCCCGAGACCGACCCCGAACCCCGTCGAACCCTAACCAAGATCGTCGAGCCCCCTCAATGTGTGAACCCCTTATCCGAGAACCCTATTTTAACATAATCACAATTGATGCATATTGAATTGTCAAACTTGCATGCATAATCATGTGGTTTGGGGGCCTTATGCCGATTCACCTCATAATTAAATATGGGGCCCATATGCGGGCAAATCTAGTCTCATATTGGCCTCATTTAAACTTGTGTAGAGAACCGGTGATATATTTTGCCTTGTTAAACAACATTTAAAAATGCGGGGTATCTAAACAACCAGAACCATATATGTAATTGTCGGGACCCCCTGTTCCACTTAATATGACCTAATTGCATCGCACCTTTGCCATGCCATGCATCATACATGCATCATGCCGATCTTCTGCCGTGTATTAAATATTGCGTCCGGTGTTATTCTAGTGATTTGCTTCTTCGCGGATAAGGCCGTTGAGTTGATGTGAGCTTCGCCCCGATCTTCGGTTGAACCTTCGACAATGTTTTCAGGCGAGCATCTCCCCCTTTCTACCTATCTTACTTTTATAGTATTTATTCCCCTCCTGTTGATCTATTGCTATCTGTGTTGCGATGCTTTAGTTTCCGTACCTGTGATATACCGTGCAGCCCTATATTGCCTTGGACACATCCTATTACCTGTTGTTTGGTAGATAGTTGGACTTGCGCGTCGTAGATGCTTGCTCAAGTGCTGATGTGTGTCGTCATATGCCACAGTTGCTGATGTATTGCCGCATGTTGATGTTGGAGATGATTCTAGTTTTACTTATCATTCACTTTAATTTCTGTTTAACAACTAAAATTGAATAAGCAGAGGCATCGGTGGGTGATAGATAATATTTGGTTTCCGAACGCCCACTTGTGTCCCGTAAGACCCAGTACTTGATACATTCCTTGATTTATCGCTATCCACATCCGGAGGTATATGGGACCCCCGAGCGAGCTTGATTCATCTTATTTCTTGGGGCCACAAACTAGTTTGAGGTTTTATTTACGATCCTGCTTATGCCATGCTACTTTACGTATTTAAATTGTGCGAGGAGCACCTTACTTGTTAGGTAAGAGGAGTGTTTTCGTATCGACAAGCCCAACACTTTCGGGTTCCCGATCGTTTCTGACCTGGCGCAAACCTTGAGCCCGTCTCGAGCTTGCTTACTCCGTTGCGGGATCTACTCAATGGGGTGGCCCCTGAAATATTTCTGAATCCTGTGATTGTTCACGTGAAAGCCTCGTTGGGTTTTGTTTTGGTTTCCGAGGTTGATCGGCGTGTGTTGCTATTGGTGCACCCGGCCGGTAAAACTTTCTAAAGCCGTGTCCATGGATATGGGCGACTTGGAGCACGATATCTCGATCATAGACAAGCATAACTAAAGTTTACTGCTATAAATTTGACTTATAATGACTAGTAATCAGCTTCACTACAACGGAATGGCTAATTAATACTGCCCACAATTGCTTGTTTGGTTGTCGCTTGCGACAATTGTATCTGACTAGTAAGTATTGCAACTATAACGGAATGGCTGAATAAAAGTACCAACAACTGCTGGGTTTTGGGTTTATCTCATGCTATCTGTACCTGATTAGTAATTGTTACAACTACAACAGAATGGTTAACTAAAAGTGCCCACTGCTTATTTTATCAGGACGATTATCTAAACCTGACTAGTAAAGTGCCGCAACTATAACTGCATAAGTAAAACTGCCAACTGTGTGAGTTCCTCGATTGACTTCCTCGTTTGGTCTCGAGGGGGAAACGCCAGGATGGGTTTGTTTGGTGCTAGCTTCAGGTTGGATCCGGATAGGTCATTCTCATCCCTCTCGATATCCGCCCGGTTGTATCGAGTCTCTATAGGTTGTCGATTGCATGCTTCGCTGCCGCTTGATCCACCATACCTATGTAGGCGAGGACCGCCGAATTCTAGCCTCGCCGTGTACTGGCCTCAGTACTGACGCTCCTCTTTTTCCTTTGCCCTTTGTCGGCACCCCTTTTGTTTAAGCAGGTTTTAAGATCAACACCGTTAGCAGGGTTACCCTTCCGGCTTGCACAGGGGTTATGGGCGCCATTGGTTATTCTTGGGGCTCTTAGCCTCATTTGCATCTTGTCCGTAGCTGGGCCGCACTCGTTTTCAAGGTGATTTGGATCTTTGTAAATAATATACGTATTCTTGACTCTTTGAGTCATTATATATATATCTGCATGGGGTCCCATCGAGGACTGTGTAATGTTACTTCGTTTTCCACCCTTGAAAGTGCTGGTGCACCTTTGAATCGTTTCTATGGGTTTGGCGAATTTTGCTCAAACTTGCATAGGTCCGATGAGGGTGTTCTGAGTGGTATCGAGCTCAGCGGTTGCGATACCCCACAAGTCCAAACTGTGGGATAACCTAGCTAACGGCCAAGTAGAGTGTCAAAACTATTTTTGCAAAATCGGTTGGATAGTTACGGTTAGGTCTGATTTTACTCCTTACCCTCTGCTATTCTCCTCTTACCTCGGCGTGGTTTGAATCGCCCTCTTCTTTTCTTGAGTCCGGATTTCTCGTGGTTGGGTTTTCCGTCGTACCTTGAGGTTTCGCTTTCTCCCTTTGTAGCGGAGGTGCTACGATCATCAATCTGCAACTTGTGCATTGTACCCTTCATCCAATCTTTTGTTCTTGAGCTCTTTATCCATATGTGTTCCTTGGGATATACGTCGTTGGAAAACATATGAGAAGAATGACATTGGTGAAGTTGGAGTATACCTTGAGCATGTGTTGTTCATGCCAATGGAACCATCGCGGAACCTAATCATTGTGTCTTTCATACGATTCCTGCTGGCATCATCCCTTTGTTCCGGATACCGCCTAAGAAGGTCTTCAGTCTAAATCTCGAGAGTTGAGTTGCCTGATTCTCCTACCCATGTATAGAGTTGATAGTTGGATCCGGGATGGACTGATCACCCTACCCGACTCTTACTGTTCGCTTTGTACATCGAACTGGTGGATCAATGTAACTTTTCCTCTTCTATGGAATTTAGAGGTGGCCCTAACGTTTGATACCTCTACCTTCGACCTTTTGTTTCCGGAGTGCTCTCTCGACGATCAGGAACAACGACCCTTTGTTGGTGGTGTCGCCGATTTCAAGATGAAGAATGAACCATTGTTAGTGGTGTCGCGAGGATCTACACGAAGCGAGAAGACGCAGATCGCCGACCTTCCTTCCGGTACCATGAGTCGGATCTCGAGGGCGAGATCCATTGTTAGTGGTGTCGAATTGTGGCATCCCGCAAAACCACTACTAGAAAATCGCGTTGAATTTGTGCATTGCATCGTCATCATCATGCATTGTTCGCATAAAACTATTTTCGCAAAGCCCGTTTTGTTTTCCAAACGGCCCATCTACATTCAAACACGCAAACCCGGGTCACCGGATTAATTTGTTTTGCCCGCTATCGGTTTGCAAACGGTGTTATTTAAACAAATAAAATTTATATTTATTTTAGTAGGGCCGAGCAGGCCAACCACCCGAACGACCACCCTGTTTTTAAAGCGGTCCGGTGAACCCGCCCTTCTAATCCTATTCCTACCCAATTACCTACCCAGCCCACCCTCCACATCACCACAGCCACTCACTGCACGCCACCTCGGTGTCCTCCCCATCCTCCAATCACCCTCTGCCACTTGGCCACCCCCTCTTCCATTCCTCTCCTCTCTCTCTCCCACCAACCCGCCCACACACACCCCACACCCAGACTCACCCTGGCCACACAACACAAGCACACACTGCCAAGCACCTCCCCCAACCGCCCCCTGCACTGCCCCACGACCCCCTCGATCCCCGCCCCCTTTCTTCCTCAGCGCAGCCCCGCGTCCCGCACCTTCCTCTTCCTCTCTCCCCTCCTTCCCCTCCGCGGCGCGTCCTGCCCCCCCGCAAGCGCCGGCCCCGGCCACCTCCCTCCCTCCTTCCTCTCTCTGGCGCCCGCCGGAGTTGCTCCTTCTCCGCTGCCTTCATAAGCTTCCTCCCGGACCGTCCGCCTGCACCTTCCCGCCTCCGCCTCGCCATGACCCCGCTCCTCTCTCCAGCGCCGCCTTGCTTCCGCCCGCTCACCTTCCGTCTCGCGAGTCCTTGGACCAGCCGCCGCTCCACCGCGAGCCGCCCGCCTCCACCCATGAGCCCAGTGAAGGGAATATGCCGAGAGGCAATAATAAATTGTTTATTATGTGTATTCCAAGTATATGATAGATGTTTATTTTGCATGCTATAATTGTATTAATACGAAGCGTTAATACATGTGTGTTTAATAAACAAGCAGAAAGTTCCTAGTTAAGCCTCTCTCATAAACTAGCTCGTTGATTAACAAGATGATCAAGGTTTCGATCATGGACATTGGATGTTGTTAATAACGGGATCACAACATTAGTGTAATGATGTGATGAACATTCATCCAAGTATAGCATTACGATCAAAGTCATTGAGTTTATATTGCTATAACAAATTACAGTGATCCTAATCCTTAGACCATGAGATCATGTCAATCACTAACACCGAAGAGTTTCTTGATAACATCAAGCGTCACACCGTAACGGGGTGATTATAAAGATGGGTTCGAACTAATAAAGTGTTATGTTGAGGCTCATGGATCAAGAGTGGAATTTGTTCATCCCGATGACGGATAGATATACTGGGCCCTCTCGGTGATATCACATTGATTAGCTTGCAAGCAAGTGATTTGATCACTAGAATGTTATATCACGAGCGAAAAGAGTGCATGTCGATAGCGAGATCAAACTAGGTATGGAGATACCGATGATCGAATCTCGGACATGTAATATATCGTGAGACAAAGGGATTAAGATACTAGCGTAAAAGGTTCCGACGATCACAAGAAAGTCATCGTTGAATGTGTGGGAGTCAGTATGGGTCTCCAGATCCCGCTTCTGATTATTGATCTGAGAGGGGTCTCGATCATGTCCGCATTATTCACGAACCGTAGGTTGACACACTTAAGAGACACCGACATCCAATTGGAGCAAAAGTTTCATGCCGAAAGAATAAACAAGCGCAGGAATTTATTTCACTAGATACCGAAACAGGTTTTTCGGGTGAAATTGCATAAAGTGGTTATGCATGTGAAATAGAATTCTAGCAAGGGGTTATTTGTGAATGTTTGTCATTAAAGTAATTGACAAAATTCTGAATAAAATAAAAGAGTTTTATTTAATGAGAGTTTGCATTAAATTTGGTGGAAATTTAATGGGATCTTTGAGTGGGATTTTGAGTGGAGGAATTTGGAGGAGTTTTGTGAGTGGAGTGTCCACCCACATGAAGAGGGGAGGGCAAGGGGGCAGCCCCCATGCGCCAGCCACCCCCTTGGGGTTCCCCCCCTCCTCCTATAAAAGGAGCCCCTCCTCTCTCACTCACACCTCCTCGTGAAGGATCTCTCTCCCCCTCTAGAATTTATCCCCCATGGTCTCGGACTAGCGAGATACATGTTCCCGGTGGCTATTCGGCAAGAAAGAGTTGTGCTTCCGCTGCATCGCTGGAGCGAGGAGGCGGAGGTTGCTCGGTGCCTCGAACGTGTGTGAGCACGGACGCGCTGCTGATTTGCGGCGCTAGGACTTCCTCTCGATCATGAGATCGGCAAGAGATCGTCTACATCAACCACGAGTTTGGACTCGTTAAACTTTGTCGGTTTTCAAGGGTATGTTCTCTACGGATGTACATCCGCTGTTTGTATCTAGTATAAATAGATCTTGGTATATAGTTCACATCGTAGGAAAATTTTTGTTTTCTATCTGCGAACCCTTGGTATCGAGCGGATCTATGCGTAGATACTTTACGGGTAGTACACATATGAGTATGTGGGCGATGATGATCATGTTGTTGCTCCTTTCTTGTGATTTTGGATATTGGTGGCATAGTGGGATGGGCGGCCCGGACAAACTTTACATGTCCTCGCACATGAGACTGTTCCACGCTTGACATGCAACTAGTTTGCATAAGTGGCTAGCGGTGTCATCTCTCCTACTATAGTCAATATCTATTTTGCAAGCGAGTTGTCAACAATTTGATTATCCTCGTTGTGGTTCATGTTCGTAGGTAAACGGTTCTATCTCGAAAGCCCTAAGCCACGTAAAACTTGCAATGGATAAATTAGAGGCGTCTAGTTTAGATTGTTCTTTGGGCTAGTGTTATGATATGGTAGTGTTGTAAGTAGAAGTATGAGATGATACTCTTACAACACACATAGCGTGTAAAATCCATAGGCGTGGATTTACACATATAGGTATGATAGTGATCATACCACGATGCACATGATAGAGATCATCTGGGAACCATATAATTTCACTAATAAACATATGATGTTTGATTGCATCTTATATTGCTTGTTTAGCGCTCTGTTAAGCATAATAAGATGATCCCTCATTTAAATATCAAGATAAGAATGTGATCTTCATTTAGTATGAACCGATTATGTTTTAAATCGCTCCAAGACATCACGTGATGATCGGGTGTACTTGGATCCTCGACCATACTTGGTGTAAAAGCAGTTACACGCAAATACTAAGGTTCTAACTTGGCGAGCCTAGCATGTATGGACATGGCCTCGGAACCTGACCGAAAGGTTAAGCATGAGTCATATGTTTGATATGATGCCCATTTGATGCTCGCCTTTGAAGCTATACCGACTCACGTGATGATCGGACTTGGTGTAGTGGATTTGGTTCATGTAATCACCAAAAGGACACGAGGATGTCGCTTTTGAGTGGGAGTTCATTCGTAATATAGATTAGTTGAACTCAATCTATCATACACTTAGTCTAAACTTTACAAATTCTGTTGTAGATGGCACCACCTGCTTTTAATTTCAATGCGTTCATGGAGAAAGAGAAACTAACGAGCGGTAGCAACTTTCTTGAATGGGCCATGAATTTGAGGATTCTCCTCTCTGTGCACAAAAGCAATATGTGCTAGAAGCGTTAGGCCCCACCTTTGACGATGCCCACGAGGAGAAGAATGTCTATCGACTCGTCGGAGGACCACAACTTAGTTCATTGCGGCATATTGTATGGGCTAGGCGAACTTGAGCATTTCAACGGCAATGCTTTTGATACAATGGGTGAGTTGAAAATGATTTTCGACACACATGCTTTCAGAGAAACTACAATGCTTGAGAAAAGTTCTTTAGCTGCATGATGGAAGAACAGCTCCGTTAGTGAGCATGTACTCAAGATGTCGGATTCGCCGATAAGCTTGTGTCCTTGGGAATAACGATTCCCATTGACTTAGGCATCCATCGTTCTGCGGTCTACACCTAGCAGTAAGAGCTTCGTGATGAACTATAATATGCAAGGCATGAAGAAGTCTCTCCCGAGCTTACATCAATGCTTAAAAGCTGAAGTGGAGATCAAAAGGAACATCAAGTGTTGATGATCAATAGGAACACTGGTTTCAAGAAAGACAAGAAGGAAAGCGGAAGGAAGTAAGGCGGCAAGCTGTTGCAGCGCTGAAAAAACCCGAGTTGGACCTAAGTCGATACCAGTGCTACTATTGCAAGGGGATCGCCTTTGGGCAAGCGCCCCAAGTATCTGGCGGACAAGAAGGCAAGGCAAACAAAGGTATATATGATATACATGTTATTGATGTGTACTTGACTAGTGCTCGCGTAGCACAGGTATTTGATCTGGGTTCGGTTGCTAATATTTGTAACTTTCGAATCAGAGGCTGCGGAACAGGCGACCGCTAGCAAGGGGTGAGGTCAAGATGCGTGTCGGCAATGGATCAAGTGTTGATGTGATCGCCGTCGGAACGCTACCTCTCCACTTACCGTCGGGATTAGTCATAAACTTAAATAAATGTTATCTGGTGCTGCTTGAGCATGAACATTGTATCGGATCATGTTTGATGCAAAGTGGTTATTCATTTAAGTCTGAGAACAATGGTTGTTCCATTTATATGAATGAAATCTTTTATGGTCATGCACCGATGATGAATGGTTTATTTCTGTTAGATCTCGATGATAATGTTACACATATTCATAATGTTGATGCTAAAAGGATTAAACTTGATGATGATATATCCGCATATATGTGGCACTGCCGTCTAGGTCATATTGACATTAAGCATGAAGAAGCTCCATTCGGATGGACTTTTGGAATCACTTGATTATGAATCATTTGATACATGTGAGCCATGCCTTATGGGCAAGATGACTAAACGCCGTTTTCGGTTCAATGGAGCAGGCGATGATTTATTGGAAATCATACATTCTGATGTATGTGGTCCAATGAGTGTGTCGGCGCGAGGTGGATATCGTTATTTTGTTACTTTCACGGATGATTTGAGTAGATATGGTTATATCTACTTGATGAAACACAAGTCTGAAACCTTTGAAAAGTTCAAGGAATTTCAGAATGAAGTGGAAAATCATCGTAATAGAAAGATCAAATTTCTTCGGTCTGACCGTGGAGGTGATGTGGCATCCCGCAAAACCACTACTAGAAAATCGCGTTGAATTTGTGCATTGCATCGTCGTCGTCATGCATTGTTTGCCAAAACTATGTTTGCAAAGCCCGTGTTGTTTTCTAAAACGCCCCACCTCTATTCAAATATCAAAGCCGGCCTCCGGATTATTTTGTTTGAACGATATCGGTTTGCAAACGGAGTTATTAAAACAAATAAACATTATATTTATTTTTAGTGGGGCAGTCGAACGGGCCAAATGACCCGAACGACCACCCCATAAACTAAATCGGTCCAGCCATCTAAAACCTATTCTACCTAAAAATCTACCCCCACACACCCTCCACCTCACCCCCACCTATCACCATCTGCCACCTCACCTCTTCTCTCTTCCCACACCCCCCACACCTCGCCCCCTGGCCCAACCCTCCCAACCACTCACCCAGCGGCCCCAACTCCCACTCACTCCTGCACGCCCCAGCTCCGGCCCCACCTCTTCTTCTCCACCATCCCCACGCGCGCCTCCCTCTCCCCATCACCTGCTCGCCCCGCGTGCTCTCTCCCTCAGCTCGCTCCACCCCGCGTCCCGCCGCCGCTCTCTGCGAGCACCGCCCTCGGCCGGCCTTCCCTCTCCCCGTCCGCGCCAGACGCCGCCTCCCTCGCCTCGAGCTGCTCCCCGCCGGCTCCGACCTCGCCAAGCCCTCTCCGGCGCGCCGCCCCTGTCCGCCTCTCCTCCCCGCCCCAGTGCGCCCTCGCGTCGCCCTCCTCTCCTAGCTCGTCCGCGCAGGACCCTCGCCGGCCCGGCCGCTCGCCATGACGACCACCCCGAGCGCCCCTCTTGCCGCCCGTCGCACCTCCATCGCCCGGCGCCTCCCGCCCGCCCAGCGGCAACCAGCGCCGCTCACGAGCTCCGCCCGCGGCATCGCCGTCGCCCGCTCATACGGCCAGCGCCCGCCGCCGTGCTCCGTCGCCCGCCCGCCCAGGCAGCCTCCGCCACGCCGCGGCGGCGCTGGCGACTCCTCCGCCGCCGCGCTGAGCCACGCCATCTCCGCGGCCGCCTCGCGCCTTCTCGCCTCCCGTCGCTGCGTCGCCGCCGACCCCCGAGCCGCCTCCGCGTCTGCGTTCCACCGGCGGCCCGCTCCGCCCGTTCCCCGCCGTCGTCGCCGACCGCCCTGGGCGCCTCGTCGACCTGCATCTGGCGTGCCCTCCAGACGCTTCGGCCCTGTTGCTCCTTGCGTGCGTGCACAGTGGCGGGTTGGCCTCGTCTCAGTACATGAGTTGGCTTCAGGTGATGGTGCGTTGGCAGATGGTCACCAGGTACCCGAGTCAGACGACGCTGTCCGAAGAACGGGGATCCCACAAGATCTGCCCACCGTCAAGACCTCCAGGAAGCCGCCATCCGTTGGGGCGAAGATGATTCACCGAGACCGTCACCAACCCGATAGGCCCGATGAACCACCGGCGCCCTGAAATACCAGACTGCTCCGTCGGTACGCCAAGCTCGTCAAGTGAAGGAAACCTCAAGATCTCCAAGGCGATGCCACTCGGGGTGCTCCAACATGGAAACCAGAGGCGATGATGTCGGATGCGACCAGTCCTTCTTCTCGGAACCGAAGACCGTGGACGCTAAGTCCCCGGGTTCAAAGGCGACAAGAACCCCGGACACGGAACTACAAGATCATCGTCAGGGACGTCAAGGCCTCAGAACACCAAGCTCTCCTTCCCGGATTCGACGCCCCGAGACCATCACGAGGAGGCGAAACGCCAAGGCCTTCGACACGGAACCCTGAACCCCGATGAACCCCCGGACGCCAAGAATCGACTCGATGGCGCGAACCGACAAGAACTGCATGCGACAAGAACGACACCGTACAGGGCAAGACCGATGCGCCCCCCGACGCCAACCAAGCCTGCTTCCCGGTTGAGGCAAGACCTACCCCGATGGTCGAGAACGTTACGCCAAGATCGAACCCTAGACCCTGGACCCTGTCGGACCCCGAACCCCGGAACCCCAAGATCGTCGAGCCCCCTCAATGTGTGGACCCCTTCCCGAAAACCCTATTTTATAACATAAGAACAACTGTTGCATATTAATCATTCACCTTGCATGCATGCTTTCATGTGGTTTGGGGGCCTTATGCCGATTCACCTAATAATTAAATATGGGGCCCATATGCGGGCAAACCTAGTCTCATATTGGCCTCATTTAAACTTGTGTAGCTAACCGGTATCTTATCTTGCCTTGTTTAAACAACATTTAAATGCGGGGTTTTCTAAATAACTCGAACCATCTAATTAATTGCCGGGACCCCGGTTCCGCTTAATTTGACCTAATTGCATCGCACTTTGCCATGCCATGCATCATACATGCATCATGCCGATCTTCTGCCGTTGTCTTAAATATTGCATCCGGTGTTTCTTCTAGTGATTTGGTTCTTCGCGGATAAGGCCGTTGAGTTGATGTGAGCTTAGCGATCTTGAGGAAAAACCTTCGACAATGTTTTCGGCGAGCATCTCCTCTTTCTACCTATCTTACTTTTATAGTCTTTATTTCCCTCCTGTTGATCTTTTGCTATACGTATGCGATGCTTTAGTTTCCGTACCCTTGATATACCGTGCAGCCCTATATTGCCTTGGACACACCCTATTACTGTTGTTTGGTAGATAGTTGGACTTGCGGGTCGTAGTTGCTTGCTCAAGTCTTGATGTGTGTCGTCATATGCCACGATTCATGTATTGCCGCATGTTGATGTTGGAGATGATTCTAGTTTTACTTATCGTCACTTTAATTTCTGTTTAACAACTAAAATTGAAATAAGCGAGAGGCATCGGTGGGTGATAGATAATATTTGGTTTCGAACGCCCACTTGTGTCCCGTAAGACCCCGAGTACTTGATACTGTTCCTTGATTTATCGCTATCCACATCCGGGAGGTATATGGGACCCCTGAGCCGAGCTTGATTCATTCTTATTTCTTGGGGCCACAAACTAGTTTGAGGTTTTATTTACGATCCTGTACTTATGCCATGCTACTTTACGTATTTAATTTGTGCGAGCACCTTTGTCTTCATTTAGGTAAGCGTAATGTTTTCGCAGTATCGACGATCCCGATTGGGACCTCTTGTCGTTCTGACCATTGTCGCAAACCTTGGGTCTCGAAGCTTGCTTACCGTTGCGGGTGTACTTCAAGGTGGCCCCTGAAATATTTCGAATCTGTGATTGTTCGTGAAAGCCTCGTTGGGTTTTGATTTGGTTTTCAGGTTGATCGGCGTGTGTTGCTATTGGTGCACCCGGCCGGGTAAAACTTTCAAAGCCGTGTCCACGGATATGGGCGACTTGGAGCACGATATCTCGATCATAGACAAGCATAACTAAAGTTTCGCTATAAATTTGACTTATAATGACTAGTAATCAGCTTCACTATAACGGAATGGTTAATTAATACGCCCACCATTGCTTGTTTGGTTGTCGCTATGACAGTTGTACTGACTAGTAAATCTTGCAACTTCTAGCGGAATGGCTGAATAAAAGTATCAACAAGCTGCTTTGGGTTATTGGGGTTTATCTCATGCTTTCGTATCGATTAGTAATTGTTGCAACTACAGCGGAATGGTTAACTAAAAGTGCTTCGCTTATTTTATCGGGGCGATTATCTAAACCCGACTAGTAAAGTGCATAACTATAACTAAATAAGTAAAGCGCCAGCGGTGTGAGTTCCTCGGTTGACTTCCTCGATCGGTCTCGAGGGAAACGCCCGAGATGGGTTTGTTTGATGATAGAATCAGGTTGGTTCGAATAGGTCCTTCTTACCCCTCTGCTTGCCGCCGGTTTATCGAGTCTCTATAGGTTGTTTAGTGCATCTTTGCGCTGCCGATCCACCATACCTATGTGTAGGCGAGGACCGCCGAATTCTAGCCTCGCCGTGTCTTGGCCTCGATCTGGCTCCTTCTTTTTCCTTTGCCCTTTGTCGGCACCCTTTTGTTTAAGCAGGTTTTGAGATCGACGCCGTTAGCGAGGTTACCCTTCCCGGCTTGGCAGGGTTATGGGCGCCATTGGTTACTCTTGAGGCTCTTAGCCCCATTTGCTTCTTGTCCGTAGTCGGACTCTACCGTTTTCAAGGTGATTTGGATCTTTGTATAATATATCATCTTCTTGACTCTTTGAGTCAAGCTATATATATCATTACATGGGTCCCATCGAGGACTGTTGTGTAATGTTATTACCGTTTTCCACCCATGCGAAAGTGCTGGTGAGCACCTTTGAATCGTTTCTATGCGGGTTTGGCGAATTTTGCTTAAACTTGCATAGGTCCGATCGAGGGTGTTACAGTGAGTATCTAAGTTACGAGTTTAGCACTCACATGAAAGAGTGTGGAATTGTTTCACAACTCACACTAGGAACACCATAGCGAAATGGTGTGTCGAACGTCATCGTACTTTATTAGATATGGTTCGATCTATGATGTCTCACGGACTTGCCATTGTCATTTTGGGGTTATGCACTAGAAAGCTGCATTCACTTTAAATCGGGCACCATCTAAATCCGTTGAAACGACACCGTATGAATTGTGGTTTGGAAACAAACCTAAGCATCATTCTTAAAGTTTGGGGTTGCGATGTTTATGTGAAGAAACTTCAACCGGATAAACTCGAACCCAAAGCGGAAAAATGCGTCTTCATAGGATACCCTAAAGAAACTATTGGGTATTCCTTCTATCAGATCCGAGGCAAGGTTTTTGTTGCCAGAATGGATCCTTTCTAGAGAAAGAGTTTCTCGAAGGTGTGAGTAGTCGGAAGGTAGAACTCGAAGAGGTTATGGAACCTTCTCTTCAAAGTATGGCGAGTAGCCTTGCCGGAAGTTGTTCGAGTTGGCTCCACCTGTTGAAGAGGAACTAATGATAATGATCATGAAACTCCGAAAGAGAGTACTACCGAACCTCGCAGTCAACAGACGCGTGCAGCTCCGGTGTCACGGAAATCATGTCATAAATTTCATGGTTGATGAAAATAATGACCTGCGACGTATGAAGAAGCGATGATGAGCCCGGATTCCAACAAATGGTTAGAAGCCATGAAATCGAGATGGAATCCATGTATGAAAATCAAGTTTGGAACTTGGTGGAATTACCTCACGACCGAAAGGCCGTGGAGAACAAATGGATTTTCAAAAGGAAAACGATCTTGATGGCAATGTGACCATCTATAAAGCTCGACTTGTCAAAGGGGTTCGACAAATTCAAGGAGTTGACTACGATGAGACTTTCTCTCCGTGGCGATGCTAAAGTCGATTAGGATTATGTTAGCAATTCTGCATATTTCGATTATGAAATATGGCGGATGGATGTCAAACCGCGTTTCTCAATGGTAATATTGAAGAAGAGTTGTATATGATACAACCAAAGGGTTTTGTCGATCCTAAGGATGCTAACAAGGTGTGCAAGCTTCAACGATCCATCTATGGATTGAAGCAAGCATCACAGTTGGAATCTCCGCTTTGATGAGGTGATCAAAGAGTTTGGATTTGTCCAAACTTATGGAGAAGCTTGTATTTACAAGAAAGTGAGTGGGAGCAATGTGGAATTTCTGATATTATATGTGGATGACATATTATTGATCGAAATGATATAGAACTTTAACAGTGTTAAAAGTTATCTAACGACAAATTTTCAATGAAGGACCTAGGTGAGCGTCATACATATTAGGCATAAAGATCTATAGAGATAGATCTAGGCGCCTAATAGGGCTATCATAAAGTACATACCTTGATAAGATTTTAAAGAAGTTTAAAATGGACGGAAGTAAGAAGGGGTTCTTACCTATGTTGCAAGGCAAGACATTGAGTAAGACTCAAAGTCCCGGCTCGCGGAAGAAAGAGAGATAATGGACAAAGTCCCTATGCTTCACCATAGGCTCTATAATGTACGCCATGCTATGTACAAGACGGATGTAGGCACGCTATTAGTTTGACTAGTAGGTACCAATCGGATCCGGGTTGAACACTTTGGATAGCGGTCAAGAATATCCTTAAGTACTTACGAAGAACTAAGGATATGTTTCTTGTATCTGAGGTGAAGAAGAGCTCGTCGCTAAGTGTTATGTCGACGCTAGCTTTGACACCGATCCGGATGACTCTAAGTCTCAATCCGGATCGTATTTCTCATGAATGGCGGAGGCGGTTAGTTGGAGGAGCTCCAAACAACGTGGTAGCGGGATCAACAACGGAGGCGAATATGTTCTTTGCTTGAGCGGCTCGAAGCGATTTGGATGAAGGAGTTCATATCCGAACTAGGAGTTGTGGCAGCGTTGGACCCAATGGTGATCTATTGTGACAACAATGGTGCCATTTCAATGCCAAAGAGCCAAGGTCTCACAAGCATTCCAAGCATATTAAGCGCGGTTTCACTCCATCCATGAGCATGTCAAGGATGGAGATATAAAGATTTAGAAGTACATACGGATCTCAATGTAGCGGATCCGTTGACTAAAACTCTCCCTAGAGCAAAACATGATCAACACGAACTCAATGGGTGTTAGATATATCACTATGTAACTAGATTATTGTCTCTAGTGCAAGTGGGAGGCGAAGGAATATGCCCCGAGAGGCAATAATAAATTGTTTATTATGTGTATTCCAAGTATATGATAGATGTTTATTTTGCATGCTATAATTGTATTAATACGGAAACGTTAATACATGTGTGTTTAATAAACAAACAGAAAGTTCCTAGTTAAGCCTCTCTCATAAACTAGCTCGTTGATTAACAAGATGATCAAGGTTTCGATCATGGACATTGGATGTTGTTAATAACGGGATCACAACATTAGTGTAATGATGTGATGAACATTCATCCAAGTATAGCATTACGATCAAAGTCATTGAGTTTATATTGCTATAACAAATTACGGTGATCCTAATCCTTAGACCATGAGATCATGTCAATCACTAACACCGGAAGAGTTTCTTGATAACATCAAACGTCACACCGTAATGTGGTGATTATAAAGATGGGTTCGTAACTAATAAAGTGTTATGTTGAGGCTCATGGATCAAGAGTGGAATTTGTTCATCCCGATGAAGGATAGATATACTGGGCCCTCTCGGTGATATCACATTGATTAGCTTGCAAGCAAGTGATTTGATCACTAGAATGTTATATCACAGAACGAGAAAAGAGTGCATGTCGAATTGAGATCAAACTAGGTATGGAGATACCGATGATCGAATCTCGGACATGTAATATATCGTGAGACAAAGGGATTAAGATACTAGCGTAAAGGTTCCGACGATCACAAGAAAGTCATCGTTGAATGTGTGGGAGTCGAGATGGGTCTCCAGATCCCGCTCGATTATTGATCCGAGAGGGTCTCTATCATGTCCGCATTATTCACGAACCGTAGGGTGACACACTTAAGAGACACCGACATCCAATTGGAGCAAAAGTTTCATGCCGAAAAGAATAAACAAGCGCAGGAATTTATTTCACTAGATAAACAAAGCAGTTTTCGGGTGAAATTGCATAAAGTGGTTATGCATGTGAAATAGAATTCTAGCAAGGGGTTATTTGTGAATGTTTGTCATTAAAGTAATTGACAAAATTCTGAATAAAATAAAAGAGTTTTATTTAATGAGAGTTTGCATTAAATTTGGTGGAAATTTAATGGGATCTTTGAGTGGGATTTTGAGTGGAGGAATTTGGAGGAGTTTTGTGAGTGGAGTGTCCACCCACATGATGAGGGGAGGGCAAGGGGGCAGCCCCATGCGCCGGCCACCCCTTGGGGTTCCCTCCTCCTATAAAAGGAGCCCTCCTCTCACTTCTCACTCACACCTCCTCGTGAAGGATCTCTCTCCCCTCTAGAATTTATCCCCATGGTCTCGGACTAGCGAGATACATGTTCCCGGTGGCTATTCGGCAGAAAGAGTTGTGCTTCCGCTGCATCGGAGCGAGGAGGCGGAGGTTGCTCGGTGCCTCGAACGTGTGTGCGAGCACGGATGCGCTGCTGATTTGCGGTGCTAGGACTTCCTCTCGATCTTGAGATCGGCAAGAGATCGTCTACATCAACCACGAGTTTGGACTCGTTAAACTTTGTCGGTCTTCAAGGGTATGTTCTCTACGGATGTACATCCGCCCGTTGTTTGTATCTAGTATAAATAGATCTTGGTATATAGTTCACATCGTAGGAAAATTTTTGTTTTCTATGCTGCGAACCCTTCACAGGCCCCTGCACCTCGCCGCCTCCGCCGGCGTGTGGCTCCGCCGAGCCCGTCTCCTCCGGCGCGCCTCCGGCCTCCCTCCCGCCGGCGACGCTGCTCCTCCCGCCTCGCCGACCTGCTCCGGCCGTCCAGCGTGCATCGCCCGACGACCTCTGCTCCCCCTGCCCGCCGCCGTCCCGCCCACCAGCCTCTGCGTCGGCCGGCCGCCGTTCGACGCCATCGCCCCTTACCGGTTCCGCGCCTCCGTCGGCCATCCTCTGCTCGCAGCGCCAAGGCCCCTGGGTTTCGATGTTGGCCGTGTTTGTGTTCTTGGAGACACGCGTCTAGTACCTGTTTTGGGGATGATACGAGGATGTATGCAAGTCGGTGGCGGATATGGTTGCGGTGATGCTAATGGAGTTGTTGTACAAAGAGGACCGTGACGCCCCGAGTTCTACTTCTTAGCGTGTCGCCATCGACAAGACCGACACATGAACTCCTTCACGGATCCCAAGATCTCCCTCGCGGAAGACGAAGACCGTACCGATCCCTCAACCCCCTCCGAGCCGCCAAGATCGCCATGGAACGGAACAAGTACCACAACGCCAACGACAAGAGGCCGAACAAGATCTTCGACACGGAACGCCATGATCGCCAACCCGGAACACTGAGTGCGCCGACACGAACCCTAAGACCACACCTCGACACGCCAAGTTCACCAAGAACCGCTCTCGGAGTCCGGTTGTCGAGCCGAACCCGTGGAACCCCGAACCTCCCCAAGATCTACACTAAGGCACGACAAGGTCTACCCCGGAGTCCGAGAACTTCCCCCTGAACGCCATAACCGACAACATGACCCGAAGACCCCGGATGCGCCAAGACCTACCCCCGCTGACCGAGAACGGTCCCGCCGAACCCCGGAACCCCAAGTCCGTCGAACCCTGAACCCCGAGACCGACCCCGAACCCCGTCGAACCCTAACCAAGATCGTCGAGCCCCCTCAATGTGTGAACCCCTTATCCGAGAACCCTATTTTAACATAATCACAATTGATGCATATTGAATTGTCAAACTTGCATGCATAATCATGTGGTTTGGGGGCCTTATGCCGATTCACCTCATAATTAAATATGGGGCCCATATGCGGGCAAATCTAGTCTCATATTGGCCTCATTTAAACTTGTGTAGAGAACCGGTGATATATTTTGCCTTGTTAAACAACATTTAAAAATGCGGGGTATCTAAACAACCAGAACCATATATGTAATTGTCGAGACCCCCGGTTCCACTTAATATGACCTAATTGCATCGCACCGTTGCCATGCCATGCATCATACATGCATCATGCCGATCTTCTGCCGTGTATTAAATATTGCGTCCGGTGTTATTCTAGTGATTTGCTTCTTCGCGGATAAGGCCGTTGAGTTGATGTGAGCTTCGCCCCGATCTTCGGTTGAACCTTCGACAATGTTTTCAGGCGAGCATCTCCCCCTTTCTACCTATCTTACTTTTATAGTATTTATTCCCTCCTGTTGATCTATTGCTATCTGTGTTGCGATGCTTTAGTTTCCGTACCTGTGATATACCGTGCAGCCCTATATTGCCTTGGACACATCCTATTACCTGTTGTTTGGTAGATAGTTGGACTTGCGCGTCGTAGATGCTTGCTCAAGTGCTGATGTGTGTCGTCATATGCCACAGTTGCTGATGTATTGCCGCATGTTGATGTTGGAGATGATTCTAGTTTTACTTATCATTCACTTTAATTTCTGTTTAACAACTAAAATTGAATAAGCAGAGGCATCGGTGGGTGATAGAAAATATTTGGTTTCCGAACGCCCACTTGTGTCCCGTAAGACCCCGAGTACTTGATACCTGTTCCTTGATTTATCGCGCTATCCACATCCGGGAGGTATATGGGACCCCCCTGAGCCAGAGCTTGATTCAGTCTTATTTCTTGGGGCCACAAACTAGTTTGAGGTTTTATTTACGATCCTGTACTTATGCCATGCTACATATTTAAATTGTGCGAGGAGCACCTTGTCTGCTTAGGTAAGCGGAGTGTTTTCGCGGTATCGACAAGCCCAGCCACACTTTCGGGTTCCCGATTTCTACCACTGACGCAAACCTTGAGCCCGTCTCGGAGCTTGCTTACTCCGTTGCGGGATCTACTCAATGGGGTGGCCCCCTGAAATATTTCTGAATCCTGTGATTGTTCAGTCGTGAAAGCCTCGTTGGGTTTTGTTTTGGTTTTTCCGAGGTTGATCGAGCGTGTGTTGCTATTGGTGCACCCCGGCCGGGTAAAACTTTCTGAAAGCCGTGTCCGCGGATATGGACGACTTGGAGCACAGTATCTCGATCATAGACAAGCATAACTAAAGTTTATTGTTATAAATTTGACTTATAATGACTAGTAATCAGCTTCACTATAATGGAATGGCTAATAATACTGCCCACAATTGCTTGTTTGGAGTGTCGCTTGCGACCATTGTACCTGACTAGTAAGTATTGCAACTACAACGGAATGGCTGAATAAAAGTACCAACAACTGCTGGGTTTTGGGTTTATCTCATGCTATCTGTACCTGATTAGTAATTGTTGCAACTACAACGGAATGGTTAACTAAAAGTGCCCACTGCTTATTTTATCAGGACGATTATCTAAACCTGACTAGTAAAGTGCCGCAACTATAACTGAATAAGTAAAACTGCCAACTGTGTGAGTTCCTCGGTTGACTTCCTCGTTTGGTCTCGAGGGGAAACACCAGGATGGGTTTGTTTGGTGCTAGCTTCAGGTTGATCCGGTTAGGTCATTCTCATCCCTCTCGATATCCGCCATTGTATCGAGTCTCTATAGGTTGTACAAGATTGCATCTTTGCCGCTTGATCCACCATACCTATGTAGGCGAGGACCGCCAATTCTAGCCTCGCTGCATCTTGGCCTCGATCGACGCTCCTCTTTTTCCTTTGCCCTTTGTCGGCACCCCTTTTGTTTAAGCAGGTTTTAAGATCGACGCCGTTAGCAGGGTTACCCTTCCGGCTTGGCCTGGGCAGGGTTATGGACGCCATTGGTTATTCTTCAGGGCTTTTAGCCTCATTTGCATCTTGTCCGTAGCTGGACGCACTCTCGTTTTCAAGGTGATTTGGATCTTTGTAAATAATATCTGTATTCTTGACTCTTTGAGTCGCTGTTATATATATATCTGTTCTGTGGGTCCCATCGAGGAATGTTGTGTAATGTTATTACTTCATTTTCCACCCGCACGAAAGTGCCTGGTGGGCACCTTTGAATCGTTTCTATGCGGGTTTGGCGAATTTTGCTCAAACTTGCATAGGTCCGATTCTGAGGGTGTTACATCCGACCGCCCTAAGATCTCTCGATGATGCACACAACTTCCCCAGATCATTCCGCGTCTAACCATTCCCCTATCTTGCCTTAGGGTGCCTTGTAACCCCATCCCCGACGACCTCCAGAGACGCCCGACGCCGCCACCGACTCCGGCGAGGAATTCCAGTCGCGTCTGAGCGCCCCTCTCCAAGAAGACCACACGTTGAGCATCGCCAACCCCCTGCGAGCATGGTGAGCATCCCTGTTACCTTCCTTGCCTCCTCTAGCGCCAGCTCCGCCGGAGATAGAGCGTGCGCCGCCGCCAGCCACCGCTAGCGCCGCCCCTCCCTGGTCGCACACCTTACAAACGTTAGATCTTGATCGAACGCGTGAGAATAGATTTAACCTGAAGGGGTATGTATCCACCTGATCCGCACGATTGCACTTTAATCCAACGCGCCAGAGCAGTCGATCCACCCGAACCGGTATCGACCAGTAGTTGAGCGCCGCGTGTCACTAGTTCTGTTTAAAAGAAATTTTGAATCTGATTTAGATGCAGATTTGAAACTCTTGTATTTTTGATCCACACGTCCAAAAATTACAAACTTTATAGCAATAGAATCAGTGGAACAAGCCCTATCCAACCATGCAATTTTTTTAGTAAAAAGTTTCTGTTAAATTGTTTGTTTTTGCAGAAACATTTGTATGCTTGTTTAGGTTATAAAAATTATTCAAAAATGAATTTGGGAATAAAATCTTTTGCAAATGGAGTGATTTGAACCTACTGACCATAGGAAACACTTGGTGGTATCAAAAATATATTTGGTGAAGGAAAATAATGATTCTTTGATTTAAAACCAATTCTAGTCAAATAAAAATATAGTTTATTTAGTAAAAATGGTTTTGAAGGAAAACCTTTGGGAAATGTTTTGTTTTAAAACTCTCTGACCCTAAACACAAAGTTTTATGGTTAGAAAACATATTTGGTGAACCCTATAGATTAATGCCTTAGTAAAAATATTTCTACACCACATAAAATGACACCTTGTTTTGAAAATGGTTTATGAAGTGAAACCTTTTGCAAATGACTTTGCCACTTTACCAAAATGACCATTAGGTGTTTTCAAATGTTTATGTCCCATTAGGAACCACTTGTCCAAATAAAACAATCCTTGGCATGCTTGCATGCATTATCTTAGTTCTAAGATTTTATGTGATGTTTTGCTTGATTGGTAGATTGAGTTTGTGCCTTTCTTGATTGAATTGTAGTGACTTGAAGAGTGTGATTGTTGCAAGGACAAGGAGTGAACTTATACCCTCTACCAAAAAGGCAAGTGATGCTTCATACTTTTGTCCCATTACTTTCACTATGCATTAGTGATTTTTCTAAGTAAAACTTGCATGGAATTTTGCTAAGTATAAACCTTGCTATAGGAAAACCTAGTAGATGAAACCTTAGTAGAAATTTTCCTAAGTTAAGATTCCTACTACTATCAAGCTTAGCTTAGCTAATATAAAACAAGGGTGTAATATATATCCATACTATGGAAAATTTCTAAGTATGAGGACTTGTGTTTTTGTTTAATAAAACAACTAAGTTAATGAATCACCTGGGTGGAATGAGACTTGAATGGTGGTTTTTGGTTGAGTGGTTACACAAGGCCCATGTTTATGGTTTACCTTGTGTATCACACTTTTGGATTGCCACCCAGGAACAAAGAGATTTGAGATGTCAAATGTTGAGAAGCTTCAAGTGCAGCCACTTGGCATTATGGGCTCTGCCTGGATCATATAGGTTGCAAGAACTTAGCCATATGGACAGTTGGTGGTAGAATTTGATAGGTTGGAACGCGTCCATTTTGGTCTAAGGGAAGGCTTCTGAAAGATCTTGTCTTGGTGAAACCAAGTCTTGTGGGGAAAGTGCACCACCTCTGCAGAGTGTAAAATCTAAGTACTTAGCCATGTCCCTGGTAAATGACAATTTGAGCATCAAGACATGGAAGCAATCAAGAATCTCATCATCCAAATTTCTAAGTTAAAAACTTGTGGTTGAACAAGGGTTAAAGGATCTTCAATCTTTGATTAGGAAAAATGATTTTGGTCAAGCAAAAACTTAGTGTTTTCAAATGTTAAGGAAAAATCTATTTTGAGCAATGCAAGCCTCAACTCCACTTGGCCAAATGCATATAGATGATAGACTCCACCATACTACCATAGTATCACTTGCCAATACAATTCAAATGTATTGATCCTTGTGGCTGTAACTTGTTATGTTGCAGGTTTGATTGATTTAGTGAAGTGTGTTGATTAGGATTACAAAGTCTACAACCAACATGTCTTCCTGTGGCACTTTGAAGATGAAGGACCCCATGCTTATAGATATTCTGCTGCAATGTAATGTAATAGCCAAATGAGCTATTTAAGATGTAATAAAATTATGTTATTCCTGGTTATAAAGTTGTATTATGACCTTTGTTTCTTGATATTACATCTTAACTGTGGATGCTAGCTATTGATCCAGGGACTAGCATTGTAAACATAGGGACTCTACCTTATTAAAGGTTGGGACCCTTACATCAGCACACCAAGGAAATGTGTCAAGTGGAATTAGGAGCGGGTTGGTACGTGTGGGTAAAGTTATACACCCCTGCAGGGTAATAATCTTTCGTAAAGCCGTGTCCACGGTTATGGACTACTTGGTAATGGATGGGAGATCATAGAGAACATGAACCTAATTGTAAAACTTGGAAACTAATGTTTGTTAAGGATGCTTCCTCATGGGTATGAGGGGGTGATCCTAGTTAGTAGATGATGATGATTTGGTGGATATCAAAAGATGATGATCAATATTTCGGAGATGTCGCTCTCTTATCCACTTTTAAAATACTCTGACTAGACGAGCTTCTTCTCTCTCTTGTTTTATAAACAAAAGTGGCTTTATGCAAAACAACTCCACCAGCCAGAAGTCTTGCAGAGTACACCCTGTACTCACCCTTGCTTTGTTGATACCTTTGGGAGAGTAAGTGTTCCCCTGAAGACGAGTTCCGTACTACATCGACATCGACGAGTAGCTTGGGGTTCCCGGCCGGTAGCCTGGAATCTATGGGCTAGGACGTCATCGTTATGCTTCAGGCCTCTTAGGCCATTTGTTAAGTTTGCTATACTTAATAGCATAATTTTCCTTCCGTTGTTTGATTTTTGTGGTCAGTGACCTCTGCTTGTAATAATTTGGCTCTTCGCTTAGTTATGAGCTTGCTGCAATAAATTTTTGTGTCGTAGGGTCACTGCCGTGTTACCGATTCTTCACTGGATATTCTCGAGCTCAAAGTTAAGCTTATTTCAGACGGAGGTTTCGGATTTGTTTAGCCCTGATCCCGGGGGTGTCAAAATGACAATCTTTATGGACTAATGTGTGTATTAAGTTGCACTTGGAGGATTTGTCCATTGGCATCGCTTGGAGCATGTGTTGGCTTCAAGGTCGATGTAATGCAAAGAAGATATGTTTTGCAAGATCAATATACGCCATCTATAGAAGATCTCATGTTTGATTCTTGCCATCCTCGGTGATCGTGGATCGATGATGAGGAATTAAGAAAGGCGTTCCATCTTGAGAAGGGCAAGATCGTCTACATCGAGCTCAAGTGGAATGCTCAAGGCAAAGGATAATATTGATAGGTTTTCCCTTTTGCCGGTCTCATATTGTTAGTGGGAGACCGGGTTTAGGATAGATAGTCGTACTATCAAGAGGGGCTCTTGAATGAGTAACTCGATCACATCATTCGGAGAGAGCTCAAACCTTTGAATACTTGCATCATCGTATTTTGTTGTTATTTGGCCTTATCCATGTGAGGATATAGAGCTTGTGGTAATCTCCATAACAAGCTCTTGTATATCATTATCGGATCTTCTCTTTATATCTTGTTGCGATTTTGATCAATGCGGTTTTCCGGTTTCTCACCAAGTGAGGTATATCACATTATTATACTTGATACATTCTCAGTTGGTGATAACCAATATTTTCACTTTTATAGGTAAGCTCATGTCGTCCTCTTTCCAACGCAATTGGAATCGGGTCGATCGGAGTTACCAATCAAAAGTTATAGCCGTTTGAATATCTACCGGTCTTATTTAAAAAGAAAAGAAAAAATCTGTTTTCTAGCCGTGCGGTAGTACCATCCGGGCGGGCCGATACTACCGCCCGCACCTGAGCCCGCCCCAACTATCTTCTGCCTCGCTAGGTAGTTATATCCGGCACTACTGGTCGGCGCGGTAGTACCGCCCGGGTGGGCTGGTACAACCGGACGGCCCAGTTACGCCCAGATCCAGCCCCCACCTGCATCCCGACCTAGCTGCCTTGCACCTGATCTCCCGCACGCGTTGACCAGCCGCCACCAGTCCCACGCCCGCCTCGCCTGCTGCCTGCCTCGCGCGATGCCGCTATCCCTTGCGCCGCCTGGTCCCGCACCTACCGCCCCGCTGGGCCCAGCTACTTGCGCGTGCCTCGGCCGCCTCACTGCACGCGCCCGTACCCGGCCCCACTCGCCCGCGCGCGCCCACACGAGATTCCCTCTTGCTGTCGTGCTGCCCCGAGTTTGCTGGCCCCGCAGCGCGTGTGTCCCCAGCTTCTCGCGCGCGCGTGTGCTGGCTCAGGAACTGCTGTCCACGCTTCTGCATTGCATGCATTGACCATGCTGCTGCCTCGTGCTGGCCCCCTTCTGGCCCCACCTCTCGCATGCGCTGCTCGCTCTGCCTGGCGTTTTTGTTTGTTCGGTCCGGTAGTACCGGTCAGTCCAGAAAAATGCCCCAACGCCCAGATTTTCTGGGGCCGCTATTTAAACCTTCGCCCGTTTTTAGTTTAGGTTGCTTCTTCCTTCTCCTTTTGTCTAAGTTTTGTCCACACTTGTTCTAGATTTTGAAGCTTAATTAATCTCTTCCCCTTCGATGATTATTGTCCATATTTGAGTGAAAGAGAGAGGAGATCTAGATCCATGTTTTGACCTAACCGATTCATCTCTTTTTGAGTGTATCTTTGGGGATCTAGATTGTGGGGGATTTTGTGTCCCTCTTTGATTCCTCCTCTCTTGTTCCCCCAATAGCTTTAGTAGCTTTGTTGGAACTTGAGAGTGAGGAATTTGAGCACCTTTGTGGTGTTCTTGCCATTTGCATTCGGTGCATCGGTTTGAGTTCTCCTAGGAGGATTTGGTTTGAGTTACTCATTGGAGCTTGTCCCTCTTGGGTTCTTGGAACCCTAGACGGTTTTGTGGCCTTGGTGGTGTTGTGGCCTTGGTGACTTTTGTTGGGCGCCTCCAATTAAGTTGTGTAGAAGTGCCCCAACCTTGTGAGAGGTTCCGGTTGCCACCGACAAGTGCACCGATAGTGGAAGCGTGGATAGATCCCGTTGGGGTGAGATTCACTGGAGAATAAGGGAGGCCTTTTGTGGCGTTAGTGGTTCGATACCACCCCCTCTCCAAACGAGACGTACTCCATGTTTGGAGGAACTCCGCAAAATATCGTCGTCCCCGCGTGCCTCGGTTATCACTATAGCCGAGCTCTTTACTTATGCACTTTACATTGTGATAGCCTTCGTGCTTGAAGTAATCTATATCTTGCTATAACATTGTTGCTTGTATTGCTTAGCATAAGTTGTTGGTGCACATAGGTGAACCCTAGTTGTCCTAGGTTGTGCTTGACAAAGTAAACGCTAGTTTAATTCCGCCTTTGTCAAGCCACTCTCGGAAACGTTTTAATCGCCTATTCACCGCCCCCTCTAGGGGACATCCGTATCCTTTCAAAGAGTCTGGTTTTCCTTTCGTTTTCGTACTCCAACTTGGTCTTGTGCCTGCACTCTCCGAGTACTCACTGTGTATTGTCATTTCTCCGACTTGCAGAAACCATTGCCAAGGCCAAGGATATTGTTGAGAAACCCAAACACATTGAGTTGCTAGATAGCGAAAACAAAATCCTTAAACAGGAGAGAAAGGATACGCTGAAGATGCACGAGGACTCCATGAAGGCCTTGCAGGAGTCCGCCAACATCGAAATCAACCGCTTGAAGGAGGAGATTGCAATGCTCAAAGAGCAGAAGAAAGCTGTCGATGAGCAGAATCAACACAATCTTGAAGCATACATGATCCTCCGTGAAGAACGGGATTCGATGGCAGATATACTCCAGCAGGCTGAGGATAGCATATTTGGTAAGTGATTCTCCGTCTTGTACTTCTGTAAGTTAGATAGTTTGAACTTTTGCTATTGAACTCATGTGATCCATTGTCGGAATTGAAGCTCCTATTGGATTAACCCAGTCGCCTCCTCCGCCAAAGGAATGAATGGTCCTTGCCGGCAACTTTATCAGCATCGCCATCAAGCAGGCCAAAGAGATAGCCAAGCCCCTCCAAATCAACATCAACGCGCTGGACTCCGTGATGAAGTACTCAGAGATCTTGCGCCAAGCCCCCGAGCGTATTGTAACCTGGAAAGCTTCATGTACACGGGTTGGTGCAAGGATGGCACTATCGATGGTCAAGGCGCACTATGAAGATGCCTACATCAAAGTAGTAACCTCAGGTCTTCCTAACGTAGATGATGAAGGCCAGAAGATTGATCATAAGGCTATCTGGGCATCACTCGCGGGCTATGACACAGGGTTGCCGAGTTGGTCGACCATAACATCTCCGTTCCGCTCGAGATTATTGACGACGACCATCAAAGCTCCTCCGAGTCCCTCAAGACCACCTACTTCAAAG
Organism: Avena longiglumis; assembly: GCA_030063025.1. NCBI lineage: Eukaryota > Viridiplantae > Streptophyta > Magnoliopsida > Poales > Poaceae > Avena > Avena longiglumis. The sequence continues at coordinate 569,671,767 of CP125974.1, forward strand.
AGGATGGCTCTCCTGCTGCAGACGACGCTGGTTCCAAGTCCCCTGCGCTAGAGGAATGAAAAAACAATATGTAATATTTGTTTCCTCTGTAATTTGTCTATGCGGAAAAACTAATCTATTAACTTAAGGAGGAAAAACAATAATTGTATTTTCCTGCTACTCAAGAACTGGTTCCAACATGTATATATTTTTAAGCAAGTGTTGGCTTATCCATTACTTTGGTTTGTATGCTTGACCTTTCATGAGTCGGAAGACTCGTTGTCGGAACCATGTGCTCAGGCGATGATACCCAATGGCACCGTCAAAAACCTAAGCCCAAAATCGCCGACTTCAAGTGCTGAAAGTCACTACTCCGGAATCTACATAAAAACAATAAAGAACGTGTAGACCAGAAAACTTAAGCTAACGCCCGTAGGCGGAATTTTCACAAGTGCAAACGCAAAGCTTGTGCATAAAGGTTTTATACGATCCAAAAATAAACATTAAAGGAGGTAAAAGACTTATAAATATGAGTGAACTAGAGAGCTTTATTTCATTGATCATAGAAGAGATACACAATAGATAAAAAATTCTAAGTGTAGAAAGGACGTAGCTGTGCTATGTTCCATGGACAATCAAGCTCCGGGTAGTCATCATCTGGGTCATGTCGCTTATGCTTATGATCCTCGTTAGGCCTATCCTCAAGTTCATGATTGTCAACAAGGTAGTAAGACCCATTGAGTAGCGCTTTGCTTATGATGAACGGTCCTTCCCACGGTGGGGATAATTTGTGTGACTTCTTCTGCTTAAGTCGGAGCACCAGATCCCCCTCTTTAAACGAGCGATACCGAACACGGTGACTATGGTAGTTGCATAGCTTCTACTGGTAGATGGCGGATCTTTGGCAAGCCAAAACACGGTCCTCCTCTGTAACACCCTCAGAATCGGCCCTATGCAAGTTTTAGCGAAACCCGCCAAACCCGCATAGAAACGATTCAAAGGTGCCCACCAGGCACTTGCGTGCGGGTGGAAAACGAAGTAATATCATTACACAATAGTCCTTGATGGAACCCACAAAACATATATATACAACAAATACTCAATGAGTCAAGAACAGATATACAATACAAAGATCCAAATCACCTTTAAAGCGATAGCGTCCGAGTGCGGACAAGATGCAAATTGAGCTAAGAGCCTCAAGAATAACCATCGGCGTCCATAACCTGCCCGTGCCAAGACGGAAGGGTAACCGCTAACGACGTCGATCTCAAAACCTGCTTAAACAAAAGGTGCCGACAAAGGGCAAAGGAAAAAGAGACGGTCGATCTTGAGGCCAAGACACGGCGAGGCTAGAATTCGGCGGTCCTCGCCTACATAGGTGTGGTGGACTGAAGCGGCAGCGGCAGCATGCACTAAACATCCTATAGAGACTCGATACAACCAGCGGCTATCAGAGAGGGATAAGAAAGACCTATCCGGAACCAACCTGATACTACCCCCAAGCATACCCATCCTGGTATTTCCCCCTCGAGACCAGAGGAGGAAGTCAACCGAGGAACTCACACCGTTGGCAGTTTTATTTATTCAGTTATCGTTGCAGCAATTACTAGGCAGGTATAGATAGTCATCCTGATAGAATAAGCAGTGGGCACTTTTAGTTAACCATTCCGTTGTAGTTGCGACACTTACTAGTCAGATACAATTATCATGAGATATCCCCAAACCCAGCAGTTGTTGGTACTTTTATTTAGCCATTCCGTTATAGTTGCAATACTTACTAGTCAGATACAATGGTAGCAAGCGACAACCGAAACAAGCAATTGTTGGCAGTTTTATTTAGCCATTCCATGATAGTGAAGCTGATTACTAGTCATTATGAAGTCAAATTTATAGCACTACTTTAGTTATAGTTGTCTATGATCGAGATACTGTGCTCCAAGTCGTCCATAACTGCGGACACGGCTTTCAGAAAGTTTTACCCTGCAGGGGTGCACAAATAGCAACACACACTCGATCAACCTCGGAAAAACCAAATCAAAACCCAACGAGGCTTTCACGACAAAGCAATCACAAGATTCAGAAATATTTCAGGGGGCCACCCCATTAAGCTACCAAGAACGGTTAGCTGACTCGAGACGGACTCAAGGTTTGCGTCGGTGGTAAACGATCGGGAACCCGAAAATGTGACTAGGCTTGTCGACATCGAAAACACTCCGCTTTCCTAACAAGACAGCAAGACTCGCACAATTTAAATAAAGCGATAAAGCATGGCATAAGTACAGGATAGTAAATAAAACCTCAAACTAGTTTGTGGCCCCAAGAAATAAGAATGAATCAAGCTCTGGCTCAGGGGGGTCCCATAATCCTCCCGGATGTGGATAGCACGAATATTCAAGGAACAGGTATCAAGTACTCGGGGTCCTACGGGACACAAGTGGACGGTTAACAACCAAATAACATCTATTGCCCACCTGTGCCTCTGCATTTACCTACTTCAATTTTAGTTGTTAAACAGTAATTAAAGTCTTGATCATCTCCAACAATAAACACACGGCAATACTCCAACAACTGTGGTACTTGATGACACGCAACAGCACTTGAGCAAGCGACTACGACGCGCAAGTCCAACTATCTACCAAACAACAGGTAATAGGAGGTGTCCAAGGCAATATAAGGCTGCAAGGGATATCACGAAAACTAGAGCATCGCAACACGTATAGCAATAGATCAACAGGAGGGAATAAATACTATAAAAGTAAGATAGGTAGAAAAGGGAGATGCTACTTTGAAAACATTGCCGAAGGTTCATCCGAAGATCGGGTCGACACTCGCATCAACTCAACGGCCGTATCCGCGAAGAAGCAAAACACTAGAATAAACACCGGATGCACTATTTAATACAACGGCAGAAGATCGGGCATGATGCATGTATGATGTATGACATGGCAAGATGCGATGCAATTGGGCAATATTAAGTGGAACCAGGGTCCCGACAATTAATTAAACGGTTCAAGTTATTTATCTACCCCGCAAATTAAATATTGTAATAACAGGGCAAGATAAGTTACCGATTCGCTACACAAATTTAAATGGGACTAATATAATACTAGATTTGTCCACATATGGATCCCATATTCAATTATGAGGTGAATCGGCAAAAGGCCCCAAACCACATGATAAGTATGCATGCATGAACAATTGAATAAGCGACAAGTTGTATTATATATATCAAAATAGGGTTTCGGGAAGGGGTTCACACATTAGGGGTCGACGATCTTGGGGTTCCGGGGTTCGGGGTTCGGTCTCAGGGTTCAGGGTTCGACGGAAATCGATCTCGCATCCGGAAAGGACTTGGTGTGATGTCGGGGGCGCATCGGACTCGCCCAGGTCGATGTCGTTCTTGTCGTCGTGAAGACCTTGTCGGATCTGTGTATCGGGTCGGTCCTGGCGTTCGGGATGCAGAACTTGGCGTTCCGCGGCGAAGTGCTTGGCGTCATTTGGTTCCATGTCGACGGTATTGGTGTCCTTGATGGAGAACTCAGTGTATCCGTGTCGGCGGCCTTGGCGGTTATCGGGTTCGGTCTTCGGATCCGGGATCGGTCTTCAAAATCCGTGAGGCGATCTTGGCGCTCCGTGTCGAAGGCCTTGTCGACCCGCGGCAACGATACTGGGGTTCGAGAAGAGGATCTTGATGTGCCATGGCGTCTTGACAAATAATTGACCGCCTTGTCCGTCGAAAGATTTCCCGATTGGACTTGAGCAGCTTCAACACACGCGGTAGGGCACATACGAGCTCAACTTGGCCAACTCTAGAACAGGAGCACATCAACGACGTTTTACAATCTTGGCATCGGGCTCCCTCTGACTTGTAGCAACCAAACTAAAATCACCGCATGGCAACTGCATGGACGTGACACGCATGCGGGCATAGATGTGATCTGGGGTTCGTGGCATGACGGCGGGCGATCAAGAAGGTCGGTCGGTGCACAGGCTCACGTCAAGGTCGAGGAGGACGACGTCCTTGTGACCGACGAAGAGCGCGGGCTTGACGGAGAGGCGACAGCAGGGTGCGTCTCACTGGGGATGCAGACGACGAGGGTCGAGCTTGGCGCGATGGCGACGGTCTCGGTGAGGAGGTCTTGGGCGCATGAGGGCCGAGGGAGGACGACGGCGCGGCCTTGGGGAGGTGATGCGGTCAGCGGAGGGAGAGGCCAAGGAGGCGGGGAGGGCGGCGGTCGCGCTGTGGGAGAGGAGGCCAGGGCGGGGTGAAGGCGGCGCAAGGAGGCGCCCAGGTGGAGGGGCGGGGTCGCGACAGAGGGTCGGGGTTGAGGGGCCCGGCCGGAGGCTGGAAGGGGAACGCCGGGGCGGCGATCCGCGAGCGCCTGCGACTCACGGGGCTCGCAGGAGCTGCTGCAGAGGAGGGCCAGGCAAGGACCCGCGGCGGTGTAGAAGGCGCAGGCGGCGATCGGGGAGATCGAGCTTGGCCGGAGGAGGTGGCCGTCGGGAGGAGGCAGCAGAGGACAACGGGCGCCCGGAGGTCGGTCGGCCGGACTGCAGAACGGCTCGCAGAGGTCCTGGCGATGGGTGAGGAGGACGCGAGGTGGGAGGGGACGCGTCGGGAGCGATGGGGAGGGAGGAGCGGGGCAGGAGGAAGGGAGGCGAGGGACGGGGCTAGGGGAGCGGCAGGTGGGACCCGCGGGGTGGGGCCGGGTTCCATGGAGAGTGGGATCAGGTGGCGGGGTGGAGAGTTGTGTGCGTGGTGTGGGTCTGGTTCGAGTGGGTGAGGGAAGGTGGGACCTGGAGGAGAGAGGGAGTGGGGTTGGGGTGAGGTGGCAGCGTGGGATAGGATAGGGGAAAGGGGGAGGGTGAGGTGGCAGCAGACTATTGGGTGGGGTGAGGTGGAGGGGGGACTGGGTAGATTAGGACTAGGTAGGAAAGGGTTTAGGTGGACCGTTTTGAACTGGGGGTGGACGACTGGGTCGGATCGGCCCGGTTTGGCTGCCCCCTAAAAATAATTAAACAATTTATTTATTCCAAACGGGGCTTTTGCAAAACGTTGGCAGACAAAACAAAATAATCCGGAGACCCGGGTTTTGTGTTTGAACAAAGACGGGGCGTTTAGAAAACAAGAATAGGTTTTTCCGAAAATAGTTTGATGCGAACAAATGCAAGATGATGACGATGCTCAAATGCAAGGTGGCATGATGACATGAGCATGCGGTCATGATGATGCAATGCACAAAAACAACGCGATTTTCTAGTAGTGGTTTTGCGGGATGCCACAATTCGACACCACTAACAATGGATCTCGCCCTCGAGATCCGCCTCATGGTACCGGAAGGGAGGTCGGCGATCTGCGTCTTCTCGCTTCGGGTAGATCATCGCGTCACCACTAACAATGATTCCTTCTCCATCTTGAAATCGGCGACACCACCAACAAAGGTCGGTTCTCACGCTCGTCAAGAGAACACTCCGGAGAAACAAAGGACGAAGGTAGAGGTACCAAAAGATAAGGCCACCTCTAACTTCCACGGAAGGAGTATAACTGCAATGATTCACCATTGAATGTGCAAGAGCGAATGATAAGAGTAGTCGGATGGTGATCAGTCCATCGCGCACCCAAAGCATTACTCTGCTCATGAATAGGAATTTATGCAACCAACTCTCAGAATTCAGATTGTAGATCTCGACAAGCGAGGTTCAGGAACAAAGGAGTGATGCAGACCCTGCATCGGATCTAGCGTAGATGATGTCGTCGCGTCGGAAAACACCGGAAGGCACAAACAAGGAACACAGAATGTTACCACAGTAGACGGATTCCTCAGACAGCATGAACACCGGATGGTAGAACACCGTTATCAAAGGAGGAAGCGAAACCCTGAAGGTACGACAGAACCCAACCACGAGAAATCCTGGACTCGAAGAGAGAGAAGAGAGCGGATTCAAAACACGCAGAGGTGAGAGGAGAGTAGCAGAGGGGTAAGGAATAAAATCAGACCTAATCAGAACTATCCAACCGATTTTGCAAAATAGTTTTGACACTCTACTTCGGCCGTTACCTAGGTTATCCTGCAGGCTGGACTTGTGGGGTATCGCAACTGCTGAGCTCTGATACCACTCTGTAACACCCTCAGAATCGGCCCTATGCAAGTTTTAGCGAAACCCGCCAAACCCGCATAGAAACGATTCAAAGGTGCCCACCAGGCACTTGCGTGCGGGTGGAAAATGAAGTAATATCATTACACAATAGTCCTCGATGGAACCCACAAAACATATATATATACAACAGCGACTCAATGAGTCAAGAATACAGATATACAATACAAAGATCCAAATCACCTTTAAAACGATTTAGCGTCCGAGTACGGACAAGATGCAAATTGAGCTAAGAGCCCTGAAGAATAACCATTGGCGTCCATAACCCTGCCCAGGCCAAGTCGGAAGGGTAACCCTGCTAACGACGTCGATCTCAAAAACTGCTTAAACAAAAAGGGGTGCCGACAAAGGGCAAAGGAAAAAGAGAGCGGTCAGTACTGAGGCCAGTACACGGCGAGGCTAGAATTCGGCGGTCCTCGCCTACATAGGTGTGGTGGACTGAAGCGGCAGCGGCAGCATGCACTAAACATCCTATAGAGACTCGATACAACCAGCGGCTATCAGAGAGGGATAAGAAAGACCTATCCGGAACCAACCTGATACTACCCCCAAGCATACCCATCCTGGTATTTCCCCCTCGAGACCAGACGAGGAAGTCAACCGAGGAACTCACACCGTTGGCAGTTTTATTTATTCAGTTATCGTTGCAGCAATTACTAGGCAGGTATAGATAGTCATCCTGATAGAATAAGCAGTGGGCACTTTTAGTTAACCATTCCGTTGTAGTTGCGAAACTTACTAGTCAGATACAATTAGCATGAGATATCCTCAAACCCAGCAGTTGTTGGTACTTTTATTTAGCCATTCTGTTATAGTTGCAATACTTACTAGTCAGATACAATGGTAGCAAGCGACATCCCAAACAAGCAATTGTTGGCAGTTTTATTTGGCCATTCCATGATAGTGAAGCTGATTACTAGTCATTATGAAGTCAAATTTATAGCACTAATTTCGTTATAGTTGTCTATGATCGAGATACTGTGCTCCAAGTCGTCCATAACCGCGGACACGGCTTTCAGAAAGTTTTACCCTGCAGGGGTGCACAAATAGCAACACACACTCGATCAACCTCGGAAAAACCAAATCAAAACCCAACGAGGCTTTCACGACAAAGCAATCACAAGATTCAGAAATATTTCAGGGGGGCACCCCATTAAGCTACCCGCAACGAAGTTAGCTGATTCCGAGACGGATTCAAGGTTTGCGTCAGTGGCTGTAAATGACTGGGAACCCGAAAATGTGACTAGGCTTGTCGATACCACGAAAACACTCCGCTTTCCTAAACAGTACAATGTGCATTACCTTGCACAATTTAAATAAAGCAGTAAAGCATGGCATAAGTACAAGATAGTAAATAAAACCTCAAACTAGTTTGTGGCCCCAAGAAATAAGAATGAATCAAGCTCTGGCTCAGGGGGGTCCCATAATCCTCCCGGATGTGGATAGCGCGAATATTCAAGGAACTGGTATCAAGTACTCGGGTCCTGAGACACAAGTGGACGATTAACCAAATAACATCTATTGCCCACCTGTGCCTCTGCATTTACCTACTTCAATTTTAGTTGTTAAACAGTAATTAAAGTCTTGATCATCTCCAACAATAAACACACGGCAATACTCCAACAACTATGGTACTTGATGACACGCAACAGCACTTGAGCAAGCGACTACGACGCGCAAGTCCAACTATCTACCAAACAACAGGTAATAGGAGGTGTCCAAGGCAATATAAGGCTGCAAGGGATATCACGGGTACGAAAACTAGAGCATCGCAACACAGATAGCAATAGATCAACAGGAGGGAATAAATACTATAAAAGTAAGATAGGTAGAAAAGGGGGAGATGCTCGCCTGAAAACATTGCCGAAGGTTCATCCGAAGATCGGGTCGACACTCGCATCAACTCAACGGCCTTATCCGCGAAGAAGCAAAACACTAGAATAAACACCGGATGCACTATTTAATACAACGGCAGAAGATCGGGCATGATGCATGTATGATGTATGACATGGCAAGATGCGATGCAATTGGGCAATATTAAGTGGAACCGGGGTCCCGACAATTAATTAAACGGTTCAAGTTATTTATCTACCCCGCAAATTAAATGTTGTAATAACAGGGCAAGATAAGTTACCGATTCGCTACACAAATTTAAATGGGACTAATATAAGACTAGATTTGTCCACATATGGATTCCATATTCAATTATGAGGTGAATCGGCATAAGGCCCCAAACAGCATGATAAGTATGCATGCATGAACAATTGAATAAGCGACAAGTTGTATTATATATCAAAATAGGGTTTCGGGAAGGGGTTCACACATTAGGGGTCGACGATCTTGGGGTTCCGGGGTTCGGGGTTCGATCTCAGGGTTCAGGGTTCGACGGAAATCTATCTCGCATCCGGAAAGGACTTGGTGTGGCGTCGGGGGCGCATTGGACTCGCCCTGGTCGATGTCGTTCTTGTCGTCGTGAAGACCTTGTCGGGTCCGTGTATCGGGTCGGTCCTGGCGTTCGGGATGCAGAACTTGGCGTTCCGCGACGAAGTGCTTGGCGTCATTTGGTTCCATGTCGACGGTCTTGGTGTCCTTGATGTAGAACTCGGTGTATCCGTGTCGGCGGCCTTGGCGGTTATCGGGTTCGGTCTTCGGATCTGGGATCGGTCTTCAAAATCCGTGAGGCGATCTTGGCGCTCCGTGTCGAAGGCCTTGTCGACCCACGGCAACGATACTGGGGTTCGAGAAGAGGATCTTGATGTGCCATGGCGTCTTGACAAATAATTGACCGCCTTGTCCGTCGAAAGATTTCCCGATTGGACTTGAGCAGCTTCAACACACGCGGTAGGGCACATACGAGCTCAACTTGGCCAACTCTAGAACAGGAGCACATCAACGACGTTTTACAATCTTGGCATCGGGCTCCCTCTGACTTGTAGCAACCAAACTGAAATCACCGCATGGCAACTGCATGGACGCGTGACACGCACATGCGGGCATAGACGCGTGATCTGGGTTCGTGGCATGACGGCGGAGCGATCAGCAAGGTCGGTCGGTGCACGGGCTCACGGCAAGGTCGAGGAGGATGACGTCCTTGTGAACGACGAAGAGCGCGGGCTTGACGGAGAGGCGGCAGGGGTGGGTGCGTCTGCGCCGGGGATGCAGACGACGATGGCAGAGCTTGGCGGCGTAGCAGCAGTCGGTCTCGGTGAGGGAGGTCTTGGGCCGGCGCACAGAGGGCCAAGGGAGGAGGAGCGATCAGGCAGCCGGGGAGAGGAGGAGGCCAGGGTGAAGGCGGCGCAAGGAGGCGCTAGTTCGGTGGAGGGGCGGGGTCGCGACAGAGGGTCGGGGTTGAGGGGCCCGGCCGGAGGCTGGAAGGGGAACGCCGGGGCGGCGAGCCGCGAGCGCCTGCGACTCACGGGGCTCGCAGGAGCTGCTGCAGAGGAGGGCCAGGCAAGGACCCGCGGCGGTGTAGAAGGCGCAGGCGGCGATCGGGGAGATCGAGCTTGGCCGGAGGAGGTGGCCGTCGGGAGGAGGCAGCCAGAGGACAACGGGGCGCCGGCAAGGTCGGTCGGGCCGGACCTGCGGCAACGGCTCGCAGAGGTCCTGGCGATGGGTGAGGAGGACGCGAGGTGGGAGGGGACGCGTCGGGAGCGATGGGGAGGGAGGAGCGGGGCAGGAGGAAGGGAGGCGAGGGACGGAGCCAGGGGAGCGGCAGGTGGGACCCGCGGGGTGGGGCCGGGTTCCAGGGAGAGTGGGATCAGGTGGCGGGGTGGAGAGTTGTGTGCGTGGTGTGGGTCTGGTTCGAGTGGGTGAGGGAAGGTGGGACCAGGAGGAGAGAGGGATTGGGGTTGGGGTGAGGTGGCAGTGTGGGATAGGATAGGGGAAAGGGGGAGGGTGAGGTGGCAGCAGACTATTGGGTGGGGTGAGGTGGAGGGGGGACTAGGTATATTAGGACTAGGTAGGAAAGGGTTTAGGTGGACCGTTTTGAACTGGGGGTGGCCGACTGGGTCGGATCGGCCCGGTATGGCTGCCCCCTAAAAATAATTAAACAATTTATTTATTCCAAACGGGGCTTTTGCAAAACGTTGGCAGACAAAACAAAATAATCCGGAGACCCGGGTTTTGTGTTTGAACAAAGACGGGGCGTTTAGAAAACAAGAATAGGTTTTTCCGAAAATAGTTTTATGCGAACAAATGCAAGATGATGACGATGCTCAAATGCAAGGTGGCATGATGACATGAGCATGCGGTCATGATGATGCAATGCACAAAAACAACGCAATTTTCTAGTAGTGGTTTTGCGGGATGCCACAATTCGACACCACTAACAATGGATCTCGCCCTCGAGATCCGCCTCATGGTACCGGAAGGGAGGTCGGCGATCTGCGTCTTCTCGCTTCGGGTAGATCATCGCGTCACCACTAACAATGATTCCTTCTCCATCTTGAAATCGGCGACACCACCAACAAAGGTCGGTTCTCACGCTCGTCAAGAGAACACTCCGGAGAAAGAAAGGACGAAGGTAGAGGTACCAAAAGATAAGGCCACCTCTAACTTCCACGGAAGGAGTATAACTGCAATGATTCACCATTCAATGTGCAAGAGAGAATGATAAGAGTAGTCGGATGGTGATTAGTCCATCGCGCACCCAAAGCATTACTCTGCTCATGAATAGGAATTTATGCAACCAACTCTCAGAATTTAGATTGTAGATCTCGACAAGCGAGGTTCAGGAACAAAGGAGTGATGCAGACCCTGCATCGGATCTAGCGTAGATGATGTCGTCGCGTCGGAGAACACCGGCAGGCACAAACAAGGAACACATAATGGTACCATAGTAGACGGATTTCTCAGACAGCATGAACACCGGATGGTAGAACACCGTTATCAAAGGAGGAAGCGAAACCCTGAAGGTACGGCGGAACCCAACCACGAGAAATCCTGGACTCGAAGAGAGAGAAGAGAGCGGATTCAAAACACGCAGAGGTGAGAGGAGAGCAGCAGAGGGGTAAGGAGTAAAATCAGACCTAATCAGAACTATCCAACCGATTTTGCAAAATAGTTTTGACACTCTACTTCGGCCGTTACCTAGGTTATCCTGCAGGCTGGACTTGTGGGGTATCGCATTCTTGAGCTCGATACCACTCTGTAACACCCTCGAATCGGCCCTATGCAAGTTTTAGCGAAACCCGCCAAACCCCGCATAGAAACGATTCAAAGGTGCCACCAGCACTTGCGTCTTGGTGGAAAATGAAGTAATATCATTACACAATAGTCCTCGATGGAACCCACAAAACATATATATACAACAAATAATCAATGAGTCAAGAATACGGATATACAATACAAAGATCCAAATCACCTTTAAAGCGATATAGCGTCAGTACGGACAAGATGCAAATTGAGCTAAGAGCCACGAAGAATAACCATCGGCGTCCATAACCCTGCCCAGCCAAGCCGGAAGGGTAACCCTAACGACGCCGATCTCAAAACTGCTTAAACAAAAAGGTGCCGACAAAGGGCAAAGGAAAAGAGCGGTCGATCTTGAGGCCATTACAGTGAGGCTAGAATTGGCGGTCCTCGCCACATAGGTGTGGTGGATGAGCGGCGGCAAGATGCACTAAACATCCTATAGAGACTCGATACAACCAGCGGCTATCAGAGAGGGATAAGAAAGACCTATCCGGAACCAACCTGATACTACCCCCAAGCATACCCATCCTGGTATTTCCCTCTCGAGACCAGACGAGGAAGTCAACCGAGGAACTCACACCGTTGGCAGTTTTATTTATTCAGTTATCGTTGCAGCAATTACTAGGCAGGTATAGATAGTCATCCTGATAGAATAAGAAGTGGGCACTTTTAGTTAACCATTCCGTTGTAGTTGCGACACTTACTAGTCAGATACAATTAGCATGAGATATCCCCAAACCCAGCAGTTGTTGGTACTTTTATTGAGCCATTCCGTTATAGTTGCAATACTTACTAGTCAGATACAATGGTAGCAAGCGACAACCCAAACAAGCAATTGTTGGCAGTTTTATTTAGCCATTCCATGATAGTGAAGCTGATTACTAGTCATTATGAAGTCAAATTTATAACACTACTTTAGTTATAGTTGTCTATGATCGAGATACTGTGCTCCAAGTCGTCCATAACCGCGGACACGGCTTTCAGAAAGTTTTACCCTGCAGGGGTGCACAAATAGCAACACACACTCGATCAACCTCGGAAAAACCAAATCAAAACCCAACGAGGATTTCACGACAAAGCAATCACAAGATTCAGAAATATTTCAGGGGGCCACCCCATTAAGCTACCCGCAACGAAGTTAGCTGACTCCGAGACGGACTCAAGGTTTTGCGCTGGGTGTAACGACGGGAACCCGAAAATGTGACTAGGCTTGTCGATACCTGAAAACACTCGCTTTCCTAAAGATGCGATGCAAGACTCGCACAATTTAAATAAAGCGATAAAGCATGGCATAAGTACAGGATAGTAAATAAAACCTCAAACTAGTTTGTGGCCCCAAGAAATAAGAATGAATCAAGCTCGCTCGGGGTCCCATAATCCTCCGGATGTGGATAGCGCGAATATTCAAGGAACAGTATCAAGTACTCGGGGTCCTCACGGGACACAAGTGGATGGTTAAGAACCAAATAACATCTATTGCCCACCGTGCCTCTGCATTTACCTACTTCAATTTTAGTTGTTAAACAGAATTAATGTCTTGATCATCTCCAACAATAAACACGGCAATACTCCAACAATCGTGGTACTTGATGACACGCATAAAGACTTGAGCAAGCGATCACGACGCATAAGTCCAACTATCTACCAAACAACAGGTAATAGGAGGTGTCCAAGGCAATATAAGGCTGCAAGGGATATCACGGGTACGAAAACTAGAGCATCGCAACACAGATAGCAATAGATCAACAGGAGGGAATAAATACTATAAAAGTAAGATAGGTAGAAAAGGGGGAGATGCTCGGCTGAAAACATTGCCGAAGGTTCATCTGAAGATCGGGTCGACACTCGCATCAACTCAACGGCCTTATCCACGAAGAAGCAAAACACTAGAATAAACACAGGATGCACTATTTAATACAACGGCAGAAGATCGGGCATGATGCATGTATGATGTATGACATGGCAAGATGCGATGCAATTGGGCAATATTAAGTGGAACCGGGGTCCCGACAATTAATTAAACGGTTCAAGTTATTTATCTACCCCGCAAATTAAATGTTGTAATAACAGGGCAAGATAAGTTACCGATTCGCTACACAAATTCAAATGGGACTAATATAAGACTAGATTTGTCCACATATGGATCTCATATTCAATTATGAGGTGAATCGGCATAAGGCCCCAAACCACATGATAAGTATGCATGCATGAACAATTGAATAAGCGACAAGTTGTATTATATATCAAAATAGGGTTTCGGGAAGGAGTTCACACATTAGGGGTCGACGATCTTGGGGTTCCGGGGTTCGGGGTTCGGTCTCAGGGTTCAGGGTTCGACGGAAATCTATCTCGCATCCGGAAAGGACTTGGTGTGGCGTCGGGGGCGCATTGGACTCGCCCTCGTCGATGTCGTTCTTGTCATCGTGAAGACCTTGTCGGGTCCGTGTATCGGGTCGGTCCTGGCGTTCGGGATGCAGAACTTGGCGTTCCACGGCGAAGTGCTTGGCGTCATTTGGTTCCATGTCGACGGTCTTGGTGTCCTTGATGGAGAACTCGGTGTATCCGTGTCGGCGGCCTTGGGGGTTATCGGGTTCGGTCTTCGGATCCGGGATCGGTCTTCAAAATCCGTGAGGCGATCTTGGCGCTCCGTGTCGAAGGCCTTGTCGACCCGCGGCAACGATACTGGGGTTCGAGAAGAGGATCTTGATGTGCCATGGCGTCTTGACAAATAATTGACCGCCTTGTCCGTCGAAAATTTCCCGATTGGACTTGAGCAGCTTCAACACACGCGGTAGGGCACATACGAGCTCAACTTGGCCAACTCTAGAACAGGAGCACATCAACGACGTTTTACAATCTTGGCATCGGGCTCCCTCTGACTTGTAGCAACCAAACTGAAATCACCGCATGGCAACTGCATGGACGCGTGACACGCACATGCGGGCATAGACACGTGATACAGGGGTTCAGGGCATGACGGCGGGGCGATCAGCAAGGTCGGTCGGTGCACAGGCTCACGACAAGGTCGAGGAGGATGACGTCCTTGTGAACGATGAAGAGCGCGGGCTTGACGGAGAGGCGGCAGTGGTGGGTGCGTCTGCGCCGGGGATGCAGACGACGAGGGCCGAGCTTGGCGCAGCGAGCAGTCTCGGTGAGGAGGTCTTGGCGGCGCCTGAGGAGGAGGAGGGAGGAAGCGCGGCCGAGCGGAGAAGGGGAGGAGGCCAGTCGCAACAAGGGAGGAGGGCCAGCGGGGTGAAGGCGGAGGCTGGAAGGGGAACGCCGGGGCGGCGAGCCACGAGCGCCTGCGACTCACGGGGCTCGCAGGAGCTGCTGCAGAGGAGGGCCAGGCAAGGACCCGCGGCGGTGTAGAAGGCGCAGGCGGCGGTCGGGGAGATCGAGCTTGGCCGGAGGAGGTGGCCGTCGGGAGGAGGCAGCCAGAGGACAACGGGGCGCCGGCAAGGTCGGTCGGGCCGGACCTGCGGCAACGGCTCGCAGAGGTCCTGGCGATGGGTGAGGAGGACGCGAGGTGGGAGGGGACGCGTCGGGAGCGATGGGGAGGGTGGAGCGGGGCAGGAGGAAGGGAGGCGAGGGACGGGGCCAGGGGAGTGGCAGGTAGGACCCACAGGGTGGGGCCGGGTTCCAGGGAGAGTGGGATCAGGTGGCGGGGTGGAGAGTTGTGTGCGTGGTGTGGGTCTGGTTCGAGTGGGTGAGGGAAGGTGGGACCAGGAGGAGAGAGGGAGTGGGGTTGGGGTGAGGTGGCAGTGTGGGACAGGATAGGGGAAAGGGGGAGGGTGAGGTGGCAGCAGACTATTGGGTGGGGTGAGGTGGAGGGGGGACTGGGTAGATTAGGACTAGGTAGGAAAGGGTTTAGGTGGACCGTTTTGAACTGGGGGTGGCCGACTGGGTCGGATCGGCCCGGTTTGGCTGCCCCCTAAAAATAATTAAACAATTTATTTATTCCAAACGGGGCTTTTGCAAAACGTTGGCAGACAAAACAAAATAATCTGGAGACCCGGGTTTTGTGTTTGAACAAAGACGGGGCGTTTAGAAAACAAGAATAAGTTTTTCCGAAAATAGTTTTATGCGAACAAATGCAAGATGATGTTGATGCTCAAATGCAAGGTGGCATGATGACATGAGCATGCGGTCATGATGATGCAATGCACAAAAACAACGCGATTTTCTAGTAGTGGTTTTGCGGGATGCCACATCCTCGAGAAGGTCCACATCTAGGTGTCCGGATTCTTCAGCGTCATCTTTGTCATAGGTGGCAACTCTTGGTGAATCGTGAAGGATGTCGTAAGGCGGGATGGCTTCTGCTCCATATACCATGAAGTAAGGGGTGTAGCCGATAGATCTGTTGGGTGTAGTTCATAAACTCCATAGCACAGATGGTAATTACTCCGCCTAGGCTCCAGCTCCTCATGCAACGGTGCTTCCAGACGTGGCTTGATTCCCTGCAGAATTAACCCATTGGCTCGCTCAACCTGACCATTGGATTGTGGATGTGCCAAAGATGCAAGGTCAAGTCAGATGCCCTTCTCCCAACAATAAGCTTCCACTTCTCCGAGTGACAAGTTGCTGCCGTTGTCGGTGATGATGCTATGTGGGAGACCAAATCTCACCACTAGATCTCGAACAAACCTAAGGGAAGTTGCCCCATCAAGCTTTCTAATGGGTTTAGCTTCTATCCATTTGGTGAATTTATCAACTGCCACTAGCAGATGTGTAAACCCACATGTGCCATCTGCAACGAACCAACCATGTGTAGCCCCCAGACTGCAAACGGCCAAGTTATTGGTATTGTTCGCAATTCTTTGGCTGGAACATGTGGTTGTCGGGCGTAGAACTCGCATCCTAAGCACATCTCTACCAGCTTTTCGGCGTCCTCCTTTGCGGTCGGCCAATAGAATCCTTGCCGAAAGGATTTGGAGACCAACGATCGAGGAGTAGCATGATGCTCGCAATCTCCGAGATGGATCTCACATAGTATTTCAATACCATCTTGCTGGGAAACACACTTAAGGTAAACATCAGTGGTGCTTATTTTGTAGAGCTGTCCATTGATTATGGTATAGCCCTTTGCTCGTCATACTATTTGCCGTCTTTCGACTTCGTCGTCTGGAAAAGTTCCGTGTACGAGATATTCCATGAACAGTTTTGTCCAAGCCGGAGCGACCTTTGTCACTCTGTGAACGAAAAAGTCAACTCTATCTGTATTGTCGATGTCCGCTCCCTTCACGGATGGTGTTCGTAGATGCTCTAGGAAAATGCCAGGAGAAATTTTCTTGCGCCCTGATCCTAGTTTTGTCAGTAGATCAACCGCCTCATTTTTCTCCCTAGGTACATACTTGACTTCGCAGCCTAAGAAGCTCTTGGCTATCTCATCCACTTCGTCACGATATGCCGCCATCATAGGGTTCCGCGTGTTCCAGGTGCCAGCGACCTGCTGGGCAACCAAGTCGGAATCTCCACAGCAAACTATGCGCTTGATGCCAATATCCTTAGCTACACGCAGTCCGTGAATGAGTGCTTCATACTTCGCCATGTTGTTCGTAGCCTCGAAGTGGATTTGCCGAACGTAGTGTAGCTTTTTCCCGGTTGGTGACTGCAACAGCTGTCACTTCCCAAAATTTTCCAAATTTTGAAATGTGAAAAAAAATATTTATTGAAATTTAGGGTGAAAAGAAACTTTTTGTTTTAAAGTGGAAACATCAAAACCCATCTTGAACAAGAAATTTATTCCATTCAATTTGGAACCATGGGTAAAAACTTATGAATTTAATAAGTTGAAAGTAAGTAATTTCCAAAGCTCCTATCTAAAATCCAGACCAAATGGTGAGCAAATAATCCTAAAGATATTTAAAAGGATAAACAAATATTAAATAAAATTTTACAAATTGGAATCACCAAGTTTGGATCTTTAAAGAAAAAGATATGGATTTTATAAGATAAAGAAAGAAAGAAAGAAATAAAGGATATTTAAAACCAAACTAAATCTTGGCCAAATCCATAAGCAAATGGATTAAATATAATCCAAATCCAAATAAAATAAAAGGATAAAGAATATTCTAATAAAATAAAATGGCCTTAACCAAATTCTATTCCATTTGATTAAAGACAAAATCCCTAATAAGAATGATTAATTAAATCATGGGAATATAATAATTGGAATTTATCCAAGTGGAATAAAAAAGTTATTTAAATTAACTTTAAATGAAATAAAAGAATCATTTAAATAAAATTATATGGAATTAAAACCATATTTGATTTCATTCGAATAAAGACTTTTACCCAGTTTAAATGATTAATAGGTCATACAAAAATATTTCAAATAAATCAAAATGAGTTATTTGACACCCTATTAAATAAATAAAACCTACTGAAAGGGTTAGTGAAAATTAGAATTCAAATAAAGAATTTGAAAATATATTTAATCTTATTGGAATAAAGGCAAATGCTTATTTTAATAGAGAATAAAACCATAAGATGAATAAAATAATTATTCCTAAAATGGTATTTAAAATACATGTTTAGACAGATTAAAAACTTAGTGAAGATTTTGAAAAGATTTGAAAAGAAAAAGGTTTGAAATCAATTGAATAAAAATCAAAACAGAAAATCTAAATAGAAAAAGAAAAATGAAACAGAACAAAAAAAATGGAACAGACCCTAGCCCAACTAACCCCCGAAATGTTTTCTTTTTACTCAACAGCGAACCCGCAAAGTCGCTGACCGATGGACCCCATCGTCTCTCTCTCTCTTACGCTGACAACCAGACCCCACACTGCCCCGTCGTCGTCTCCACCCTGCGACCATTTCCTCACCCGTTTCTGCTTTGATCTAGCGGGAGTAATACACGTCAATGTTGTGAGTAATGTCTGTCATCAATCACGCTCGATAACTCGCGTCCACATTCTCTACCTTTCCCCTCAAACCCCTCTACTAACGAGCCACCAGGCCGCACGAATTCACGCTCAAACCACCGCCGTCTCCGACGAGCTTCGCAAGCAATTCCGGCCAGCACCCTCACCCCCACAAGCCCTGCTTCACACGAACGAGATCCCCATCGTCATGCGAACCTCCTAGTACCCCCCACTCGCCCGCGCGAGCACCGTAGGCTCGTCAACATCTTCGCCAGAGCAGCGCCACCGTCTGCCATTATTCCGGCGACTTCTCCCCGTAAGTCTCGTCCTCCCCTCTCTCTCCAGATGGCACATCCGTGTTCGCCAAACTCTTCCCCATCTAATTCCCCTCTTCACTCGCCTTCTCATGACCTGCAGCTTCGCCAGCGATGACGAACAGAGAAGCCCGACGCCAGGGACAACTTCGGCGAACAATTATTGTCAACCTTGTGCGCCCCCTGCCCTGCGACGACAACGTTGAGCATCAGCATCGCCCTGCGAACTCTGTGAGCTACCTCTCTCCCTCTCTTACTTCCCGAATCACCGGCAACTCTACCGTTTGACCGCGTCGCAGCCACTCGCCGCCGCCAGTGCCGCCACTTTGTGGTCGAATAGATCAGGACCATTTGATTTAGATCGGACGCGTAGAAATAGATGACTTAATGAAGGGGGTATCCTTTGATCTGTGCCGCACGTTCTGCTATTAATCCAACGCACCACAGCAGCCAATCCGCACGAACCGTTTTTGACCAATCAGTACACACCACGTGGCTCAGAGTTTGATTTAAAAACAGAAACATTTCAATTAGATGTGTGAATTTGTAAATTGCATAACTTTTGATCCACACGTCCAAATTTTGCAAATTTTATATCAATGGAATCAGCAAAACAATTACTTTCTAACCATGCACTTTGTTTAATGAATTGATTCTGTTAAATTGGTTGTTTTTGCAGAAACTTGTATAGGAATATTTTGTGTATAAAAATTTATTCTAGAAATGTTTTAGGATAAAATCTTTGGCAAAATGGTTTGTTTTGAACCCACTGACCATAGAAACCAACTTATGGATTTAAAAATGTATTTTGTGAAGTTAAAGAATGAATCTTTGAATTAAAGCATTTCTAGTTAAATAAAAATATTGTTTATGTTTTGAAATGCTATTTGAGTAAAACCTTTGGAAAATGATTTGATCTAAACTCTCTGACCCTAAACGCCAAGTTTTAGGATTTTAAAAAATATATTTGATGAACCCTATAATATAATTACTTTGCTAAAAGGCATTTCCAACAACATAAAATATTGCTTTGGTATAAAAATGGTCTATGGGTAAAATCTTTTGCAAACGGTTTTAATAATAAACACTTGGCCATAAAACACTAACATTTGTGTTTAAAAATGTATTTGACAAACACTAGAAATTATTACTTTGATTTAAAGCATTTCTAACAAAACAGAAATGATTTAAAGTGGCCATTTTCAGTAACTTAATATCAAATGATTTTGCCACCTTTATAAATGACAAATAGGTGTTTTATAATGTTTATAACCTATTGGAAACCAATTTTCCAAATAAAACAATCTTTGGCATGCTTGCATGCATTGCTTTGTTTTTATTATTCTATGTGATGAATTGCTTGAATGGTAGATTGAATTTGTGCCTTGATTGAATTGTAGTGAAATTTGAAGAGTGTGACTATTGCAAAGATCAAGGAGTGAACTTATAATCTCTACCAAAAAGGCAAGTGGTGCTTCATATTTTTGTCCTAGTATTTTGACTATGCATTAGAAATATTTTGTATAGGGCTTGCACGAATATTTTGCTAAGTACCTATATGTTATGCTTGGGAAATCCTAGTAGTTGTAGAATTGTTAGAATTTTCTCTTAGTTAAGATACTTGCAATTTCCATGCTTAGCCTAGCTAGTACCAACCAAGGGTGGATTATACATACATGTTATGGAAAATTATTACTAAGTCTTTAACTTATGGTTTTGCTTAATAAAACAACTAAGTGAATGAAACAACTGGGTCGATTGGTAATTGCTTGGTGGTTTTTGGTTGAGTGGTTACACAAGGCCCATTTCTATGGTTTACCTTGTGTATCTAACTTGTGGATTGCCACCCAGGAACAAAGAGATTTGAGATGTCAAATGTTGAGAAGCTTCAAGTGCAGCCACTTGGCATTATGGGCTCTGCCTGGATCATATAGGTTGCAATAACTTAGCCAAATGGACAGTGGGTGGTAGGGGATGATAGGTTGGAGCGCATCCATTCTGGTCTAAGGGAAGGCTTCTAAAAGATCTTGTCTCGATGCATGTCGAGTCTTGTGGGGAAAGTGCACCACCTCTGCAGAGTGTAAAATCTAAGTACTTAGCCGTGTCCCCGGTAATGGACAATTTGAGCATCAAGACATGGAAGCTATCAAGAATCTCCTCATCCCAATTTTCTAAGTTAAAAACTTGTGGTTTAACAAGGGTTTAAGGATCACCAATTTCTATTGGGAGATGCCTTGGGTGATTTTGATAAACAAAAACTTAGTGTTTTCAAATGATAAGGAAAATCTATTTTGAGCAATGCAAGCGTAAGCTCCACTTAGCCAAATGCATATAGATGATAGACTCCACTATACTACCATAGTATCACTTGCCAATACAATTCAAATGTATTGACCCTTGTGGCTGTAACTTATTATGTTGCAGGTTTGTTTGATGTTAGTGAAGTATATTGATTAGGATTACAAGTCTACAACCAACATGATTGCCTGTGGCACTTTGAAGATGAAGGACTCCATGATATAGTTATTTTCTGCTGCATTGTAATGAGATAGCCAAATGAGCTATGTAAGATGTAATGAATTATTTTATTCCTGGTTATAAAGTTGTATTATGACCTTTGTTTCTCGATATTACATCTTAACTGTGGATGCTAGCTATTGATCCAGGGACTAGCATTGTAAACACAAGGATCTCTACCTTATTAAAGGTTGGGACCTCTACAACAGCACACTAGCCCCCGAGCCATTGAGTATCTTTGATCCATAAAAGTGCATCACCCAGTATTCTTGCTCTGGTATAGGGGTAGCATCTAGCATCTCGTCCAATCTGCGATAAAATCCGCCAAGGCCTGTGACTTGATAGCGTCGCGTCCCTTGTAGGTGATCTTGAAGGAGGCAAGTTCAATGCCCCACTTCGCGACCCTTCCTGTAGTGTCGTTGTTGTTGATGACGTCGGACAGTGGAGCTTTGCTCACAACTGTGATGGGGGTGCTCCTGGAAGTAGTGCCTCAGCTTCCGAGAAGCGAGGAACACTCCATAAGCTAGCTTCTGGTAGTGCAGGTAATGCTGCTTGGACTCCGTCAAGACCTCGCTTACATAGTAAACTGGTCGTTGAACTTTGTACTCATGCACTGGTTCCTTCCGCTCTACCATGACGACGATGTTGATTACCCGGTTGGTGGCATCCATGTAAACTAACATAGGCTCCATAGGCTCGGGTTCTGCTAGGATAGGCACCGAGGAAAGTATCTCCTTTAGCTGCTTCAATGCTGCATCTGCTTCGTCCGTCCATGTAAATTTGTCTGCCTTCTTCAGCAACTTGTACAGCGGCAGAGCCTTCTCTGCAAGTTGGCTAACGAACTGACTAACTGCTGCAACGCAACCTGTTAGCCGTTGTATGTCCTTCAGGCATGTCGGACGGTTTATGTTTAAGATAGCCTTGATTTTCTTCGGGTTGTCCTCGATTCCACGCTGGGAAACGATGAAGCCCAGCAATTTGTCGGTTGGAACCTCGAAGACGCACTTCTTAGGGTTAAGCATCATGTTGTATTTATGGAGATTATCAAAGGTTTCTTTTAAGTCGGAGATTAAGTCATTTAACTTTTTAGACATCACCACTATATCATCCACATAGGCGTGAACGTTCCGACCAATTTGATCGCATAGGCAACACTGCATTGTCTGCTGGTAAGTAGCACCTGCGTTTTTCAGCCCAAAGGGCATCGTAACATAGAAAAACGTGCCATAGGGTGTAGTGAACGAAGTGGCCAGTTAGTCCGACTTCCTCATCTTGATCTGGTGGTATCCTGAGTATGCATCGAGAAAACACAAAAGCTTCGAGCC
Organism: Avena longiglumis; assembly: GCA_030063025.1. Classification (NCBI taxonomy): domain Eukaryota; kingdom Viridiplantae; phylum Streptophyta; class Magnoliopsida; order Poales; family Poaceae; genus Avena; species Avena longiglumis. The sequence goes on from CP125974.1 coordinate 569,694,117, forward strand.
AGCCGTCGAGTCAATGACTTGATTAATGCGAGGCAAAGCAAACGGATCTTTGGGACATGCTTTGTTCAAGCCGGTGTAATTAACGCACATTCTTAATTATTTGGTTCCCTTTTTGGGGACAAGTACAGGATTGGCCACTCATCGGGTGTAAAGGACTTCTCGGATAAAACTAGCCTTTAGTAATATCTCCTTGCCAATGGCTCGTCTCTTCTCGTCTCCAAAGCGCCGTAGAGGTTGTTTCACTGGTTTACATTTTGGATCAATATTCAAGCTGTGCTTGGCAAGCTCCCTAGGTACACCTTTCATGTTGGCAGGTTGCTAGGCAAAGATGTCCCTATTCCCACGGAGGAACTCGACAAGCGCGCTTTCCTATTTAGGGTCCAGGTTCGTCCCAATGGTGGTGGTCTTGGAGGCATCGCCTACCACGAGTTCCACCGTCTTGGTCTCGATGGCGGCCTTGAATGCTGGGGCGGAGTCATAAATCTGCTTCTTCGACGCCGGCATCTCTGAGGCATCGACCTTGCTCTGGATCTCCTTGAATTCTTCGCTGTAGAGGATAGCTTCCGCAAAGGCTGCTTCTCCAATCTCGCAGTCCCTTGCCTTGGTAAAGCTTCCAGATACGGTGATGATATCGTTTGGTCCGGGTATCTTGAGCTTGTTGTAGACGAAGCATGGCTTGTCCATGAAGGCGTGGAAGATGTCGCGTTCGAATATGACGTGGTACACGCTCTTGAAGGGGACCACCTCAAAGATCATGCGTTCTTGGCGGTAATTATTGACATCGCCAAAAGCGACGTGAAGTGTGATGCACCCAAGGGACCGAGCTTCCCGACCAGGAACTATTTCGTGGAAGGTGGTGCTAGTCCGCCTTAGTTTTTCCTCCGTCAAGTTCATCTTGTGCAGTGTATCCAAGTACATGATGTTGATGCTGCTTCCACTATCCACCATACATTTGGTGAACTCATTGCCGTCAATCAAGGGGTTGATGACCATGGCATACTGGTTCTCCGTAGGGATGAGGTCTGGGTGATCCTTCCTGTCCCAAGTAATTGGAATCTCCGACCAGCGCAGGTACTGGGGAACTAGGGGTAGAGTAGCCATCAGTATCCTCATAGAGGTTTTCTACTGCCGGACAGTGGGGGTGCCGAGGAAAGTGTGGAAGACGGCTGCCTTCTTCTCGAAGGGGTTCTTGCCCTTGCCATTGCTCTTTGCGGCGTGCTTGGGGTCAACATCCTCATCCATATCACTTGAATCCTTGGACTCCTCGTCCTTATTCTTTCCCTTGCCCTTGCCTCGCGGTCTGTTCTCCCGACTTCGCTTGTAGCCGGACTTCGGGTCTTCCTTGAGGTCATTGATGAACTTGCAATGGCGATTGGTGTGAGTGGATTTGCCTTTAGCGTCGAGGTGTACGAGGCACGGCATATCGCGGTACTCCTCGTAGGTTTGGGGAACGCGGAGCACTGCCGAGTTAGTTTCACTACCTCCCTGCTTCCCACGACCAGTCCCCCGTCCTCGGCCACGCTGTTCGCCATCACCTCGTCCTGCAAATGTCATGGCGACCATGTCAGAGTTTTGCTTTTCTTCTGGCGGGTTCTTCCGCTTGGTGATGTTGTTCCTCCGAGCTTGAGTTGGAACGGCCATTGTCGATATGGAGTCACGAGCATCGTCGTCGGTAGCCGTGAACTCACTAGCCAACCGGATCATCTGATTGAGATCTAGCTGGTGATTGTCCTGCAGGCGCTTCAACTTATGTCGGAGCAACGTGCCCCTTTCCAACCCATAGATGAAGGCGGACATGGCGGTCTGAGTGTGCACTCCTGCACAGGAATTCTTCATATCCAGCCAGCGAGAGAGGTAGGCGCGAGATGTCTCGTCTTTCTCTTGCACACACCGCTGTAGATCGCCAATAGTACAGGGACGTTTATACGTACCCTCAAAGTTCTTGGTGAACGCTTCTTGCATGTCCAACCAATTATAGATGGATTTCTCCGGCAAGTCATCAATCCATTATCGGGCCGTGCCCGTCAACATCAATGGGAGGTATTTGACGGCGACGTTGGGATTACCCCCGGCGATCTCTACCGCGTTGTCGTAATCCTACAACCATGTAGCTGGCTTGGCGGTGACATCATACGGCTTGATGGTCTTGTCAATCCGAAAACCTTTGGGGTAGGTTGCGGACCGTATCACAGGTCCAAAGCAACGTGGCCCCAGGTATGGTCCTTCCCGAGCCTCATGGATCTTGTCTAGTTGTGAACATGCATCGTATGGCTCCGGGCTTCTTTTCTTCTTATTGCCATCAGCGGATGGGCTGCGTGAACGATGCGGTCCTCCTCCACCATGGTGGCTGCTAGGGGGCGACGGAGGCGGAAGTGGCGGTGGGTTAGCCTTCTTGTTGTTACCCTTCTGCGACGCCTCATGCTTGTTGTGGTTGCTTGTCGGACGCGGAGGGTCATGGTGCGACCTTCTCTTGTGTCCTTTGTTGCGCTCTCCCTCGTGACGGGTCTGCTCTGTGTTGTCACGGATGACGATGTCATGCTGTCTTGGCGGAGGCATATCCGTGCGATGGTTAGCCTTGGTGTCTTCGCGATGTCGGGGGGATCGGGGCGGCGGAGATGGGCGATGAGGATGAGAATTTCCTCCGTGGTCGGAGGATATGGGGATCGCATCTTTCCTGTTGCGCACCCTCCGTGTTCGCTCTGACGAACCCGTCTGGGACCCAACATCCTGAGGAGATCGATCCCTTGGTGGCTTATGCTGACTAGACTGGAAAAATGCTGGGTCAGACTCGAGCCTCTGAGAATTGGCTTTTTCGTGCTGTTTCACTGCCTTGGACACAAGGTCATAGACCTGCTCCACTGCCGTGGGTGATCTATCCTGCTCCAGAATGGTCTTGGCGACGGCGAGATTAAGAAGAGGAGTGGGCATCACCTGCCTGCCTTCGCTGTCAATATATGGCTTTGCTTGTGGCGGCTTTGAGGGGGGCCATCCTAGGTTCCTCTGTACAGCAGGATCGTTGATGACGCGAGCCAGAGCTTTCTTAGCCTTTTGCTGCTGGAGCAGAGTCTTGTACTCGGCCTGCATGGCTCTAGCTTTCTCTATTGACTTCTGCGTGTTGGCTAGATCTCGATCCAACTTAGCGCCTTGCTCCGGGATGGCATGTGCTTCCTCTAGCAGCTGCTGGCGCTTCTCGTCAAGCTGGACTACGCTCCGGATATGAGCCACAATCATGGGCTCGACGAGGAGGTTGCCATACATCACTCTATCAGCCGAAGTAATTTGGGCAGCAGCAGACGTAGATGTCGGAGGTGGCGGGTTTGCGGTGTTGTTGTTACTCGTATCGATGTTGAGTTCCTGCGGCTGCTGCGCTGGGTTAGGCGGAGGGGGCATGACCTTTGCACGATCCTTGTAGGCAACAACAGGTGGTCCTTTCCCCTTGTCCGGCGCCTTAGGCGGAGCTTGTTCGGGTTGGTCTTCTTCCATCACGGTCGCAATGGCGATGAACACCTCTCGGGACATGACGACGTTGTCGGTCTGCTCTTCGTGTAGGAAATCCTCCTCCATCTCCTGCATGGCAGAGTCTAGCTCCTCCGGGCTAAATTCTATCTCCTCCGAGTCAGCGCTGATGTCGGCGTAGAGCGCATCAAGCACGAAGTCGGAGGGTGCCGAGGCTTCCTCGATGATGGTCGGTGGTGGTGCAACATCAGCGATGACGACTGGAGGTGGGGGTGTAGCTACTGCGACGATGATCGGAGGAGGTGCTGCAGCTGCAACTGCAGCGACGACGATCGGAGGCGATGGTGGCGGTGGCTGATGCGAAGATGCACCGTCTATGAGCGTAAGCGCTGTCTGGGCTGCCTCCTCAGCCTCTGCGTCGTTGTTGACGGTGTTCACCATGCCTTCGAAAGTGAGGCGTCCTGAAGCTTGCTGCCGCCTTAGTGAATGTCGGAGAAGTGTTCCTTGGTCTAGTCCTTCCACAAAGTGATACATGGCATTAGCATTAGGGTAATGTGCCAGGTCATCCCGTAGATGGAGCCACCATGCAAGGTCATCGTGGGGGTTTTCTCCCTCTCTCTGAATGCAACGTGCCAGATCGAAGATAGTAACCACGCCGACGAACTTTGATCTATGTTGTCCAGACGCACGGGCGAAGCCGGCGGATTTGCAGCGATCTTCCACCATTATATCGTGCACATGGGTGGTTTGGGTGGGCCTTGAATTTTTCCGATCTTTGCCGGCAAACTCCAAAGAGAGATCCGACATCGATCCTTTCGCGAACGAATCGTGCCCGTAGGCGGTCCGTGCGGGTATTGATGCTCCTCCGACTTCCAGGGGACTAGTGCCTGAGTCGGTTTCGCCGATGAAGAGGTGGATGTCTCCGATGGGGACGAATGAGCACCGCTTAGGGTTCGTCTTCGCCGGGATCCAGAACTCGTCGGGGGACGATCGGAATGTTGTCGGATAAGAGAACATGACCAATGGCTACGGTTTTGCCGATTCCCGTGAAGATCTTGGTCCTCTCCCGCTGAAGAGCCTGAAGCGCCTCTTGCCCCACAGTGGGCGCCAACTGTCGTGGTATTGCCAACGAGTACGCCATGGAGGGTTCCACACATTGCGTGTTTAGAGACGTGGGGGAAGGCGGACGGTTGACAGGTACGAGGTAACACAGCTTACCCAGGTTCAGATCCCACAACGATGGCGGAATCCTACTCCTTCTATAAATCACTATAAGGGTAATACGCCGAGTTACAAGGATTGGTTTGCTATGCGAGGTGTATCTTAATTGATCTGACTTGTGCCCTAAAGGACCCCATAGGCCCGACTTATATAGTCGCTAGGTCCTAGGGTTACAGGGAAAGTCCTAGCTGGACAGGATAAAGAGTCCTACACAGTATACAATCAACCTAACGTGTCTTGCACTCCAAGGGTCCGGGTACATCGGTGACTCCTCCGTAGCCTTCCTTTATCCAGCATGGGCCTCCCTTCTGGATCCATATAACCGGGCCGCCCAGCAGGCCATGGGCCATGCTACCAACTGTGGGCCACCCGGGTTATCCGGATAGGAGACATGCTATGAGGATACCCATATAGCATATCCCCAACAATAAGATCACAAACAATACTATCATCATGAATCAATAATAAGTTCATATCTAAGATCATGGCAATCCGGCCCTAGTGACAAGCATTAAGCACAACAAGATGTAACAAAGTCAAATAGCACTAATAGAGATACTAGGAACCATGCCCTATCAATCTTATTCGATTAAATGATAGAACTCATCCAATCCCTACCATCCCCATAGCCTACAGCGGGGGATTACTCACTCATGGATGGGGGAAACATGGGTGGTTGATGGAGAGGCGTCGGTGATGGTGATGGCGATGATCCTCTCCAAATTCCCCATCTCGGTAGGGTGCCAGAACAGAGTTTCTAGTTACGAATCGCGGTTTCTGGTGGTGGCGACGCAACGAAACTCTTTCTGGAAAAACGTCGAACCCCCTTGAGTTTTTAGGTCAAGAGGCAACTTATAGGCGAAGAGGGAGGCCGAGGGGGTGCCCGAGGCGGCCACACCCATCCCAGGCACGGCCTGGCCTGGCCCGCGCGTCCAGGGGGTGTGGGCCCCTCGGAGCCCCACTCTGTCTTGTCTTCTGGCTCCGTGAGTCTTCTGGTGAAATAGGATTTTTGGCATATTTTCTGGAATTTTTCCCGATAGTTGATTTTCTACACAAAAACTAGACACCAAGGTAATTCTGCTGAAAATAGTGTCAATCCGTGTTAGTTGTATCCAAATCACACAAGTTTAGAGGAGAAACAATAGCAAAAGTGTTTGGGAAAGTAGATACGTTTTGGACGTATCAACTCACCCCAAGGTTAGCTTATTGCTTGTCCTCAAGCAATTCAGTTGAAAACTGAGTGCGATAAAAGAACTTTCACAAACACATTTGCTTCATATGATTTTAATATTCTCGGCACATGAGTAGATACTTAGACAATTCATAATAAGGAGTATGCAACTAAGTCTACTCAATAGTGATTGCAAGCTAAGAAGAGATTCCAACTCAATAATAAAAAGTAGCATGAAACATAAACATAAGCAACATTGCAATGCTCATAAAAAGGTATGATAGAGTGGTATCTTGCTTGCCTTTGTTTGCAGAGCACAACATAAATGCCAAGGTACCTTTGAAGTTCAAGTGAAGACTAGAAGTAAAGATATCAAAGATACAAGTATCAAAGTCATGACATAATTAACCAAGTTTTGTGACAAGCATATTACCCTAAGAATGACAACTATGCTCTCAATAAGGTGCTCATAGAATAAGTGGTGACTCAACAAGGAAGTGAATAGGTTTTGAAAAGTTTGAAAGGCTTCCAAATGCTGAAAGTATGGTACTCATTAGCTTTGATCTCTCATTGCCCCTATCATAGGAATCTTTAGATGGTTAAGTTTAAAGTGAGGTCCAATATGAGTTATATGCTTGGTAGACCGTAAACTGTAAATCTCATGTCCCTTGAGTACGAGGGCCGCTCCTCATGCTACTCAACTTCAGTTACCGGTAAGTTTTTGTCATAGTAAATACATGCGTATCATAGAGAACAGCCAACGGGGTACCCCTTGCACATGATACAGGAGCTATCCCATAATCAAAATGACAAGGCAAGAAAACAATGAGCATCTCAGCAATCTTGTTATTTACCATGGGAAAATGGTGTTTTTTTCTCTCTTTCCTCTTTTCAATATGTCTCTTTTTTTTATAAGAAGAAAGCTTCATAGATTTCTCACTATGGTTATGTTGCAAGTTTCCACCATCCTTAGGCATGGCTTAGGCTAGCGGCTCAGGCGTTTCTCTAACACATATACATAACTCCATGGACTTACAAGCTCCCCTTTTATTTCACACTAATGACATCCGTAAACAAAAGAGCATGATATTTACAGGTGTTGAAAGCGTTCCCCGTGATAGCACGGTTCTGCTAACTCCCAACCTATAATTTGCAAGCATATAACTTTCATGGACAGTCAAAATGGTTCAGGTTTATTAAGTGCAAGAAATAAAGTTTGCCATCAAGTTCGTGAGAGCTTTACAAACTAACTTTCTCATAACAAGCAAACATTTTATTTGGAAAAAAACAAGGCATAATGAATATGCACAGAATAGCAAATGATGCTAGTAGGTAGGTATAGTGGATACTTTTGACAAGTTTGGTTTTGGGTAGTTGGAAACACGAGTAGAGCTCATACTCAGTGCAGGTGAAGGCTAGCAATAGAGAGGGAGTGACAAACGAGAGAGCAATAACTATCATAATCATGCTTGCAACAAAACAGGACTAATTATGGCATGAAAGTGATACAAGAACTCTGAGGCAAAATAAATCATCAAGGCTTAACTGAATTTGGTTCTATCAGATGCATGCGTGAGCATGTGCCAAGTAGATTCAAATGAAACATTCAGAGGAGGATACCACAATATCATACCAAGTTATGAATAGAACAATGCAAGCAAACATTCATATGACATTCTACAAACTATTAGCAAGATGGAGCTAATCATAAGAAAGCAAGAACTACTAAGCATCCATAAATAACATACACCTTACATGAACAGACTAAGCATGCCCACAATGATGAGTATATGTACAAAAATGAAAACAAATAGAGTTCATTACCAGCCTCTTACCACACCTCAAGTTGTCATTAATCTTGATCATTGCCCTTCACTTGTGTGGCTTGAATAATAACATGAAACCAAACTCCACTGAGGACCGCCGAACCCTGCAAAGATCTTCACAAAACCAAAGAAGAACAACAAATATTTTTGGTGTTTTTTGTTTTTTCAAAGCAAGCACACAAAGCAAAAACAAACAAAGCAAAATCTTTTTGGATTTTTCTTAAGGCAAACCAAAGCTAAAAAGGCAAAGAGACAAACCAAGAGAAACAACGAAAATATTTTTGGTCATTTTGTGTTTTGGGAAAGCAGAAACAAAAACCAAAAAGAAAGCGAAACATGGATATACAAAGAACCAACGAAACATGATATATAGATGAGTGTAATGCCGTATACCTCCCCCCAAGCTTAGGCTTGTGGCCTAAGTGGGGCTCAACCCTAGCCTGACCAAGAAGGTGCGCATCTGTAATGCGACGAAGAGGCCCCTTCATCCTGGTACATGCTCGAGGACGCCCCTGTGTAGTGCACAGAGTGGTCGTAAGAGGGTGCGTCCCCCTGGTAGTGTCCGTGGAAGCCAAGAATGCACAGTTGATCGTCCATCTCCCCCTTGGATCATGACCAAGGTCCCCTGCAAATACTGAACAAAGTGGTTTGTGGCAAAGGAATTCCCCTCTCTCTTCCCCGTCAGTAAACATTATCCTGTAAACCAAAATCTCAATGGCAGAGCTATCAGTGAAAAAGTGATGCGCTTCCATGGCAGCAAGATCAAGCCTCTAAGGAGCCAAAATCGTATCATTTGGATCAACAAAAAGTTCTAAGGCAGCAACTACACGTGCAGCAATAATACCCCCATAAATGGGTCCTCTAGCAGCTAAGCGACGAGCAATGAGAGAACTAAGATTATACATGGTTTCATTGTTGAGTGCAGCAGCCAGAAAGGCCAAATGATAGTTGGAAATATTATTAGTGTTCTCCCTACCAAGAATACTAGTGGCAAGATAATAAGCAAAATATCTGATAGCTGGGAGTTGAATATCTCTTATCTTCCTGCTTTGGGCTCTATGGTCATCACCATTAGTTACCCCGCGGTAGAGCTCCAACAAATCAGCGGGTTGAGCTCGAATCTTCTTCACCGTCTCAGGCATACCAAAACCCAAAATTTCTTCAATGTCATGGTGATAGGCATATCATAGATTTTGAATGACAAATATGTCTCTCATCTTGCATATAATTAGTTAGTCCAACCCTCCAAACAAAATTTAGGAAATCATCAAGAATTCCTACAGCCTGCAAAAAGGTAAAACAAGGGAAGGTAGAAGGGTGTGCATCCCCCTCATCTCCCTCGTTGCCAAAACGCGACGTAATAAGATCCTTATTGTATGATGTCCTAGATCGGGAGGATGATCTCGAAGGACGTGTCCTCCTAGGTGCATCACTCTCAAACACTTCTCCAGAGATGTGGTTGTCCATGACCCTTTTTCTGAAATTTTTAGACAAACATCAAACCAAGTAATTTCCAAGTTGATAAATGATGAGGAACTACTATAGGAACTTGCTAGAGGGATAAACATGCATCAAAATGAAATATCTAAGCATATAACAAGCATGCAATCTCACACAACCTATCACCTACAGTAGAAAAATACTCAAGATACAATCTACCAATCAAAAATCTAATTGGACAAGCACAGGAGGCACAAACTACAGAGCAATCCCTCCAAAAAATAGCAACAAAGATGGGCTGAGCAAGGAGATCGAAAATCAGGAGCAAGAACAACAAGAACTCTATCTTGAGAAAGTTTTCCAGTGTTTTTTGGGAGAGAGAAAGAAATAGCTACAAGGAGACACTTTGGAGGGACATAGGTGGGTCCCACCCAGGCCATGCGTGCCCTGGGGCTGGCCGCACCACCAGGGGTGTGGTGGCCAGCTGGGTCCCCCTGGGCCAATCCATGTGTCCATCTACCCCTTTTTTCGAGGAAAAATTTAATATGAATTTTCTGGAATTTTTTGGGAAACTTTATTTTGGGCCAATTTTCAGGTTATGAAAATTGATTTTCTCACATAAAAAGATTTTTTAGAAGAAGCAAAAAGCAAACCCAAACCAAAACTATAGAAGTTCTAAGACACTCTAACAAGCAAATAACTAACAAAACTAAATCTACCAAGAGAAAGAGCAAAGACTGGAAAGGAGAAAAATAAAAGTAAGCAAGTATAACCACTATGAAAGAATTGTTTTGTTCAATAAAATCCCTTTGTTAACAAGGTTGATCAAGTCTTTTTACCAAAAAAATCTTATATGAAGCAAAACTTTGCATTCCACAAAGTGATTATGTTACCTCAAACTTGATAGCAATAGTCCCAATCATGATAGTTTCAAAACTTTCTTATGGAATGGGAAAATATATTTCTCCAACTTTGATGCTCTCAATATTTTCAATGGAATTCAGGCAATAGCTCTTATCAATCTTCTTGGGGAATTAGACAATATGCTCTTTTTCATTAATATTAAAAGTCACTTTTCCTTGATTACAATTGATGACAGCACCTACAGTATTATGAAAAGGTCTCCCAAGAATAATAGACATATTATCATCTTCAGGCATCTCAAGCACAATAAAATCAGTTAAAACCAAGCAATTATGAGCCACTTGAACAGGAACATCCTCACATATACCAACAGGAATGGTAGTAGACTTATCAGCCATTTGCAAACATATATCAGTTGGTATCAACTTTTCTACCTAGAGTCTCTTGTAGAGAGAAAAGGCATAACACTAACTCTAGCTCCCAAATCACACAAAGCAGTTCTAACATAACTTTTCTTAATAGAGAAAGGAATAGTTGGAATACCTAGATCACCAAGTTTCTTTGGAACCTTACCATTGAAGGAATAATTACCAAGCAAAGTAGAAATTTCCTCATTACGAATCTTCCTTTTATTAGAGACAATATCCTTCATATACTTTGAATAAGGAGGAAACTTAATAGCATCAGTCAAAGGAATTTGCAAAAATAAAGGCTTCATCCACTCACAAAACTTATTATAGTGTTCTTCCTCCATTGACTTGTGTTTCTTATTGGGAAAAGGCATAGGTTTCTGCACCCAAGGTTCTCTTTCACTACCATGTTTATTAGCAATAAAATCTTCCTTAGTGTACCTAGTGTTCTTAGTGTGCTTCTCAGGTTCTTCTTCAGTTTCTTGCTTATCGGGAGGATCATTTTTATCATTACCACTTTTAGTTTCAGCATCAGAGATAGATATACTATTAGGATCTACAGTAGGTTCAGGAGGTTCCTCAACAGTTTTATGTTTCTTTTTCTTTCTCTTATGAGGACTACCACTATTTTCAGCTTGTTTAGAATCCCGCTCAATTATTTTAGGATGTCCTTCAGGATATAAAGGATCTTGAGTGGCTGTACCACTCCTAGTTCTAATTCCATAAGCATGTTTATCTCCTGAAGCATTAACTAGCATATCTTTTTGCACCTTAGCAAGTTGACCAATTTGGGTTTGAACCATTTGGAAGTGTTAACAAAGCATTTTAACATCATTAGCAGTTCTTTCCACAATATATTTGAACTCATTAATAGCCCTAGAGTTTTCCAATAAATGATTCTGAACTTGTTTATTAAAATTACCTTGTTTAACAGTAAAAATGTCAAGTTCCTCTAAGCATTGATCGGGAGGTTTACCATAGGGAATATCACCTTCATCGAAGTGTTGGAGAGATTGTACCTCAATAGTGGATGAGTGGGGAATTGACTTACATAATTCTTCTATAGGAGGTAAATTCTTCACATCTTCAGATCTAATACCTCTCTCCTTAAGACATTTCTTAGCTTCTTTCATCACTTCATAATTTAATGCAATCATTCCCCTCTTCTTTGGTGTTGGTGTTGGAGTTGGTTTAGGCACAATTGGTTCAGGTGTAATAGGCTCAGGTGTAATAAGCTTAGTTGAAGTCCAATCATCATAATTCTTGCTTATTTTAGCCATTAATTCTTCAGCTTCTACAGGAGTTCTTTTCCTAAAAACACAATCAGCAAAACTATCCAGGTATGTCCTAGAACCATCAGTTAGTCCATTATAATAAATATCAAGAAGCTCATTTTTAGGTAATGGACATCCAGGATGTGCATGAATCAAGGCACATAACCTTGTCCATGACTCAGGAAATTTCTCCTCTTCTCCCTGTTTAAAATCAAAAAGTTTCTGGAAAGCAGCATGTCTATCACTGGTAGAAAAATATTTCTAAAATAAAGAAGCAATCAGGGCTATCAATGGATCCAGGAGGTAGTCTATTAAACCAAGCTTTAGTTTCTCCTTTTAGTGAAGAAGGAAAGATCTTTGTAACAAAGGACTTGCGCATCTTAAAGTCATCAGAGAATAAGGCACTCATAGTGGAAAGCTCATTCATATGAGCTACATCACTTTCATTTTCAGTCCCACAAAAAGGTTCTTTCTCAACAATGTTTATATAGGATAAATCAAGAGAGAAATCATAATCTTTATCTTTAATATCTATGGGAGAAGTAGCAAACTTAGCATCAGAAGACAGTTTAGGAATAATGGTACATCTCTCAAGGAGACTCTTAATAGCACTAGCACCATGTGTGTTTCAGCACTCTTCAATAAATTCGTTAGTCATTTCAATGTAACCATCATTAATATCATCTCTCTCTCTCTAGACTCAGGTGAGCTAATAGGTGTAATAGTGTCTTCACTAAGAGTTTCAGTGTTTCCCAAAATAGTTCTAGCAATAGTAGCATCTAGGAAAGGACCTAATGAACCACTCGCATCAAGCACAGTAGAAGTAACATCATGAGTATCAGAAGCAATTTCAGATTCAGCAGTAGTAGCAGTGTGTGTAGCATGTGTATGTGGTGGTGGTGTAACAAGCTTACTTATAACAGTCGGTGAATCAAGATCAGCAGAGGTGTTTACGACTGCACCTCTTCTTGTAGTGGACGGTAAAATAGGAAACTTTCCATCACGAGACTTCCCCATGATGAAAGGAATAGCAGTGAACAATAATAGATCCAAGTGAACTTACAAATAAATCTATGCTCCCCGGCAACGGTTCCACAAAATAGTCTTGATGACCCACAAGTATAGGGAATCGCAACAGTCTTCGAGGGTAGTATTACCCAATTTATTAATTTGACACAAGGGGAGCCAAAGAATACTTATAAGCCTTAACAACTGAGTTGTCAATTCAGCTGCACCTGGAAATAGTCTTGCTCACAGAAGTTTATCAGTAGCAACAGCTTTGTAGTAGCAATAACACGGTAATAGTAGCAGTAAAACAAAGGCAATAGTAACAATAGTAGAAAACAGTAGGATACGAGTGCGGTAGTCATAGGGATGGATGGACGGGCGTTGCATGTACGAGACTATTCATGTAACTTCAAGATCTAGGGTAATTGCAGATAAATAAGATAAAGCATTAAAGTACTAAACAATCATAGGCATGTGTTCCATATATAGTCATGCGTGCTCGCAATGAGAACTTGCACACCATCTTTTGTCCTGTCAGCCCGTTGCAGCGGGGCCTCAAGGGAATCTACTGGCAATTAAGGTACTCCTTCTAATAGAGCACCGGAGCAAAGCATTAACACTCTGTGAACACATGTGATCCTCACATCACAGCCATCCCCTCCGGCTGTCCCAATTTCTGTTACTTCGGAGCCTTTGGATCTGGACAATGATATGTGTACACAACTTGCAGATAAGATCACAAACAATTTTATCATCATGAATCGATAATAAGTTCAGATTTGAGATCGTGCCACTGGGGTCCTAGTGACAAGCATTAAGCACAACAAGTTGCAACAAAGTCAAATAGCACTAATAGAGATACTAGGCACCATGCCCAAACAATCTTATTCGATTACATGATAGAACTAATCGAATCCCTACCATCCCCATAGCCTACAGCGGGGGATTACTCACTCATGGATGGGGGAAACATGGATGGTTGATGGAGAGACGTCGGTGATGATGATGGCGATGATCCTCTCCAAATTCCTCGTCCTGGTAGGGAGCCATAACGGAGTTTTTGGTTCTGAATCATGGTTTCTGGTGGTGGCGGCATAGCGGAACTCTTTCTAGAAAAACTTCGAACCCCCCTGAGTTTTTATGTCAAGAGGCAACTTATAGGCGAAGAGGGAGGCCGAGGGGGTGCCCGAGGCGGCCAAACCCCTCCCAGGCGCCGCCTGGCTTGGCCCGCGCGGCCAGGAGGTGTGGGCCCCTCAGATCCCCACTCCATCTCGTCTTCTGGCTCCGTGAGTTTTCTGGTGAAATAGGATTTTTGGCATATTTCTGGGATTTTTCCTGAAAGTTGATTTTCTGCACAAAAACTAGACACTAAGGTAATTCTATTGAAAACAGCACCAGTACGTGTTAGTTGTATCCAAATCACACAAGAGGAGAAACAATAGCAAAAGTGTTCGGGAAAGTATATACGTTTTGGACGTATCAAAACCCTAGTCGCCAAACTAGAGAAAAAACTGGCAGTTTCACCCTTTGTTTTTTAGGGAATTCTTGGATTTTTATTGATCACAAACATTGTTAAAATACAAATACCATCAGGTGGGTTAGTCAACCTGACCTGACATCCAACACAACTAGAAACTACAGAGCTAGCCACCCTATCAGCTTCAAAGTTAGAAGCTCGGTTTTCATATATAAAATATGCATCCGCTAGTAATCGTGCGTCTGCCTTTACCTCCTCACTCACCATGTTGAAGTTTCCCGAGTCTAGATGCTCTAGGGATTTGATGATCATCGAGCATTCTGTCGCGATAGATGGAATATTATGCCAATGCCATAGCTTCTCTATAGGCGAGGGCCTATGTCACTGAAGGATCCGAAATCCCCTTAATAGTGAGCACTGACGTTCCTAGATATGTTCTCGTATCGCTTCTGAACACAATGCCAATAGCACCAGCCTAGCCAGATTTATCCATTTCCACGTCGACATTTATCTTCACACATCCAGCCTTCGATGGGATCCATTTAGGATGAGCTGGTATAGGATTGCTCCCTTCCCTCTTCTTTCTCATAGTAGAAATCGTGAGGTCTCGAATATAACTCTCAATAAAGGTATTCCCTGGATAAAACCACCAGTTGGCATGGTTAAACTGAATGTTGATGGTGCTTTTGTGGCAACTAATGGAAGTGCTAGTGCTGGAATGATATTAAGAAGTGGTGATGGTGATATAATTTTATTGACATGCAGATCTTTGAGGCTCTCCTCTTCTGCCTTGGATCCTGAATTCAATGCCTGTTTGGAGGGAGTAAGATCCATGCTCGACATGTGCCTGTACGGGTTCGTAGCATGGAAAACAAAAAATTTATACCTCATGAACACATACAAGCCAAGATCTATCTACTAGATTGTAGCAACTAGTCGATGGAGTACTCATCCTCAAAGATTCCAAAGCGGTTAACAAGAGCGGATTCTCGTGGGTGATGTAGTCGTCCACTTGACGATCTCAAGATCGCATAGATGATCCTTCCGCACTGCTGCCTCAGGTTCCTGCGATGGTCACATGTTCGATGAAGACCTTCATCTCCTTGTTCCAAAGAAAATAAGGTTGTATCTCTCTCCTTGAAATTCCGGCAGCACGATGGCGTGGTGATAGAAGTAGAGGGGAGATCCCACAGGGCTTCGCCTAAGCTGGAGAGAGTATGGTGGAGTATAAGAGGGCCTCGACAATCTAGGGTTTAGAGGGCGCTGAGGAGGGGTGGTGGTCGGCGGCTAAGGCTAGGTCTTAGCCCTAGTTGATGACTTGGAGGAGGGCCTAGGGCGGCAGCGATTTGGGGTGGCCGGCGGCGACTTGGGGTGAGGGGTAGGGGCGCCCTACCCCTCCTTATATAGGTGGGGAGAGGAGGTTGGGTGAGGGGAATCCTCCCCCAACTCCTCTTCAAGGTCGGCGGCAAGGAAGAGTGAGTAATCCTCCCTTAGGTAGGATTCCTTCCCTCCCTCCACTTGGAAACCATTGTTCCACTTTGATTTTTTTTCAAACTGCCTTTTTGACTTTCAAACTAGAGTTTGATTTCTCTCTTCCAAGTGTCCATCCAAGTAACCTAGGACATGATGCAACCATTCCACTTTGTCATGACACATCCATGTACCCTTCCCCTTCCAGATCGATGAACCTTCTAAACCCTTCTAGAACATTTTGGTGAAAACACCGAAACCATTCCCGAACTCTGGAATTGTACTTTCCTTATATGAATCTTATTCTCTGGAACATTCTAGATCTCCTCCTGATATCATGGATACCATCCGAGACTCCGAACTACAATCGGTCTTTGCTCACTTTCCAAATCTACTAAACAACGTCGAATCCTTAAGTGTGTCTCCCTACAGTTCATGAATTATGTAGACATGACCGAGACTCTTCTCCGATCAATAACCATTAGAGGAATTTGGAAATTCATATGGCTCCCACATATTTCTATGATTAATTTTTGATCAAATAAAACATTTACATATGATACAAATTTCCCTTTGTCTCGCGATATTATACTTATCTGAGGTGTGATCATCGGTATCTCTGCATACCTAGTTCAACCTCGTTACAGATAAGTACTATTTTCTCGTTCATGTGATATGTGATCCCTTGTGAGCCAATCACATGCTTGCAATCCAATTGGATGGCATTCCACCGAGAGGGCCCATAGTATATCTATCCGTCGTACGGATGGACAAATCCCACTCTTGATCCATGTGCCTCAACACATACTTTCAGAACACTTAATGCCACCTTTATAACCACCCAGTTACAAAGTGGTGTTTGATGCCATCAAAGCATCCATCCGGTGATGGTGATTAGCATGATCTCATGGTCAAAGGATTTAGGTTACTATGTATCTGAAAGCTTATAGCAACTGAGCTATATTAAATGACTTGATATTTATGCTATGCTTAATTAATAGGATTATGTCCATCACATCATTCTCCTAATGATATGACCTTGTTGTTTACTAACATCTCAATGTTCATGATCAGGAAACCATGATCATGCTTCAACCAACATGCTAGTTTAAAAAAGAGGCTTTACTAGGTACTCTTATGGTCACAAATCACACAAGTATTAATGTCTCCGGTTAATACAACTATAGCATGGGATGTAAACTTTCATCATAAACACGAATATATAATAATAAATACTTTTATTATTGCCCCTTGGGCATATCTCCAACAGTCTCCCACTTGCACTAGAGACAATAATCTAGATTACATGGTAATATACCGAACACCCATGGAGGTTTGGTGTTGGTCATGTTTTGCCCTCGGGAGAGGTTTAGTCAACGAATCTGCCACATTCAGATATGTGTGTACTTTTTGCAAATCTTTATGTCTCCATCTTGGATATGCTCTCGAATAGCATGAAAATGTAGCTTGATATGCTTCAGCTTCTTGTGTGACCTTGGCTCCTGCGCATGGGCTATGGCACCCATGTTATCACAGTAGATAGCCATTGGATCCAGTGCACTAGGAACCACACCGAGATCTGTAATGAACTCCTTCATCCATATCGCCTCTTGTGAAGCCTCCGAAGAAGCTATGTATTCCGATTAAGTTGAAGATCCCGCAACAATGCTTTGCTTTGCACTCTTCCAGCTCACTGCTACACCATTCAAAGTAAATACTTATCCAGATTGAGATTTAGAATCATCTGGATAGGTGTTCCAACTAGCCTTGGTGTAACCATTAACAATGAGTTGTTCATCACCTCCATAAGAAAGAACCATATCCTTAGTTCTTCTCAAGTACTTAAGGATGTTTTTGACCGTTGTCCAATGATCCACTCCTGGATCACTTTGATATCTGCTAGTCAAACTAATAGCATATGCAATGTCCGGTCTAGTACACAACATGGCATACATGATAGATCCTATGGCTGATGCATAGGGAGTCTTACTCATCCTCTTTTTATCTTCTGCCGTAGCGGGACTTTGAGTTTTACTCAAGGTCGTATTGGGCAACATGGGAAAGAACCCTTTCTTGCTATCTTCCATTCCAAACCTCTTTAGAACCTTGTCCAAATATGTACTATGTGAAAGTGCTATAAAGCGTCTTGATCTATATCTATAAATCTTTATGCCTAATATGTAAGCAGCTTCGCCAAGATCTTTCATTGAAAAACTATTATTCAAATAATCTTGGACACTTTAGTACTAGGAATGCTACAGAGCTCCCACTCACTTTCTTGTAAATACAAGCTTCTCCATAAGTTTGTATAAAACCAAAACTTTTGATTACCTTATCAAAACATTGATTCCAACTTCGGGATGCTTGCTTCAATCCATAAATGGACCGTTGAACTTTGCATACATTGTTAGCATCTTTAGGATCGACAAAACCTTTGGGTTGTACCATATACAACTCTTCATCAATGTCTCCATTAAGGAACACCGTTTTGACATCCATCTGCCATATCTCATAATCTAATATGCAGCGATCACTAACAATATCCCCACAGACTTTAGCTTTGCTAATGGTGAGAAAGTCTCATCATAGTCAACTCCTTGAATTTGTTGGAACCCCTTCTGGCTATCCGGTAAGTCCACCAAAGTCCATACTTGGTTTTCGTACATGGATCCAATCTCAGATTTCATGGCTTCTTACCATTTATTGGAATCTGGGTTCATCATCGATTCCTCATATGTCACAGGGTCGTCGGTATTATCCACCAACATGACACTCATAACAAGATCATACCAATCAGGAGTGGTACGAGTCCTTGTCGACCTGCGAGGTTCCATAGTAACTTTGACCTAAGTTTCATGATCACCATCATTAGCTTCCTCTCTTATTGGTGCAGGCACCACAGGAACTACTTCTGGTGTTGCGCTACTCTCAAATCCTAGATATGGTTCGACAACCTCGTCGAGTTCACTTTCCTTCCAGTCACTTCTTTTGAGAGAAACTCCTTCTCTAGAAAGGATCCATTCTTGGCAACGAAGTTTTTGCCTTCGGATTTATGATAGAAGGTATACCCAATAGTTTCCTTCGGGTATCCTATGAAGACGCATTTTTCCGCTTTGGGTTCAAGCTTGTCGGGCTATAACTTCTTTACATAAGCTTCACAACCCCAAACTTTAAGGAATGGCAATTTAGGTTTCTTCCCAAACCATAATTCATATGGTGTCGTTTCAACGGATTTACATGGTGCCCTATTTAAAGTGAATACGGTTGTTTCTAATGCGTAACCCCAAAACAATAATGTTAAATCTATAAGTGACATCATAGAATGAACCATATCTATGAGAGTTAGATTACGATGTTCAGACACACCATTACGTTGTGGTGTTCCTGTCGGTGTCAATTGTGAAAGTATTCCACATTTCTTCAAATGCTCGCCAAACTCGTAACTCAGATATTCACCTCCACGATCAGATCTGTAACATCCCTAAAATCATGTTTCAAAACTCATGCATATCATCCATGCATCCATGATCATTTAGGGTTCCTTTTCAAAACCAATTCAAAAACAGGAGCATCTGATGCTCATTAATTCATGTAAGTATGCTATAACCTTGTTGATACCTTCTAATGAGAAAGGTACTTATTTTGATCAGTAAAGTTTTGAGCTTGATCATGAGAGTTGGTTCTAAGGTTTGGTCAAGGTTTCAAAAACAAATTTATGAGTTATAAACCATTTCTCTACTAAGTATAAACATTTTGCAAAGGTTGGTTTTAAATTTCTTTTTCAAACCCTTTTTGTTTTGAGCTTGATCAGATGTGTTGCACACCCCAGGAATCAAGAATCAGCAAACTTTGATTTGGAGAAAATTTCATTTGAAACAGAATTGATTTGAACCTTCAAATTCAAACCAGAAATCCATTCAGAAAAAGGAAAAAGATTAAAGGAGAAAAAAAATAAACAGACCAACCAATCTGGCCCAACCCAACCACTCAAATTTCATTTAGCCCAAAGAACTCTCCATGAAGAAAACGATTCGCACCACTGGAATAACCCACAGAGTCTATGACAACTGGACCCCACCTCCTCTATTTTTCTCTCGCTGACAACATTGGCCCACGAGATCGTCATCGTCTCCACCCAGCGATGAGTTCCTCCCCAAATCACTCCGGGCGTTTCCTGTTTAAATCCGCGGCTTCAATTACATTGAATGCTCGAGTAATTCACGCCCACGCCTCGCTTTAAGCACCATGCTCCTTCCCTTTTCCCCCAAACCCCACCCCACCGGAGCCACCAGGCTGCTCGGATTTCTCTCTGGACGTCCCTCTGCTCCGACGAGCTCGTCGTCGAATTCCGGTAAGCACCGCATTCCCCTCTGCCTATGGATCAGACTAGCTGTTTCTGCATCCTCGTACGCACCTACTGACACCCTCCACTTGCTCGTGCATGCTCTGTAGCCTCGGCAACGTCATCGACTGAGCTCCGCCACCGTCTGCTCGAACTCTGGCGACCATTCTCCGTAAGCCCCAGGTTCCCCTCTTCCTCTGTTTGATACGTGTGTGATCCCCAGCATCCTACGCACCTAACGGCACCCTTTTCTCGTCTTAGCGTGGCCTAGAACGTCGTCTCCGTCACCAACCAAGGACAACTGACGTCGTCTCGATCTCCGACGAGCAATCGACATCGACCCCAAGTGCCCCTTCGACGACCTCGGTGAGCCTTTCCACTACCATTTTTGCTTCTTGTATCGTCGGCTCCGCCGCTGACTGAGCACGCTGCCGCTAGAGCCGCCAGTTTAGAGTTAGCTGCTTAGGGCCGTTGGATCTTGATCCACTGGACGCGATAGATTCAATCACCGAAGAGGTACGTTTAGATCTGAGCCGTTGGAGTTTAGTTAGATCTGACGGTTCGCAAGCGTGATCCAGCGCGAAGCGGTACCAACCAACCAGAGGCTGCCGCGTGGCATGAGTTTCGTTTTAAAATTTTGAATTAGATCAATTAGATGGTTAAACTTGTTTAATTCATAACTTTTGATTCCCACGTCCAAATTTGACAAATTTTATATCAATGGAATCAGGAGAGAAAATCCTTTCCATTTATGCAATGTGTTTAATATATTGACTCTGTTAAAATGGTTGTTTTTGCAGAAACATTTGTAGGCATAATTTGAGTATAGTAATTATTTGGAAAATGTTTTACTATTCAAATAAAGTTTATTTGGCTTGTTTTGTACTTGTTTATGATTCAGTACTATGCACTTGTATTGTTTGGTGTAGAAAATCATCACATGGCATTATGCATGCATCCATATATTTTGGCTTGTATATATTTTGTATGTGATTTTGGTGCTATTATTTTATGTGTAGATTTTGGTGCAAATAGTGATTGTGATTATGAGGATTTTTGCCACTCTCCAAACTACCAAGGCAAGTGGTGCTTCATGATTTTATACCTATGTTTTTCAACTATGCATTAGAAATATTTTGGTAGTCTTGCATGGATATTTTTGATCTATATGCTATGCTTGGGAAATCCTAGTAGTTGTAGAATTTCTAGAAATTTCTAAGTTAAGATTCTTATCAATGCCATGCTTAGCCTAGCTAGTAGCAACCAAGGGTGGTTATAAATTCATGCTATGAGAAAATATTTCTAAGTCCTTGGACTTGTGTTTTGCTTAATAAAACAACTAACTGAATGAAACACCTGGGTGGAATGGTTGTGAATGGGTTATGTTGAGTGGTTACACAGGGCCCATATCTATGGACTACCCTAGTGTATATTGGGTGGAATGGTTGTGAATGGTATGATAGGTTGGAACGCGTCCATTTGGTCTAAGGGAAGGCTTCTGAAAGGTCCTGTCTTGATGAAAATCAAGTCTTGTGGGGAAAGTGCACAACCTCTGCAGATGGAAGAATCTAAGTACTTAGCCATGTCCTTGGTATTGGATAACTTGAGCATCAAGACATGGAAGCTATCAAGAATCTCCTCATCCCAATTTCTAAGTAAAAACTTGTGGTTAAACAAGGGTGAAGGTTCACCAATTTCTATTGGTGGTTCCTTGGGAAAGATTTAGACAAAGAAAAACTTAGTGATTTCAACTGATAGGAAAAACTTATTTTGAGCAAAGCAAGCCTAAGCTACACTTAGCCAAAATGCATATAGTAACTGGCGATGCAGGAAGCGAGGAAGGAAGGGAGTATGCTCACCGTGTTCGCAACGTCGTGGGGAAGCTCTAGGTGCGTCTAGTTTGTCGAGGGGCGCTCTGGTCCGATGTGGATTGCTCACCGGAGTCTACACGGCGTCGGGCGTGCTTCGGTCGATGTTGGGGGCGGGGCTACAAGGCACAGGAGGACGAGGCAAGGGGTCTGTTAGATGCGTGAGGGTGAGTAGAACTTGCGTGCGTGAACGAGAGGGGAAGGGGCGGACGGAAACTACCTGGGCACTCGCCGGAGTTAAACCAGACGGTGGCGGCGCTTGGAGTCGTCGGTGTCGAGGTTCAGGGGCGCGCGAGCAAGCTGGCGATGCGGAAAGGTCCGCCAAGAGATGGGGATCACAGCTGCGTGCTTGAGGAGGCAAGGGGTGGCGTGGGGCTGCCGGAATCCTTGCGGGAGCGTCGTTGGACAGTGGGCGGTGTGGAGAGAAATTATCGCAGCCTGGTGGCTCCGGTGGGGTGGCGTCTGGGGGAAAAGAGGGAGGCGATTAATGCCGCGTGGTCACGGCGAGAGATTAACGCCGCATTAAGGCGAATTCAACCGAAGAAATCAATGGCAGCAACGGCTGGGCGAGTTCAACACGAGGAGGAAGAAGATGACGTGGCATGGGGCAGTCTGGCAGCGAGAGAGAGAGAGAAAGAGTGCGGGGTCCATCTGCCAGCGTCTGTGTGGGTCGTTTCGCGAGTGAGAAAATGTTTCGGGGAGGGGGAAGTAGGTGGGCTTGCTGGGCCTAGTTGGGCTGGCCGGCTGGGCTGTGTCCATTTCTATTTTTTTTCCTGATTGCGTTTTCTTTTTCTAATTCTATTTTCTGTTTTGAAAATTCAAACAACAATTCAAACATTCAAACAGTTCAAACATTCACCAAACTTGTAATGAGTTTTGGTTCTGTTTAACAACATAAACCAAATCCCAAATAAAAATATTTTTACTCCTTTTTAGGATCTATTTAATAATTAAATAAAATAGACTTTATTTATTAATTCAAATAGGTTTTGATTTATTTAATAAAATATCCATTTGAAATCCAAATATTATCAAAAATCAGTAGGTTTTATTTGAAAATATAAGATATTTGGAAAACTTGTTTAAAATAAATTAACATTTTTATTTTAGGGTCCATTAATAATTAAATAAGATGGACCTTAGTTAATAATTCAAATGGGATTTTTTTATTAAAATCTTTATTTTGAAATCTAAAATAACACCAAAACACTTCAGTAGGTTTTATTTGAGAATATAAAATACTTGGAAAACTTATTTAAAATAAATAAGTTTTAGTGTTTATTTAAAATGGGAAAAGCCTTTACTTAAATAAAATTGGATATTAAATCCTTATTATTTTATTTAGATAAACCTTTACTATTTTTATCAAAACAAAATGTTTTATTTCAAAAGCTTGACCAAGGTTTATTTTGGCTCCATAAAATAATCCTTATTTATAAATCTACCTTTTCTTTTGAAAACCAAATCTTTTATTTAAAAGATCCAAAATAGAAATTTTAAATATTTTGAAGTTTATTGTTTATTTAACTTTTTAAATCCCTTTAGGATTTTATTTGATCCAAATAGGTTTTGAAAGTTTCCAAATGGATTCAAAAAGTTTCTTCTCACCCTGAAAATCAACAAAGTTTTATTTTATTCATTTATTTTTCACATTACAAGATTTGGAAAATCTTGGGATGTGACAGTTACCTTAAAATAAATCTCGTCCCGAGATTTGGGAAGGCTAGGGTTACAAGTTGGTTCAAAACAACTAGGGTACTACCACCCTTAAAAATTTTCCAACTAGATTACATCTTGTCTTACTTGGGATCTTGGTGTAACTTTCCTGGACAGAAGTTTGCATAGTGGCCTAGTTCCTTGCATTTGAAACATGTGATAAGGTTGAGGTCTTGAGGTGGCTTCTCTGGACAATATGATGCATAATGTCCTAACTCTTTGAAGTGGCTGCACATCACTTGACTAAAATCCTTCCTTGTATTGGGTTTCACTAGCTTTTGTTTGTCTTCTTGTCTCTTCTTCTTTTCTGGGCATTCACTGGCATAGTGTCCCTTCTCTTTGCAATTGTAACATTGCACTTGAGTAATATCCTTCTTCTTGTTTTGGGTCTCTCCAAATCTAGGAGTTCTTCTAGTTCATGTTCTTCATATCTCGCCTCAAAGGTGGGAAATCTTTCTCTCTTCTTGGGGCAGTTACTAAAGATATGACCTTCTTCACAATTAGGGAATTGATCTTCATGCTCCTTGCATGTATGATCCTTGTCTCCATAAATATTGCAAGTTTTGGTTCCTTCTAAGATAACATCTTTGTCATCCTTGTTGTCATTAGCTCTTTGGGAAAAGTTTTCTCTCATGATGATCATTTGAGTAACCAACCCTTGCAACAATTGGGATTGAAGTTTCAAAATCCTTTGTATGGCTGGGTCTAGTCCATTGTTGTTGGCTAAAAGTTGAGTTGTCTCTTGGCTCAACTGGTTTTGAGTTCCTATGAGTTTCTCCATGTTGTCCTCTTGGTTGGTGTTGATGTCACCATCCTTGATGTTGGAGTCTCTTGGAGTAGTCATCTGTTTGGGTTGCTTTGGGATTAGAATAGGCAAGATATTTCTAAGGGAATATTTCTAATCACATACATCACAATTCACTCAAGCAATGTGCAAGCAATCACAAACAAAAATTTCACTCAAACAACAAAGTTCAAGCACATTTTTAGGCAACAAAATATTTTTATTACACCACATAAGTTGGTGTGTTTGACTTAACTAAATATGGTGGTCCATCTATATGGTTCACTTGTGATCTTTCCATCCTTCTTGGTTGATTCTTCCTGCATGAGATCATGGTTTCCTTGGGAAAACTCTTGGTCACAAATACTTCAAAGGTGTGGATGGCTCCTTCTAACTTGTGTTTCCTTAGTCTCCAAAACTTGAGCAAGATTTCTTGTCTCACTTGTTTTCCTTAATGGAATCTAAGGTTGAAGTCCTTGGTGAATATGCTGAAGATGTTGAAGTCATTAGAGTTGAAGATGTTGAATTCATTAGAGTTGAAGATGTTGAAGTCATTAGAGTTTAGAGTTGATGAAGTCCTTGCACATGGTGAAGTCTTTTGGCCATGGGGTAGTTTTTTCCATCAAGTTGAAATAGAAGAGATGTAGAATCAAAAACAAAAATGGTTGATGAAAGAGTTTACAAGTTTGTTTGTAAATAAGTTTTGGAACAAATACAACTCCTATTTTGCTAAGGGTTTTTGTCCAATCCTAGGTTTACAAATCCTACAGGCAACACAATGCTCTAATACCATCTGTAAGGGTCCCATCCTTTAATAAGGTAGAGTCCCCTGTGTTTACAATGCTAGTCCCTGGATCAATAGCTAGCATCCACAGTTAAGATGTAATATCAAGAAACAAAGGTCATAATACAACTTTATAACCAGGAATAACATAAATTTATTACATCTTACATAGCTCATTTGGCTATTACATTACATTGCAGCAGAATATCTATAAGCATGGGGTCCTTCATCTTCAAAGTGCCACAGGCAGACATGTTGGTTGTAGACTTTGTAATCCTAATCAACTCACTTCACTAAATCAATCAAACTTGCAACATACAAGTTACAGCCACAAGGGTCAATACATTTGAATTGTATTGGCAAGTGATACTATGGTAGTATAGTGGAGTCTATCATCTATATGCATTTGGCTAAGTGGAGTTGAGGCTTGCATTGCTCAAAATAGATTTTCCTTATCATTTTGAAAACACTAAGTTTTTGCTTGACAAAAATCATTTCTCCCAATCAAAGATTGAAGATCCTTTAAACTTTGTTCAACCACAAGTTTTTAACTTAGAAATTTGGATGATGAGATTCTTGATTGCTTCCATGTCTTGATGCTCAAATTGTCCTTTGCCAGGGACATGGCTAATTACTTAGATTTTACACTCTGCAGAGGTGGTGCACTTACCCCACAAGACTTGGTTTCACCAAGACAAGATCTTTCAGAAGCCTTCCCTTAGACCAATATGGACGCGTTCCAACCTATCAAACTCTACCACCAACTGTCCATATGGCTAAGTTCTTGCAACCTATATGATCCAGGCAGAGCCCATAATGCCAAGTGGCTGCACTTGAAGCTTCTCAACATTTGACATCTCAAATCTCTTTGTTCCTGGGTGGCCATCCACAAGTTAGATACACAAGGTCAACCATAAACATGGGCCTGGTGCACTTAACCAAAAACCACCAATCAAGTCCCATTCCACCCAGGTGATTCATTAACTTAGTTGTTTTATTAAACAAAAACACAAGCCCTCAGACTTAGAAATTTTCCATAGTATGGATATATATTCCACCCTTGTTTTCTATTAGCTAGGCTAAGCTTGATAGTAGTAGGAATTCTTAACTTAGGAAAATTTCTACTAAGGTTTCATCTACTAGGTCTTCCTATAGCAAGGTTTATACTTAGCAAAAATTCCATGCAAGTTTTACTTAGAGAAATCTCTAATGCATAGTGAAAGTAATGGGACAAAGTATGAAGCATCACTTGCCTTTTTGGTAGAGGGTATAAGTTCACTCCTTGTCCTTGCAACAATCACACTCTTCAAGTCACTACAATTCAATCAAGCAAGGCACAATCTCAATCTACCAATCAAGCAAAAACATCACATAAAATCATAGAACTAAGATAGTGCATGCAAGCATGCCAAGGATTGTTTTATTTGTACAAGTGGTTTCTAATGGGACATAAACATTTGAAAACACCTAATGGTCATTTTATAAAATGGCAAAGTCATTTGCAAAAGGTTTCACTTCATAAACCATTTTCAAAACAAGATGTCATTTTATGTGGGGTAGAAATATTTTTACTAAGGCATTAATCTATAGGGTTCACCAAATATGTTTTCAAACCATAAAACTTGGTGTTTGGGGTCAGAGAGTTTAAAACAAAACATTTCCCCAAAGTTTTCTTCCAAAACCATTTTTTATAAATAAACTATATTTTTATTTGGCTAGAATTGGTTTTAAATCAAAGAATCATTCTTTTGCATCACCAAATACATTTTTGAAACCACAAAGTGATTCCTATTGTCAGTAGGTTTAAATCACACCATTTGCCAAAGATTTTATCACCAAAATCATTTTTGAACAATTTTTACAATCTAAACAAGCATACAAATGTTCCTGCAAAAACAAACATTTTAACAGAAGCTTTTTGCTAAACAAATTGCATGGTTGGCTAGGGCTTGTTCCACTGATTCCATTGATATAAAGTTTGTAAAATTTTGGACGTGTGGATCTAAAGTTACAAGGGTTTCAATTTTGCAAACAAATCTGATTCAAACTTTGTTTTTAAACAGAACTGGTGACACGCGGCGTTTTCCTATTCGTCGGTACCGGTTCGGGTGGATCGAGTGATGCAGGCCGTTGGATCAAGTTGAATCGCACGGCACTGGCTGCGTACCCTTTCAGCGTTAAGTGATCTAATCGCTTCACTTCGATCTGGATCGAACGGTTCCTATCCATTTGCCAAGAACTGGCGGTGCTCGACGGCTGCGCACGGCGGCGATGGTCAGACGACGGCGAAACTGGCGATGCAGGAAACGAGGAAGGAAGGGAGTATGCTCACCGTGTTCGCAACATCGTGGGGAAGCTCAAGGTGCGGTCAGTTTGTCGAGGGGCGCTCTGGTCCGATGTGGATTGCTCACCGGAGTCTACACGGTGCCGGGCGTGCTTCGGTCGATGTTGGGGGCGGGGCTACAAGGCACAGGAGGAAGAGGCAAGGGGTCTGTTAGATGCGTGAGGGTGAGTAGAACTTGCGTGCGTGAACGAGAGGGGAAGGGGCGGACGGAAACTACCTAGGCACTCGCCGGAGTTAAACCAGACGGTGGCGGCGCTTGGAGTCGTCGCTGTCGAGGCTCAGGGGCGCGCGCGAGCGAGCTGGCGATGCGGAAAGGTCCGCCAGGAGATGGGTATCACATCTTCGTGCTTGAGGAGGCAAGGGGTGGCGTGGGGCTGCCGGAATCCTCGCCGGAGCGTCGTCGGACAGTGGGCGGTGTGGAGAGGAATTATCGCAGCCTGGTGCCTCCGGTGGGGTGGCGTCTGGGGAAAAGAGAGAGGAGAGGGAGGCGATTAATACCGCGTGGTCACGGCGAGAGATTAACGCTGCATTAAGGCGAATTCAACCGGAGAAATCAATGGCAGCAACGGCTGGGCGAGTTCAACGCGAGGAGGAAGAAGATGACGTGGCGTGGGCCGTCGGCAATGAGAGAAAGAGTGCGGGGTCCATCTGCCATTCTGTGGGTCGTTTCATGAGTGAGAAAATGTTTCGGGAGGGGAAGTAGGTGGGCTTCTTGGCCTAGTTGGGCCGGTCAATGTGTCCATTTCTTTTTTTTTTTCCTGATTGCTTTTTCTTTTTCTAATTCTATTTTCTGTTTTGAAAATTCAAACAACAATTCAAACATTCAAACAATTCAAACATTCACCACACTTGTAATGAGTTTTAGTTCTGTTTAACAACATAAACCAAATCCCAAATAAAAATATTTTTATTCCTTTTTAGGATCTATTTAATAATTAAATAAAATAGACTTTATTTATTAATTCAAATAGGTTTTGATTTATTTAATAAAATCTCCATTTGAAATCCAAATATTATCAAAACCAAATCAGTAGGTTTTATTTGAAAATATAAGATATTTGGAAAACTTGTTTAAAATAAATTAACATTTTTATTTTAGGGTCCATTAATAATTAAATAAGATGGACCTTAGTTAATAATTCAAATGGGATTTGTTTTATTAAAATCTTTATTTTGAAATCTAAAATAACACCAAAACACTTTAGTAGGTTTTATTTGAGAATATAAAATACTTGGAAAACTTATTTAAAATAAATAAGTTTTAGTGTTTATTTAAAATGAGAAAAGCCTTTACATAAATAAAATTGGATATTAAATCCTTATTATTTTATTTAGATAAACCTTTACTATTTTTATCAAAACAAAATGTTCTATTTCAAAAGCTTGACCAAGGTTTATTTTGGCTCCATAAAATAATCCTTATTTATAAATCTACCTTTTCTTTTGAAAACCAAATCTTTTATTTAAAAGATCCAAAATAGAAATTTTAAATATTTTGAAGTTTATTGTTTATTTAACTTTTTAAATCCATTTAGGATTTATTTGATCCAAATAGGTTTTGAAAGTTTCCAAATGGATTCAAAAAGTTTCTTCTCACCCTGAAAATCAACAAAGTTTTATTTTATTCATTTATTTTTCACATTACAAGATTTGGAAAATCTTAGGATGTGACAGTTTGAGAGGAAAGTCCTTTGGGGCTTCAAGGTTAATCAGCCAGGACGCCAGACTGATCCTACCACGGAGGCAATCATCTCCAAGCTCATGCATGATGACAAGGAGAGAGGCCTAGAGGTAGTCATGTAGGATTTGCTTGGACGTTTACTAGGGAGACACTCTCGAGAGATTAGAGGTACTCACTTCCACGCCTTCGGTAGACGTGATGGGGATGGTGAGGCCATTGACTTCGAGGATGCTTCGAGAGAGACGGCAGAGACAATTCGTCTATACCTCCAGGACTTAGAGGTTCTTCTTAGGCACCTAGATACTGATAGGACCAACGTCATGCTTAGCAATGACGAACTCCAGGTGCAGCTTCGTGAGAAGGACAAGCTCTTCGCGGAGCAAGATGAGATAGTCAAGGATATGGAGGCCAAGTTTGAGAGTCAGGATAGAAAGTTCAAGAGTCAAGAGAAGCGAGTCGAAGATAGGAACAAGAGGATTCGAGACATGACTGCAGAACTAGAGGCCAAGGACTTCGAGCTCGAGCATCAGCAAGGTGTGATTGAGAGGCTTCGTGCACAGAAGAGGGCTCTCAAAGAAAAAGTAGAGACCTTGACCACCAATGTCGAGGAATACAAGACCGCTATGGAGAATGCAGGTCTTACACTTGTCGATGAGGAGGTTGATGCAGAGGAGTAGTGATGACTACTCATATACCATTTATTTACCATGCTTTTGTTTATTGAGTCACAATGACCATCCAACATGTGGATGGCTTGCTATTGGTGTGTTTACTTTTCCAAAAACTTGTTGTCTGTGTTGTTGAACCTTTACTACTATGATGCATGATTGTGATTTGTTATGTGATGTATTGTGCATGTTAGCATCTATGGGTATCTCATTCTTATCCTTATTGAAAACCACAGATGCCTCCCCGGCGTGCCAATCCCAACCCCAACAACAACAACAACATCACCCCTGAGATGCAGCAGATGATGACAGCTCAGACTCAGTTGATGCAAATGATGACCACGTTCATCCTGAATCAGAACAACAACAACAACAACAATAATAATAATAATAATAATAATAATAATAATAATAATAATAATAACAACAATCGGAACAACCCACCGGGTTTTGACATGCTTACCAGGTTCTTAAGACTGAGACCAGCAAAGTTCTCAGGAAGTACTGATCCTATGGTGGTCAATGATTGACTATGCTCAATGAACAAGGATTTGGTAACTGTTGGCTATACTGATGAAGAGAAAGTCAGATTTGCAGCTCACTTGTTGGAAGGACCAGCAACCACTTGGTGGGATAACTTCTAGATGACCACTCCCATTGAGGATGTGACATGGGATATCTTTGAAGATGGTTTCCGTACCGCTCACATCTCATCCGGAGTGATGAGTTTGAAGAAGAAAGAATTCCATAACTTGAAGCAGCGCCACCGCAGCGTGGCTGAATATATTGAGGAGTTCAACAATCTGGCGCGATATGCACCGGATGAAGTTGACACTGATGCTAAGAGGAAGGAAAAGTTCCTTGAAGGGTTGAATGATGAATTGAACCTGCGATTAGTCGTGGCCTATGTTCCCACATACCGGTCTCTTTGTGACAAGGCTGCTATTTTGGAGAGCAAAATGAAACAAGTTGAAAGCGGAAGAGGAAGCACTCGATAAGCATGCGGGATCGTCTCACAAGCGTTCCCATTATGATGATAGTGGGAGTTCTGGATCCCACAACCATGGGAAGTTCAACAAGCACCACAACCACAACCGTTATCATGACAACAAGCACCACCGTAGTCATGACAACGATAAGTACAAGAATCACAAGGGTGGATATAAGAGCCACCACAATGGAAGTGGAAGTGGCAGTGGAAGCTAGCCTGTCAAGAAGGATCTTAGTCAGGTTGAATGTTTCAAGTGCAAGAAGATGGGGCATTATGCAAATGAATGCCCAGAAAAGAAAGTTGAAGGACCCAACAAGCCCAACCCTTTTCAAAAGGGACAAGTGAACCACATCAATGTGGAAGAAATCTATGAGGAACCTGATGCTGTTGCTGATAAGTTCAAACTCAATTACATTCCAAAGATTTGTTACATTTGATACTGGTGCATCTCATTCATTCATATCAAGAGCATTTGTTGAAATAAATGAACTACCAGTAGAAACTATTGGGTGTCCTATAAAAGTAAGTTCTCCTGGCGGAGAAATGATAATGAATTCAGGATGTCATGATCTAGTCATAGAGTTTGGGAAGTATAAGTTTCCCGTTAACCTGATAATCCTAAACTCCCAAGGATTGGGTGTTATTTTGGGAATGGACTGGATGACTAAGCACAAGGGAGTGATATATTGTGCCAATCATACTGTCTCACTCACAACTCCAGAAAACAAAAGGATCAGATTCAAGACCAACTTTGAAGCAAAAAGGAGCAAGCTAAATTCTCTTAAGGGGGTTAGCATGGACAGTGTGCCTATTGTGAGTGAATATCCGGATGTGTTTCTGGAAGAATTGTCGGGAATGCCACCAGATAGAGATGTGGAATTTCTTATTGACTTTCTACCAGGATCTGGACCAATAGCAAAGAGACCGTACAAGATGTCAGTTGATGAGTTGAAAGAACTCAAGAAGCAACTTGGAGAACAGTTGCAGAAAGGATTTATCCAACCAAGTTCTTCATCTTGGGGAGCACCAGTTTTGTTTGTGGAAAAGAAAGATAGAAGTCAAAGGTTATGCATAGATTACCGTTCACTCAATGAGGTGACTATCAAGAACAAATACCCTTTGCCAAGAATCAATGACTTGTTTGATCAGTTAGGAGATTGTGTGTTCTCAAAGATTGATCTCCGGTCAGGTTATTTCCAGCTCAAGATAAGGGAACAAGACATACCTAAGACATCTTTCACCACCAGGTATGGATTGTATGAGTATACCGTGATGCCATTTGGTTTGACCAATGCACCAACATACTTCATGAATATGATGAACAAGGTGTTCATGGAGTTCCTTGATAAGTTTGTTGTCGTTTTTATCGATGACATTTTGATCTACTCCAAGAGAAAAGAAGAGCACGAAGGACATCTATGTTTGATACTTGAAAAGCTTAGAGAGCACAAGCTATATGCCAAATTCAGCAAGTGTGAATTTTGGTTAAATGAAGTTGGTTTTCTTGGACACATTGTGTCAGGAGATGGTGTAGCAGTTGATCCTGCTAAAGTTTTAGCTGTAACTGAATGGGAATCTCCTAATTCAGTGAAAGAGGTTCGTAGTTTCCTTGGCTTGGCAGGATACTACAGAAGATTTATTGAGAATTTCTCCAAGGTAGCTAAGCCTATGACAGAATTGCTAAAGAAAGACAAGAAATTTGCTTGGTCTAAAGGTTGTGAACTCAGCTTTCAAGAATTGAAGAAGAGACTAGTGATAGCACCAGTCTTATGTTTGCCAGATTTGGAGAAAGATTTCCAAGTGTATTGTGATGCATCTCATCATGGATTAGGTGCAGTACTTATGCAAGAAGGGAAAGTTGTGGCTTATGTCTCGAGACAACTCAAAACTCATGAGGTGAATTACCCTACTCATGATTTAGAGTTAGCCTCTGTTGTCCATGCACTCAAAACATGGAGACTATCTTTTGGGAAAGCGATGTGAAGTGTTCACAGATCACAAGAGTTTGAAGTATATCTTCACCTAGAAAGAAATTAACATGAGACAAAGAAGATGGCTAGAAATCATCAAAGACTATGACTTGAGTCTGCAATACCACCCCGGTAAAGCAAATGTTGTAGCAGATGCTCTAAGCCGTAAAGTTTTTGTGAATGGCCTTACTAAGGGAGAATTGCCAGATGATTTGTGTGCCCAATTCAGAAATCTCAGATTGGAGATTGTGCCTGAGGGACATCTCATGTCTTTGGATGTTCAACCCACTTTGTGGGACAAGATCAAAGAAGCCCAAAAGACAGATATGGAAATTGAAGAGATTAAGGAAAAGATTGGCAAGGGAAAAGCCAAAGGATTCCATGAAGAGGAACAGGGTACTTTATGGTATGGAAAACGTATATGTGTTCCACAAGATTCGGAGCTTCGGAAACTGATTTTACAAGAAGCCCACAACTCACCATATTCCATTCATCCGGGTAACACCAAAATGTACATGGATATGAAAGAAATATTTTGGTGGAATAATCTCAAGAAGGACATTGCCGAACATATTGCTTTGTGTGATGTATGTAGTAGAGTGAAAGCGGAACATCAGAAACCAGCAGGATTGCTACAACCACTACCTATTCCTGATTGGAAGTGGGACAAGATTGGCATGGATTTCATCACCGGATTGCCAAGGACTAGGTCGGGATATGATTCTATTTGGGTAGTAGTGGATCGCTTAACTAAAGTGGCTCATTTCATACCCGTGAAGACAACCTATACAAGTGCTAAGTTAGCCAAGATCTATATGAGTAGGATTGTATGTCTACATGGAGTACCCAAAAGTATTGTGTCTGATAGGGGAATCCAATTTACTTCTCATTTTTGGAGGAAACTACATGAGTCATTGGGAACGAGGTTGGAATTCAGCACTGCTTTTCACCCTCAAACTGATGGACAAACAGAAAGGACCAATCAGATTCTAGAAGATATGTTGAGAGCTTGTGCTCTAGACTATGGAGCCAGTTGGGATGAAAGTCTGCCTTACGCAGAATTCTCTTACAATAACAGCTATCAAGCCAGTATTGAGATGGCACCATTTGAGCTTCTCTATGGGAGAAAGTGTACCACCCCATTGCTATGGAATGGTGTGGGAGAAAGAAGTTTGTTCGGACCAGAACTAATCAAAGAGGCTGAAGAGAAAGTCAAGCTAGTTAAGGACAGATTAAAAGTAGCACAGTCCCGACAGAAAAGCTACGCAGATCCTAAGCGTAGAGAGGTCACCTATGAAGTGGGTGATAGAGCTTATCTTAGAGTGTCACCACTTCGTGGAGTGAAGAGATTTGGTGTCAAAGGTAAATTGGCCCCAAGATATGTTGGACCATTCAGGATTCTGAGTTGAAAAGGAGAAGTTGCTTATGAGATTGAATTGCCAGAATCATTGTCTGCCGTTCACAATGTGTTTTTTATGTGAGTCAGTTAAAGAAATGCCATCCAGAGATGGAAGAGACTTTTTTGAAGGATATTATACCCTTGGAGGAGGTCCAATTGGAAAGTGATCTCACTTATGAGGAAAAACCCATCAAGATTCTTGAGACTGCAGAAAGAGTTACTCGAACTAAGACTATCAAATTCTGCAAAGTTCAATGGAACCATCATTCCGAAGAAGAAGCAACATGGGAAAGAGAAGATGATCTTCGGAAAGACCGCCCTCACCTATTTGCTAGACAACCCGAATCTCGAGGGCGAGATTCACCTTAAGGGGGTTAGATTTGTAACATCCCTAAAATCATGTTTCAAAACTCATGCATATCATCCATGCATCCATGATCATTTAGGGTTCCTTTTCAAAACCAATTAAAAAACAGGAGCATCTGATGCTCATTATTTTATGTAAGTATGCTATAACCTTGTTGCTACCTTCTAATGAGAAAGGTACTTATTTTGATCAGTAAAGTTTTGAGCTTGAGCATGAGAGTTGGTTCTAAGGTTTGGTCAAGGTTTCAAAAACAAATTTATGAGTTATAAACCATTTCTCTACTAAGTATAAACATTTTGCAAAGGTTGGTTTTAAATTTATTTTTCAAACCCTTTTTGTTTTGAGCTTGATCAGATGTGTTGCACACCCCAGGAAGCAAGAATCAGCAAACTTTGATTTGGAGAAAATTTCATTTGAAACAGAATTGATTTGAACCTTCAAATTCAAACCAGAAATCCATTTAGAAAAAGGAAAAAGATTAAAGGAGAAAAAATAAACAGACCAACCAATCTGGCCCAACCCAACCACTCAGCCCATTTAGCCCAGCAACTCTCCCGCGAAGAAAACGATTCGCACCACTGGAATAACCCACAGAGTCTATGACAACTGGACCCCACCTCCTCTATTTTTCTCTCGCTGACAACATTGGCCCACGAGATCGTCATCGTCTCCACCCAGCGATGAGTTCCTCCCCAAATCACTCCGGGCGTTTCCTGTTTAAATCCGCGGCTTCAATTCTGTTGAATGCTCGAGTAATTCACGCCCACGTCCTCGCCTACTTAAGCACCATGCTCCCCTTCCCCTTTCCCCCCAAACCCCACCCCACCGGAGCCACTAGGCTGCTCGGATTTCTCTCTGGACGCCCCTCTGCTCCTACGAGCTCGTCGTCGAATTCCGGTAAGCACCGCATTCCCCTCTGCCTATGGATCAAACTAGCTATTTCTGCATCCTCGTACGCACCTACTGACACCCTCCACTTGCTCGCGCATGCTCTGTAGCCTCGGCAACATCATCGACTGAGCTCCGCCACCGTCTGCTCGAACTCCGGTGACCGTTCTCCGTAAGCCCCAGTTTCCCATCTTCCTCTGTTTGATACGCGTGTGATCCCCAGCATCCTACGCACCTAACGGCACCCTTTTCTCGTCTTAGCGTGGCCCAGAACGTCGTCTCCGTCGCCAACCGAGGACAACCGACGCCGTCTCGATCTCCGACGAGCAATCGACATTGACCCCGAGTGCCCCTTCCTGAACTGAGGCATCGTTGAGAATCAGCACGCCGCGATGACCTCGGTGAGCCTTGCCACTACCCTTTTTTGCTTCCTGTATCGCCGGCTCCACCACTGACTGAGCACGCCGCCGCCTGTCGCCGCCGCTAGCGCCGCCAGTTTAGAGTTAGCTGCTTAGGGCCATTGGATCTTGATCCACTGGACGCGATAGATTCAATCACCGAAGAGGTACGGTTAGATCTGAGCCGTTGGAGTTTAGTTAGATCTGACGGTTCGCAAGCGTGATCCAGGTCTGACGGTACCAACCAACTTAGGTCTGCGTGGCATGAGTTTCGTTTTAAAAATTTGAATTAGATCAATTAGATGGTTAAACTTGTTTAATTCATAACTTTTGATTCCCACGTCCAAATTTGACAAATTTTATATCAATGGAATCAGGAGAGAAAATACTTTCCATTTATGCAATGTGTTTAATATTTTGCCTTTGTTAAAATGGTTGTTTTTGCAGAAACATTTGTAGGCATAATTTGAGTATAGTAATTATTTGGAAAATGTTTTACTATTTAAATAAAGTTTATTTGGCTTGTTTTGTACTTGTTTATGATTCAGTACTATGCACTTGTCTTGTTTGGTGTAGAAAATCATCACATGGAATTATGCATGCATCCATATATTTTTTCTTGTATATATTTTGTATGTGATTTTGGTGCTATTATTTTATGTGTAGATTTTGGTGCAAATAGTGATTGTGATTGTGAGGATTGTTGCCACTCTCCAAACTACCAAGGCAAGTGGTGCTTCATGATTTTATACCTATGTTTTTCAACTATGCATTAGAAATATTTTGCTAGTCTTGCATGGATATTTTTGATCTATATGCTATGCTTGGGAAATCCTAGTAGTTGTAGAATTGCTAGAAATTTCTAAGTTAAGATTCTTATCAATGCCATGCTTAGCCTAGCTAGTAGCAACCAAGGGTGGTTATAAATTCATGCTATGGGAAAATATTTCTAAGTCCTTGGACTTGTGTTTTGCTTAATAAAACAACTAAGTGAATGAAACACCTAGGTGGAATGGTTGTGAATGGGTTATGTTGAGTGGTTACGTAGGGCCCATATCTATGGACTACCCTAGTGTATCTCACTTGTGGTTTGCCACCCAGGAACAAAGGGATTTGAGATGCCATATGTTAAGAAGCTTCTAGTGCAGCCACTTGGCAATATGGGCTCTGCCTGGATCACATAGGTTGCAATAACTTAGCCATTTGGACAGTTTGTGGTAGTGGAATGATAGGTTGGAACGCGTCCATTTGGCCTATGGGAAGGCTTCTGAAAGGTCCTGTCTTGGTGAAAATCAAGTCTTGTGGGGAAAGTGCACAACCTCTGCAGATGGAAGAATCTAAGTACTTAGCCATGTCCCTCGTATTGGACAACTTGAGCATCAAGACATGGAAGCTATCAAGAATCTCCTCATCCCAATTTCTAAGTAAAAACTTGTGGTTAAACAAGGGTGAAGGTTCACCAATTTCTATTGGTGGTTCCTTGGGAAAGATTTTGACAAAGAAAAACTTAGTGATTTCAACTGATAGGAAAAACCTATTTTGAGCAAAGCAAGCCTAAGCTACACTTAGCCAAAATGCATATAGTAACTAGTCTACCAATATTCTACTAAGGTATCACTTTCCAATACTATTCCAATGTATTGACCCACTGTGGCTGTAACTTGTTATGTTGCAGGTTATTCCGATGATGATTAGGGGTTATGAGTCTACACTCAACATGCTTGCCTGTGGCACATGAAGATGAAGACTTACTTATCTTATTATATATTTGAACTCTTGTATTAGACCTGTGGCCATGGAGTTTGTAAAATACTATGTTCGTCTCTGGAATGATATGTAATAATGACCTTTGTTTCTTTGTACTTCATCTTAAACTGTGGATGCTAGCATTGATCCAGGGACTAGCATTGCAATCACAGGGATCCTTACCTTTATAAAGGGAGGGATCTTACAAGATCATAGAAACTTAATCTTCTTGTTACGTTGATTCTCTATTTCACTCTAAAATTCCTTAAACTTCTCGAAAGTTTTGGACTTATGTTTCATGAAATAGATATACCCATATCTACTCAAGTCATATGTGAAAGTAAGAACATAACGGTAACCACCGCGCAATGCTACACTCATCGGGCCACACACATCGGTGTGTATGATTTCCAATAAGTCTGTAGCTCGCTCCATCATACCATAAAATGGAGTCTTAGTCATTTTCCCACCAGACATGCTTCGCATATTTCAAGTGATTCAAGAAGTCCATCGGAATGGAGTTTCTTCATACGCTTCACTCCAATGTGACCAAGACGACAGTGCCACATGTATGTAGAATTATCATTCAATTTCAAACGTTTATCTTTTATATTATAAACATGTGTATTACTACAATCGAGATTCAACAAGAATAGACCATCTATCAAAGGGGCACGACCATAAAATATATTACTCATATAAATCGAACAACCATTATTCTCAGACTTAAAGAAGTAACCATCTCGCAATAAACATGATTCGGATATAATGTCCATGATCAACGCAGGCACCAAATAACAATTATTTAAGTATAAAACTAATCCCAATGGTAGATGAAGAGGTAGTGTGCCGACCGCGATCACATCAACCTTTGATCCATTTCCAACACGAATGCATCACCTTGTTCTCTGCTAGTTTCGTCTATTCTGCAGCACCTGTTTCGAGTTACATATATGAGAAACCGAACCAGTATCAAATACCCAGGCATTAATATGATTACTAGTAATATACACATCAATAACATGTATATCGGATATACCTTTCTTCTTGATGTTGCCGTTCTTTAGATCCCCCAAGTACTTGGGGAAATTCCGCTTCCAATGACCTTCTCCCTTGCAGTAAAAGCACTTTGTATCAGGCTTAGGCCCAGTCTTGGTCTTCTTTGCAGGCGCGGTAGCTTTATTACCGCACTTCTTGAAGTTACCCTTTTTCTTAGGCTTACCTTGCTTCTTGAAATTGGTGGTCTTATTGACCAAAAACACTTGATGCTCTTTCTTGATCTCCACTTCCACATACTTCAACATGGAGAAGAGTTCATGTAACGACTTGTCTATGCGTTACATGTTGTAGTTCATCACGAAGTTCTTGTTACTAGGTGGTAGTGATTGGAGGACACGGTGAATCCCCAAAGCATTAGAAATCACTATACCCAGGCTTTGGAGCTTATTTGCATGCCCATACATCTTCATCACATGCTCACTGATGGAGCTGCCCTCTCCCATCTTGCTGTTAAAGAACTTTTCAGAAGCCTCATAACTCTCAACTGTCGCCTGAGCCTCAAATATCATTTTGAGTTCACGGACAATATCATGTGGGTCAATGTTCTCAAACATTTTCTAAATCTCTGATTCCAAACCATACAAGATAGCACACTGAACTATGGAGTATTGATTCTTCTAAGTAAGGTAAACATTTTTCACCTCATCGGTAGCATTAGTTGTAGGTGGGTCACCCAGCGGTGCATCCAGCACATAGGTCAACTGACCAGCATTAAGGAAAATCCTCAAATATTGCAGAACCAATCCGCAAAGTTGCTTCCATTGTTTTTCAACTTTTTTTTCTCTAGGAACGCATTAAAATTGATGGTAGGGGCCGCCATTGATCTACAACATATTTGCAATAGTTTAGACTAAGTTTATGACAAATTGAGTTCTAATTAATACTTAAATTAATCTAGGTGAACTCGCACTCAAAACAATATCCCTCACATTGTTTTAGTGATCACACGAACCAAATCCACTACATCAAGTTCGATCATCACGAGACACAATGTAGTTTCAAAGGAGAACAATCAACATGTTCATCACATCTACTATATGACTCATGCTTTTACCTTTCGGTATCCCGTGTTCCGAGACCATGTCTTTACATGATAGGCTCGTCAAGATTTAGCCTTAGTTTCTTCATGAGAAAATCTGGCTTGCTCCTGTTGTATACACTCGCAGAATCTAACACACCCGATCATCACGTGGTGCTTCGAAACAACGACTCTTGGCAATAGTGCTTACTAAGGACAGACACTTTATAACTTGATATTTTGTGAGAGGGGTCATCTTATAATTCTACCATCGCAATCTAAGCAATACAAGATGCATAAATGGATTAACATCACATGCAATTCAAAATAGATGATATGATATGGCCCTTTCTTCTTGTGCTTCCGATCTCCATCTTCAAGCACGAACATGATCTCCATCATCACCGGTGTGGCGTCAAGGTCAATGGCACCTGTAGCGACCTCCGATCGGTAAGGATCCTAAGTCCCTGTGATTAACATGCTAGTCCCTAGATCAATAGCTAGCACTCACAGTCGATGAAATATCATGTAAAACACAAAGTCTTTATTACATGAATCGAATAATCCAGAGTTTACATTATTACAACAAAAGCGAAAAATATACAACATGAGTCCCATCAATGCCATAGGCAGGTTGAGTGAAGACCCGCGATCCTAGCACACCTTTCAACGATCTCCGAAATTCTGCACATGAAACGTGCAGCCAACAAGTTGGGTCAATACTTTGAATGTATTGGCAAATTACACGGATGGAAAGACTAACTCTACATGCAAGGCTAGTTTAGGCTTTGGAGTTCATTTGCATAAAGCTAATTTTCACTAAGTATGGAGAGAAAAGGGAGAGAGAGTTTTACCCTACTTTGTAAAAATTTGCTTAGATAAAATAGGGTCGAATGGCACACGAGGATATTACTCACCAAGTGTCCAAACAACCAAACACTTGGATATTACTCACCAAGTGACACTTGGATATTACGCACCAAGTTCCCAAAATCCCACCCATTGGCAATATTACTCATGCCATGGGGTTTCAAAACTTTGTTTAGAAAAGAGAGAGGAAGATCCTTCAGAGGCTCCATCCTTCAGATGCTCAATGTTGTTCTGTTTCCGTGAACACGGCTGATCGATCAGATTGCAATACTCTCGGGAGTTTGTGCACTTTACCCACAATCCACGATCAAGTCCTTTTACAGAGAAGACCATGGCAAGGCTTTCCCTTAGTAGCCCCTCTACCTTCTGGATCCAACCGCGCCAAGAACCTCCAAATGTTGGTACCCAGGTGAGGTTTCCCACTAAGTACTTTCCAAGACAGAGCCCATATTTATTGTGGTTGCACTGGAAGCTTCTGAATTCTGAAACATGGCAGACTTATTTGATTCCTGGGCGGCCATCCTCCACCAAAATCTCACTCGTTGTCCCGACAACCATTCCGCCCAGAAGAAAACTTAGTTTTATTTTGAAGTGGATTTGAGAAGAAAGTTTGCTCAAGAGAGCCTTTATACTTAGAAAAATTCATTGTCTTTCGAACCCCCCAACGGTACTTTACATATATATGGCATAGAAAGCAATACTTAGAAAAACAGGGGAACCTATTAGGAGGGTAAATCCTAAGTAGAGAGATACTCATGGCATAATACAAAATCATCGCACTTGCAAAATAATTCTAAGGAAAAATTCTACTAGAACATCCTACACATGCATACTACAGAATTTTGAAGATCACATGCATAAAATCAAAACTGGGACAAAAATCATGAACAAGTGGTGTAACTTGCCTTATGTTGATAATATGGGTGTTGATTGTATTTCTCCGCAGCAATCGCACTCTCCGAACAATCTAATACGAGGACAAGGTAGTTCCAATCAAAACAATTGCAAACATAGCAAACACAACAAGGATGATCAAAAAACATGCATGACGGTTTAATATGTTACAATGCTTATATTTAGTTCTCTGAGCATTAATAGATCATATGATGCATGTATGAGATCAATTAAAGCAATAGGATATTTATCAATAAATATTGATAAAGGAGTTTTAATAGTTTTGTTGCAACTTCTGTCCTAATTGTGAAGTAAAATTTGGTTCTGAGTTATACTGTATAGAGGACATTAATACGAACCAGTAGGAATTGGATTCACCCTAATCGGAGTTATAAATCTTTTCTTATAATTTAAAGAGTGTATAATGGATTTTAAATCATTTTCATAGTTTCTGTTGCCTAAAAACCAAACTAAAATTATATCTGTAATCTCCACGGAATTTTGATTCCAGGGACATATTATTTGTAATTTTCTGAGTAGTATTTATTTTCTAATAAATTTATTACTCTAAATAGGCAATTAAACCATTTAAATCTTCACGGCAAAACCTTACAGTCAAAGGATGCACTAATTGCATATTGATGATCTACATGGAACCAGCTTTCCGTCGGTATATTATTTATATTTTTGTGATATGCAAATAATTTGCTATTAATTTAATGATATCTAAAGCCATTAAAAATAATTAAATCACTATGGGGTAAATAATACGCAAATGCTTGATCCAACTAGATATTATTAATCTACATTATAGTAGCTTCAATTTGATATATTGTTCATATTTTTCGGAGTTACAGATAATTTTATATGATTTTATTAACCTAAAAGACCATTAAAACTAATTAAATCATTATAGTATGTACATACAGTAAAGGTTGGAACTATTCTGATAACATGATTCTACGTAAAATTATCTTCAATTTGATATATTATACGCAATTTTTGGACGTTGTACGAATTTCTAATGAATTTTACAAGTTAGATCTATAATGTACAATTTTAAATTCGAACGGAATATTCCGCTCACTGGACAGGTTGACTTTGCATGCTGACTGGGATTAGATGCTGACCTGACGTTGACACGTGGTGAGATCCGGTTGGCTCGTACCCTTTCGAGGAATCGATCTAATCCTGGCCGTTGGGATGAGATCCAGTGGTTAGGAGAGGAGATTGACCCGATTTTGGCTCAGAATAGACAAGAAACAGATCTGGATTAGAGAGACAAATCCGTAGGTCAAATTGAAAAACTTAGAACATGAAAGTTGTGGGGAATCATTAGTCCTACCTTCTCACCAAAGGAATTTGGATTTGAAGAAACGAGCGCGAGTACATCTTGGATTTACACCGTCATATCTGAAATATTGCGGTACGAAATTCTCCGTCTGTGGTGGATGAAAAGAGGTGAGGTTTGTCGGGATTGAATTATTTCAACGAGTTCTACAACTTTCGTTTTTTGGCCGAAGGCAAACATCAAAATCTAGATGGGTCAAAAAGAGAAATAAGATTCGGGCATGTGTAGATTCGGGATTTCGAGAAGAGAAACTCGTACAGCTATGGCTCCACGAGTTTATATGGAGATTTAGGATGGTGTAGAGATAGGCCTTGGAGTAGGGAACAAGTAGAAACAAACGGAAATCGATTCGGAGTTATAGATAAAAAGTTATAAGGGTTTGAATAGAGATAGGTCTAAGAAAAACTGATTTGCACGGTTTTTAAAGCACTCATGGGAACGATCCTGTGTAGGTGCCTGGTTCGGTCGGTGGCTTGCTGGGCCGCCGGCTGGTTGGTCGGCCCATTTGTTTTTTTTGTTTTTTTGTTTTTCTTTTTCTATTTACTTGTTTTCCTTATATCTTTTGCATACGAACTCCAAATGACATGATTCTTGTTTCTAAAATTTTCTAAAATCGAATAGATCATTATAGGATCAAATTTGAAATCTTTTTACTAGTTTGTAAGTAGTGAGTTTATAAATCCTTGTATATTTCATTTTATTTATATCTTTATGTGTTTGTATTTATTCCATAACTTTTTCATAATAGCTCCAAATGAGCTCAATTTTGTTTCTAAAATTTTGTAATATTAATTGGATCTCTTTAGTCTATAATTATCAATAATTTATGCCTTAGCAACAGTGGGTTTTATAAAGTCAATTTAATTACCTTTAGGAACATTTGGGCGAATCAACTATAGGATTTAGATACCAGGATTTGGATTCAGTTTGTGAGAACTTTGCATGGATGTAATGAAATGCTTCATGATTTTCATTTTGAAATCTTGCACACTAATTCTACAATCCATAATCAATCCATGCCCTTTTGCTTATATGGCTACTTAGGTCATAACAAAAGAATATAAGATTTTGAATTCAAGGTTGAGAGGATTTTCTATTCAAAAAGTTTCTTCTCTTTGAGAATTTTCAACAAAGTCAAACAATCAATCAAGCTATTGATTTTATTTATAACATTCCAAAATAGGAAAAATTTTGGGATGTTACAGACTACCACCCTTAAAAGGAATCTCGTCCTCGAGATTCGAGAAAGCTAGCAAGAAATAGGTTTGGACACTAGGGTACTACCACCCTTAAAATATTGTATTTGTTAGGTTCTCCTGATGGGTCTGGTGTGGATTGTTGATTTGTAAGCTCCATTCACACTAACATAATTCGTCGTAGCTTGATGGACGTATTGGGCTTCTTTCCTTTGGCATTTCCTTTGCCACAACCATTCTTCCTTTTCCGAGGACAACCTAATGCGTAATGCACTGTTTCACCACACTTATAGCATGTCACCTGGCTAGAATATTTCTTGGGCTTCTTCACGCTACTGCCTCTATTACTATTACCATCGTCGTTTTTATCCTTTCTAGCTACATTCACATGTTTTGGACAATTATCTCCATAATGCCCAGGATTGTGACACTGGAAGCATAGGACTTTGCTCAGATACTTCCTCTATTTTGGCAAGGACATCTCGTCTTGTGGTTCTTCATGCTCTACCTCAACATTTGGAAGCGTTGATCGTTTACTTGAGCCAGTTTGGGGAAAATGGGCATTCCTTTCATATGTCGAGTATTGCGAAGTGATAACTTTGGTTGCGGTG
This sequence comes from Avena longiglumis, assembly GCA_030063025.1. Lineage (NCBI taxonomy): Eukaryota > Viridiplantae > Streptophyta > Magnoliopsida > Poales > Poaceae > Avena > Avena longiglumis. The sequence continues at coordinate 569,738,679 of CP125974.1, forward strand.
TCTAGAGTCTTGAATCCATCCCTTGTCTTTGTCGTGTACTCATAGAGCTTCATGAGCTCTTGGCGCATTCCGTCTCTAACTTGCTGATTCAATTGATGTACCACCGGGTAGAGGTGCATTGAGCGGGGTTGTGATTGGTACCTTCGCACAGGAAGCATGTAACTTGAGAGGTGGGACATTCTTCTTATGGGTGCCTTCCTTCACAGTAGGGGCACTGATCATGATGCTCCTTGGTGATATGTCCTATTTCTCCATAGACCGTGCAAGCTAAATGTTTTGGGACTTCAACTTCTTGGGTTTTTGGTATACGAGTGACGAGACGAGATTTTAGTAGAACCTCTTTAAATTCTCCCCAAGATATCATCCCTTGATGATCATTAATGGCGTGTTGCATCTCCCACTAGGTTGCAGCCTCGTCTTTTAGGAATTGGGTGGCATAATGAACCATTCTGTTGACTTCAATGTTGGCATCCTTTAGTACTTCTTCAACCTGGAGCATCCACTTCTTTGCATCGGCGTGGTTCTTATGCTTGGCGGAGTTGAGTTCCTTGTCCTCCTTATTGATATGGTCCATCCGTCGAGATGACCAAGGTTTAGAGTAGGAACGAATGGAGTATGGAAAGATGAATAACCCATATAAGCAATTTTATTTAGAAAATAGGTTTTCATTAGCTAAGGTAATAAACCATACAAGATAGCAAACAATTTGTCGCATCTACATTTGGCGAAATCTTATTCGGGTTTGGTTCCTAATAGGTCACTTGGAAACTTCGAGGCTTCGAGTCTTCAAAAGTCTTCGTGCTCTTGATAGTCTTCATGTTCTTCATAATCTTCAATATTTCTTGTTCTTTAGTTAATAACATTGACTTAAGGCCTTTAAAGTCTTTAATCTCGTAGCTTCAGTCTTGGAACATCTCTCATGGAGGTCTTCAAGTCCCGACTTAATCGAAACATTGAGATGATCTTCTTTGAAAAGGTAATCTTGAGAAAAGTTTCTTCTTGAAGTGTGTAGTGGTCATATTCTAATGTTGAAAAGAAGAGACTTAAGAAATTTTAAAACCCCAAAGGTAGATGATGAGAAGTATGAGAGTTTTCTGAAATAACTTATAAAATATTTGTCCTAAGGTTTTTCCGTGTCTAGGGTCACGATCTACAATCAACTTATGCTCTGATACCATCTGTAGTGACCGCGGATCGGTAAGGATCCTAAGTACCTGTGATTAACATGCTAGTCCCTGGATCAATAGCTAGCACTCACAGTCGATGAAATATCATGTAAAACACAAGTCTTTATTACATGAATCGAATAATCCAGAGTTTACATTATTACAACAAAAGCGAAAAATATACAACATGAGTCCCATCAATGCCACATGCAGGTTGAGTGAAGACCCGTGATCCTAGCGCACCTTTCAACGATCTCCGAAATTCTGCACATGAAACGTGCAGCCAACAAGTTGGGTCAATACTTTGAATGTATTGGCAAATTACACCAAGGAAGGAAAGACTAACTCTACATGCAAGGCTAGTTTAGGCTTTGGAGTTCATTTGCATAAAGATAATTTTCACTAAGTATGGAGAGAAAAGGGAGAGAGAGTTTTACACTACTTTGTAAACATTTGCTTAGATAAAATAGGGTCGAATGGCACACGAGGATATTACTCACCAAGTGTCCAAACAACCAAACACTTGGATATTACTCACCAAGTGACACTTGGATATTACGCACCAAGTTCCCAAAATCCCACCCATTGGCGATATTACTCACGCCATGGGGTTTCAAAACTTTGTTTAGAAAAGAGAGAGGAAGATCCTTCAGAGGCTCCATCCTTCAGATGCTCAATGTTGTTTTGTTTCCATGAACACGGCTGATCGATCAGATTGCAGTACTCTCGAGAGTTTGTGCACTTTACCCACAATCCACGATAAAGTCCTTTTACAGACAAGACCATGGCGAGGCTTTCCCTTAGTAGCCCCTCTACCTTCTGGATCCAACCGCGCCAAGAACCTCCAAATGTTGGTACCCAGGTGAGGTTTTCAACTAAGTACTAGGCCAAGACAGAGCCCATATGTATTGTGGTAGCACTGGAAGCTTCTGAATTCTGAAACATGGCAGACTTCTTTGATTCCTGGGCGGCCGTCGTCCACCAAAATCTCACTCGTTGTCCCGACAACCATTTCGCCCAGAAGAAAACTTAGTTTTATTTTGAAGTGGATTTGAGAAGAAAAGTTTGCTCAAGAGAGCCTTTATACTTAGAAAAAGTCATTGTCTTTCGAACCCCCCAACGGTACTTTACATATATATGGCATAGCAAGCAATACTTAGAAAAACAGGGGAACCTATTAGGAGGATAAATCCTAAGTATAGAGATACTCATGGCATACTACAAAATCATCGCACTTGCAAAATAATTCTAAGGAAAAATTCTACTAGAACATCCTACACATGCATACTATAGAATTTTGAAGATCACATGCATAGAATCAAAACTGGGACAAAAATCATGAACAAGTGGTGTAACTTGCCTTATGTTGATAATATGGGTGTTCATTGTATTTCTCCGCAGCAATCACACTCTCCGAACAATCTAATACGAGGACAAGGTAGTTCCAATCAAAACAATTGCAAACATAGCAAACACAACAAGGATGATCAAACAACATGCATGATGGTTTAATATGTTACAATGCTTATATTTAGTTCTTTGAGCATTAATAGATCATATGATGCATGTATGAGATAAATTAAAGCAATAGGGTATTTATCCATAAATATTGATAAAGGGGTTTTAATAGTTTTGTTGCAACTTCTGTCCTAATTGTGTAGTAAAATTTGGTTCTGAGTTATACTATATAGAGGACATTAATACGAACCAGTAGGAATTGGATTTACCCTAATCGGAGTTATAAATCTTTTCTTATAATTGAAAGAGTGTATAATGGATTTTAAATCATTTTCATAGTTTCTGTTGCCTAAAAACCAAACTAAAATTATATCTGTAATCTCCATAGAATTGTGATTCCAGGGACATATTATTTGTAATTTTCTGAGCAGTATTTATTTTCTTATGAATTTATTACTCTAAATAGGCCATTAAACCATTTAAATCTTCATGGCAAAACCTTACAGTCAAAGGCTGAACTAATTGCATATTGATGATCTACATGGAACCAGGTTTCCGTCGGTATATTATTTATATTTTTGTGATATGCAAATAATTTCCTATGAATTTAATGATTTCTAAAGCCATTAAAACTAATTAAATCACTACGGGGTAAATAATCCGGAAATGATTTATCCAACCATATATTATTAATCTACATTATAGTAGCTTAAATTTGATATATTGTTCATATTTTTCGGAGTTACAGATAATTTTCAATGAATTTATTAACCAAAAAGACCATTAAAACTAATTAAATCATTACAGTATGTACGTACAATAAAGGTTGGATCTATTCTGATAACATGATTCTACGTAAAATTATCTTCAATTTGATATATTATACGTAATTTTTGAACGTTGTATGAATTTCTAATAAGTTTTACAAGTTAGATCTATAATGTGCAATTTTAAATTCGAACGGAATATTCCAGAGAATATTCCGCTGACTGGACAGGTTGACTTTGCATGCTGACCGGTTGGCTCGTACCCCTTCGAGGAATCGATCTAATCCTGGCCGTTGGGATGAGATCCAGTGGTTAGGAGAGGAGATTGACCCAATTTTGGCTCAGAATAAACAAGAAACAGATCTGGATTAGAGAGACAAATCCGTAGGTCAAATTGAAAAACTTAGAACATGAAAGTTGTGGGGAATCATTAGTCCTACCTTCTCACCAAAGGAATTTGGATTTGAAGAAACGAGCGCGAGTACATCTTGAATTTACACCGTCATGTCTGAAATATTGCGGTACGAAATTCTCCGACTGTGGTGGATGAAAAGAGGTGAGGTTTGTCGGGATTGAAAGATTTCGACGAGTTCTACAACTTTATTTTTTTGGCCGAAGGCAAACAACGAAATCTAGATGGGTCAAAAAGCGAAATAAAATTCGGGCATGTGTAGATTCGGGATTTCGAGAAGAGAAACTCGTACAGCTATGGCTCCACGAGTTTATATGGAGATTTAGGACGGTGTAGATATAGGCCTTGGAGGAGGGACAAGTAGAAACAAACGGAAATCGATTCGAAGTTGTAGATAAAAAGTTATAAGGGTTTGAATAGAGATAGGTTTGAGAAAAACTGATTTGCACGGTTTTTAAAGCACTCATGGGAACGATCCTGTGTACGTTCCTGGTTCGGTCGGTGGCTTGCTGGGCCGCCGGCTGGTTGGCCGGCCCATTTGTTTTTTTACTTTTTTTTCTTTTTCTTTTTCTATTTACTTGTTTCTCTTATATCTTTTGCATACGAACTCCAAATGACATGATTCTTTTTTCTAAAATTTTCTAAAATTGAATAGATCATTATAGGATCAAATTTGAAATCTTTTTACTAGTTTGTAAGTAGTGATTTTATAAATCCTTGTATATTTCATTTTATTTATATCTTTATGTGTTTGTATTTATTCCATAACTTTTTCATAATAGCTCCAAATGAGCTCAATTTTGTTTCTAAAATTTTGTAATATTAATTGGATCTCTTTAGTATATAATTATCAATAATTTATGCCTTAGCAATAGTGGGTTTTATAAAGTAAATTTAATTACCTTTAGGAACATTTGGCGAATCAACTATAGGATTTAGATACCAGGATTTGGATTCAGTTTGTGAGAACTTTGCATGGATGTAATGAAATGCTTATGAATGCTTCATGATTTTCATTTTGAAATCTAGCACACCAATTCTACAATCCATAATCAATCCATGCCATTTTGCTTATATGGCTACTTAGGTCATAACAAAAGAATATAAGATTTTGAATTCAAGGTTGAGAGGATTTTCTATTCAAAAAGTTTCTTCTCTTTGAGAATTTTCAACAAAGTCAAACAATCAATCAAGCTATTGATTTTATTTATAACATCCAAAATAGGAAAAAAATTGGGATGTTACAGCACCGCTCCATGGTTGTCGTCCATCAGCATCAACTATTAACTACTTTGAATAATAGACACGCAGGTCTTAACGAAATTAAAAGACAACCATAAGTCTCCTGCCGGTTGCCGACTTATAATAAGGATCATTGCATACATCATATATAATCACAATCATGGCGATAACACATCACATCACACCCCTGCAAAACAAAGTTAGACGCCTCTAATTTTCTTTGCATGTTTTACGTGGTTTGGGGCTTTCAATAAGTATTGTTCTAACTTACGAACAAGAACCACAACATTGATATTAGTATTGTCAATCACCCATTATAAATTGAATCTTCACTATCTTGGGAGAAACAGGCACCCGCAAAGCCACTTATGCAATACAAGTTGCATGTCGAGCATGGAAAAAATCTCATGAACGATGTCACGTAAGGTTAGCCCGGGCCGCTTCATCCCACCATCCTGCAAGATGCAAAGTACACAAGAAGCAGTCGACAAAAAAACATCAATGCCCACAATGACCATTGTGTTCTACTCGTGCAACAAATCTACATATAGACACGACTCTGATACCACTTTAGGGGTTCGTATCATGGAAAACAAAAAAATTCTACCGCATGAACACATACAAGCCAAGATCTTTCTACTAGATTGTAGCAATGAGTCAATGGAGTACTCACCCTCGAAGATTCCAAAGCGGTTAACGAGAGCAGATTCTCGTAGGTGATGTAGTCGTTCACTTGTTGATCTCAAGATCGTGTAGATGATCCTTCCGGCGCCGCGTTCCGACAGCGCTCCCGCAGTCGGTCACACGTTTGGTACTCGATGAATACCTTACTCTCCCTTGTTATAGTAGGCAGCAGAGGTTGTATCTCTCTCCTCGCAATTCTGGCGGCGTGGTGACAGAAGTAGAGGGGAGATCCCGCAGGGCTTCACCTAAGCTGGAGCAAGTATGGTTGAGTAGAAGAGGGCCTCGGAAATCTAGGGTTTAGAGGGCTCCGAGGAGGGGTGGTGGCCAGCGACTAAGGCTAGGTCTTAGCCCTAGTCGGCGACTTGGAGGAGGGCCTAGGGCGGCGGTGACTTGGGGTGGCCGGGGGCTAGGGTTTTTTGTGAGGGGTAGGGGGCGCCCTACCCCTCCTTATATAGGTGGGGAGAGGCGGTTGGGGGAGGGAGTCCTCCGCCAACTCCTCTTCAAGGCCGGCAGCAAGAAGGAGGGAGGAATCCTCCCTTAGGTACGATTCCTTCCCTCCCTATAGGGATTCGCAACATAGAAAACACAAATATTCCTACGATGGGAACAACTATGTACCAAGATCTATCTACTAGATACAAGCAACGGGTGGATATAAATCCATAGAGAACATACCCTTGTAGACCGCCAAATTTAACGAGGTTGTACTCATGGATGATGTAGATGAACGCATGCCAATCTCAAGATCGAGAGGAAGTCCTAGCACCGCAAATCAGCAGCGCATCCATGCTCGCACACATGTACAAGGCACCGAGAAACCTCTGCCTCCTCTCTCTAGCGATGCAGCGGAAACAACAACTCTTTCTTTCCAAAAATCCACCGGGAACATGTATCTCGCTAGTCCGAGACCATGGGGGGTAAACTAGAGCGGGAGAGAGATCCTTCGCGAGGAGGTGTGAGTATGAGAGGGGGAGTGGGGCTATTTCTATAGGAGGAGGGGCATCCCCTCCCCATGGCCGGCGCACCATGGAGGGTGCCCCCTCCTCTTCCTCATTCATGTGGAGGGAGCTCCACCCACATAAAAATGACCCTTCACTTCTCCACTCAAAATCACACTCATATTCCATTGAATTTCCACCAAATTTAATGTAATTTATCTTTAAATAAAACTCCTTTTAATTATTTATTTATTCAGAATTTTGTCAATTACATTAATTAACAAACATTCACATAAAACCCCTTGCTAATATTCTATTTCACATGCAGAAATGATTTCAGCAATTTCACCCGAAACAATTCCGGTGTCTAGTGAAATAAATTCCTAAGCTTTGTAAATCTTTTTGTCAAGAAACTATTTGTTCCAAATAGTGTTGGTGTCTCTTAAGTATATAACCCTACGGTTCGCGAATAATGCGGACATGATCGAGACGCCTCTCAGATCAATAATTAGAAGCGGGGCCTAGAGATCCATACTGACTCCCACACATTCAACGATGACTTCTTGTGATCGTGAGAACCTTATACGCTAGTATCTTAATCCCTTTGTCTCACGATATATTACATGTCCGAGATTTGATCATCGGTATCTCCATACCTAGTTTGATCTCGTTACGAACATGTACTCTTTTCTCGTTCCCATGATACGACATTCTAGTGATCAAATCACTTGCTTGCAAGCTAACTAATGTGATATCACCGAGAGGGCCTAGAGTACATCTATCCGTTATTGGGATGGACAAATTCCACTCTTGATCCATGAGCCTCAACGTAACACCTTCGTAGCACTGAACCCATCTTTATAGTCACCATGTTATGGTGTGACGTTTGATGTTATCAAGATACTCTTCTAGTGTTAGTGATTACCATGATCTCATGGTCTAAGGATTAGGATTACTTCGTATGATGTTATAGCAATATAAACACAATGACTTTGATCGTAATGCTATACTTCGGATGAATGTTCATCACACCATTCCAATAATGTTGTGACCTTGTTATTAATAACATCAAATCTCCATGATTAGGAAACCTTGATCATCTTGTTAATCAACGAGCTAGTTTATGAGAGAGGCATAACTAGGAACTTTCCATTTGTTTCTTAAACACACATGTATTAAAGTTTCCGTATTAATAGAATTATAGCATGTAAAATAAACATCTATCATATACTTGGAATATACATAATAACAACTTTATTATTGCCTCTCAGGGAATATTCCCTTCAGTCTCCTACTTGCACTAAAGACAATAATCTAGTTACAGAGTGATAAATCTAACACCCATGGAGTTCTGGTGTTGATCATGTTTTGCTCTAGGGTTTTAGTCAACGGATGTGCTACATTGAGATTCGTGTGTACTTTACAAATCTTTATATCTCCATCCTTGACATGTTCGTGGATGAAGTGAAACCGGCTCTTAATATGCTTGGAATTCTTGTGATACCTTGGTTCCTTGGCATTGGTTATGGCTCCATTGTTGTCACAATAGATCACCATTGGGTCCAACGCGCTAGGATCCACACCTAGTTCGGTTATGAACTCTTTCATCAAAACTGCTTCTTGAGCCGCTTCCGAAGCAGCAACATATTCGGACTCCATTGTTGATCCTGCCACCACGGGATGTTTGGGACTCCTTGATACGTCGTAAACGTATCTATAATTTTTGATTCTCCATGCTTGTTTTGTACCACCTATCTTATGTTTTGTCTACACTTTGAGGCATTTTTATACATTTTCTGGAACTAACCTATTGACAAGATTCCACAGTGCCAGTTGCATGTTTTCTGCTGTTTTTGGTTTCAGAAAAGCTAGTAAAGAAATATTCTCCAAATTTTACGGAACAAAAACCGAAGTTCCTATTTTTTCTAGACCAACACGGAGATCGAAGGGGAGACAAAGAGGATCCACGAGGCGGCCACACCTAGGGCTAGCACAGGTCCACCCTAGGCCGCCGCGGGTCCACCCTAGGCCGCTGCCCTATGTCTGGGACTCTCAGGAGTCCACCAACCTTGCCCCTTCACCTATATAAACACCCCGAGGCAGAAACCCTAAGGACCCGATCAGAAATCCACGAAAAGGTTTGTAGCCTCCGCCATATCCATCCCTAGATCGGGGGATCCGAAGCTCTTCCCGGCACCCTGCGGGAGAGGGGAGATCATCCCAGAAGCCTTCTTCAGCACCATTCTAGCCTTCAGAGTGATGCGTGAGTAGTTCATCCTTGGACTACGGGTCCATATAGTAGCTAGATGGTTGTTTATACTCCTTTGTGCTATCATGTTTAGATCTTGTGAGCTCCATTCATGATCACGATCATCTATTTGTAATCCTACATGTTGTGTTTGTTGGGATCCGATGGATATTGAGTACTACGTAAAGACTGATTATTGATTCTATCATGTCTATGTTATTTGTGCTCTTACATGCTCTCCGTTGCTAGTAGATGCTTTGGACAAGTAGATGCTTGTAACTCCAAGAGCGAGTATTTATGCTCGATAGTAGGTTCATGCCTCTAGTGATTTGGGGAATTGAAAGAAATATCTAAGTTTGTAGATGTGCTGTTGATACTAGGGAGAAAACAACAATCCTTTGTCCAAGGGCAATTGTATTGTTTACTTTACACACTTTGCTTAATGCAATTATCTTTTGCTTGCAACTTAATACTGGAAGGGGTTCGAATGATAACCTGAAGGTGTATTATTAGTCATAGATGCAGTTGCATTATGGTCTATGTATTATGTTTTAATGCCCAAACGAATCTCATAGAAATCATCATGACATGTACATGGATAGTTATGCATTCTCAATCTTTCAATTGCCCAACTGTAATTTGTTCGCCCAACATGATATTTATCTTATGGAGAAACACCTCTAGTGAAGTGTGGACCTCGGTCCATTCCTGCCCATTGATATTCCATCTACTATTTACTGTTTACTATTTAGTTTCTGCAATTACCACAAGCAATTACTATCTTCCACACTATACATTTATTCATTTGTTTTCAGCAAAACTGGTGAGATTGAAAACCTCACTGTAAGTTGGGTCAAAGTATTGTGGTTGTGTTGTGCAGGTTCCAAGTTGCTAGCGACACCTTGGGAGTTGTTTCCTTTATCCTACTAGTTAGATAACCTTGGTTCTATAACTGAGGGAAACTTGCTGATGTGCACATCATACCTTCCTCCTGGGGTTCCCAACGAGTTCTACATCATCTGAGCCATCACTCCTCCAACTAACCGCTCCTACATTCATGAGAAATATGTATCCGGATTGATACTTAGGGTCATCTGTATTGGTGTTGAAGCTAGCATCAACATAACACTTAGCGATGATCTCTTATTCACCTCCGTATACGAGAAACATTTCATTAGTTCTTCTTAAGTACTTAAGGATGTTCTTGACCTCTATCCAGTGTTTCGATCCTGGATCAGATTGGTATCTACTAGTCAAACTAATAGAATGTACCACATCCAGTCTTGTACATAGCATGGCATACATTATAGAGCTTATGGCCAAAGCATAGGGGACCTTGTCCATTATCTCTCTTTCTTCCGTTGTAGCCAGACTTTGAGTCTTACTCATTGTCTTGCCTTGCAACATAGGTAAGAACCCCTTCTTAATTTTGTCCATTTTAAACTTCTTTAAAATCTTATCAAGGTATGTACTCTATGCTAGCCCTATTAGGCGCCTTGATCTATCTATATAGATCTTTACGCCTAATATGTATGACGCTTCATCTAGGTCCTTCATTGAAAATTTGTTGTTTAGATAACTTTTAACACTGTTTAAAATATCTACATCATTTCCGATCAGTAATATTTCAACCACATATAATATCAGAAATTCCACATTGCTCCCACTCACTTTCTTGTAAATACAAGCCTCTTCATAAGTTTGGACAAATCCAAACTCTTTGATCACCTCATCAAAGCGGAAATTCCAACTAGTCCATAGATGGATCGCTGAAGCTTGCATACCTTGTCAGCATCCTTGGGATTGAAAAAACCCTTTGGTTGTATCATATATAACTCTTCTTCAATGTTGCCATTGAGGAACGCAGTTTTGACATCCATCTGCCATATCTCATAGTCGAAATATGCAGCAATTGCTAACATAATCCTAACTGACTTTAGCATCACTATGGGAGAGAATGTCTCATCGTAGTCAACTATTTGAATTTTTCGAAACCCCTTTGCGACAAGTCGAGCTTTATAGATGATTACGTTACCATTAGCATTGATTTTTATTTTGAAAATCCATTTATTCTCCACGGCCTTTCAGTCGTGAGGTAAGTCCGCCAAGGTCCAAACCTGGTTTTCGTACATGGATTCCATCTCGGATTTCATGGCTTCTAGCCATTTGTTGGAATCTGGGCTCATCATCACTTCTTCATACGTCGCAGGGTCATCTATTTCATCTACCATGAAATTCATAACAGGATTTCTGTACAGTTCTGGAGCTGCACATGTCCTGCTAGACCTGCGAGGTTTCGTAGAATTATCTTTCGGAGCTTCATGATTTTTATCATTAGTTCCCTCTTCATTCGGTGAAGTAAACTCCGGAACAACTTCCGGCGCTGCGCTACTCGCCATACCATGAAGAGAAGGTTCAACAACCTCTTTGAGTTCTACCTTCCGACTACACTCACCTTTCACGAGAAACTCTTTCTCTAGAAAGGATCCATTCTTGGCAATGAAAACCTTGCCCTCGGATCTGTGATAGAAGGAATACCCAATAGTTTCCTTAGGGTATCCTATGAAGACGCATTTTTCCGCTTTGGGTTCAAGTTTATCAGGCTAAAGTTTCTTCACATAAACATCGCATCCCCAAACTTTAAGAAATGACATCTTAGGTTTGTTTCCAAACCACAATTCATACGTTGTCTTTTCAACGGATTTAGATGGTACCCGATTTAAAGTGAATGCAGCTGTTTCTAGTGCATAACCCCAAAATGACAGTGGAAAGTCAGTCAGAGACATCATAGATCAAACCATATCTAGTAAAGTACGATTACGACATTCCGACACACCATTACGTTGTGGTGTTTCGGCAGGTGTGAGTTGTGAAACTATTCCACACTCTTTCATATGTATGCTAAACTTGTAACTTAGATACTCACCTCCACGGTCGGACCATAGAAATTTGATCTTTCTATTACGATGATTTTCCACTTCATTCTGAAATTCTTTGAACTTTTCAAAGGTTTCATACTTGTGTTTCATCAAATAGATATAACCGTATCTACTCAAATCATCCGTGAAAGTAACAAAATAACGATATCCACCTCGCGCCGACACGCTCATTAGACCACATACATCAGAATGTATGATTTCCAATAAATTTGTCGCCTGTTCCATTGAACCGGAATACGGCGTTCTAGTCATCTTGCACATAAGGCATGGCTCACATGTATCAAATGATTTAAAATCAAGTGATTCCAAAAGTCCATCTGAATAGAGTTTCTTCATTCGTTTGACGCCAATATGACCTAGATGGCAGTGCCACATATATGCGGATATATCATTATCAAGTTTAATCATTTTAGCATCGACACTATGAATATGTGTAACACTATTATCGAGATCCAATAAAAATAAACCATTCATCACAGGTGCATGACCATAAAAGATATTATTCATATAAACCGAACAACCATTGTTTTCAAATTTAAATGAATAACCACTCTGCATCAAACACGATCCGGATACAATGTTCATGCTCAGTGCAAGCACCAAATAACAATTATTTAGGTTTATAACTAATCCCGACGGTAAGTGGAGAGGTAGCATTCCGACGACGATCACATCAACACTTAATCCATTGCCAACATGCATCTTTACCTCACCCCTTGCTAGCGGTCGCTTGTTCCGTAGTACCTGATTCGAGTTACAAATATTAGCAACTGATCCGATATCAAATACCAAGGTGCTACTGCGAGTACTAGTCAAGTACACATCAATAACATATATATCATATATACCTTTGTTTGCCTTGCCGGCCTTCTTGTCTGCCAAATACTTGGGGCAGTTGCGCTTCCAATGGCCAGTCAACTTACAATAATAGCACTCGGTATCAGACTTAGGGCCAGCTCGGGATTTCCTTTCAGGCACGGCAACTGATTTGTCACCCTTCTTTTTCCTTCTTCTTACCCTTTCTGTCTTTCTTGAAACCGGTGGTCTTATTGATCATCAACACTTTATGTTCTTTCTTGATCTCCACCTCTGCAATCTTAAGCATTGACAGAAGCTCGGGGAGAGACTTCTTCATGCCTTGCATGTTATAGTTCATCGTGAAGCTCATGTAGCTAGGTGGCAGAGATTGGAGAACACGATGTATGCCTAAGTCAATGGGAATCGATATTCCCAACGACACAAGCCTATCAGCGTACCCAAACATTTTGAGTACGTGCTCACTAACGGAGCTGTTCTCTTCCATCATGCAGCTAAAGAACTTTTCAGAAGCATTATAACTCTCTACAGTAGCATGGGTGTTGAAAATCATTTTCAACTCACCCATTGTATCAAAGGAATTGCCTTTTTCGAAACGCTTTCGAAGTTCTAGATCTAGCCCATACAATATGCCGCAATGGACTAAGTTGTGGTCCTTCTGACGAGTCTGATAGACGTTCTTTTCCTTGTCAGGGTCATCATCAAGTGGTGGGGGGCCTAGCGGTGCTTCTAGCACATATTGCTTTTGTGCAGTAGAGAGGAGAATCCTAAAATTCATGGCCCATTCGGTAAAGTTTCTACCATTCGTCGCAAGTTTCTCTTTCTCCATGAACACATAGAAATTAAAAGCAGGCGGTGCCATCTATAACATAATTTGTAAAGTTTAGACTAAGTTTATGATATATTGAGTTCAACTAATCCAAATTATGAATGAACTCCCACTCAAAAGCGACATCCCTCGTGCCTTTTTGGTGACTACATGAACCAAATCCACTACAGCAAGTCTGATAATTACATGAATCGGTGTAGCTTCAAAGGCGAGCATATATATGGGCATCATATCAACATATGACTCATGCTTAACCCTTCGGCCTGTGTTCCGAGGACTTGTTTGTACATGCTAGGCTTGCCAATTAAGAACCTTAGTATTATCGTGTGTAAAACTGTCTTACACCCGAAATATGATCATGGATTCAAGAACACCCGATCATCACGTGATGTCTTGAAGTGGCAAAACATAATCGATGCATACTTAAGGGAGAACACATTTTTATCTTGATATCTAAATAAGGAATCATCTTATTATGCTAATAAAACGCCAAACAAGCAATATAAGATGCAATCACATCATATGTGAATAGTGAAATGATATGGTTCGTGCACTTGATCACTATCATGTGCATCGTGGTATAATCTTTATCATTCCTTCATGTGTAAGGCCAAGGTCTATGGAACTTACACGTAGGTGTCTTGTAATATTATCATTTATACATTTACTTACAACATTACCATATCATGACACTAGCCCAACAACAATCTAAACTAGACGCTTCTAATTTATTCATTGCAAGTTTTACGTGGCTTAGGGCTTTCGAGGATAGAACCGTTCTTACCTACGAACATGGAATCACAAAGAGGATAAACAAATTATTAACAACTCGTTGTAAATTAGATATTGAAAATAGTGGGAGAGACACACACCCGCTAGCCACTTACGCAAAACTAGTTGCATGTCAAGCGTGGAACAGGTCTCATGTGCGAGGACATGTAAAGTTTGTCCGGGACACTTCATCCCACTATGCCACCAATATCCAAAGTACAAAAAAGAAGAAATAACATGATCATCATCGCCCACATACTCATATGTGTACTACCCGTGCAAAGCATCTACGCATAGATCCGGCTCTGATACCACAGTAGGGGTTCGCAACATAGAAAACAAAAAAAATCCTACGATTGGAACAACTATGTACCAAGATATATCTACTAGATACAAGCAACGGGTGGATATACATCCATAGAGAACATACCCTTGTAGACCGACAAACTTTAACAAGGTTGTACTCATGGATGATGTACACGAACGCTTGCCGATCTCAAGATCGACAGGAAGTCCTAGCACCGCAAATCGGTGGCGCATCCGTGCTCGCACATACGTAGAAGGCACCAAGCAACCTCCGCCTCCTTGCTCAAGCGATGCAGCGGAAGCAACAACTCTTTCTTTCCAAAAAAGCCACCGGGAGCATGTATCTCACTAGTCCGAGACCATGGGAGATAAACTAGAGGGGGAGAGAGATCCTTCACGAGGAGGTGTGAATATGAGAGGGGGAGTGGGGGTCCTTTTATAGGAGGATGGGGCATCTCATCCCCATGGCCAGCGCACCATGGAGGGTGCCCCTTCCTCTTCCTCATTCATGTGTAGGGAGCTCAAAATCCTACTCATAAAGACGACCCTTCACTTCTTCACTCAAAATCCTACTCATATTCCATTGAATTTCCACCAAATTTAATGTAATCTCTCTTTAAATAAAACTCCTTTTATTTATTTATTCAGAATTTGTCAATTACATTAATTAACAAACATTCACATAAAACCCCTTGCTAGTATTCTATTTCACATGCAGAAACAATTTTAGCAATTTCACCCGAAACAATTCCGATGTCTAGTGAAATAAATTTCTGCGCTTTGTAAATCTTTTCGTCAAGAAACTATTCGTTCCAAATGGTGTCGCTGTCTCTTAAGTGTGCCACCCTATGGTTCAAGAATAATGCAGACATGATCGAGACCCCTCTCGGATCAATAATTAGAAGCTGGACCTGGAGATCAATACTGACTCCCACACATTCAACGATGACTTCTTGTGATCGTGAGAACCTTATATGCTAGTATCTTAATCCCTTTGTCTCATGATATATTACATGTCCGAGATTCGATCATCGGTATCTCCATACCTAGTTTGATCTTGTTACCGACTTGTACTCTTTTCTCGTTCCCGTGATACAACATTCTAGTGATCAAATCACTTGCTTGCAAGCTAACTAATGTGATATCACCGAGAGGGCCTAGAGTATATCTATCTGTCATCAGGATGGATAAATTCCACTCTTGATCCATGAGCCTCAAAATAGCACCTTCGTAGCACTGAACCCATCTTTATAGTCACCCTGTTACGGTGTGTCGTTTGATGCTATCAAGATACTTTTGTAGTGTTAGTGATTGACATAATCTCATGGTCTAAGGATTAGGATTACTTTGTATGATGTTATAGCAATATAAACACAATGACTTTGATTGTAATGCTATACTTCAGATGAATGTTCATCACATTATTCCAATAATGTTGTGACCTCGTTATTAACAACATCCAATGTACATGATCAAGAAACCTTGATCATCTTGTTAATGAACGAGCTAGTTTATGAGAGAGGCATAACTAGGAACTTTCCATTTGCTTATTAAACACACATGTATTAATGTTTCCGTATTAATACAATTATAGCATGTAAAATAAAAAACTATCATATACTTGGAATATACATAATAACAACTTTATTATTGCCTCTCAGGACATATTCCCTTCACTCCCTCCACTTGGAAACCATTGTTCCACTTTGACTTTTTCAAACTGCCTTTTTGACTTTCAAACTAGAGTTTGATTTCTCTCTTCCAAGTGTCTAGCCAAGTGACCTAGGACATGATGCAGCCATTCCACTTTGTCATGACACATTCATGTACCCTTCCCCTTCCGGATCGGTGAACCTTCTAGAACCTTCTAGAACATTCCGGTGAAAACACCGAAACCATTCTCGAACTCCGGAATTAGACTTTCCTTATATGATCTTATTTTTTGGACCATTATGGATCTCCTCGTGATATCCCGGATCCCATCCGAGACTCCGAACTACATTCGGTCTCTTTACTCACTTTCCATATCTACTAAACAACATTGAATCCTTAAGTGTCTCTCCCTACGGTTCGTGAATTATGCAGACATGACCGAGACTCTTCTTCGATCAATAACCAATAGAGGAATCTAGAATTCATATGGCTCCCACATATTTTTACGATTACTTTCTGATCGAATGAACCATTTACATACGATACCCATTTCCCTTTGTCTCGTGATATTATACTTATCCGAGGTGTGATCGTCGGTATCTTTGCATACCTAGTTCAACCTCGTTATCGATAAGTACTCTTTTCTCGTTCCTGTGATATGTGATCCCTTGTGAGCCAGTCACATGCTTGCAAGCCAATTGGATGACATTCCACCGAGAGGGCCTAGAGTATATCTATCCATCATATGGATGGACAAATCCCTCTCTTGATCCATGTGCCTCAACACATACTTTCAGAACACTCAATGCCACCTTTATAACCACCCAGTTATGAAGTCGTGTTTGATGTCATCAAAGCATCCATCCAGTGATGGTGATTAGCATGATCTCATGGTTGAAGGATTTAGGATACTATGTATCTGAAAGCTTATAGCAACTGAACTATATTAAATGAATTGATCTTTATGCTACGCTTAATTAATAGGAGTATGTCCATCATATCATTCTCCTAATGATATGACCTTATTGTTTACTAACATCTCAATGTTCATGATCATCCTTCAACCAACAAGCTAGTTTAAACAAGAGGCTTTACTAGGAACTCTTATGTTTGCAAATCACACAAGTATTAATGTTTCCGGATAATAAATTATAGCATGGGATGTAAACTTTCATCATAAACATGAAGATATAATAATAACTACTTTTATTATTGCCTCTTGGGCATATCTCCAACAGTGCCAATAGAATGTCATGATTGAAATGGATTTCTCTGATTTGATGAATAGTACTGATGGCAATCAATCCTGGTTGGGGAACATGGTGAATGATCATCGGCTGCTGCTAGCATCAGACCACATTATTTTTATTAATAAGATTCCTAGGGTACAAAACTCGACTAGTCATGACTTAGCTAGATTTGGTATGCAAGAAGGTAGAACTGTTGTTTGGTTAGGATTGGCTCTAGATCCTTTGTTGGACCGTATCCTTCGGAATTGTAACATCATTATTATCTAATTAATACAATCTATTTACCTCACAAAAAAATAAATCGAGAAGTGTCGGGGGGTTAACCTCGGGTAGGTCAGAGACGGGGAAAGACAGAGGCACTGTCCCCGTCTGGTTTCCGAGTTACGGCCTAGGTCGGCCGAATCATGGATATGTCGGCCGAAGAACGGAGGCAAGAAGCCCATGTATAGGTGTCAAGTGGTTACACGGCCGAGTTAATGAGAGAATCGGCCGGGTTACCCAAATGATCTTCATGCAGGTGAGGAGCGAGCCGAGTAACACAAGGTAAGGCCGAGTGATACGAGGCTTGTAGGAGAAGGAGAAGCCCAGGGTCAAACAAATAGCTGCAGGCTAGAAGGAATCAGGACAGGGCCAAGCACAAGAGACAAGGATGCACAGCGCCAGAGGGGCAGAAGGAGGTCACGGAGGTGACAGTCCTGGAGCCCGAGGCACGCAGGAAGGGGCCACTGGAGCCTTGCCGTCATTAGAAGGGCGACAGGGAAAGGAGGCCGCCGAACTACTATTTTGGGATAAGCATATTCCACGAATATGCTTGCCTCGTCAGCCCTAAGGGCACCCAAGGCACCCCTTTATAAGGGGAGGTTTGGACCCTGAGGGGAGGGGGGATTCTTTGAGGACCGTTAGGCTGGGGAGATTCACATTGTCCCCTTGTATACAGCTCAAGGAGCACTTGTAACCCATCAAGAGAGAAATAAAGTTGATCACTTTGGCAGCTTGAGTGAAAAGACAGTTGCATCTTCCCTCCCCAGATCCCACTAGCATCCATTGGCCCTGTACTTTAGCCTACCCATGGCATCTGCCGTGCCACCACCACGACAGTTGGCGCCCACCGTGGGGCCAGCAGCGGTGCTAGCTGGAGTCGTGATCCGGACGGGAAACTTCATCAACACCGGCGAGCGCGTTGTTTCTGGCTTGGTCCAGAGATTTGGTCTCTGCGACTATGTCAGAGACAATGCAGGGAGCTTCAGGGGGAAAACCCCCCCGCGCAACGGGATCTTCATCGGCCTGGGCGAAACAGGGTCTACGCCGTCGACATCACCGACATTTATCCTCCCAAGTTGTTGTTGCAGGGAACCACCTCGGCGCCGGCGAGTCCATCGAGGAGCATCGGGCGGGCAGCGTCGAGGTGATGGTCGCAGCAGGGACTCAAGCGGGAGCAGCATTAGCCGGGTCAAGCAGAGAACCCGCCGCAGGCGCACAGGGTCCGCCTAAGCAGATCACACTGCAAACCGCCGAGGTAATTCCGCTAGTGACAAACCCGGCCGAGCTGCATGACACCACCCCAAAGGCACCAAGAGTGAGAGGACCACCTCTGGAGAGACCAGAGAACATTCTTCAGGCAACTATAGAGAACTTAACCACACCAGTAGCACCGATACTTGATCCGGCAAATGCTCAGGCAGAGTTAGAGGAAACCAGGCAAAAGGTTCTGGCAGAGGCCAAAAAAGTATCAGCCCTGCGGGAATCCTTGAACAGGACCCTGAGAGAATATGCAAAAGCTAATAAGCTTGATATCGCACCCGAGCGGGTGGACGAACTAAGATTAAGAGGTAAGAACCTCATGAATGATATTAACAAAGAGCATGAAGCTCACAGAGCCGAATCAGGCGATTTGGGTTTGCCGAGGTAAGACTCGCGAAAACCCGAGAGCGGCAAATGCCGCAGCATTGGAATTAGAGGGATTAACAGGAAGCTCGGCAAACAACAAGAAAGAGTGAATGAGCTAAGCATCGCGAACCAGCAAATGAGGAAATGCTCGAGCCAACCCAAGACCAGGGCTTCACGGATGGTTCATTCGCAGGGCAGACTGCTTTCTCAAGGCAATGCGCTTTTCACCCGAAACAACGCTAGAAAAGAAAAGCGAGAACCTCGTGGAAGAGGAACAAACAAATTGTTCCATATGACCCGCAATAGCTGGAAAGGCAAATGAGAACAGAGGCAATGCAAGCCGAGGTAATAGTGGAGAGAAACCACGGCCGCATGGAAAAGGACGGCGCCGAGGTAATGGGGAGCACGGCAGAAAGAACCCGCAAGAGACAATCATGAAAACCAAACCCGGCCGAGGTAAGAAGAGAAGTGCCGCTCAACCCGCAACCAAGACATGAGCCTCGGCAGAAAGAGAAGTGAGGCCAGCTCGCTACAATCGATGAATGAAAGGTATAATGATGGATATTCCGAGGTAGAATACGCAAACCAGGTGGAAACAATCACTATGGGATGCGTGATAGAATCTGTCTGATTTGCCGAAATGATGCAAGAGTAAAGTTGGATCGGCTATACCGTCCGAGCTATTGGAAGAGCAAGGTCCACGGTCCGCATGTTTTGGACCACGGATCATGGGCGAACCACCAAGGCGAATTTTCAGTTGGCAAGAGGCACAAAACGCATAATGGAAGTACCAAACCACAAGATGGTTGATTGATTATGCCACCACCGTGAAGATAGCGGTGGCAATCCGAGATGGTCTGTGCGGTATGTCCCACGATGTTGGAAGGACCAGCCGGTATGGTTGAATAATCAACCAGCCGGGCGATATCAACCGCTGGTTAGATTTCAAGAGATGTTCGTTAGCAACTTTACCAGCACATACAAGAGACCGAATAGACCACAGCAACTAGCCATGTGCAAGCAGAGGCCGAATGAAACAGATAGAGAGTTTTTAACTCGATGGTGTAACCTGAGAAACTCATGTGAGGGAGTTATCGAATCACAAGCGATCGCTTGGTTCGCGCAAGGCTGCCGTTATGGCAGCGTACTGTGGCAACGCCTGCAGAGAGATATGCCAACCACACTGGCAGAAACTATCAGAATAGCGGACTCCTATGCATTGGGTGACCCAACCCAACCGGAGTTAATGTCAGCAGATCATCGTGAGCAACAAGACCAGTACACGAGAGAATTGGCCGGGTCATCTAGACGTGATTTCAGAGGAAGAAGAAGAGAAGAGAGGCCGGATTATAGATATAATTCAGCCCAGGTGGCGGCTGTAGCACAAGATCTGCCGAGTCACGGAGAAACTCAACGACAGAAAAATGGACCTCAACAGTGGACATCAAGGAATGAGGGAAAGAGGCAATGGACCCCAGAGCAAAAGAAGCAATGGCAAGAGAGGCCGAAGTATACGTTCGAATCCATGTTAGATCAGCCGTGCAAATTTCACACATCAAACCCATCTAGACCGGCCAATCATACAACCCGGCAATGCGCCTGGATGAAAAATGCGATGGGGAACCCGGCAGGAGTTCAGGTTCCCCATCAGGTGCAACAGCAAAGATCACCGCAATTAATCGGAGCAAATACAAGAATCGATGCTACCGCCTCCGAGGTACGATAACTCGGATCGAAGGGATGCAAGGCATCAAGTAATGAACCGAAGGTGACGGAAGGATAAATCCGCGAATCTTTGGACGTAATGATTACAGGAACATCACCAGTCTTATTGTGTGTTCACGACGGAACAGCAGGATAAGCAGAGTGTGCAGCGCCGACATATGGAAGTGAATGCAGTTGTACCGGCAGTGCCAAGATACCAGCCATGGTCTGATCAGGAGATGACCTGGAGCATGAAAGACCACCCCAGAATAATGCCGAGTCCAGATCATATGCACTCGTGTTGGATCCGACGCTGGGACCAAGCATCAATGTGAAATTCTCAAAAGTACTCATCGATAATGGAAGCAGATCAACATCATGTACAAAGATACCATGCATAAGCTCGGAATATCACGTAATATGCCGCATCCACGAGGACAACTTTCCATGGGATAGTGCTGGCTTTCATGTGAGCCCATCGGTAAAGTCCGAGTGGACGTGTTATTCGATAAGAGATCGCAGAGCAGAAAATTTAGAATTTGAGGTGGTCGATCTAGAAAGTTGTTATCATGCTTTCACTCGGACGGCCCGACCGCCAAATTCATGAGCAATTGTCATATAGGTTATCTAAAGATGAAGTTACCCGGACCACAAGGGGTGATAACAGTTGCAGGGGATTACAAGAAGTCAATGGAGTGTGCTTCAGCCGGGTCAAATTTGGCCGAGTCATTGGTTATAGCAAGAGAAAAGAAAAGGATTCAGAGGTAGCAGCCGGTCAACAAGACAGCTACATGCCTTTGCCAACCCTCATGGCAGTGTTTCTTTTCAGCCGACCAAAGAGACGAAGAAATTTCAGATTGATGAGCAGTTCCCAGAGCGCACTGTTACTATTGGTGCAGGCCTTGACGCTAAATAGGAAGGCGAGCTCACCAACTTCCTCCGTGAGAATCGGGACATATTTGCATGGTCAACTCAAGATCTGCAAGGTGTGCCGAGGGAGTTGGCTGAGCACTCTTTAAACGTCAGGCCAGGAGCAAGGCCGGTGAAGCAACCTCTCCGCCGCTTCGCCGAAGACAGGAGAAAAGTAATAGGGGATGAAATGCAGGAGCAACGTATCAAAGGTTCATCATGGAGGTGCTGTATCCGGATTGGTTATCAAATCTGGTACTAGTAGAAAAGAAAAAAGATGACCCCAATGTAGCCATTGTGTGGTGAATGTGTATCGACTACACTAACCTGAACAAGGCATGTCCGAAAGATCCTTTTCCTCTGCCTAGAATAGACCAAGTCATTGACTCGACCGCTGGCTGTGAGCTGTTATCATTTGTAGACGCGTATTCTGGTTTCCACCAGATCAATTAAATCTGCCGATCAAATAAAGATCGCATTTATTACCCGCACGGGCTTATTGTTATCGCACAATGCCATTCGCCGAAATGCAGGAGCAACGTATCAAAGGTGCATGCAAAAGTGCCTACATGATCGATAGGAAAAATGTACAGTATATGTGGATGACGAGTCATCAAAACTAAGGAGAGCAAAACCTTGCTAGAAGATATACGACAAACTTTCGTGAACCTGAGAAGGTTCCGAATGAAACTTAATCCAGAGAAGTGCACATTTGGCGTGCCGGCAGGAAAATTACTCGGTTTCCTTGTGTCCAGCCGAGGTATCGAGGCTAATCCAACGAAGATAAGAGCAATAGAAAGAATGGAATTGCCGAGATGCTTGAACGATGTACAAAAATTCACGGACCGCCTCGCTTAGTCGATTTGTATGTCGCCTAGGAAAAGGCACTGCCACTTTATCAGCTGATGAGAAAGTCGGACAAATTCAGCTGGACTCCCCAGGCGGACCTTGCATTTCATGAGTTGAAAAAGATGCTAGTTACGGCACCCATTTTAGCTTCTCCATTATCGAAAGAACCTATGCTACTCTATGTAGCGGCTACCAATCGAGTAGTTAGTACTGTGGTTGTAGTGGAACGACTTGAAGAGGGTAAGACAGTTCAGAGGCCAGTATATTATCTAAGTGAAGTATTATCCACTTCAAAGCAGAATTATCCGCACTATCAGAAGATGGCTTATGGAGTATATATGTCGGCAAAAAAGCTTAAGCATTACTTTGAAGAGCACCCCATCAAAGTAATCTGTGAGGCACCCATAGCCGACATATTGAACAACAAAGATGCAAGTGGCCGAATAGCAAAATGGGCAATCGAGTTATCACCGTATGCTCCACAATTTGATGTAAGAGATGCGATCAAATCTCAGTCGTCCGACTTTCTCGTAGACTGGGCCGAGGTGCAATATGAGCCACCACTGCCAGATCCAAATTACTGGAAAATGCATTTTGATGGTTCCAAACTAAGGAACGGTTTGGGAGCAGGAATAGTGCTAACCTCGCCTAAAAAAGATCAGTTGAAATATGTATCGCAAATACATTTTGCCGCATCCAACAATGTAGCTGAATATGAAGCACTAGTTCATGGATTGAAAGTGGCAAAATAAATTGGTATCGCCAATCCTATGCTACGGTGACTGGATCTAGTAGTACAGAAGTATCGGGGCTTGGGATGCATTAGATGCTAATATGGCTTTATACAGATTCCATGTGCAAAAGATAAGTGGATATTTTGAAGGATGTGAATTCCACCACATACCACGAGCAGAAAATGACGCTGCTGACACATTGTCAAAATTAGGATCAACCCGACAATCAATTCCGCTGTATTGCCTGGAGCACCTCAGGAAACCATCAATAAACCCATCACCAGAGTCCGAATCAATCTTTATCCCAGCAAGTTCTGCAGAGAATCATACGCCAATGGAGGTAGATCCGCAGAAAGATTCGGAATCCCTAAAGAGAGGGACAGCTGAGGTAATAGCAATCATGGAGAGAGCCGAGGTATATACGTCGGCAGAAAACATGGAGATAGACAGTGAGATCACTGCAGAAAGAGTAACGCCGATATGGGCGCAACCCATATTTTCGTACCTAAAAGACGCGGTATTGCCGAGTAATGAAATATTAGCTAGACAAACCATCAGAAGAGAAAAAGCCTATACAATCATAAACAATGAGTTATATAAGAGAAGCGTAACAAACATATTGCGTATGCGTGAGTTCCATGTAAGGTCAGGAAATCCTTCTAGACATACACCAAGGAGAATGTGGGCACCATGCCTCATCTCGCGCTTTAGTAGCCAAGGCTTTCAGGCATGGATTTTACTGGCCAACGGCGTTAAAAGAGGCAGAAGAATTAGTTAAGAAGTGCAATGGGTGTCAGAGATATGCAACCAGAATACATATGTCGTCGGCCGAGTTAAAAACAATACCCATCACTTGGCCATTTTCTGTATGGGGTTTAGACATGGTGGGACCTTTCAAGCCGGCGAGAGGAGGAATGACCCACATCTTGGTTATGGTAGACAAGTTCACAAAGTGGATTGAAGTAAAACCAATCAAAAAGTGTGATGGGCACACAGCAGTGAAATTTCTCAAGGATATCATCTTGAGATACGGATACCCACATAGCATTATTACGGATAATGGCACGAACTTTGCGTATGAGCCTTCAGATTTTGCCAAGAGAAGCACATAAGACAAGATGTTGCCTCGGTGGCCCACCCAGCATCCAATGGGCAAGTTGAAAGATCTAATGGACTGGTGTTATCAGGAATAAAACCACGACTTGTTGAACCTTTGCAACGGTCGGCAGGTTGTTGGATCGAAGAAATCCCAGCCGTGTTATGGAGCCTCCGGACTACTCCGAATAGATCAACAGGTTACACTCCATTCTTTCTGGTATACGGGGCAGAGGCCGTACTCCCAGCCGACATAATCTATGACTCGCCAAGGGTTGCTCAGTACACAACCTCAGAAACAAATGAAATAGCTCGGCAAGATGCCGTAGACCTATTGGAAGAAGCCAGGGAGTTGACATTATCACGATCGGCCATTTATCAACAGAACTTACGGCGATATCACAGCAAGAAAGTGAATCCAAGAGTATTCAAAGAAGGAGATTTAGTCCTCCGGCTGGTGCAGCGCACGTCCGGCATGCACAAATTATCACCCCCATGGGAAGGACCATTTATCGTGAGCAAAGAATTGCACAACGATGCATATTATCTGATCGATGCTCAATCCCCTAGAGAGAACAAGGCAGACAAAGCTGGTGAAGAAACGAAGCGCCCCTGGAATGTGGCTTTACTTCGGCCATTTTACTCGTAGCGTTCTATCTCAAGGTCAAAATCCAATGATGTATTTGCATCTCGCACCCGTAGCGTGACTGGGGGACCGCCGCCAGATATATATATGTCATATCATGTATTCAAACCTCACCACACCCACCAGCTTACTCGGGGACTACAATATGTTATGTTATTTCATGTTAGATGTTTAAACCTCGGCACCCGTGAGCAGCGATTACTGGGACCCATATGTAATGATTATTTCAGATTATATGTTTGAACCTCGACACGCAGAGCAATGACTGGGACCGCCATATGGTATATTTATTTCTTTCGCGTTACATACTTGAACATTGGCGACTGGAAAGCGGTGACTCGGGGACCGCCAGATGTTGTGTTCCTTTCATGTTACGAATATGTACCTCGGTGCCAAAAGCATTGACTCAGGGACTATCATATGATATGTCAAATGCGTATTGACACTTAAACCTCGGCATCTAAAGCAACGATTCGGGGACTACCGTATGATACCTCAAACCTATGCTAAACGCAATCATATCAGTTTTATACCACCTCCGAAACGTGATTTATATAAGGAAGTTCCGGACAGTAAACGACGATCCAGCGATTGTTGCTTGCTCCCACAACGGAGTAGTTAACTTATATTCAAAACAGGTCAATAGCGTAGATATTCAGCGCTAATGCCTGGATAAGATCATCAAAATAACGGCAAAGTTGAGCCCTAAAAGATGAAGAAATTACGAGCCAGAAGGCAAGACTTCGGACGAGCATCCACTTAACAAAGAATCTCAACAACACATAGCAAAAGAAGTTCGAATCATACGAGTTGACAAATTTTTCGTCTACATTATACGCCCGGCATACCAGGGATCGCAAATAACCTAGGCGTTGTTCGTTGGAGGGGCAGCTCCTTGCTCAAAAGGGCACTCAAGTAGGAGGAACTTCGACCGAGGTCGCCCGCCGACCCAGTGCAACTTCGGCGTATCACGGGTTGTTCAGAGCGCCAAGACGCGTAGAATGCCCGGTGCCTTTGGAGGAGGACCGCGATCACCGCGTTGCTATCCGAGCTTGAGCTGGAGCTATCGGATGTGGTCAATCATCTTCACCTTCCCGTGCTCACCTGAATCATCACCCGAAGCACCTTCACCGACCTCGATCCGGATCGGGAGAAAACTCGCCCTTCATTCCAAGTGTGCACGCCACGGTACTCGACGAGCCGGAAAGCCCGAGCTTGCCAAGAGCAACAAAGGTGGGATCTTCAACCCAGGGAGCCAAAGCGCAGATTCCTCGTAATGTCAAGAGAGATGTCTTCATACCATGACATGATTACGAAGGGCCATGTCGGCACCAAAGACGCTGCAGCAGATTCTCCAAAGACTCAACTGTCTCTCGATGCCATCAGCCTTGTCACCAATAACTTGACTTCATTGATATCGAGTCCCCGAGGTATTCGCCGAGTGCATGATAAGCTCGGATAGCGGCTGCACCAGGTCCCGCCCATAATTTTCATCGGACCAACCGCAGACCAACAACAACCAAGAAATCCTCCATCGAATATTCAAAGTCAATAAAGAACCGGTTAACCTCGACGAGCGAGCTGCAAGAACAGCTTTAGAACTCACGGTTTGGCCTCGGAAAGTGATCTGCGCAAAACATGGTCATGTCAAAGGGTAGCAGCGACAACAAAGAAAATATAGTTCGGCCATGCCAAATAACTTACGATGAATGTAGCTCATCGTTATCTGAAGGTCTTTGGCCCAAGCAGCTTTACTCTTCTCGAAACGAGCAATTTCCTCGCTCAAACCGCGAGTTTTAAGTTCGGCAGCTTCGAGGAGTTCTTTGTTCTTCTGTATATCCAGAGTCAGCCGATTCTTTTCCTCGGAAAATTCTTGGTCGACCTTTTCTAGTTCGGATTTCTGAGAGAGCTTGAGTGTATTCACCTCGGATCTCAGGCGAGCTATCTCATCATCTTTTTCTTGTAATTGCGCCGAATGAACTGCGCTTTGTTCTAAAAAATGCAGCATCATGTCAGGCATGGGCACGCAATCTTGTTGCGACACTGCAAAGTCTTGCAACTCGGCTTTACCACAGCCCAACGCAATAAGGAAACTTAGCATAAATATTAAAGAGAGAAGGAATAAAATAGAAAGGAAACTGACCTTCCAAGGTCTTGATCTTCTTTTCAAGGAGGATATTGAGGTTATTGATATTACCTATTCAACAAGAAGTAAGCCGGCATTCCGCGGACGAGTACATGAGAAAGTTGGGAATAAGGAAAAGGAACTATCGACATACCGGCCTTCTTTGCCACGGGCAGAACTTTCTCGCATTTCTTCCAAATTATATGCGAAAAAGCAACCTCGAACTCGGCGGTCCGTCGGTCATGTGCAACCCGAGTAATGAAGCAAAATGATAAAACAACAAGTCAAAGCTATACAGATCCGAATCAAGCAAAGCTCAATTCGCTCTAGGTCGGATATTCAAAGTTATACTAAATCCGAGTCAAGAAGGACTTAACTCGATATAGGTGGTGGATATTCAAAGTTAACTAGATCCGAATCAAGCAAAGCTCAATTCGCTCTAGGTGGTCGGATATTCAAAGTTATACTAAATCCGAGTCAAGAAGGACTTAACTCGGATCTAGGTGGCGGATATTCAAAGTTAAACTAGATCCGAATCAAGCAAAGCTCAATTCGGCTCTAGGTGGTCGGATATTCAAAGTTATACTAAATCCGAGTCAAGAAGGACTTAACTCGGATCTAGGTGGCTAGATATTCAAAGTTAACTAGATCCGAATCAAGAAGCTTAATTCGCTATAGGTGGTTGGATATTCAGGTATACCGATCCGAGTCAAGAAGGACTTAACTCGGCTCTAGGTGGTCGGATAATCAAAGCTACACCAAGTCCAAATAAACTATGAACTAGATGGCCGGACTAACGAACCTTAGAAATAATTAAGTTAAACTTCCAAGCATACAACAAGTTATCTCCTTGCAAGTTTCGGGACTAGAGCATATGGTAACATCCGGAGAATAATTTAAGACTCGTAGATATAACAATTACCGATTCATCTTGTTGGTATCGATGATAAACCGGGCAAGATGGTCAAAACGGCACCGATGTCGAAAGTCTGGAAAGGTTGGTCGGTGGATTACCCTCAAACCGATCGAAAGATTCCGCTTATTGGCATACTCAACCAGCCCAAGGCTGTTCCCGCTTAGTCGTCCGAGTTAAAACTTTACCCCGGCAAAGGTCCGACCACGGCAGTCGCAGGGCTCTTATGAAGAGCAAGCTGGCTGCCGATGGCCGAGGAAACAGGGACTTTGGCAGATGCAGCTCCCTTACGCAGCACGTCAGCAATACTCGGCTGAGAAGAGCCGGCTAGACCTTTCTGAGAAGAAATCTTGATGGCAATAGCACTTTTCTCCTTAAAAGAGACATCAGCAGGAAGTTGCGCCTCCGAAGCGGGGACGGAGTCTTTAGGACCAGCGGAGGATAAGGTCGCAGAGGGCGCCGGGGCAACGACCTTTTCGGCCGAAGTCGGGAGGACCGTGGAAACTGCCGGAGTAGATGAAGGCTCAATGGTAACGCTGGGGCCCATAGAAGGCAAAGCTGGCTCAACGAAAACATCGGAGGGCCGGATCGGATCCAGGTCAATGGAAGAGGCCTCAGGGGCATCGCGACGAACAGGCGACGTATTCGGAGCGGGGGGAGAAGCAGGACGAATAGGACTAGGAATTATGGTGTCATCAGCGGGAGGAGGAGATGGCGGCCGAATCGGACGACTAGTCATACTAGGACCGCCGGGTTTAACAGACAGAGGAGCGCTGCAAAAATAAGAAATAAGATTCGTCAGTATGAGAAACAGAAAGAGAGAAACAAGAAATATAGGCAAAAGAACTTACACCCATGACCCGGGCATAGTCTTGCGCCTGGGAGGATTCGGAGCGGATTTCTTTATTCGCTTCTTAGGAGCCGCCTCCGAGGCACTAGCAGGAGCCCCGCGCTTCCCCGAGGTAACGGGAGGCCGGGAAGCAATAGGTTCGGCATCGTGAACCTGACCGGCCGGATTAGCTGGGAAAGTAGAAGCCGGAAATGCATAAGAAATAGGCATGGCGGCAACTACCTCAAGAATTTGGACCTCGTCCGAATCACCTTCCTCCTCTTGCGCTGAAGTTTTGCCGCGAGCTCGAGCCGGAGCAGGATCCGACTTAGGGACGAACTCCTCGGAGTCCGGCTCGCCAGTATCCGGGGCACTCCTGTCCGCGGGCCAAGGGAGCAGCAGGACTTCGGCGTCCTCGTTCTTCTGCTCTGCGAACCTCTTCAAGACAAGGAGAAAGAAAGTCATGTAAACCAGTTCCTAAAAAACTGTGGAATAATCGAGTAAAGGAGATTAGGCTTACCTCGGGAGGCGGACGGTCGCGGGTGAATGGTTTTAGCCCCCAAGACCAGTCCTCAGGCATCTCAGTCTTGAAGATAGCTCGGACGCGCTTATGAATAAGGTAATTATCCAGCTCCACGGTCGAGACTCGGTTAGGGTCAAGAGGACCACTCATGTAGCATAGCTTGTGGGTCCGCTGGAAGGGGCAGATCCGCTACTAATAAAAGTTGCCATCGTCTTCGCCAGATAACCCGCCCGAATCAACTCTTTTAGCCGAATCTCAAGGCCTCGCCAAGGCGTGAGTTTTCGGATTATAGAGCCGTTCACTTTTGAAGGTGGGCCAATTGAGAATGGAGGGAGCCAATCTTGTCTTCCACCCTCTGTTCTTGACGAAAAATGACTTGTGCCACTTCTTGCACGACTCCAACCCAGGACACGGGGAACACGGATTTCTTCGGTGTAATAGACGCCGCCAAGACCGGGTAAGCAACTTCTCGAAGGATGCAGAGATTTGTCGAACAACGTTGAGCGGATCTGGAAGAACTTCACCAGACATGCACCGATGGCGAGGTCAAGTAACCCTCCGCGGAGATGAAAGCGAAAGAGAAGCTATGGCGTTCGAGGAAGGTGGTGCGGAAGGTCAAGTAATCGAGGAATTCTCTAGCAAAATCACTAAGAGGGAGACCGCTGGCAAGTGAGACATGAAAACCACATACTCACCCTCTCTGATAACTGGAGAGGATTCGCTGCCGGGTAAACGACAGGAAACCTCGGCAGGAATCCGTCGAGTTCGGATGAGCCATTTGTAACACCCTCAGAATCGGACCTATGCAAGTTTGGGCAAAATTCACCAAACCCGCATAGAAACGATTCAAAGGTGCCCACCAAGCACTTTCGTGCGGGTGGAAAACGAAGTAATAACATCACACAACAGTCCTCGATGGGACCCACGTATCATATATATATGAGACTCCATGAGTCAAGGATACAGTATAATATACAAAGATCCAAATCACCTTGAAAGCGATAGAGCCAGCCACGGACAAGATGCAAATGGGGCGAGAGCCTCGAAGAATAACCAATGGCGCCCATAACCTGCCTGTGCCAAGCCGGAAGGGTAACCGCTAACGGCGCCGATCTAAAAACCTTAACAAAAGGGTGCCGACAAAGGGCAAAGCGTAAAACAAAGAAGGAGCGCCAAGATCGAGGCCAAGACACGGCGAGGCTAGAATTCGGGTCCTCGCCACATAGGTATG
The DNA here is from genome assembly GCA_030063025.1 of Avena longiglumis. Lineage (NCBI taxonomy): Eukaryota > Viridiplantae > Streptophyta > Magnoliopsida > Poales > Poaceae > Avena > Avena longiglumis. The sequence goes on from CP125974.1 coordinate 569,769,603, forward strand.
GTGGATCAAGCGGCAGGCAAAGATGCACGAAACAACCTATAGAGACTCGATACAACTGGCGGATATCAGAGAGGGATGAGAATGACCTAACCGGATCCAACCTGAAGCTAACACCAAACCAACCCATCCTGATATCTCCCCCCTCGAGACCAAACGAGGAAGTCAACCGAGGAACTCACACGGTTGGCAGTTTTACTTATTCAGTTATAGTTGCGGCACTTTACTAGTCAGGTTTAGATAATCGTCCTGATAAAGTAAACAGTGGGCACTTTTAGTTAACCATTCCGTTGTAGTTGCAGCAATTACTAATCAGATACAGATAGCATGAGATAAACCCAAAACCCAGCAGTTGTTGGTACTTTTATTCAGCCATTTCGTTGTAGTTGCAATACTTACTAGTCAGGTACAATTGTCGCAAGCGACAGCCAAACAAGCAATGGTGGGCAGTATTAATTAGCCATTCCATTATAGTGAAGCTGATTACTAGTCATTATAAGTCAAATTTATAGCAGTAAACTTTAGTTATGCTTGTCTATGATCGAGATACTGTGCTCCAAGTCGTCCATAACCGCGACACGGCTTTGAAAGTTTTACCCGGGTGCACCAATAGCAACACACGCCGATCAACCTCGAAAAACCAAAACAAAACCCAACGAGGCTTTCACGATGAACAATCACAGGATTCAGAAATATTTCGGGGCCACCCTTAGAGTAGAATCCGCAACGAGTAAGCAAGCTCGAGACGGCCTCAAGGTTATGGGGACGTGAACGATCGGGAACCCGAAGTGTGGCTGGGCTTGTCGACACCGCTGAAACGGGCCATTATTTCCTAACAAAGACAAAGGTGCACCTCGCACAATCGTAAATAAAGCGGTAAAGCATGGCATAAGTACAGGATCGTAATAAAACCTCAAACTAGTTTGTGGCCCCAAGAAATAAGTCTGAATCAAGCTCTGGCTCAGGGGGGTCCCATATACCTCCCGGATGTGGATAGCGCGCAAAATCAAGGAACAGGTATCAAGTACTCGGGGTCTTACGGGACACAAGTGGGCGTTCGGAAACCAAATATTATCTATCACCCACCGATGCCTCTGCTTAATCAATTTTAGTTGTTAAACAGAAAGTAAAGTGACGATAAGTAAACTAGAATCATCTCCAACATCAACATGCGGCAATACATCAACAACTGTGGCATTTGACAACACGCAACATTACTTGAACAAGCGACTACGACGCGCAAGTCCAACTATCTACCAAACAACAGGTTATAGGATGTGTCCAAGGCAATATAGAGCTGCAGGGTATACCACGGGTACGGAAACTAGAGCATCGCAACACAGATAGCAATAGATCAACAGGAGGAAATAAAGACTATGAAAGTAAGATAGGTAGAAAGGGGAGATGCTCGCCTGAAAACATTGTCGAAAGGTTCAACCGAAGATCGGGGCGAAGCTCACATCAACTCAACGGCCTTATCCGCGAAGAAGCAAAACACTAGAAGAAACACCGGATGCAATATTTAATACTGAGGCAAAAGATCGGCATGATGCATGCATGATGAATGGCAAGGCAAGGTGCGGTGCAATTAGGTCAAATTAAGCGGAAGCGGGGTCCCGACAATTAATTAGGTGGTTCATGTTATTTAGACCCCCGCATATTAAATGTTGTTTAGCCATGGAACAGATGGAGCCGGTTCGCTACACATGTTTAAATGAGGCCAATATGAGTCTAGATTGGCCCGCATATGGGCCCCATATTTAATTATTAGGTGAATCGGCATAAGGCCCCCAAACCAATGAGATGCATGCGGGATGAATGACAATTCAACATGCGACAGGTTTTATTATGTTATGAAATAGGGTTCTCGGATAAGAGGTTCACACTTCAGGGGGGCTCGACGACCTTGGGGTCCGGGGTCGGTCTCAGGGTCCAGGTTCACGGAGGGTCGATCTCGGTTCGTGGTTCGACGACTTGACGGGACCGTTTCTCGGACATCGAGGGGTAGGTCTTGGCGCATCCGGGTCTCTTGTCCGGTGACGACTCGGCGTCCTCTAGGGAGTCCTTGTCGCATATGTGCCTTCGGGTTCTATGTCGATGATCTTGTCCGAGAAGAACTTGCCGGGTCCGCTGCGGTCGGGTCTTGGCGTTCGGGTGAAGCACTTGGTGTCCGGGCGGAGCGCGTCATATCCGTGAAGAAGAGCATGTCGGTCCACCGGTTCGCCTCCGGCGATCTTGGCGTCGCATCGATCCAGGGAAGTACTTGTCGAGTCCGCTGTCTCCGGGTCCAGTAGAAGAGCTCCGCCCGGAGAAGTCCTTGGTTTCCGCTTTGGTCGCGGTCGCGAACTTGTTCCGCGAAGGTACCGCTCGGGTCCGAGAGGGTACCGGAGGGTTCCATGCGTAAGATCTTGGCGCATGTGGCTTCGGGTTCCGGGATCTCGATCCGTAGTCGATCTTGACGCTCGGTTTGAGGTTGTTCTCCCCAGGTACCGCGGGTTCTCGGTGACGTTGGAGATCTTGTCTAACTTGCACCACACTCGGGCGGCCACCTGCCAGGCAGATCCTCCCAACGGCAGCGAATCGGATGGCACACACGCGGGCAGACCGAGGCGAGGCAGGTAGGCTCGGACGCGCGGGACCCAGGCGCCGGGGCGGGCTTGACGCGGGGCAGGGAAGAGCCCGTCAGCGGCGGACTCGACGGAGAAGGAGGGGAACGGGCCGGAGATGGGGAGGGAGGTGGTGGTCCAGGGGCGGCGCGCGCGGGCTCGAGCCCGGCGGCGGCGGACGCCTGGCGGCCGGAGAGGGAGCCGGACGGGGCGAACGGAGGCGTGGCGGCTCGGGCGCAGCCTGGGTCGGAGGCGCCATGGCGAACGGACTCATGGGCGGCGGGGCGCGGGACTTGGTCGGAGGAGGGCTCGGGAGGCGTTGCTTGGGCGGCGCGACGGTGGCGGGCTGCCCGGAGAAGGGACGGGCGAGCTGGCTGTGGAGGGGTCGAGGCCGGCGGCGCTGCCCGGCCGGAGGCGGAAAAGCGGCGGGCGAGCAGAGATGGCGCTGAGGCCAGCGGAGCAGCAGCGGGCGACGGTCGCCGGCGCTTCGCAATGGCCAGGCGGAGAAGCGGGCGAGCGGCTGGGGCTGGCGGACGCGGAGGTGGCTGGAGCGGGAGGCCGCGAGCGAGGTTGAAGGGGACGGTGATGCGGGCAGGCGTGAGCGCTGAGGAAGAGCGGGAGTCGGGGACCAGGAGAGAAGCAGGCGTCTGACGAAGAAGACGACGCGCACGGGTGGAAGGGAGCGGCTGGCTCGGGGACAGGCGCCCAGGCGTGGGTCCCGGGGGGCGTGCTAAGCGGCTGCGTCAGGTAGTCGTGTCTTGTGAGATGTGAGAGGGTTGGGGCGGGGCCCGCGGGGTGGGTCCCGCGTGGGGCGCGTCAGGGAGGCTGGGGACTGCCAGGGGAGGTGGAAACTAGGGAGGGCCGACGCGTGAGTGTGTGCTAGTGTGGTGGGGGGTTTGTGTGGTGGGGAGAGAAGGAGAGATGGAGAGAAAGAGGGGTGAGGATGACGTGGCGGGTTTTTATTGGTTAGGGGGAAGGGATGAGGTGATGTGGCGGGCTCTGAATGGTGGGAGTGAGGTGGAGGGCGAGAGAGGGTAGATTTTTAGGTGGGTTTAGGATTAGATGGGCAGATAGGTGGACCGATTTAGAAATCTGGGGCGGTCGTTCGGGTCGGTTGGCCCGTCCGACTGCCCCGGCCAAAATAATTAATAATTTTATTTATTACAAACAAGGTTTTTGCAAACCGATTTCGGGCAAAACAAAATACTCCGGAGCCCCGGGTTTTGGAGTTGGAATAAGATGGGGCGTTTGGAAAACAAATCTGGTTTTTGCGAAATAGTTTTGGCAAACAATGCATGATGATGACGATGCAATGCACAAATTCAACGCGATTTTCTAGTAGTGGTTTTGCGGGATGCCACAATTCGACACCACTAACAATGGATCTCGCCCTCGAGATCCGCCTCATGGTACCGGAAGGAAGGTCGGCGGTCTGATACTTCTCGCTTCGTGTAGATCCTCGCGACACCACTAACAAGGTTCCTTCTTCATCTGGGAATCGGCGACACCACCAACAAAGGGGCCGTTGTCTCTGATCGTCGAGAGAGCACTCCGGGAACAAAAGGTCGAAGGTAGAGGTATCACAATTAAAGCCACCCCTAACTTCCGTTAGAAGAGGGAAAGGTTACATTGATCCACCAGTTCGATGTACAGAGCGAACAGTAAGAGTCGGGTAGGGTGATCAGTCCATCCCGGCCCAAACTATCAACTCTCTACATGGTTAGGGGAATCAGGCAACTCAACTCTCGAGATTTAGACTGAAGATCTTCATAGGCGGTATCCGGAACAAAGGGATGATGCCAGCAGAAATCGTAAGAAAGACGCAATGATTAGGTTTCGCGATGGTTCCGTTGGCATGAACAACACATGCTCAAGGTATACTCCAACTTCACCAACGCTCGTCCTTCTCATATGTTTTTCAACGACACTGATATCCAGCAAAGAACACTTATGGGTAAAGAGATCAAGAACAAAAGATCGGAGGAAGGGTACAACAGACAAGTTGCAGATCGATGATCGTAGCACCTCCGTTACAAAAAGGGGAAAACGAAACCCTAAGGTACGACGGAAACCCAACCACGAGAAATCCTGGACTCGAAGAGAGAGAAGAGAGCGGATTCAAAACACGTCGAGGTAAGAGGAGAACAGCAGAGGGGTAAGGAGTAAAATCAGACCTAATCGGAACTATCCAACCGAGTTTTGCAAAAATAGTTTTGACACTCTACTTCGACCGTTAGCTAGGTTATCCTACAGGCTGGACTTGTGGGGTATCGTATCGCCGAGCTCGATACCACTCAGAACACCCTCGATCGGACCTATGCAAGTTTGGGCAAAATTCACCAAACCCGCATAGAAACGATTCAAAGGTGCCCACCAAGCACTTTCGTGCGGGTGGAAAACGAAGTAATAACATCACACAACAGTCCTCGATGGGACCCACAGAACAGATATATATATGAGCGACTCCATGAGTCAAGGATACAGGTATAATATACAAAGATCCAAATCACCTTGAAAACGATAGAGCGTCCAGCTACGGACAAGATGCAAATGGGGCTGAGAGCCCTGAAGAATAACCAATGGCGTCCATAACCCTGCCCAGGCCAAGCCGGAAGGGTAACCCTGCTAACGGCGTCGATCTCAAAACCTGCTTAACAAAGGGGCCGACAAAAGGGCAAAGCGAAAACAAAGAAGGAGCGTCGATCGAGGCCAAGACAGCGAGGCTAGAATTCGGCGGTCGCCTACATAGGTATGGTGGATCAGCGGCAGTGGCAAAGATGCACGAAACAACCTATAGAGACTCGATACAATGGCGGATATCGAGAGGGATGAGAATGACCTAACCGGATCCAACTCAAGCTAACACCAAACCAACCCATCCTCGATATCTCCCCGAGACCAAACGAGGAAGTCAACCGAGGAACTCACACGGTTGGCGTTTACTTATTCGATTATAGTTGCGGCACTTTACTAGTCGTTTAGATAATCGTCCCGATAAAGTAAACGATGGGCACTTTTAGTTAACCATTCCGTTGTAGTTGCAGCAATTACTAATCGGAATCTGAGATAGCATGAGATAAACCCAAAACCCAAAGCAGTTGTTGGTACTTTTATTCAGCCATTTCTAGAAGTTGCAATACTTACTAGTCAGTACAATTGTCGCGGCGACACCAAACAAGCAATGGTGGGCGTATTAATTAGCCATTCCATTATAGTGAAGCTGATTACTAGTCATTATAAGTCAAATTTATAGCAAGAAACTTTAGTTATGCTTGTCTATGATCGAGAATCGTGCTCCAAGTCGTCCATAACCGCGGACACGGCTTTCAGAAAGTTTTTACCCGGGGTGCACCAATAGCAACACACGCCGATCAACCTCGGAAAAACCAAAACAAAACCCAACGAGGCTTTCACGATCGAACAATCACAGATTCAGAAATATTTCAGGGGCCACCTTAGAGTAGAATCCGCAACGGAAGCAAGCTCAGACGGCCTCAAGGTTATGGGGACTGTGAGCATCGGGAACCCGAAAGTGGCTGGGCTTGTCGACACCGCGGAAACGGGCCATTATTTCCTAAACAGTACAGTGTGCACCTCGCACAATCGTAAATAAAGCGGTAAAGCATGGCATAAGTACGGGATCGTAATAAAACCTCAAACTAGTTTGTGGCCCCAAGAAATAAGTCAATCAAGCTCGCTCGGGGTCCCATATACCTCCGGATGTGGATAGCGCATAAAATCAAGGAACAGTATCAAGTACTCGGGGTCTTACGGGACACAAGTGGGCGTCGAAACCAAATATTATCTATCACCCACCGATGCCTCTCGCTTAATCAATTTTAGTTGTTAAACGAAAGTAAAGTGACGATAAGTAAACTAGAATCATCTCCAACATCAACATGCGGCAATACATCAACAATCGTGGCATTTGACAACACGCAACATTACTTGAACAAGCGACGACGCGCAAGTCCAACTATCTACCAAACAACAAGTTATAGGATGTGTCCAAGGCAATATAGAGCTGCAGGTATACCACGGTACGGAAACTAGAGCATCGCAACAACACGATAGCAATAGATCAACAGGAGAAATAAAGACTATGAAAGTAAGATAGGTAGAAAGGGAGATGCTCGCTGAAAACATTGTCGAAAGGTTCAACCAAGATCGGTAAGCTCACATCAACTCAACGGCCTTATCCGCGAAGAAGCAAAACACTAGAAGAAACACCGGATGCAATATTTAATACTGAGGCAAAAGATCGGCATGATGCATGCATGATGAATGGCAAGGCAAGGTGCGGTGCAATTAGGTCAAATTAAGCGGAAGCGGGGTCCCGACAATTAATTAGGTGGTTCATGTTATTTAGACCCCCGCATATTAAATGTTGTTTAGCCATGGAACAGATGGAGCCGCTACACATGTTTAAATGAGGCCAATATGAGTCTAGATTGGCCCGCATATGGGCCCCATATTTAATTATTAGGTGAATCGGCATAAGGCCCCCAAACCAATGAGATGCATGCGGGATGAATGACAATTCAACATGCGACAGGTTTTATTATGTTATGAAATAGGGTTCTCGGATAAGAGGTTCACACTTCAGGGGGGCTCGACGACCTTGGGGTCCGGGGTCGGTCTCAGGGTCCAGGGTTCGACGGAGGGGTCAGATCTCGGGTTCAGGGTTCGACGCACTTGACGGGACCGTTCTCGGACATCGAGGGGGTAGGTCTTGGCGCATCCGGGGTCTCGGTGTCCGGGGTGACGCACTCGGCGTCCTCTAGGGAGTCCTTGTCGCACATGTGCCCTTCGGGTTCTATGTCGATGATCTTGTCGTCGAGAAGAACTTGCCGGGTCCGCGTGTCGGGTCGGTCTTGGCGTTCGGGTGAAGCACTTGGTGTCCGGGCGGAGTGCGCGTCATATCCGTGAAGAAGAGCATGTCGGTCCACCGGGTTCGGCCTCCGGGCGATCTTGGCGTCGGGCATCTGATCCAGGGGGAAGTACTTGTCGAGTCTGCTGTCTCCGGGTCCAGGTAGAAGAGCTCGTCGCTCCCGGAGAAGTCCTTGGTTTCCGTTCTTGGTCGTTGGCCGCGAACTTGTTCCGCGAAGGTACTGTCTCTGGGTCCGAGAGGGGTACTGGAGGGTTCCATGCAGAAGATCTTGGCGCACATGTGGCTTCGGTTCCGGGGATCTCGGCATCCGTAGTCGATCTTGACGCTCGGTTTGAGGTTGTTCTCCCCAGGTACCGCGGGTTCTCGGTGACGTTGGAGATCTTGTCTAACTTGCACCACACTCGGGCGGCCACCTGCCAGGCAGATCCTCCCAGGCAGCTCAGCGAATCGATGGCACACACGAGGCGGCGCAGGCGAGCTCGGGACGCTGGACCCAGGCCGGGGGCTTGACGCGGGGCAGGGAAGAGCCCGACAGCGGCGGACTCGACGGAGACGGAGGGGAACGGGCCGGAGATGGGGAGGAAGGTGGTGGTCCAGGGGCGGCTCGAGCTCGAGCCGGCGGGCGGCGCGAGGCGGGAGCAGACGGGCGAACGGAGGCGTGGCGGCTCGGTGGCGGCGAGGTCGGGCGCCATGGCGGAACAGGACTTCATGGCGGGCGTCTGGGCGCGGGACTTGGTCGGAGGAGGGCTCGGGAGGCGTTGCTGGGCGGCGACGGTGGCGGTAGGCCGGCAGCGGAGAAGGGACGGGCGAGCCCAGCTGTGGAGGTCGAGGTTCGGCGGCGTCCTCGGCCGAGGCGGGAAGGCGGCGACGGCGGCAGAGATGGCGCGCCGAGGCGAAGCTGGAGCCGCAGGTCATGGTAATCGCCGTGGCGCTTCAGCGGAGCGGAAGCGAGCGGCGGGCTTGGGCGCTGACGCGGAGGATGGCTGGGAGCGGGAGGAGGGCCGGCGAAGCGAGGTTGAAGGGGACGGTGATGCAGGCGTGCGGGCGTGAGCGCTGCAGGGAAGAGCGGGGAGCGGGGACCAGGGAGAGAAGCAGCGTGCAGCGTGGAAGAAGACGACGCGCCACGGGTGGAAGGCGGCTGGCTCGGGACAGGGCGCCAGGCGTGGGTCCGGGTGGGGCGTGCTAGGCGTCTTGATAGTCGTGTCTTGTGAGATGTGAGAGGGTTAGGGGGCCCATGGGTGGGTCCAGCGTGGGCGCGTCGGGAGGCTGGGACCGGGGAGGTGGAAACTGGGGAGGGCCGACGCGTGAGTGTGTGCTAGTGTGGTGGGGGGGTTTGTGTGGTGGGGAGAGAAGGAGAGATGGAGAGAAAGAGGGGTGAGGATGACGTGGCGGGTTTTTATTGGTTAGGGGGAAGGGATGAGGTGATGTGGCGGGCTCTGAATGGTGGGAGTGAGGTGGAGGGTGAGAGAGGGTAGATTTTTAGGTGGGTTTAGGATTAGATGGGCAGATAGGTGGACCGATTTAGAAATCTGGGGCGGTCGTTCGGGTCGGTTGGCCCGTCCGACTGCCCCGGCCAAAATAATTAATAATTTTATTTATTACAAACAAGGTTTTTGCAAACCGATTTCGGGCAAAACAAAATACTCCGGAGCCCCGGGTTTTGGAGTTGGAATAAGATGGGGCGTTTGGAAAACAAATCTGGTTTTTGCGAAATAGTTTTGGCAAACAATGCATGATGATGACGATGCAATGCACAAATTCAACGCGATTTTCTAGTAGTGGTTTTGCGGGATGCCACACCATTCAATTTCACGGCGCGTGACTGAAGAGCCCTGCCACGAGCCGCGCTCGGGCCCGGAGCCAGCGTCATCGTCCTCAACAAGAGCGCCGCTGAACGAACTAGACATGAGGGCGCCTGAGAGATCGCCGGAGGAAAAACTGGCGGCGGAGGGAAGCTTAGAGCTACAAGGTCCCGTCGGAACTTAGCACAAGAACAATGGCGAAGAGCGGAGAAACCTTCGCCTGAGCACGAAAACAGAGCGGATCGATCTAGGGCAAGATCAGGGCAAGAGGGTCGGAGAGGACTCACCGGCGGCGGAGCCACAGCCGCAGAGCGCGGGCAAGAAAGGCCGAACGACGCGGCGGAATCCTCGCCGGCGGAGGCTCTGGCTGACGAGCGGCGGCGGAGCAGCAAGAGAACACGCAGGCGAAAGGAAGAAGGAGAGCGGAGGCGAGCGATAAGGGGAAGTATGAACCCTGCGGGCGCGTTTCCCCTCTTTATAATCAAGCCATGAATAGGGGAGTGGGATCGTGGGTGTGGCAGTTACCCGTGTAGATCGTGGGAACTGCACGAACGCACGACGGTGAGTGGAGCCACACCAACGGCCACAAACAGAGAAAAGTTGTTACGATCCCAAGGGGAGCGGCACACGAGGCGTCGCGGCGGCAGTGTGGTTCATCAGAATTTGTCAAGAACATTGTAGAAGGACCTAAAAACTAGAAGAGCAATGATGGGGTGACACGTAGGACGTGGCGTACGACGGAAGGAACGAGGAAACCTCGGACGAGGCCATAGCTCGGAAACAAGATTGAAAAAAGTGATGAAGCTGATATAACCCGGCCAAAGCTATTGACAGGGCCACACCAGCTTCGGGGACTAATGTCGGGGGGTTAACCTCGGGTAGGTCAGAGACGGGGAAAGACAGAGGCACCGTCTGGTTTCCGAAGTTCTGACCTAGGTCGGCCGAATCATGGATATGTCGGCCGAACGAGGCAAGAAGCCCATGTATAGGTGTCAAGTAGTTACAGCCGAGTTAATGAGAGAATCGGCGGGTTACCCAAATGATCTTCATGCGGTGAGGCGAGCCGAGTAACACAAGGTAAGGCCGAGTGATACGAGGCTTGTAGGAAGGAGAAGCCTGTGGTCAAACAAATAGCCGCAGGCTAGAAGGAATCGTGACAGGCCAAGCACAAGAGACAAGGATGCACTGGCCAGGGGCGTAAGGAGGTCACGGAGGTGACAGTCCTGGAGCCCGAGGCACGCAGGAAGGGGCCACTGGAGCCTTGCCGTCATTAGAAGGGCGACAGGGAAAGGAGGCCGCCGAACTACTATTTTGGGACAAGCATATTCCACGAATATGCTTGCCTCGTCAGCCCTAAGGGCACCCAAGGCACCCCTTTATAAGGGGAGGTTTGGACCCTGAGGGGAGGGGGGATTCTTTGAGGACCGTTAGGCTGGGGAGATTCACATTGTCCCCTTGTATACAGCTCAAGGAGCACTTGTAACCCATCAAGAGAGAAATAAAGTTGATCACTTTGGCAGCTTGAGTGAAAAGACAGTTGCATCTTCCCTCCCCAGATCCCACTAGCATCCATTGGCCCTGTACTTTAGCCTACCCATGGCATCTGCCGTGCCACCACCACGACAAGAAGTCTCGAAGATAACTCTCAGTAAATAAGGTGTGGGTAGATAGGGGATTTTGAAACTACATCGTGACAGCAACCCTGGCGAAATCATCTCTCGGGAGTGTCACCCTTGGTAGACAGGAGCGAGTGGATGGTTCTTGTTCGAAGCCCATGGACCGAATTGACCAGGCTTAATAGTTTGCATTAGTTGGACCTCATGGCTCCTCTTAGAAACAAAAGTTTGCTCTAAAGGCCACAATGGTTCACCTAACTGACCAGAATTCATTGGAAATGCTATTTGCCGCCCACGGGCGGCATGGATGGCTAGTGCCGCACAGGGCGGAAGCCTAGATGGGCCGGCCTAGTTCGTGAGGCTTTTCCTTTAACTTTTTATATGTTTTCTTTTATCTGTTTTTCTGTTTTGTTTTCGGTTTCATTTTTTTCTTCTTTTTAATTTATATTTTTTAGAAACATCATATTTTTAAATATGTTCTTTATTTTTAAAAAATATTATGTTTTTCCAAATTTTGGTTCATGATTTAAAAATTGTTTCATGATTTCTAAAATTTGATTATTGATTTTTTGAATTGGGTTCATGTTTTTTGAAATTTTGTTCATCTTTTTAATTTTTGGTTCATAGTTTTTGAAATTAGTTCATGATTTTTCTGAAATTGGTTCATATTTTCTAAATTGGTTTATGATTTTCGAAAATGGTTCATGATTTTTTGAAATTGATTCATAATATTTGGAATTGGTTCATAATTTTCAAATTTTTGTTCATGATTTTTGAATTATTTTTCTGAATTTTTTTTATGATATTTAAAAAATATTCACAAGTATTCAAAAACATTCACAGTTCTTAAATCATAATTATAGAGAATATTTAGAGTTTAAATAAAAATACAGAAAAAATAAACAGGAAAAAAAAAGAAAATCTCGTTACCTGGGCCACAGCCCACTTACCCTCCACGGCCTATAGCAGCTCCCGAATTCATGTAGGTTTTGTTCTCTTGGGTGTAAATCGCAGATCCATCTCCGATTCCGACTTCGATAATCGATCCTGGTCGCGTCCAGCTTCTTCTCAGGTACGTTTATCTTCCAGGCCTGATCCATCTATTTAATCTGCCCCTGCTCAGCCCTAGGAGCGATACCAGCAGCGAAGATTTGTTCACGGCATCAGAAGATCGAGATGTCGACGAGTCCGTTTCTGCTGCCTTGCCTAGCCTTCCATAGCGTTGAGAATCAATCTACGGTACTGTTCAGCGCGGCGGAGAAGAATCCCATCGTCGGCGGCAGCAACATCGGTGACCTGGAGAACAAGATCATCTGCCCGACCACCCATGGCTTCATGTTAGCCCGGGATCCGAGCTCCCTGGCCACCTTCCTGTGGAGTCCTCAGAGTCGCGGCAAGATCGAGCTCCCGCCCTTGGGACTCGAGATCGAAGATGACCTGCTTGTACACTGCACCTGCGTGCTCTCCAGCAAGCCAACCGCTCCCGACTGTGTCGTGCTCCTGGTCGAGCCGGGCGAACCCTTCATATGGTACTGTCACCCCGGAGACCGTCGGTGGGAAGAGCATGAGTACGACATAGGAACTCGGATGGCTCTTCCAAAGTATGATCTGCCTGAGGAGAAGGTGTTGATAACTCCGATCGCGGCGTGCCGTGGCAAGTTCTACTTCAACGGCACGTCGACCAGCATCGGCGTCATCGACTTCTGCAACCCTGCTCTAGTCTTCGGCTCCATCGCGATCGACGATACCATGGACGACAACTACGGTTACAAGAGTGGCTGGGCTAAAGTTTTTCTATTGGAATCTGACGATGAGCTCTACATGGTGCGTTTGTTGGCCGCCCATGGCTCGATGCCGTACCGTGGAGCCATTGTCCTCAGGATGGATTTCTCGAGACGACGGTGGCGCAGGGTGGACGATCTTGGCGGCCGCACATTCCTCTTGTCCGAGGTTGAATTTGGCACGGTGTGCGAAGGAGGCGAGTGTGGTTTGCAGCAGGACTGCGTCTATTACCTAGATAATCCTCACCGAAAATCATTGCAGATCTTCAGCGTAAAGGATGGAAGTGCAGAACCGCACAAACTCGACGAAGCTCCGGTGGAGGCAGATAAAGCATTCTGGATGCTTACCACCCATCCATGCATAGAGTAGCCAAGATGAAACCATAAGCATCCTTCCATGTTATCTTTAGTTGTCGCCAACCTCTGCAAATTTCGGGTTTTTTACATATATATATGTCACGATGTAAGACCTACTTTTAGAGTCATGAATTTATATGCTACCAGTATCTTATCTTCGATCGGAGCTTAGACATATTGTGTTAGCTGAAGGAATTTGCAATGTCTCTTGTTGTTGAATCCTTCTTCGCTGTTTATATTGAGATGAAAATTGGTTTGGGATAATTCAGTATCCAAAAAGTCGTGTCCATGCCATTAAATGTCATGTGGCCTTGTGGTAGATGTTAATGATGTCCTTTAATTTTGCAGAAATTTTTTGCCACCATTTTTAGGGTGTATCCTTATAGGGTAACTATTATTTTTTTAGATTACACCGATCTATTAATAATCATCAACAATAGTAAAAAAGAGTTCCAAAATTAACTAAAATTACAAATATCTCATTGGACTACCTAGCGACGACTACATACACTAGCACGAGCTGAAAGCGCGCCACCTTTCTCGCCCCTCCATCACCATAGACGGACAGAACTTGTTGTAGTAGACGAGCGGGAAGTCGTAGTACTAAGGTCCCAAAAAACCAGCGCACTAGAGAAGCAACCACCGCTGAAGATAACAAACATAGATCTGAAGGTACAGACCTCAAACCACAAGAACGAACATGAAAAACGACCGGATCAAGATATCCATCGGACACACCACTCCTCCTCCCCCCGCCGATGCTAGATGCAACATCAGAGCGAGATAGGACGGGAAGGACCTTAGTCTGACTTTAGGATAGGACATAGCTGCCGACTCAACATCCTGGAGAACAAACTAAAAGCGGTCTAAACAAAACACGAGACCTCCCGACGGCGAGAGGACATGGTAACCCACGTCTCCAAGGCCCTAAGGCCTTCAGAGGAGGGATGGATTGGTGGTATCGCCGGTGGAGGAAAAGAATCCAGATGGGTTTTAGCTGCCACCTTGGGAGCGCTTCTCTCTCCTCTCTCGTACCGGTTTGGTAACTGCACGTATCACATATTATTTACAGGGTAACTATAAGAGAACTAAAATACTTTCTCCATTCTAAAAAGTACTTCGCAAATTTGTCACATATATCTATAGACAAAAATGTGTCCGGATACATAGGAATCTAGAAAAAATGTGACATCCTTTTTACAACAGAGGGGGTACATGACTTCGCCTATAGTATAACTGCTTAACTACCTCTTTGTACTATTGTTGATGATTATTAATAGATCGGTAGAATTTCATAAAAAAAACACTTACCGTTATTAAATGGGATATCAGTGCATCTCTTAGGACTTCACATGTATTTTTTACATGGATGGCTTTATAATCTCCACTATGTATGGAGAAAAGGGTATGTTTTTTCTCCAGACTAGTTGGTCCGACACTTATTGTCATCATGCGATTCGGGGGAACCGTAGAGGCCCACCGATGTCACTGTTGGTTTTTCCATCTCCATCGATGCTGATTGCCTCGCCGCGGTGGCGATGGCTCCCATCCCACAAGAAGTATGGGAGAGAGCTCACGGTAGATGCATTGGTCAGTGTCACACGTTCGGAGGCAGGAGCAGGTGGTTCCCGACATTCAGCAGTTGATATCCGCACGATATACTTTTATAGTCATGAATTTTGTGGCATCCCGCAAAACTACTACTAGAAAATCGCGTTGTTTTTGTGCATTGCATCGTCATCATCATGTATTTGTTTCTGAAACTATTTTCAATAAGCCTATTTTTGTTTTCTAAAAATATCCTTCTCTTATTTCAAAATAAGTCTTTTAATTATCCGTTAAATTATTTGCCTACAAGTTATTTTGCTAAAAAGATTTAAAACAAAACAACACCATAAACATGTTACAAAGTAATAAAAACCCAAACCCTAAATCTATTTCCACCCAGTCCTAATCTACCCACCAATCACAGCTTACCATCTCACCCTCTCCCCCCAATCCCTACCCATCTTGCCACCTCACCAATCCTCTTCTTTTCCCTCCACTCCTTCTCTCACCCCAGTCCCACCTACCCTCTCTCCCTCTCCCTCACCGACACAGGCCCCACCAGCCCCACTTCCCCTGGCCCCACTTGCCAGCCTCACCCACTCCCTAACCCTCTCTCTACCCCTCCCACTGCCCGGCCGGACCCTCCCTCTCTCCCAGTGGCCCGACCCACCCGGTCAACCCGCCCCCGCCCCCACCTCTCCCTCCACCCTCTCTCCCCACCGCATCTCCCTCCTCTCTCCTCCCTCTTCCTCCCTAGCTGCCTCGCCCTTCCTCCTCCGTGCCTCGCGTCATGACTCCGCAGCCCTCCTCTCCTCTCTCCGGCCACACTGCTCAGCCGCCATCCCCGCCCGAGCTCCGCCCACACCTCGGGTCCCCTCCGCCCTCCTCTCCCCCGCCAGCCCTCCTCCGGCCCCAGCCCGTGTGCTCGCCCGGAGTCCTCGCCGCCTCCTCCCTCTCCCGCCCGGCTCGCCAGCCTCCGCACCTCTCCTCCCTCCTCCGGGCTCCGCTCCTCCGTCGCCCGTCTCCTTCTCCTCCCTCCGGCTGAAGCTTCGCCGCTGCCGCCCACATCTCCGCCGCGCCTCGCTCCTTGCCCCGGCCGCGACCTCGCATCGCGCCCTCCTCCGCCTCGGCCTCGGCCCCAGCTGCTCCTCCGGCCGTCGGCCTCCGCCGCCCGCCACCTCCTCGCCTTGGCCTTCCCTCGCCAGCGCCTCGCCGTGCCTTCTGTCGGCGCCATGCCGCCGACCCCTCTGTGCGCATGTGCACGCCCCTCCGCACCGGCCTCGCCACGCCAACCCTGCCGCCCGCTTAGCTCGCCGCCTGCAGTGCCCGTACCTTGGCCTTCATCGCTGCTCTTCGTCGCCCTTGGTCGCTCCTCGCCTGAACCTCGCCAGTGTCGCAGCGTGGCGCTGGTTGCGCCCGAAGCTCGCCGTGCCTCATGTTGTCTCCATCCGATGACCTTCGGCCATCATGATGCTCCACTGTTTTCCGAGACCGATGTGTTCCGTGGCGCTGCCCAAGATCGAGTCACGCGAGCGAGCCTATATGCCGGCAAGATCTCCAGTCCACTTGAGAAAGCCAAGACCAACACGAGACCCCGAAGGACCACACAAGACCACGGGCGCGAGACTCCAAGACCGTACCGAGCCGAAGGTGTCCGAAGAACCTCCGACAAGAACTCCATCACGGAACATCAAGTACTCCGACAGGGAACCCTGAAGACCTCGGTGACGAGCCCCAAGTTCGCCTGCGATAATCAAGATGGTACCCCAAGATCTCCATCGTAAGTGTCGAGTCCAACACCAAAGAGATGACAAGATCTACCGATGACCGAGAACCCTGATGCCAAGATCGCCACCGGAACGACAAGCACTTCACCGCGGAACGCCAAGTCCTTCGTCTCGGAACGCCAAGTTCTCCCCTTGAACGCCATGACCGTGTACACGAGCCGAAGACCACGGATGCGACAAGACCTACCTACGTTATCCGAGACCGATTCCATCGAACCCTGAGACCGAACCCCGAACCCCGGAAACACCAAGATTGCCGAACCCTAATGTGTGACCCCTTTTCTCGAGCCCTATTTTATAAATGTAATAAAAACTTGTTGCATATTAATTGCCATGCTTGCATGCATATTTGTGTGGTTTGGGGGCCTTATGCCGATTCACCATATAATTAAATATGGGGCCCATATGCGGGCAAATCTAGTCTTATATTGGCCCCATTTAAAATTGTGTAGCGCACCGGTGATATAAATTGCCTTGTTAGTACAACATTTAAAATGGCGGGTATCTAAACAACTTGAACCATATATTTAATTGTCGGGACCCCGGTTCCGCTTAATATGGCCTAATTGCACCGCATATTTACCATTGCCATGCATCATACATGCATCATGCCCGATCTTTTGCCGTAGTATTAAATAGTGCCTCCGGTGTTTCTTCTAGCGTTTTGCTTCTTCGCGGATAAGGCCGTTGAGTTGATGTGAGCTTCGCCCCGATCTTCGGTTGAACCTTCAGCAATGTTTTCAGGCGAGCACCTCCCCCTTTCTACCTATCTTACTTTTATAGTATTTATTCCCTCCTGTTGATCTAATGCTATCTGTGTTGCGATGCTCTAGTTTTCGTACTCGTGATATTCCTTGCAGCCTTATATTGCCTTGGACACATCCTCTTACCTGTTGTTGGTAGATAGTTGGACTTGCGCGTCGTAGTCGCTTGCTCAAGTGTTGTTGCGTGTCGTCCAGTACCACAGTTGTTGGAGTGTTGCCGCATGTTTAATGTTGGAGATGATCTTGCCTTTATTTATCATAACTTTAATTCTTGTTTAACAACTAAAATTGAAGTAAGTAAGCAGAGGCACAGGTGGGCAATAGATGTTATTTGGTTGTTAACCGTCCACTTGTGTCCCGTAGGACCCCGAGTTCTTGATACCTGTTCCTTGATTTATCGCGTTATCCACATCCGGGAGGATTATGGGACTCCCCTGAGCCAGAGCTTGATTCATTCTTATTTCTTGGGGCCACAAACTAGTTTGAGGTTTTATTTACTATCCTGTACTTATGCCATGCTACTGCTTTATTACGATTGTGCGAGGAGCACACTGTACTGTTTAGGTAAGCGGAGTGTTTTCGCGGTATCGACAAGCCCAGTCACATTTTCGGGTTCCCAGTCGTCTACAGCCACTGGCGCAAACCTTGAGTCCGTCTCGAAGTCAGCTAACTTCGTCGCGGGTAGCTTAATGGGGTGGCCCCCTGAAATATTTCTGAATCCTGTGATTGCTTTGTCGTGAAGGCCTCGTTGGGTTTTGATTTGGTTTTTCCGAGGTTGATCGAGTGTGTGTTGCTATTTGTGCACCCCTGCAGGGTAAAACTTTCTGAAAGCCGTGTCCGCGGTTATGGACGACTTGGAGCATAGTATCTCGATCATAGACAACTATAACTAAAGTAGTGTTATAAATTTGACTTTATAATGACTAGTAATCAGCTTCACTACAACGGAATGGCTAAATAAAACTGCCAACAATTGCTTGTTTGGGTTGTCGCTTGCGACCATTGTACCTGACTAGTAAGTATTGCAACTACAACGGAATGGCTAAATAAAAGTACCAACAACTGCTGGGTTTTGGGATATCTCATGCTAATTGTATCTGACTAGTAAGTGTTGCAACTACAACGGAATGGTTAACTAAAATGGCCCACTGTTTATTTTATCAGGATGATTATCTATACCTGACTAGTAACTACTGTAACGATAACTGAATAAATAAAACTGCCAACTGTGTGAGTTCCTCGGTTGACTTCCTCGTTTGGTCTCGAGGGGGAAATACCAGGATGGAATTTCGTGGTGTTAGATTCAGGTTGGATCCGAATAGCTCTTCCTTACCCCTCTCTGATAGCCGTCAGTTGTATCGAGTCTCTATAGGTTGTTTAGTGTATGCTGCCGCTGCCGCTTCAGTCCACCATACCTATGTAGGCGAGGACCGCCGAATTCTAGCCTCGCCATGTACTGGCCTTAGTACTGATGCTCCTCTTTTTCCTTTGCCCTTTGTCGGCACCCCCTTTTGTTTTAGCAGGTTTCGACGTCGTTAGCAGGGTTACCCTTCCGGCTTGGCCTGGGCAGGGTTATGGACGCCATTGGTTATTCTTGTGGCTCTTAGCCCATTTGCATCTTGTCCGTAGTCGGACGTATCTTTCAAGGTGATTTGGATCTTTGTACGTATATCTGTATTTTGACTCATGGAGTCGTGTTGTATATATATACATTACATGGGTCCCATCGAGGACTGTTGTGTAATGTTATTACTTCGTTTTCCACCCGCAAAGTGCCTAGTGGGCACCTTTGAATCGTTTCTATGCGGGTTTGGCGGAAGCGCTAAAACTTGCATAGGGTCGAGGGTGTTACAGAGTGGTATCGAGCTCGTCGGCATTCACGATACCCCATCCGACTGTAGGATAACCTAGCTAATGGCGCAGAGAGTGTCAAAACTATTTTTGCAAAATCGGTTGGATAGTTACGATTAGGTCTGATTTTATTCCTTACCCTCGCTATTCTCCTCTTACCTCTCGTGTTTTGAATCCGCTCTCTTCTCTCTCTTGAGTCGAGATTTCGTGGTTGGGTTCCGTACCTTGAGGTTTCGCTTCCTCTTTGATAACGATGTTCTACCATCCGGTGTTCAAGCTGCCTGAGGAATCCGTCTACTGTGGTACCATTCTTTGTTCCTTGTTTGTGCCTTCCGGTGTTTTCCGACGCGACGACATCAACTACGCCGGATCCGATGCAGAGTCTGCATCACTCCTTTGTTTCCGAACCTCGATTGTCGAGATCTTCAGTGTGATTCCGAGAATGGTTGCACTCTTTTCTACTGATTGTGCAGAGTAATAGTTTGGGTGCGTGATGTATTGGCCCCCATGCCGACTACTCACTCTATTCGCTTGTGTACATCGAAGTGGATGAGAATGCATCGGTTCCCTCTTTCTATCGAAGTGAGAGGTGGCTTTATTGGTTGATACCTCTACCTTCGACCTTTTGTTCCCGGAGTGTTCTCTCGACGATCACGGGCAACGACCTCTTGTTAGTGGTGTCGCGAAGATCTACATGATGCGAGAAGACGCAGACCGCCGACCTTCTTCCCGGTACTATGAGGCGGATCTCGAGGGCGAGATCCATTGTTAGTGGTGTCGAATTGTGGCATCCCGCAAAACCACTACTAGAAAATCGCGTTGTTTTTGTGCATTGCATCGTCATCATCATGCATTTGTTTGTTTGAAACTATTTTCAATAAGCCTATTTTTGTTTTCTAAAAATACCCTTCTCTTATTTCAAAATAAGTCTTTTAATTATCCGTTAAATTATTTGCCTACAAGTTATTTTGCTAAAAAGATTTGAAACAAAACAACACCATAAACATGTTACAAACTAATAAAAACCCAAACCCTAAATCTATTTCCACCCAGTCCTAATCTACCCACCAATCACAACTTGCCATCTCACCCTCTCCCCCCAATCCCTACCCACCTTGCCACCTCACCAATCCTCTTCTTTCCCTCCACTCCTTCTCTCACCCCAGTCCCACCTACCCTCTCTCCCTCATGACACCGGCCCCACCAGCCCCTTCCCCAGCCCCACTTGCCAGCCTCACACTCCCCAACCCTCTCTCTCTCTACCCCCGGTCCCACCTGCCAGGACCCTCTCTCTCCCGTGGCCCGACCCCTGGTCAACCCACCCGGCCCCACTGACCACTCCTACCAGTCCCCACCACCTCTCTCCTCACCTCTCCCCCGACGCATCTCCCTCCCTCCTCTCTGCCTCGCTCCCTCTTCCTCCCGGCCCTCTCTCCTCCTCCGGCCACCCGCGTCCTCTGCTCCACGCGCCTCCTCCTCTCCTCTGTCGGCCGCCTGCCTGCACCCGCGTCGCCTGATCCCCACCACTTGGCCCAGGCTCGCCCCGCCACCTCGGGTCCCTCCGCCTCCTCTCTCCCAGACGGCCTCCTCCCGGCCGGGACCCCGGCCGTGTGCTTGCCCGAGTCTCGCTGCCTCTTCCTCTTCCCTAGCCCGGCCTCGCCATGGCCGCCTGCACCTCCTCCCTCCGCGCCTCCTCGCGGGCTCCGCTCCTCCGTCGCCCGTCTGCCTTCTCCCTCTCCCCTCCGCCACGCCGTCACTGGCCACCTCTCACCGCGCCTCGCTCCTCCCAGCCGTGCGACCTCGCGTCGGCCGCCCCTCCACCTCTCCGGATCCGGCCCCAGCTCTGCTCCGCCATCGGCCTCCGCCATGACCTCTACCTCGCCACGCCTTTCCCCCCCTCCGGCGTTCCTTCTCGCCGTCCTTTCGCTGTCCCGGCCTCCATGCCCGCTGACCCCTCTGTGCGCATGCCAGCCGCCCTCCGCATCGGCCTCGCCACGCCAACCCTGCCGCCGCCTAGCTCGCCGCCCTGCAGGCCCCGTCGCCACCTTGGCCTTCATCGTCGCCTGGCTCTGCTCGTCGTCCGCCCTTGGTCGCCCTCCTCGCCCTGAACCTCGCCGTATCTGCAACGTGGGGCCGCCGCTGGTTGCGCCCGAGCTCGCCGTGCCTCATGTTGTCTCCATCCGATGACCTTCGGCCATCATGATGCTCCACTGTTTTCCGAGACCGATGTGTTCCGTGGCGCTGCCCAAGCTCGAGTCACGCGAGCGAGCCTATATGCCGGCAAGATCTCCAGTCCACTTGGGAAAGCCAAGACCAACACGAGACCCCGAAGGACCACACAAGACCACGGGCGCGAGACTCCAAGACCGTACCGAGCCGAAGGTGTCCGAAGAACCTCCGACAAGAACTCCATCACGGAACATCAAGTACTCCGACAGGGAACCCTGAAGACCTCGGTGACGAGCCCCAAGTTCGCCTCCGATAATCAAGATGGTACCCCAAGATCTCCATTGTAAGTGTCGAGTCCAACACCAAAGCGATGACAAGATCTACCAATGACCGAGAACCCTGACGCCAAGATCGCCACCGGAACGACAAGCACTTCACCGCGGAACGCCAAGTCCTTCGTCCCGGAACGCCAAGTTCTCCCCTTGAACGCCATGACCGTGTACACGAGCCGAAGACCACGGATGCGACAAGACCTACCTCCGTTATCCGAGACCGATTCCGTCG
This sequence comes from Avena longiglumis, assembly GCA_030063025.1. Lineage (NCBI taxonomy): Eukaryota > Viridiplantae > Streptophyta > Magnoliopsida > Poales > Poaceae > Avena > Avena longiglumis. The sequence continues at coordinate 569,791,336 of CP125974.1, forward strand.
AACCCTGAGACCGAACCCCGGAAACACCAAGATCGCCGAACCCTAATGTGTGACCCCTTTTCTCGAGCCCTATTTTATAAATGTAATAACAACTTGTTGCATATTAATTGCCATGCTTGCATGCATATTTGTGTGGTTTGGGGGCCTTATGCCGATTCACCATATAATTAAATATGGGGCCCATATGCGGGCAAATCTAGTCTTATATTGGCCCCATTTAAAATTGTGTAGCGCACCGGTGATATAAATTGCCTTGTTAGTACAACATTTAAAATGGCGGGTATCTAAACAACTTGAACCATATATTTAATTGTCGGGACCCCGGTTCCGCTTAATATGGCCTAATTGCACCGCATATTTACCATTGCCATGCATCATACATGCATCATGCCCGATCTTTTGCCGTAGTATTAAATAGTGCCTCCGGTGTTTCTTCTAGCGTTTTGCTTCTTCGCGGATAAGGCCGTTGAGTTGATGTGAGCTTCGCCCCGATCTTCGGTTGAACCTTCAGCAATGTTTTCAGGCGAGCACCTCCCCCTTTCTACCTATCTTACTTTTATAGTATTTATTCCCTCCTGTTGATCTAATGCTATTTGTGTTGCGATGCTCTAGTTTTCGTACCCGTGATATTCCTTGCAGCCTTATATTGCCTTGGACACATCCTCTTACCTGTTGTTGGTAGATAGTTGGACTTGCGCGTCGTAGTCGCTTGCTCAAGTGTTGTTGCGTGTCGTCCAGTACCACAGTTGTTGGAGTGTTGCCGCATGTTTAATGTTGGAGATGATCTTGCCTTTATTTATCATAACTTTAATTCCTGTTTAACAACTAAAATTGAAGTAAGTAAGCAGAGGCACAGGTGGGCAATAGATGTTATTTGGTTGTTAACCGTCCACTTGTGTCCCGTAGGACCCCGAGTGCTTGATACCTGTTCCTTGATTTATCGCGCTATCCACATCCGGGAGGATTATGGGACCCCCCTGAGTCAGAGCTTGATTCATTCTTATTTCTTGGGGCCACAAACTAGTTTGAGGTTTTATTTACTATCCTGTACTTATGCCATGCTACTGCTTTATTACGATTGTGCGAGGAGCACATCTTTATCGCTTAGGTGGCGAGTGTTTTCATGTATCGACAAGCCCGACCATATTTTCGGTTCCCGATCGTTTCGACCATGGCGCAAACCTTGAGTCCGTCTCGAAGTCAGCTAACTTCGTCGCGGGTAGCTTAATGGGGTGGCCCCCTGAAATATTTCTGAATCCTGTGATTGCTTTGTCGTGAAGGCCTTATTGGGTTTTGATTTGGTTTTTCCGAGGTTGATCGAGTGTGTGTTGCTATTTGTGCACCCTAGGTAAAACTTCTAAAGCCGTGTCATGTTATGGATGACTTGGAGCACAGTATCTCGATCATAGACAACTATAACTAAAGTAGCGTTATAAATTTGACTTTATAATGACTAGTAATCAGCTTCACTACAACGGAATGGCTAAATAAAACTGCCAACAATTGCTTGTTTGGGTTGTCGCTTGCGACCATTGTACCTGACTAGTAAGTATTGCAACTACAACGGAATGGCTAAATAAAAGTACCAACAACTGCTGGGTTTTGGGATATCTCATGCTAATTGTATCTGACTAGTAAGTGTTGCAACTACAACGGAATGGTTAACTAAAATGGCCCACTGCTTATTTTATCAGGATGATTATCTATACCTGACTAGTAACTACTGCAACGATAACTGAATAAATAAAACTGCCAACTGTGTGAGTTCCTCGGTTGACTTCCTCGTTTGGTCTCGAGGGGGAAATACCAGGATGGAATTGCTTGGTGTTAGATTCAGGTTGGATCCGAATAGCTCTTCCTTACCCCTCTCTGATAGCGGTCAGTTGTATCGAGTCTCTATAGGTTGTTTAGTGCATGCTGCCGCTGCCGCTTCAGTCCACCATACCTATGTAGGAGAGGACCGCCGAATTCTAGCCTCGCCGTGTACTGGCCTCAGTACTGACGCTCCTCTTTTTCCTTTGCCCTTTGTCGGCACCCCCTTTTGTTTTAGCAGGTTTCGACGTCGTTAGCAGGGTTACCCTTCCGGCTTGGCCTGGGCAGGGTTATGGACGCCATTGGTTATTCTTCAGGGCTCTTAGCCCCATTTGCATCTTGTCCGTAGTGGACGCAGTATCTTTCAAGGTGATTTGGATCTTTGTACCGTATATTCTGTATTTTGACTCATGGAGTCGTGTTGTATATATACATTACGTGGGTCCCATCGAGGACTGTTGTGTAATGTTATTACTTCGTTTTCCACCCGCACGCAAGTGCCTGGTGGGCACCTTTGAATCGTTTCTATGCGGGTTTGGCGGGAAGCGCTAAAACTTGCATAGGGTCGATTCTGAGGGTGTTACAAATTTATATGCTACCAGTATCTTATCATCGGAGCTTGGACATATTGTGTTAACTGAAGAAATTGCAATGTCTCTTGTTGTTGAAATCCTTCCTCGTTGTTTATATTGAGATGAAAATTGGCTTGGGATAATTTAGTATCCAAAATCTGATCCATGCCATTGTCCTGTGGTCTTGTGGTAGATGTTAATGATGTCCTTTAATTTTGCAGAAATTTTTTGCCACCATTTTTAGGGTGTATTCTTAGAGGGTAATGCTTTCTGATACATAGTAACCTAATTCCTTCGACCATGAGATCATGCATATCACCTTTACCGGATGGATTCTTTGATGACATCAAACACCACACCGTAACTGGGTGGCTATAAAGGTGGCATTGAGTGTTCGGAAAGTATTGGTTGAGACACATGGATCAAGAGTGGGATTTGTCCATCCATATGACGGATAGATATACTCTGGGCCCTCTCGGTGGAATGTCATCCAATTAGCTTGCAAGCATGTGACTGGCTGACAAGGGATCACATATCACGGGAACGAGAAAAGAGTACTTATCGGTAACGAGGTTGAACTAGGTATGCAGAGATACCGATGATCATAACCTCGGATAAGTAAACTATCGTGAGACAAAGGGAAATTGGTATCGTATGTAAGTGGTTCATTCGATCGCAAAGTAATCATAGAAATATGTGGGAACCATATGAATTTCCAGATTCCTCTATTGGTTATTTTTCGGAGAAGTGTCTCGATCATGTCCGCATAATTCACGAACCGTAGGGAGACACACTTAAGGATTCGACGTTGTTTGAGTTGTTATGGATTGAATGATAAAGAGATCGAATGTTGTTCGGAGTATCGGATGGGATCCGGGATATCACGAGGTGATCCGGAATGGTCCGGAGAATAAGATTCATATAAGGAAAGTCCTGTTTCGGAGTTGGGGAATGATTCCGGTGTTTTCATCGGGAATGTTCTAGAATGTTCCGGAATGTCCGGCACTCTGGAGGGGAAGGGTACATGAATGTGTTGTATCAAGTTGGTATGGTTTCATTATGTACTAAGTGTCCTCGCTGTTCCAAATAAAGGATTAAATTGAATCCTAGTTTGAAAAGTCAAATAGCTAAATTGAAAAGTCAAATAGCTAAAATTGGAAAGTGGAAAAGAGGAGGAGGGGGGAATCCGAGTTGGGAGGAGTTCCTCCTCCAACCGGGCAACCCTCCAAGCCGAGTTGGGAGGGACTCCTCTCCTCCCTTGGCGCCGGCCCCTCCACCTATATAAGGAGGCGGGGACCCTCCTAGAGCACACAAGTCCTCACTCAAACCCTAGAAAGCTGCAGCCTCCATAGCCGCCGCCACCCCTAGGGTTTTGCCTAGCCGCCGACTTGGGGTCCCCGGAACCCTAGCCGGCTCTAACACCTCCTCCTTGGTGTGTCCAAACCCTAGATCGAGGAGCTCTCTCATACTCCACCATACTCGTTAAGGCGAAGCCTGCGAGATCTCCCCTCTACTTAGGTACCACGCCGTTGTCTTGGGAATCATGAGGAGAGTGCTACAACCTCCGCCTTTCTGGAACAAGGAGAGGAAGGTCTTCGTCGAATCTGAACGTGTGACCGACTACGGGAGAGCTGTCGGAGCAGACCTGGAAGGATCGCGTCTGCGATCTTGAGATCGGGAAGAGTACGACTACATCACCCACGAGAATCCGCTCTCGTTAAACACTTTGGAATCTTCGAGGGTAAGTTATTCCATCAACTCGTTGCTACAATCTAGTAGATAGATCTTGGCTTGTTTGTTTGTATGCGATAGAAATTTTTTGTTTTCCATGCTACGAAACCCTACATCTCATTCGAGGTTTCTTGGCTTTCGGGTTAAATGACCAATGTTATGGCTAGAATCAAGGCATAGTTTGTGATAATGTGCCCATATTGTGCATACACATGCATCATGGGATGGCGAACAATGTTGCAGGAGGAAGTTTTCCTTTTCGTCGCACCAAAAAGCCATTTCCCATTTTCCGAGCACAAAAAACGGACGATTTTGTGAAGCAACCACCAAATGGCTAATTCAAAATGCTACCACCACATTTTACAAAAATACTATACCACCTTATATGTACCATGTCCCAACAGGGGTATCCGAAACCTTTCCGTCCACCTTTGGTGAAAAAGACAAATTCCTGCCGAATCGGTAGGAAGTGGGTCAGATATGAACTACAGGTACATGATCCGATGCTCATGTTTTTTTACAAAAATCATTTTTAGGTTCACAATATGCTATTTTATCAAAGATCCAATGCAAGTTTAGCGAGGCTCGGCCCCGAGCGAAGAATCTTCATGCCCGCCGTTTGACAAAGTTTGACGATCGTTTAAAACGGGCATAAAAAATTCAAAAACGATCGAAACAATGTGAAACCTTCGCGTGGTGTCATATTATGTGACATAGTTATAAGTAAAAATATCAAACTTGATATATTGATTATGTCTCAAAAAAACCTTCACAAAATGACCTATATCATTCGAGGTTTCTTGGCTTTCGGGTCAAATGACCAATGTTATGGCTAGAATCAAGACAAAGTTTGTGATAATGTGCCCATATTGTGCATACACATGCATAATGGGATGGATAATAATATTGCAGGAGGAAGTTTTCCTTTTCGTCGCACCAAAAAGCCATTTCCCATTTCCTGAGCACAAAAAATAGACGGTTTTGTGAAGCAACCACCAAATGGCTAATTCAAAATGGTACCACAATATTTTACAAAAATACTATACCACCTTATATAGACAATGTCCCAACAGGGGAATCCGAAACCTTTCCGTCCACCTCTGGTGAAAAAGACAAATTTCTGCCGAATCGGTAGGAAGTGGGTCAGATATGAACTACAGGTACATGATCCGATGCTCATGTTTTTTTACAAAAATCATTTTTACGTTCATAATATGCTATTTTATCAAAGATCTAATGCAAGTTTAGCGAGGCTCGGCCCCGAGCTAAGAATCTTCATGCCCATCGTTCGACAAAGTTTGACGATAGTTTAAAACAGGCATAAAAAATTCAAAAACGATCGAAAAAATGCGAAACCTTCGCTTGGTATCATTTTATATGACATAGTTATAAGTAAAAATATTAAACTTGATATATTGATTATGTCTCAAAAAAACCTTCATAAAATGACCTATCTCATTTGAGGTTTCTTGGCTTTCGGGTCAAATGACCAATGTTATGGCTAGAATCAAGGCATAGTTTATGATAATGTGCCCATATTGTGCATACACATGCATCATGGGATGGCGAACAATGTTGCAGGAGGAAGTTTTCCTTTTCGTCGTACCAAAAAGCCATTTCCCATTTTCCGAGCACAAAAAACGGACGATTTTGTGAAGCAACCACCAAATGGCTAATTCAAAATGCTACCACCACATTTTATAAAAATACTATATCACCTTATATGGACAATGTCCCAATAGGGGGTTCCGAAACCTTTCGATCCACCTTTGGTGAAAATGACAAATTCCTGCCGAATCGGTAGGAAGTGGGTCAGATATGAACTACATGTACATGATCCGATGCTCATGTTTTTTTACAAAAATCATTTTTAGGTTCACAATATGCTATTTTATCAAATATTCAATGCAAGTTTTCCTTTTCATCGCACCAGAAAGGCATTTTTCATTATCCGAGCGCAAAAAGGGAAATTTCTAAAGCAACCACCAAATAGATAAATAAAAAACGGAGGGTTTGTAATTAGTTGATATGGATATCATATTTGGATTCCTCTCATTTTTATGATCAATTTAGACATATTATTTGTTAAATTCCGACTTACAGATTTAAAGATATTAATTATTCCATATTAAATAGAAAAATACAAAAAGTAAAATTATTATATTTTTATTTGAATTCAATAATATTTTTACTTATTCATTAATGTTACTTAAATAATTGTTTTTAATTTCAAAAAATACAAACATGTGACATGTTGATATAAGGGTTAATAGGATTGATATCATAGTATTGACAATAATGTATGAATTACTTTGCGGACAGATTCGGAAGGAACGAGGAAGTTAAGCGTGCTGGAGCTGGAGTAGTATTAGGATGGGTGAACTTCCGGGAAGTTCGACCAAGATTGCAATTTAATTAAATATTAAGTATAATTAGTGTTAAATATGTTCAAAGTGAGAGATTAATGAGTCAAACAATTCAAAGATTTAAAAATTGAGAAAAAAATAAAATAAAAAATTTCAATTTTTTTTAAAACGTTTTTGCAACCTGTCGACAAGCTATGCCGACGGCCGCTACGCCGAGAGCATTGCCCTCGGCGTAGCATACGCCGACGGCATTTTGATACGCCGACGGCCTCTGTGTTCTCCGCCGAGGGAGCCCTTTGCCGAGGAGGCTACGCCGAGGGCATTTTAGCCTACGCCGACGGCTTTTTGCCCTCGGCGTAGCGCGCGCGTCCTGTAGTGGTTAGGGGATCCTCAACAATGCCTCTAATGAGGGGAACAAATGCATGATTTTCACATAGAGCTCACCAATCCTAAAGTCACATCTCGCACGTTCGACATAGCCAAGGTTTCTGTGTAACTCGTCACTGCCGACCACCAACTCCCTCCATGAGTTGACAGAACACCCAATACGAGGCCCCAAGAGGAAATCAACATAGAAGCGACCCACTTGACCGATCCAACATGGGATGTGGGGTTTCCCCCAAAAGATCCCGAAAGGATGAACGAGAGTACTGCCTCGATCCGTTCAAAAAAAAATCCGTAAAAAAACGAGTACTGCCTGGACTACACATTCAATAAGGATACGGTGTCCAAAGGCATCGTTGTTGGAAATATTCGCTAGAGGCAATAATAAAGTGATATTCTTATATTTCCATTATCATGTTAGGTTTATTATCTATGCTACAATTGTATTAGTTCCACAATGTTTGGTTGAAATGAGAAATAGCTATTAACTTGTGTGGAATAGTCAACACCAAAAGATAACCCTAGAATTGCCTCTATTGCTAGCTTATATATTATTGTTATTAGTCACGTTTTCTAGACTATGGGTATATGTAATGAGTTACAACGATACCGATAATGTATGGAAACGATCTTGTTATGAGTAACAACATGGTTGGATAGACCATTTGACTATCGGTATTTTCTCAAAGTTTATTATTGTTTACTAGTTTCTTTTGACCACGGGAATGACATGAACTAGGTTAACGAATGATAGGCACTATGAAGCCAAGCGTTTCTCTCTAATTGGGTAACTATAAAAGTGGATTATGTGACTATTGGAAAGTATACGGATGTTTGATTATGTCAAGAATGAGAATTACTACTCCATGATGGAGAGATACAATCTGGAAGAAAATATTTTTATGGGACCTGGTCCACAAGTGAACCAATTTACATGATTGACACGTGGCAATTTGGATCTACAAAATAGTTCTAAATCCAGGTTTTTCATCTATTTTGAACACGTGTCATTTGCTGAAATTGGTCCACGTCTCTAAATCCGTGGACCAGGTCCCATAGAATCTCTTGGTCTGGGACCTGACCAGGTATTATGATGCCAGCCATCATTTGACCGGATACATGAATAAGGTGTTGGTTACAGGGACATTGATGATATGCAACGATAAAAGAGTATATGATGGGTAACGAGGATAACATAATATAAAGTTTCATCTTGGTTTATGTAAAATATTGAGTAATAAAAAACGCTGACGAAGAAATACTTGTGGTTCACACGATTAAGATCTCCGTGAATATAATGTATGCTGGAGTCACTACGGTTATATATATAGAGATCCATGTTGATTATTATCGCAAAGTGTTTCGATATGTTCACATGTGCCCGAACCTATGGTTCACACGCTTAACGGTTCAACGTCTATGTTTAGGTAATGAAGATAAGAGAGAATGAGTTTCGATAAATGTCTTGGATAATTACATAATGATTTTGAATGGTCTCAGAACATTCCGGCGGTGTCCATAATGATGTTGAGATATTTCGAAATTATTTTGGGAATTTATAGAAGGCACCAAAATATTCTAGAAAGTCCTAGAAATACTTCGGAAACATCCAGAATATTGCGCATAAATATTTATGAAGGAAACATTCTAGAATATGTGGGCGCGGCCCTATGGACGGCTCAGCAAGGAATGAGAAGGAGAGATTTAGCCAAACTCGGCTACGGTCTCTCGCCCTTAGCCATTGGAGGGAAAGGGGGATCCAAGTTTGAGAGCACTCTTCCGTCCTAGGTTGGTTTGACCTGGGAAGTCCTACATGGAATCCCCTAGGTCAGCGGCAGCCCTGGGGATGGCCACATATAAAAAAGGGCGCAAGGAGAGACCCCACCCAAACGATAGTCGGCCACCACCACCCCAATCTGTTGTCGTCGTCTTGCCCTTGCAGCCGCTACTGGTACATCGATGCCGTCGTACTCTCTTTATCATGGAGCGCTGCCGTATCTATACTCATGTTTAGATCTAATCCAGACATGGATCACCGAGGCTTCGGATCCTCATTGACATCTTCGCCGCTGTGATTGTGCGCTTGATCACATGACAACGGTGACGCTTCCCAGAACGTGTGGATAAGTCGGCGGTCGCCGACATTGCCGGCATCAGCCGAGGTTGGTGCAGGGTTTTCACACGAAGATCACCTAGAGTCACGCCCTGCTGTTCACGTAGCCAAGATTTCCATGCAACTCACCACCGCATACCACCAATTTCCTGCACGGGTTGATAGAACATCCAATACAAGGCTCCAAGGTGCAAGCGAAACAAAAAGCGGTGTCCTCACCCAATCCCACATGGGATGTGGGGTATCCCCACGAACGAAGGAGTGAGAGAGCACCGCTGGACGACGCGACACCATTAAGAAGGATGCGGGGCCCAAGGACAGGATTTCTCCCTGTGGAGAGCACATCCGCCCTCGAGGACCGGCTAGACAACTGTTGCTACGCGGCGCCGGTGCTCGATTTAGGCCCGACACCATAAACCTGAAAATGAATCGTGTACTTCCTCTGACCCATATTAGTTGACTTGAATTTGTTTAGATTTAAACGAATCCAGACACTATTTAATATATAGGTTCATCCAAATTTTAACAAATACAAGTCAACTAATAAGGGTCGGACAATGCATGCGAGTTTTACATAATAGATATTAGATGGCCTTATCGAATCTTTCTGTTTCGTTGTACTCATGGGTGAGGTGCTGAGAGAAAGCTCACATGACAAAAGGAAGTGCCTTATACGTGACACTCATGCACATGGTGCCGGTCCATGGTGCTCGCACCATAAAAATCCGAATGGGACGGGACACTTCTCTATAAAACCCACACCCTTCCCCCTCTAAGACACCACAAACTTTTTCTCAGCAAGACCACCATAGCCAGAGCTCAGGATGGACAAGGACAGCCATGAAAGGCTTTGGTGGAGATGTCCACACTGCAAGGCGATTACAGAGGGGTACTATTCTGCGCAGTTCATCGCAGCCCATCTTGCTAGGCACGCCGAACAAGGCGGAGGTGGAGGTGGAGGCGGCGTGCAAGCCGGGGGAGGTGGAGGTGGTGCGCAGGCTGGCGGAAGTGGTGCACAGGGCGGCGGAGGCTGAGGCAGAAGTGGAGACCTATGAAGAATACTGGGGTCATTTGGAATTGGAGCTGCCTACGTTTGTGTGTCACTAGGGCAGTTAGTTGTGCCCTGTCGTCTGTCTCTGTTTTCTTTGTTATATGCATGTCTTTCTTAGATTGCGCTGTTACCGTAGCTTGGGCTTCTCCCTCGGCGCATTTCGGTCTTGTTGTAACGTTGTACTTCTGCGCTTTCAGTCAATCAGCAGCTCCATTTATTTTTCTCTTTGCATGCGCATGGCACCATCTCCCTTCCTTCTGCATTTCTCCTTCTTCAATCGGATTTGCTGTCTCTGGTTATCTTTGCTCTGAATGGAGGATCCTTTGTTGTAGTAATCAACAAGAATATCTTCTCGGGCGACACTAGTTTATTCCATGGACAGCATTAGCAGCACTGCAAATCATGCCACGCCCGGACGCATGGCTACTTGTAGGCAAATTCAACACGTAGTAGTACAATTATCAACACGAAAGGAACAACACGAAAATCAACTGGGCTCTCATGGATCTGTTCAACAGTTGGATTTAGGATTTCAGGATATTAATATTCCTAATATCCGCCACACACCTGGTGGTCAAAGAAATAGATAATATCCACCATTATAAAACCAGATGTACAGAGTATTGATCAATCAGGATTGAAATCTTGATCTCTTACAGACCACGACCACACTTCTGAAAACACAGCAATCCAGGGTTGAGTTCACCATTTTCTCTCTCGAGATGTCTTTCTCATGTGGACTGTGTGAGAGAGTAATTTGAGGCATTTAAAAGAAAAGAACAGAAGGCCTTAGCTCAGGCTTTATATAAATTTGAGGCATTTTGGACAGTTCAAACATGTTCAAGAGCCCATCCATTATGGTTATGACCTATAAGGTACTCCCTCTGTTCCATAATTTTTGGAGTGATTTTAGTTTAAATTTAAACTAAGACCACAATTAGAATTGTGAAAGGGAGGAAGTATACTGGGATTTGGGAGATTTCTTATATTTCTGAAGGAGCCAAGAAATTTCTAGGTTTTCCACCGCTAGTTAGTTGGTGGAATGCAAGCGGCGTGAGTGGCAGACCTGGGGTAGCCTTTTTGACCGCCATGCTCTGGCGCCCATGTTGTGCATGCATCTGCATGGGAGTGGTACTACCTGGTAAAGTCACCTGGTTGAAAGCGTTGAGTGGTTCTCCTCTCACTCGCTTCACCAAAAGATAGGAATCAGCCATGTGATCGAGTGCGTCGATTTGGGGCGGACGGGCGTCATGGTGGATTTTATTTTCTTTTCCAAAAAATTCAAATTTGAAATTCCAAAAAATCTGAAAAAATATAGGGACATAGATAATGATTTATAATAGGTGCAAAAAATCATGTGAAAATAATTTGTATTCTGACCTCAGCCAAAAAGAGAACATTTTAGATATGAACGTGAACAGTGTAATTATTTAATGAGCCTCATTTTTTTCAAAACATTTCATATTTGTCCTTTTTACTACAAACAAAATACAATGTAAGGGCATCTCCACCTGAATTTTCATATGTATGAGAAACACTCTTTGTTGTCGTAAGGGCATCTCCTGCGGTGCGATCCAAACTTTCCGAGCCCGGGTCCACGCAGACAAGACCCATTTTCTAACCAAATTTGTATCAAATGTGTCTGGCCGGCGTGCCGCAAGGTCCACGGCATCAGCCGTGTAAGTGGAACATTTTTTCCATACGACTCCACCAAGGCGGGTTCCATTACCATCAGATAACAGAACAAATGTCTCAAGGTTCAAAATAACACTAACTAAAGAAAGAAAACTAAGATCCCACCACAAAACCATACACATTCACCAAGGATACCAAAAGCATTCTCCCGAAAGCGAAACGGAACATCCTGGGGCTTTCTGCCATCATCAATCCTTTTTCCATTGATCCTCTGAGACGAGACTTGCCTAGCCATCTTGTGGACTTGAGTCTCCATCTTCTGCAAACGAGCAGCACCCTTCACCAACACATTCCTGTCTTTTTCATTTTGCATATCTGCCCAATATCGAAGAAACGCACACATGTTACATATTAATCCCAAAGGGAAAGAAACCAGTTTCCCTTTAAAACATGCACTATTTCTAGTTTTCCATAAGGCCCAACGCAGAACAACAATAATATTCGTGTAAGTGGAACATTAAAACAGATAATATTGTTTATAACATTGATAGTTTTTTTTTTGAAATGGGCGCATATATTAACAAAAACTTTTAGGATGCACACAGCCAAACAAATGGAGCTAGAGGAAAAAAGAGTAGGCAGGCATTACACAAATTCGCTAATGAAAAAAGTCATGAATCTATGGCAGATCAATCCTCAAGTCATGCAGACATCCATGTCGGGAGAAAATATTCCTCGCCGTATCTTCCAATCACGTACATCCCTCCATAAATAAGTCGTGAAACTTCATACATTGGAGAATGGTCCATGATCGGAGAAAAGTCGTGGCTCGGTAAATAACCTGCAGAGGTGAAGACATAATTTTATTAAAGATCTTGTCATTTCTATCAAGCCATAGCGACCATATAATGGCACGTGCTCCCACACTGAATAAAGTTCTGTACTTATCAAAAATTCCATGCGACCAATTACCGAAAACATTGGTTACTGAGCTTGGAGGAGAGAAACCAGAAGCTATTTGGATGAATGACCATATAGAGCGAGCGAAATTACACTGGAAGAATAAATGGCGAATTGTCTCATCGTGATGACAAAAAACGCACTGTGAACTTCCATGCCAATTCCTCTTTGCAAGATTATCTTTTGTTAGAATTACACCTTTACGTAAATATCATGCAAAAAAAATCGTCTTAGGAGGTATTTTCATTTTCCACATCTTACTATTGTCATCGACCGGGATATCCGGTTGGATCAAAGCTCTATAAAGTGAGTCAACGGAAAATTTATCACTTTCTAGTAATTTCCATTTGAACACGTCCACACCTTACGACAGTTGTACCGTGGATAATCGTAAAAGTAAATTGTTTCAATATACCAGTCTAGGACCAATGAGGCTTCTTCTCAAAGACACATTAGGAGGATTGTTCTCCAACACTGTGGAAATAGTATCTCCTTTGTGTCTCACAATAGAATATAGAGCTAGATATTGTTCGCGAAGAGTAGTTTGGATAAGCCACTTATCTTCCCTAATATGTGATCCATCCTCAATCTCGAAAGCACCAAAATGAAAGAAATATTTTTTGGTGGCCATGAGCCCTGCCCAAAAGTGTGAATCACCGGGTTTCCAAACCATTTGAGACACAGCTTTAGACCACACATATTTCCTCCATAACATGGTTTGCCAGACGCCATCTTCAGTAAGTAGTTTAAAAAGCCATTTGCCTAGAAGCGCGGTGTTTTTGACTTGCAATTCATGTATGCATAGTCTACCATACTCCTTCGGGTGGCAAACCACATTCCATCTTGCCAATCGATACTTCTTTTCTCACTATCCCCTTGCCAAAAAAATCTTGAGCAAAAATAATCCACTTTGTTCAAAACACCTTTTGGTATTTGAAAAAACAATATCATATAAAGTACTATGTTAGTAAGTACTGAATATATGAGTACTAGTCTTCCACCAAGGGATAACAATTTGCCCTTCCAACTATTAAGACTCTTTTGTAGCCTTTCCTCAACAAGTTTCCATTCAGCTATTGTGAGCCACCAATAATGAATCGGTATTCCCAGATAGTTGATTGGCAATTTCTCCTGACCTGTAACACCCCAGTTTTAGCTAATGATTAATTAGGTTTTTGATTGCGCATTCATGAGCATCATATCTAAAATTGTGCATTAAAGAAATAAATCAAACCCTAAAACCCTAGTTTCCCTCTTTCCTCGAAAACAATTCAAAGAGGTTTTGAATTTTGAAAATCCAAAATTATTGGAGCCCAAATAGTGTCAGAGGGCCCCAAAATATTTTACTGGTTTTATAAAAGCTTCTGGTATTTTTGAAATACCCAAAACAGTTTACAAATTGATAATATAAAAGAAAATACAAAACATATTTGGAAAACAGAAAAAGGAAAAGGTTTTACAGGAAAAATGTAGCCAGAGCACCCAGGCCGCACAACCCACTTCCTTCCTCTCCCTTGCAACCTTTTGTTCGGCCCGTCCTTGGCCCAAGTCATCCTAGCCAGGGCCCAATACCGTTTCGGCCTTTTGTCGGTTCGTCGTCTTCGTCCCGGCGACACCTTTCGATGGCGCGGCGTCAAATCGTTCATGCGCCAAGATTACCACCGCCGCCCTTCGCCGCCTATAAGTACCTCGACGCCGCCGCGGAGAAGCCCTAGCACGCCTCTATCCCTTCCCTCTCACTTCCTTGCGCCATACCGAACCCTAGCTTCAGATTCTCTATTGTCCCTCCAGCCTCCCCGAGCCATGATGTGATGCCTAGGAGCTTCGCCTCGTCGCCATGACCTCCCTCATCAAAGGAATCGGACTCATGCGACTAGAATCGATCGCATCGGCCTCGTCTTCCCGAGCACCAGTCGCCACCATCGTCGTCGATTGCCGTCGTCCCGAGCACCGTGGTGAGATGGCGGTTCTCTGGAGCCTCCCCAATGTATCCCTCTCTCTCTGTAGCTTGCTCCCGCCGTGCACCCCCGCTCGCCGCCGCAGAAGCTTGTCGCCGGAGTCCCTCTGGTGACCAATAGGACGCAACGCCGCTGGTTTATGGCTCTGCGCGCTCCCGAGCATCCAACGCCCCTTTCCCGTAAGCTCGCATGCTCCTAGACGCTCGATGTGAGCACCACCTGGGAGGTGCTCCATTGCTGATGTCATGCTGACATCAGCATGACGCCATAATCCCCTTTTCATTTTATTAAAAGTTTTATAATTGTTTTCTGCAATATATAAATAACCACTGTGGGCCTAGTCTGTCAGGATTTTATTCGTTTTGGAAATTAATTTCTGTAATGATTAAATATATGACATGTGGTACCAAGTGTAAATATTTAATTTATTCCAAAAATGTTTTATAATTTCCTAAAATGATTTAAAATGGATTTAAATTGGGAAAAGATGTAACTAATTCATTATAAGTCAGAAAAATACAAATAATATATCAAAATGTTCAAAAAAATGAGAACTACCTATTTAAGTTATAATCATGCATTGATAAACAACTTTCATAACAAGTTTAATTAGAACAACATAGTAACCCTCACAGGTGATTCCGGAGTTTCCCCGAGTTAGAGTTTTCACCCCTCGGAACCCCGATTAAATTGTCGAGCATGCTTTAGGGTTACATTTTAATACAAATTAACTTGTCATATCATCATCCTTGTTTGAGCATTGCATCGATGCCATGTATTGATTGTTTCCTTTCTTTCCGGTGTTTGGTTCTTTCCGGTAGAATACGATATCGAGATCGGGATCGAAGCCAGAGATCAACACTGTCGAAGCTCGAAGACAAATACTTGACCAATTATAACCAAGTTAAGTACAAGGATTCCGAAGATCTTCTTATGGGTTATCAACTCCTGCCAAGGCAAGCATAGCCCCACCATGATACAATCCTATGTTTACGAAAGTATTTCAATTCCTTCCATGATGCATACGATTCTACTATGGTCTTTTATCGATATATAGAGTATCCTATCTGTTGCATTACTCCCTTTTGAGCATATATTACCTGATCCACTGCTCCTAGCATAACTAGTTTTGGCATTTGTGCACTGCTAGAGCTTATATTTGTGTCCTGCTTAGCCATGCTTAGCTGTTGAGTCTGGTTATCCAGATGATGTATCAGATGCAGAGAATCTAGTATGATAGGAGAACATGATGAGATGATATCAGAGGTTATATAAGTTAAACATGCTAAGGCTTGTATGGGAGGCCACGGTGGGATGTGGTTTTTCTAGTCCCATGCTCACCACCACTAGGAATCGAGTTATTGCCTTTGGAACCGAGACGACCGTACAACCACACGGGGCCTGAAAAACCTCATGAACTACTAACTTGCCTAGTAGAATCCATAAGTCACATAGTTCGAGATTTCCATTCGACATGCATTCTGAATCTTCTTGAAGGCGGTGAAGGAGGTGCATTCATAACAGGTAGGTAAGCGTGGCCGGGGTTGCTTGGGGGTGGATGGAACCCCTGGTAAACCAACCTCGCCTGAAATCTCTAGGGGCCGTCTTCGGGACTTTCCCCGTTACAGCGTAACCATCCTTAGGGAATGACTCATGGTCTCGGCGAAAGCAAGGTAAAGTTCGTGTCTAACCATGCTCTGTCGGCCTTCCAAGGAAGAGGGCTAATCATGTGGCATCAAGAGAAGGTTAGTACGTGTGGATAAAGTTGTACACCCCTGCAGGGTAATAATATTTTTGAAAAGCCGTGTTCACGGTTATGAACGACTTGGTGACTGAACTCTAAGATCATAGAGAACTTTAACCTAATCGTAAAACTTGGTAGATCAACGTGTGCTTAAGGATGCTTCCTCATGGGTACAAGGGGGTGATCCTAGTTAGGGTTCAAATGATGATGATTTGGTGGATATCAAAATATGACGATCAATATTTTGAAGATGTCGCTCTCTTATCCCCTTTTAAAATACTCCCATTAGACGAGCTTCTTCTCTCTTTCTTGTTTTATAAACAAAGATGGCTTTATGCAAAACAACTCCACCATCCATAAGTCTTGCGGAGTACACCATGTACTCACCCTTGCTTTGTTGATACTTTTAGCATAGTAAGTGTTCCCCAAAAGATGAGTTTGGTTCTACATCGACATCGTCGAGTAGCTTGGGGTTCCCGGCCGGCAGCCTGAAATCTATGGGCTGGGACATCATCTATATGCTTCAGACCTCTTAGGTCATTTGTTAAGTTTGCTATTGTAGGGTTCGCAACATAGAAAACAAAAAATTTCCTACGATGGGAACTATGTACCAAGATCTATCTACTAGATACAAACAACGGGCAGATGTATATCTGTAGATAACATACCCTTGAAGACCGACAAAGCTTAACAAGTTCAACTCGTGGTTGATGTAGACGATCTCTTGCCGATCTCAAGATCGAGAGGAAGTCCTAGCGCCGCAAAGCAGCAGCGCATCCGTGCTCGCACACACGTACAAGGCACCGAGCAACCTCCACCTCCTCTCTCCAGCGATGCAGTGGAAGCACAACCCTTTCTTGGCGAATAGCAACCGGGAACATGTATCTCGCTAGTCCGAGACCATGGGGGATAAATTCTAGAGGAGGAGAGAGATCCTTCACGAGGAGGTGTGAGTGAGAGAGAGGGGAGGGGTGCCTTTTATAGGAGGAGGAGGGCACCCAAGGGGGTGGCCGCCGACCATGGGGCTGCCCCCTCCCCTCCTTCATTCATGTGGGTGGACACTCCACTCACAAAAATCCATTCAAATCCCTCCACTCAAAATCCCACTCAAACTTGCCATTAAATTTCCACCAAATTTAATGCAAACTATCATTAAATAAAACTCTTTTATTTTATTCAGAATTTTGTCAACTACTTTAATGACAAACATTCACAAATAACCCGTTTAGTCGCGGGTTAAGCCACGGCGCGGGACTAGTGTGTATTTTTCGGCCGCTTCGTTTTCGCGCGCGTAGGCACCCTTTAGTCCCGGGTCCATCCACGACTAATTTTTTTTTTTGTAATTTTTCTTTTTTTAATTCAAATCAAATATAAAAACTTTGGAAAATCATATCTTTTATTGTAACAATACAAATAACACAAATAATATGTCTATCATTATCAAAAAAATATAAAGAATCTTAATATAATATCCATTTATCAGTTTGCATCATTTATAAATTATTTCATTCGTAAATTTTCTTTTTTAATTCAAATCAAATATAAAAACTTTGGAAAATCATATCTTTTATTGTAATAATCCAAATAAAACAAATAATATGTCTATTATTGTAAGAAAAATATAAAGAATCTTAATATAATATCCATTTATCTGTTTGCATCATTTATAAATTATTTCATTTGTAAATTTTCATTTTTTAATTCAAATCAAATATAAAAACTTTGGAAAATCATATCTTTTATTGTAATAATACAAATAACACAAATAATATGTCTATTATTATCAGAAAAATATAAAGAATCTTAATATAATATCCATTTATCTGTTTGCATCATTTATAAATTATTTCATTTGTAAATTTTCTTTTTTTAATTCAAATCAAATATAAAAACTTTGGAAAATCATATCTTTTATTGTAATAATCCAAATAAAACAAATAATATGTTTATTATTATGAGAAAAATATAAAGAATCTTAATATAATATCCATTTATCTGTTTGCATCATTTATAAATTATTTCATTTGTAAATTTTCATTTTTTAATTCAAATCAAATATAAAAACTTTGGAAAATCATATCTTTTATTATAATAATACAAATAACACAATTAATATGTCTATTATTATCAGAAAAATATAAAGAATCTTAATGTAATATCCATTTATCTGTTTGCATCATTTATAAATTATTTCATTTGTAAATTTTCTTTTTTAAATCAAATCAAATATAAAAACTTTGGAAAATCATATCTTTTATTATAATAATCCAAATAAAACTAATAATATGTCTATTATTATCAAAAAAATCAAATATAAAAACCGGGACTAAAGATATTTCCCGCCATTTCCCACCGCTTCCCGCCAAGTTTTACCGCCCTTTCCTTTCTACGAGAGCTTTTAGTCCCGGATGTAGTCACTAACCGGGACTAAAGATATTTCCCGCCATTTCCCAAAGCTTCACGCCAAGTTTTCCCGCCCTTTCCCTCTATATTTAGGGCGATCGCACCATGGCTATCCACACATCCACACCTTCCTCTCTTAGAACAATGGACAACGCCTACTAGGCCATTCTGACTCTCGAAGAGACCGAGACGCTGTGCACCTCCAACTACCCTTGTCCGTAAGACTACCGGCATTACCGGCTGGATCTTTGCTGTAGGGGTTCCTGTCCCTCAAGGTTCCGCATGCCAGGCGACCATCACAAACCACTTCTACCACGAGCTCACGCCGGAGCAGCGGATGGATCCCCAGTGGGATCCCGACAACTACGACACCTGGAATGCCTTCTTCGCTGATAGGCGGGAAAGGGAGCTCGCCATGTACGAGGGTTATGGCCCACCTCCGGTGAACCACAACGAAGTCGGCCGTCGTCTGTGGTGGGCGAACCGTACTATCATCGGAGTGATGCGCTACATCGCCGGGGGAGACCTGTTGGAGATATGCCCTAGAGGCAATAATAAATGTAGTTATTATTATATCTTTGTGTTTATGATAAATGTTTACATTCATGCTATAATAGTATTAACAAGGAAACATTGATACTTGTGTGATTTGTAAACTTAATTGAAGTCCCTAGTATAGCCTCTATACTTCACTAGCTTGTTGGTTGATTAATGATTGTGGTTTCCCTATCATGAACATTGAGATGTTATCAACAACAAGATCATATCGTTAGGAGAATGATATGGTGGACAAACTCCTATAGATAAGCATAGCATAAAGATCAAGTCATTTCAATAGTTCAATTGCTATATGCTTTCTGATACATAGTAACCTAATTCCTTCGACCATGAGATCATGCATATCACCTTTACCGGATGGATGCTTTGATGACATCAAACACCACACCGTGGCGGGTGGCTATAAAGGTGGCATTGAGTGTTCGGAAAGTATTGGTTGAAACACATGGATCAAGAGTGGGATTTGTCCATCTATATGACGGATAGATATACTCTGGGCCCTCTCGGTGGAATGTCATCCAATTAGCTTGCAAGCATGTGACTGGGTCACAAGGGATCACATATCACGGGAACGAAAAAAGAGTACTTATCGGTAACGAGGTTGAACTAGGTATGCAGAGATACCGACAATCATAACCTCGGATAAGTAAACTATCGTGAGACAAAGGGAAATTGGTATCGTATGTAAGTGGTTCATTCGATCGCAAAGTAATCGTAGAAATATGTGGGAGCCATATGAATTTCCATATTCCTCTATTGGTTATTGTTCGGAGAAGTGTCTCGATCATGTCCGCATAATTCACGAACCGTAGGGATACACACTTAAGGATTCGACGTTGTTTGAGTAGTTATGGTATTATGAGAAAGAGACCGAATGTTGTTCAAAGTCTCGGATGGGATCCGGGATATCACGAGGTGATCCGGAATGGTCCGGAGAATAAGATTCATATAAGTAAAGTCCCGTTTGAGTTCGGGAATGATTCCGTGTTTTCATCGAATGTTCTAGAAGGTTCCGGAATGTCCCAGACTCCGGGGAAGGGTACATGAATGTGTCATTACATATTGGAATGATTGCATCATGTACTAAGTGTTCTCATTGTTCCAAATAAAGGATTAAATTGAATCCTAAAACTGAAAAGTCAAATGGCGTTTGAAAGTCAAACGGCTAAAACAGAAACCGAGGGAAACAAGCAAGAGGAGGTTGAAACCGACTTGGGAGGAGTCCTCCTCTCCAAGCCGGCGCCACCAAGGCCGACTTGGGAGGACTCCTCCCTTGGCCCCCTCCCACCTATAAAAGGAGGCGGGGCCTCCTCTCTAGACACACAAGTTCCTATCCTCTAATCTAAATCCTAGCCCTAGACTCGGTTTAGAGCCGCTTTGGTTTAGAGCTTCTAATTGCACTAGCCTTCGGATTAGGGCCTTCTAATTGGTGTGTCTAAACCCTAGACCACTAATAGCTCTCTCATACTCCACCATACTCGCTCCGGGGCTTGAAGCCTGCGGATCTCCCTCTACTTAGGTACCACGTTGTCTTGTCGGAATCGCGAGGAGAGTGCTACAACCTCCATTTCTTTGGAACAAGGGAGAGGAAGGTCTTCGTCGAAATCCGAACGTGTGACCGATCGGAGCGCTGCTTGGAGCAGCACCGAAGAATCGTCTACACGATCTTGAGATCGGGAAGAGTACGACTACATTACCCACGAGAATCCGCTCTCGTTAAACACTTTGGAATCTTCGAGGTAAGTTATTCCATCGACTCGTTGCTACAATCTAGTAGATAGATCTTGGCTTTTTGTTTGTATGCGATAGAAATTTTTGTTTTCCTTACTGAATCCCTACAGTGGTATCGAGCCGTGTCTATATGTAGATCTGTTGCCAGTAGAACACAATGGTCATTGTGGGCGTTGATGCTTTATTGTCGATTGCTTCTTGTGTACTTTGCATCTTGCGGTATGTTGGGATGAAGCGGCCTGGGCTAACCTTACATGACATCGTTCATGAGACTTGCTCCACGCTTGACATGCAACTTGTATTGCATAAGTGGCTTTATGTTGCTGTTTCTCCTAGCATAGTTAAGATCCAATTTACAACGGGTGATCAACAATGCTAGTATCAATGTTGTGGTTCTTGTTCGTAAGTTAGAACGACACTTATTGAAAGCCCCAAACCACGTAAAATATGCAAAGAAAGTAGGCGTCTAACTTTGTTTTGCGAGGGTGTCAATGATGTGATATGGCCATGATTGTGATTATATTTGATGTATGCAATGTTCCTTATTGTAAGTTGGCAACCGGTGGAGCCATATGGTTGTCTTTAATTTATGTTAAGACCCGTGTCTATTCAAAGTAGTTGTAATAGTTGAAGCCGGTGGACGACAACCATGGAGAAGCGTCATTGACCTTGATGCAATGCCGGTGATGATGGAGATCATATTCGTGTTTGAAGATGGAGATCGGAAGCACAAAGAAGAAAGGCCATATCATATCACATATTATTGAATTGCATGTGATGTTAATCCTTTATGCATCTTGTATTGCTTAGTAGACGACGGTAGCATTATAAGATGATCCCTCATGCACATCAATTTCAAGTCATAAAGTGTTCGCCCTTAGTTAGCACCGTTGCTAAAGCTTGTTGTTTCGAAACACCACGTGATGATCGGGTGTGTTAGATTCTACAAGTGTATACAACGTGCTCATGCGGAAACTAAGGTTTGATCTTGACGAGCCTAGCATGTACAGACATGGTCTCGGAACACGGATCACCGAAAGGTAAAGCATGAATCATATAGTAGACATGATGAACATGACGATTGTTCGCCATTGAAACTATATCAACTCTCGTGATGATCGGTGTTGATGTAGTGGATTTGGTTCGTGTGATCACTAAAACAATGTGAGGGATGTTGTTTTGAGTGGGAGTTCACCTAGTTTAATTTCATTAATTAATTTGAACTCAATTTGTCATAAACTTAGTCTAAACTATTGCAAATATGTTGTAGATCAATGGCAGCCACTACCATCAATTTTAATGCATTCCTAGAGAAAGAAAAGTTGAAAAACAATGGAAGCAACCCGGATTGGTTCCGCAATTTGAGGATTGTCCTCACACTGGTAATTTGACCTATGTCTTTGGATGCACCATGGGTGACCACTGCGGTGATGCTCCCGATGAAGTAAAGAATGTTTACCTCGCTCGGAAGAATCAGTACTCCATAGTTCAGTGTGCTATCTTGTATGGTTTGGAATCGGAGCTTCAGAAAAGGTTTGAAGAGTCAGACCCATATGATATTGTCGAGGATCTCAAATTGATTTTTGAGACTCATGCGGCAATTGAAAGCTATGAGGCTTCTGAAAAGTTCTTTAACTGCAAGATGGAAGAAGCAGCTCCGTCAGTGAGCATGTTCTTAAGATGTCTGGGCACGCAAACAAACTTCAAAGCTTGGGTATAGTGATTCCTAATGCTTTGGGGATTTACCGAGTCCTCCAATCACTACCACCAAGTTACAAGAACTTTGTGATGAACTACAACATGCAGAACATGAACAAGACGTTACCAGAACTCTTTGCCATGTTGAAATCTGCAGAAGTGGAGATAAAGAAAGAGCACCAAGTGTTGTTGGTCAATAAGACCACCAAATTCAAGAAAGGCAAGTCTAAGCGGAAGGACACTTCAAGAAGGGTGGTAAGAAAGTTGCCGCTTGGCAAGAAGACCAAAGCTGGGCCCAAGCCCGATCTTGAGTGCTTTTCTTGCAAGGGAGAAGGTCCTTTGAAGCGGAATTGCCCAAAGTACTTGGCGGATCTCAAGAACGGCAACATCAAGAAGAAAGGTATATCGATATACATGTTATTGATGTGTATCTCACTAGTACTCGTAGTAGTGCACAGGTATTTGATCTTTGGTTGTTGCTCATATTTGTAACTCGAAGCGAGTCTTTGCAGAATAAACGGAAGCTAGCGAAGAACGAGGTGACGATGCGGCGTGGGAAGCGGATCAAAGGTTGATGTGATCGCGATTGCACGCTACCCCTTCATCTACCATCGGGATTAGTTTTATACTTAAATAATTGTTATTTAGTGCTGTGTTGAGCATGAACATTATATCGGGATCTTGTTTATTGCGAGGCGGTTACTGTTTAAGTCGAGAATAATGGTTGTTCGATTTATATGAGTAATATGTTTTACGCACATGCACCTTTGATAGATGGTCTATTCTTATTGAATCTCGATAGTGGAAATACACATATCAACAATATTGAGGCTAAACGTTTGAAATCAAGCGATAATTCGACCTATATGTGGCACTGTCGTCTTGGTCACATTGGAGTGAAGAGTATGAAGAAACTCCATTCCGATGGACTTCTTGAATCACTTGATTTTGAATCACTTGAAAGATGCGAAGCATGTCTGATGGGAAAAATGACTAAGACTCCATTTTCTGGTATGATGGAGCGAGCTACGGACTTATTGGAAATCATACATACCGATGTGTGTGGTCCAATGAGTGTAGCATCGCGCGGTGGTTATCGTTATGTTCTTACCTTCACGAATGACTTGAGTAGATATGGGTATATCTATTTCATGAAACATAAATCCGAAACTTTCGAGAAGTTTAAGGAGTTTCAAAGTGAGGTAGAGAATCAACGTAACAAGATTAAATTTCTACGTTCTGATCGTGGAGGTGAATATCTAAGTTACGAGTTTGGCGAGCATTTGAAGAAATGCGGAATACTTTCACAATTGACACCGCCGAGAACACCACAGCGTAATGGTGTGTCCGAACGTCGTAATCGAACTCTCTTAGATATGGTTCGTTCTATGATGTCACTTACAGATTTACCGCTATCATTTTAGGGTTATGCATTAGAAACAGCCGCATTCACTTTAAATAGGGCACCGTCTAAATCCGTTGAAACGACACCGTATGAATTATGGTTTGGGAAGAAAGCTAGATTGTCGTTCCTTAAAGTTTGGGGATGCGAAGCCTATGTAAAGAAGTTACTGATGCAAGCTTGAACCCAAAGCGGAAAATGCGTCTTCATAGGATACAAGGAAACTATTGGGTATACCTTCTATCATAGATCCGGCAAAATCTTCGTTGCCAAGAATGGATCCTTTCTAGAAGGAATTTCTCTCGAAGAAGTGATGGAAGGAAAGTAGAACTCGACGAGGTTGTCGAACCTTCTCTCGAAATTGCGAGTAGCGCAGACGGAAGAAGTTCTGTGGTGCTGCACCAATAAGACAGAAGCTAATGATGGTGATCATGAAACTTGATTGAAGTTACTCTGAGAACCTCGGAGGTCAACGAGAACTTGTACCACTCCAGTTGGTATGATCCCGTTATGAGTGTCATGTTGGTGGACAACACCGATGACCCGAAACATATGAGGAAGCGATGATGAGCCCAGATTCCAATAAATGGCAAGAAGCCATGAAATCGAGATTGGATCCATGTACGAAAACCATGTATGGACTTTGGTGGACTTACCGGATGGCGGAAGGTCATCGAGAACAAATGGATTTTCAAGAAGAAAAGCAGATCTTGATGGTAATGTTATCGTCTATAAAGCTCGACTTGTCGCAAAAGGGTTTCGACAAATTCAAGGAGTTGACTACGATGAGACTTTCTCACCAAGGCGAAGCTAAAGTCTGTGGAGGATTATGTTAGCAATCGCTGCATATTATGATTATGAGATATGGCAGATGGATGTCAAAACAGCATTCCTCAATGGAGATATTGATGAAGAGTTGTATATGATGCAACCCAAAGGTTTTGTCGATCCTAAAGATGCTAACAAGGTATGCAAACTTCAACGGTCCATATATGGATTGAAGCAAGCATCCCGAAGTTGGAATCAACGTTTTGATAAGGTGATCAAAAGTTTTGGTTTTATACAAACTTATGGAGAAGCTTGTATTTACAAGAAAGTGAGTGGGAGCTCTGTAGCATTCTTAATACTATATGTGGATGACATATTGTTGATTGGGAATGATGTAGACCTTCTTAATAGTGTCAAGGAATATTTGAATAATAGTTTTTCAATAAAGGATCTTGGCGAAGCAGCTTACATATTAGGCATAAAGATTTATAGAGATAGATCGAAACGCCAAATATCATTGTCACAGAGTACATATTTGGACAAAGTTCTAAAGAGGTTTGGAATGGAAGAAAGCAAGAAAGGGTTCTTGCCCATGTTGCCCAATACGACCTTGAGTAAAACTCAAAGTCCGACATCGGCAGAAGATAGAGAAAGGATGAGTAAGACTCCTATGCCTCGACCATAGGATCTCTAATGTATGCCATG
Organism: Avena longiglumis; assembly: GCA_030063025.1. Lineage (NCBI taxonomy): Eukaryota > Viridiplantae > Streptophyta > Magnoliopsida > Poales > Poaceae > Avena > Avena longiglumis. The sequence goes on from CP125974.1 coordinate 569,816,927, forward strand.
CTATGTACTAGACGACATTGCATATCTTGTTAGTTTAACTAGCAGATATCAAAGTGATCCAGTGGATCATTGGACATGATCAAAAACATCCTTAAGTACTTGAGAAGAACTAAGGATATGGTTCTTTCTTATGGAGGTGATGAACAGCTCGTTGTTAATGGTTACACCAATGCTAGTTGGAACACCGATCCGGATGATTCTAGATCACAATCTAGATACGTATTTATTTTGAATGGTGCAGCAGTTAGCTGGAGGAGTGCAAAGCAAAGCGTTGTGGCGATATCTTCAACTGAATCGGAATACATGGCTGCTTCGGAGGCTTCACAAGAAGCGATATGGATGAAAGAGTTCATTACAGTGCTGGGTGTGGTTACTAGTGCGCTGGACCCAATGTCTATCTACTGTGATAACATGGGCGCCATAGCCAATGCGCAAGAACCAAGGTCACACAAGAAGCTGAAGCATATCAAGCTGCGTTTAACGCTATTCGAGAACATATCCAGGATGGGGATATAAAGATTTGCAAAGTACACACAGATCTGAATGTGGCGGATCCGTTGACTAAACCTCTCCCGAGGGCAAAACATGACCAACACCAAACTGCCATGGGTGTTCGGTATATTACCATGTAATCTAGATTAGATGACTCTAGTGCAAGTGGGAGACTGTTGGAGATATGCCCTAGAGGCAATAATAAATGTAGTTATTATTATATCTTTGTGTTTATGATAAATGTTTACATTCATGCTATAATAGTATTAACAAGGAAACATTGATACTTGTGTGATTTGTAAACTTAATTGAAGTCCCTAGTATAGCCTCTATACTTCACTAGCTTGTTGGTTGATTAATGATTGTGGTTTCCCTATCATGAACATTGAGATGTTATCAACAACAAGATCATATCGTTAGGAGAATGATATGGTGGACAAACTCCTATAGATAAGCATAGCATAAAGATCAAGTCATTTCAATAGTTCAATTGCTATATGCTTTCTGATACATAGTAACCTAATTCCTTCGACCATGAGATCATGCATATCACCTTTACCGGATGGATGCTTTGATGACATCAAACACCACACCGTGGCGGGTGGCTATAAAGGTGGCATTGAGTGTTCGAAAGTATTGGTTGAAACACATGGATCAAGAGTGGGATTTGTCCATCTATATGACGGATAGATATACTCAGGCCCTCTCGGTGGAATGTCATCCAATTAGCTTGCAAGCATGTGACCGGTCACAAGGGATCACATATCACGGAACGAAAAAGAGTACTTATCGGTAACGAGGTTGAACTAGGTATGCGAGATACCGACAATCATAACCTCGGATAAGTAAACTATCGTGAGACAAAGGGAAATTGGTATCGTATGTAAGTGGTTCATTCGATCGCAAAGTAATCGTAGAAATATGTGGGAGCCATATGAATTTCCAGATTCCTCTATTGGTTATTGTTCGGAGAAGTGTCTCGATCATGTCCGCATAATTCACGAACCGTAGGGAGACACACTTAAGGATTCAACGTTGTTTGAGTAGTTATGGTATTATGAGAAAGAGACCGAATGTTGTTCGGAGTCTCGGATGGGATCCAGGATATCACGAGGTGATCCGGAATGGTCCGGAGAATAAGATTCATATAAGGAAAGTCCTATTTCGGAGTTCGGGAATGATTCCGGTGTTTTCATCGGGAATGTTCTAGAAGGTTCCGGAATGTCCGGCACTCCGGAGGGGAAGGGGTACATGAATGTGTCATTACATATTGGAATGATTGCATCATGTACTAAGTGTTCTCGCTGTTCCAAATAAAGGATTAAATTGAATCCTAAAACTGAAAAGTCAAATGGCCAGTTTGAAAGTCAAACGGCTAAAACAGGAAACTGAGGGAAACAAGCAAGAGGAGGTTGAAACCGACTTGGGGGAGGAGCCCCTCCTCTCCAAGCCGGCGCGCCACCCAAGGCCGACTTGGGGAGGGACTCCCTCCCCTTGGCCGCCCCTCCCACCTATAAAAGGAGGGGCAGGGCCTCCTCCTCTAGACACACAAGTTCCTATCCTCTAATCTAAATCCTAGCCCTAGACTCCGGTTTAGAGCCGCTTTGGTTTAGAGCTTCTAATTGCACTAGCCTTTGGATTAGAGCCTTCTAATTGGTGTGTCTAAACCCTAGACCACTAATAGCTCTCTCTCATACTCCACCATACTCGCTCCGGCTTAAGGCGAAGCCCTGCGGGATCTCCCTCTACTTAGGTACCACGCCGTTGTCTTTGCCGGAATCGCGAGGAGAGTACTACAACCTCCATTTTCTTTGGAACAAGGGAGAGGAAGGTCTTCGTCAGTACCGAACGTGTGACCGATTGCGAAGCGCTGCAGGAGCATGGCGGAAGAATCGTCTACGATCTTGAGATCGGGAAGAGTACGACTACATCACCCACGAGAATCCGCTCTCGTTAAACACTTTGGAATCTTCGAGGGTAAGTTATTCCATCGACTCGTTGCTACAATCTAGTAGATAGATCTTGGCTTGTTTGTTTGTATGCTATAGAAAATTTTTGTTTTCCATGCTACGAATCCCTACAAGACCATCCTCGCCTGCGGTGCCCACGAGTTCACCCTCCACAGAGCCACAAAAAGGCCCCACACCGGCCCGGCGGTAGCGGCATCGTCTTCCAAGAGACCCCTCCCCCGCCCGCCGTGAATCCGAGGCTGGAATGGCCCCTGGTATATGCCATGGATGGGCTGAGGATCCCCGGAGTGGCAGATGACGATGACGATGATGACGACGATGACGAAGAAGACCCTGAAGCTGCATACTATAGGACTAGGCATGATTATGACTAAAGGGGCGGCTTTAGTCCTGAGTGTTAGCTAGTCCCGGTTTGTCCCGGTTTTTAATATTAATAAATGTCTTGAGTGTTACCTAATAAATAGAGGGTAATGCCTATATAAAGAGAGGGTTCATCTTTAGTTCCGGTTGGAGAAACCAACCGCGCCTGAAGGGATTGCGGCAGACTGGGCCATGCAACACTAATAATAGGGGTGAGTGTCGACATTATGTCGTGCGGCTTGTACCTTGTCCCGGATGGTGTCACCAACCGGGACTAAAGATGAACCTTTAGTCCCGGTTGGAGACACCAACCGGGACAAAACATGAGTCGACACTAATAATAGGGTGAGTGTCGACATTATTTCATGAGTGTCGACATTATGCCGAGCTGCTTGTACTATAAATAGGCATCCTTGTGAGTCCAGTCCTCCAGCCAGTTTGAGGCATCTCCAAGATGGTTTTCGAGAGCAGGGACACCACTACGGCCAGTTTCAGGGAGATGCCGACGGCCCGATCCTCCGGCATCTCTGAAATCGGTCATAGAGGCACTCCTAATATGTGAAATTAGTTAGCTCCAGCGTATTGATCTAGTTAGAGAAGTTACAAGCTGCAAGATGGTTTTCGAGGCGAGGACACCACTACGGCCATTCGAGGAGATGCCGCCGGATCCCAGTCCTCCGGCATCTCCGAGAAACTGGTCATAGAGGCACTCCCTAATATGTGACCTCACGCGTTTGGAGATCAGATCTTAATGGTAAGTATGAATCGGGACTAAAGGCCCTCCTTTAGTCCTGGTCCAGCCACAAAACGGGACTAACACACTCAAGTTTGTTTGCAGATAACACTATAAAAATGTACACATGGAGCATCTTCACTAAAAATGTTACAATTATTACATATCATTTCTTCGCGTGTGTTCCTTTCTGATCCCGGCGTATCCATGGAGCATCTTCATTCATTAACATGATGCTTGGGTCATCCTTCACCGTGAAGGGCGGAGTTTCATGAAACTTATCACAATCTTCTGACATGTTTGTCTTGTCCTCCACTCCCACGATGTTTCTTTTTCCTGAAAGAACTATGTGGCGCTTTGGCTCATCTTCTGATGTATTCTTTTTCTTATTTTTTCTTTTTCTAGGTTTGGTAGACATGTCCTTCACATAGAAAACCTGAGCCACATCATTGGCTAGGATGAATGGTTCGTCTAAGTACCCAAGATTGTTGAGATCCAACGATGTCATTCCGTATTTCTTGTCTACCTCAACCCCTCCTCCTGTCAGCTTGACCCATTTGCACCGAAACAAGGGGACCTTAAAAGTATGTCCATAGCCAAGTTCCCATATCTCCTCTATGTAACCATAATATGTGGTCTTTGACCCATTGTTGTTTGTTGCATCAAAGCGGACACCACTGTTTTGGTTGGTGCTCTTTTTATCTTGGGCTATCGTGTAAAATGTATACCCATTTATCTCGTACCCTTGGAAAGTCGATATAGTCGAAGATGGTGACCTAGACAACAAGTATAGCTGATCTCCAAGAGTGTTGTTTTTGATGAGATGTTGCAACCAACCGCCGAAACTTTTCATGTGTTCATCTCTAACCCAAGAGTCATGCTTTCCAGGGTTGTTGGAGCGTAAGATTTTCTTGTGTTCCTCGATATATGGGGCTGCCAAGATAGAATTCTGTAGAACGGTGTAATGTGCTTCGGTGTAAGAATGTCCGTCCCTACATATTATTGATTTCCTTGCTAGAGTACCCTTTCCACTCAGTCTCCCCTCATACCGCGATTGAGGAAGACCATTCGGCTTAAGGTTAGGAACGAAGTCAACACAAAATTCAATGACCTCCACTGTTCCACAGCCCTTCGAGATGCTTCCTTCTGGCCTAGCACAGTTACGAACATATTTCTTTAAGATTCCCATGAACCTCTCAAAGGGAAACATATTGTGTAGAAATACAGGACCGAGAATGGAAATCTCTTCGACTAGGTGAACCAGTAGGTGCGTCATAATATTGAAGAAGGATGGTGGGAACACCAACTCAAAACTGACAAGACATTGGACCACATCATTACTCAGATGTAGTGGTAGATCTTCAGGATTGATTATCTTCTGAGAGATTTCATTGAGAAATGCACATAGCTTCACAATGGGTACTCGAACATTATCTGGTAGAATCCCCCTCAATGCAATCGGAAGCATTTGCGTCATAATCACGTGGTAGTCATGAGACTTTAGGTTTTGGAACTTTTTTCTACCATATTTATTATTCCCTTTATATTCGACGAGAAGCCAGATGGGACCTTAATACTGCTTAGGCATTCAAAAAATATTTCCTTCTCTTGTTTGGTAAGAGCATAGCTAGCATGACCTTGAAACCATTCTGGATGCAGGCCATCTAGGTTTTTCATACGTTGATGGTCCTTTCGTGCTTACGGTGTATCTTTTGTCTTCCCATACACGCCCAAGAAGCCTAGCAGGTTCACGCAAAGATTCTTCGTCACATGCATCACATCGATTGCAGAGCGGACCTCTAAGAATTTCCAGTATGGTAGCTCCCAAAATATAGATTTATTCTTTCCTTCAGCGTCCTTCGGAACAGATTTTTCTCCAGGACCCTTTCCAAAGGTTACCAGTTGATCCAAATATTTGACCATATCAAATATATCAGCACCAGTACGCTCCTTAGGCTTCGTCTGGTGACATGCCAAACCGTTGAAATGCTTGCCTTTCTTTCTTAAGGGATGCTTGGCCAAAATAAATCGACGATGCTCATTGTATACATTCTTCTTACAATGTTCCAAATATATACTTTTAGTCTCATCTAAACAGTGTGTGCATGCATTGCATCCCTTGTTTGACTGTCCTGAAAGGTTACTAAGAGCAGGCCAATCATTGATTGTTACGAAAAGCAATGCTCGGAGGTTAAATTCTTCCTGCTTGTGCTCATCCCACACGCGTATCCCGGGTCGTGCCACAACTGTAAAAGTTTTTCCACTAATGGCCTTAGGTACACATCAATGTCGTTGCCGGGTTGCTTCGAACCTTGGATCAACACTGGCATCATAATGAACTTCCGCTTCATGCATAACCAACGAGGAAGGTTATAGATGCATAGAGTCACGGGCCAGGTGTTGTGACTGGAGCTCTTCTCCCCAAAAGGATTCATTCCATCTGTACTTAGACCAAACCTTAAACTCCTTGCGTCATTTGCAAAGTCCGGGTACTTTCTATCGATTTTTCTCCATTGCGACCCATCAGCGGGGTGTCTCAACATCCCGTCTGACTTACGTTCCTCTTTATGCCATCGCAACAACTTAGCGTGCTCTTTGTTTCTGAATAAGCGTTTCAACCGTGGTATTATAGGAGCATACCACATCACCTTCGCAGGAACCCTCTTCCGGGGGGGCTCGCCCTCAACGTCACCAGGGTCATCTCGTCTAATCTTATACCGAAGTGAAGTGCATACCGGGCATGCATCCAAATTCTCATACTCCTCACTGCGGTAGAGGATGCAGTTATTAGGGCATGCATGTATCTTCTGAACCTCTAAACCTACAGGGCAGACAACCTTCTTTGCTTCGTACATACTGGCGGGCAATACATTATCTTTTGGAAGCATATTCTTCATCATTTTCAGCAACTTTTCAAATGAGGAGTCAGGTATAGCACACTCAGCCTTCTATCGCAGCAATTCCAATGTCTTCTTGACTTTTCAGACCATTTTTGCAATTTGGGTACAACAACTTTTTGTGATCCTCTAACATGTGATTGAACTTCTCCCTATCCTTTTCAGTTTCACAATCTCTTCGTGCATCGGCAATGGTCCGACCAAGATCATCAACGGGTTCATCATGTGTCTCTTCTTCATCCTCCCCTTCAGCATCCCCCATGGAAGTATCTCTGTACTCAGGGAAACCATGATAGTTGTCATCCTCCTCCTCTTCTTCATTGTCTTCCATTATAACCCCTCTCTCTCCGTGCTTGGTCCAACAATTATAACTGGGCATGAAGCCGGACTTCAACATGTGGATGTGAAGGATTTTTGAGTCAGAGTAATCCTTCTGATTCCTATATCCATTACATGGACAAAATACAAAACCATTATGCTTGTTTGCATCAGCAACACGGATGAATTCATGCACGCCATTAATGAACTCGCCAGAGCGTCGGTCAGTACCATACATCCATTCCCGGACCATCTGCATTATAGTAAAAGTATATCAAAAACCCATTACACGACATGATAAAATTATTACAAGTTATATTGAGAGCTTCTAGAGCATTAATTTTGAATTTTGAAAAATTTACATGCACCAATTTGTGAATTGCAGAAAACAATCAACATGATAAATGTGGATTTTTTTATTATTGTTCTATCAGTGAAAACCTCATTCCATTCTAAGCTCTGAAACTCTAAAATTACACATTTCAATTTTCAGTAACTATGTGCCTAATCAAAATTTGTTACACATATATATCAAAATCCTTCTAGCTACTTCTAGAGCATGCATGCATTTGATCCATATCTCTATACTTCTAGAGCATTATAGAGCTAAAGTAGCAATAAGAGATGAAAGAATGAAGTTCTAACCTTTCAAAGCTTTGGATTTAGGTGTTGCAAACTAAATCTTGACAAATCTTGATAAAAAAATGGCATGAACTCTCTTGCTTATTTGAGAAAAATGGCCACCATATGCTTTAGGGTAGCAGGACAGGAGGCAGATTATATAGTCGTGGACAACTAGTCCCGGGCCGTGATACGACCCGGGACTAATAGTCCATGAAAGGACCAGCTGGCGTGCTTCAGGTTATTAGTCCCGGACCGTATTACGGACCGGGACTAATGACCTGGTCCGGCCCGGGACTAGTCACTACGGCCGTTTCTAGCCGTTAGAGGCCTCACGGCCCGGGACTAGTGCTCCCACTAGTCGCGGGCTGTGCCAGGCCGGGACTGCTGGGCTTGTTCTGATCAAACCGAAGATGGTTTTTCCAGTAGTGCAGTTAGTATGGGCAACAACTCCTTGAAGATGCCGAGGAAGCCAGGCTCGTTGACCGCTCCCCCTCGCTGCCACGGCCGGCCAGGAGCACCTTCCGAGCAACAACACCAGCTCGCACAACGCCATGCCTCCCACCATGGCCGGCCAAGGGAGACAACGCCGCCGTTTTGAGACATTGGAAAAGGGCATAGGTCGAGAAAACTGTAGATAATAAAACTATCATATGCCTTAAAAGGGACATGTGGTGCTCTGAAACGAGCTCCGTTTTGATGGATCAATATGACTATATCACTTTGTAGAGAACCTAAAGAATCGAATGATTTATTTTATACTATAGATTACTTGTAACCAAGTGACCATTTTTTGGTTGGTTTGACCTATTGCTCTAATTTCAATTTAGTTTTTTCTAAAACCACGCAAAAGCTTAGTTCTCTATTGATATAAATGAATTTTCCAATTTATAAGAAAAATTGGCCAAAAACCGATACAACAACATGACACGCTGACCCAAGGCCTCACACCACACAAGTCTATAGCCAAACCACCTTGTCAAGCGGACAAGGCCAACACCGCAACACATCAATACAACCCATAAAAAGGTAAAACTCGGAGCTGACGCTCTGATATCCACGCTGGATCTAGGGATGTGCACTGCCTAGTCGAAGACGAGGAGACAAGGAAACACCGACCACATGAAAAGTTCAAACAACCAACATGGGTGGTTAGGGGATCCTCAACAATGCCTCTAATGAGGGGAACAAATGCATGATTTTCACATAGAGCTCACCAATCCTAAAGTCACATCTCGCACGTTCGACATAGCCAAGGTTTCTATGTAACCCGTCACTGCCGACCACCAACTCCCTCCATGAGTTGACAGAACACCCAATACGAGGCCCCAAGAGGAAATCAACATAGAAGCGACCCCCTTGACCGATCCAACATGGGATGTGGGGTTTCCCCCAAAAGATCCCGAAAGAATGAACGAGAGTACTGCCTCGATCCGTTGAAAAAAAATTCCGTAAAAAAAAGGGTACTGCCTGGACTACACCTTCAATAAGGATACGGTGCCCAAAGGCATCGTTGTTGGAAATATTCGCTAGAGGCAATAATAAAGTGATATTCTTATATTTCCATTATCATGCTAGGTTTATTATCTATGCTACAATTGTATTAGTTCCACAATGTTTGATTGAAATGAGAAATAGCTATTAACTTGTGTGGAATAGTCAACACCAAAAGATAACCCTAGAATTGCCTCTATTGCTAGCTTATATATTATTGTTAGTCACGTTTTCTAGACTATGGGTATATGTAATGAGTTACAACGATACCGATAATGTATGGAAACGATCTTGTTATGAGTAACAACATGGTTGGATAGACCATTTGACTATCGGTATTTTCTCAAAGTCTATTATTGTTTACTAGTTTCTTTTGACCACGAGAATGACATGAACTAGGTTAACGAATGATAGGCACTATGAAGCCAAGCGTTTCTCTCTAATTGGGTAACTATAAAAATGGATTATGTGACTATTGGAAAGTATACGGATGTTTGATTATGTCAAGAATGAGAATTACAACTCCATGATGGAGAGATACAATCTGGAAGAAAATATTTTTATGGGACCCTGGTCCACAAGTGGGCCAATTTACATGATTGACACGTGGCAATTTGGATCTACAAAATAGTTCTAAATCCAGGTTTTTCATCTATTTTGAACACGTGTCATTTGCTGAAATTGGTCCACGTCTCTAAATCCGTGGACCAGGTCCCATAGAACCTCTTGGTCTGGGACCTGACCAGGTATTATGATGCCAGTCATCATTTGACCGGATACATGAATAAGGTGTTGGTTACAGGGACATTGATGATATGCAACGAGAAAACAGTACATGATGTGTAACGAGCATAACATAATATATAGTTTCATCTTGGTTTATGTAAAATATTGAGTAATAAAAAACGCCGATGAAGAAATACTTGTGGTTCACACGATTAAGATCTCCGTGAATATAATGTATGTTGGAGTCACTACGGCTATATAGAGTTCCATGTTGATTATTATGGCAAAGTGTTTCGATATGTTCACATGTGCCCGAACCCTATGGTTCACACGCTTAACGGTTCAACGTCTATGTTTAGGTAATGAAGATAAGAGAGAATGAGTTTGATAAATGTCTTGGATAATTACATAATGATTTTGAATGGTCTCAGAACATTCCGGTGGTGTCCATAATGATGTTGAGAGATTTCGAAATTATTTTGGGAATTTATAGAAGGCACCAAAATGTTCTAGAAAGTCCTAGAAATACTTTGGAAACATCCAGAATATTGCGCATAAATATTTATGAAGGAAACATTCTAGAATATGTGGGCACACGCCTTGCCTTGAGGGGCAAGGCGGCCCCATGGACGGTGCATCAAGGAATGAGAAGGAGAGATTTAGCCGAACTCGGCTACGGTCTCTCGCCCTTAGCCATTGGAGGGAAAGGGGGATCCAAGTTTGAGAGCACTCTTCCGTCCTAGGTTGGTTTGACCTGGGAAGTCCTACATGGAATCCCCTAGGTCAGCGGCGGCCCTGGGGGATGGCCACATATAAAAAAGGGCGCAAGGGGAGACCCCCACCCAAACGATAGTCGGCCACCACCACCCCAATCTGTCGTCGTCGTCTTGCCCTTGCAGCCGCTGCTGGTACATCGATACCGTCGTACTCTCTTTATCATGGAGCGCTGCCGTATCTATACTCATGTTTAGATCTAATCCAGACATGGATCACCGAGGCTTCGGATCCTCATTGACATCTTCGCCGCTGTGATTGTGCGCTTGATCAAATGACAACGGTGACGCTTCCCAGAACGTGTGGATAAGTCGGCGGTCGCCGACATTGCCGGCATCAGCCGAGGTTGGTGCAGGGTTTTCACACGAAGATCACCTAGAGTCACGCCCTGCTGTTCACGTAGCCAAGGTTTCCATGCAACTCACCACCGCATACCACCAATTTCCTGCACGGGTTGATAGAACATCCAATACAAGGCTCCAAGGTGCAAGCGAAACAAAAAGCGGTGTCCTCACCCAATCCCACATGGGATGGGGTATCCCCACGAACGAAGGAGTGAGAGAGCACCGCTGGACGACGCGACACCATTAAGAAGGATGCGGGGCCCAAGGATAGGATTTCTCCCTGTGGAGAGCACACCCGCCCTCGAGGACCGGCTAGACAACTGTTGCTACGCGGCGCCGGTGCTCGATTTAGGCCTGACACCATAAACCTGAAAATGAATCATGTACTTCCTCCGACCCATATTAGTTAACTTGGATTTGTTTAGATTTGAACGAATCCAGACACTATTTAATATATAGGTTCATCCAAATTTTAACAAATACAAGTCAACTAATATGGGTCGGATGGAGTATTTTTTCTGCCACAATGCATGCGAGTTTTACATAATAGATATTAGATGGCCTTATCGAATCTTTCTGTTTCGTTGTACTCATGGGTGAGGTGCTGAGAGAAAGCTCACATGACAAAAGGAAATGCCTTATATGTGACACTCATGCACATGGTGCCGGTCCATGGTGCTCGCACCATAAAAATCCGAATGGGACGGGACACTTCTCTATAAAACCCACACCCTTCCCCCTCTAAGACACCACAAACTTTTTCTCAGCAAGACCACCATAGCCAGAGCTCAGGATGGACAAGGACAGCCATGAAAGGCTTTGGTGGAGATGTCCACACTGCAAGGCGATTACAGAGGGGTACTATTCTGTGCAGTTCATCGCAGCCCATCTTGCTAGGCACGCCGAACAAGGCGGAGGTGGAGGTGGAGGCGGCGTGCAAGCCGGGGGAGGTGGAGGTGGTGCGCAGGCTGGCGGAAGTGGTGCACAGGGCGGCGGAGGCTGAGGCAGAGGTGGAGACCTATGAAGAATACTGGGGTCATTTGGAATTGGAGCTGCCTACGTTTGTGTGTCACTAGGGCAGTTAGTTGTGCCCTGTCGTCTGTCTCTGTTTTCTTTGTTATATGCATGTCTTTCTTAGATTGCGCTGTTACCGTAGCTTGGGCTTCTCCCTCGGCGCATTTCGGTCTTGTTGTAACGTTGTACTTCTGCGCTTTCAGTCAATCAGCAGCTCCATTTATTTTTCTCTTTGCATGCGCATGGCACCATCTCCCTTCCTTCTGCATTTCTCCTTCTTCAATCGGATTTGCTGTCTCTGGTTATCTTTGCTCTGAATGGAGGATCCTTTGTTGTAGTAATCAACAAGAATATCTTCTCGGGCGACACTAGTTTATTCCATGGACAGCATTAGCAGCACTGCAAATCATGCCACGCCCGGACGCATGGCTACTTGTAGGCAAATTCAACACGTAGTAGTACAATTATCAACACGAAAGGAACAACACGAAAATCAACTGGGCTCTCATGGATCTGTTCAACAGTTGGATTTAGGATTTCAGGATATTAATATTCCTAATATCCGCCACACACCTGGTGGTCAAAGAAATAGATAATATCCACCATTATAAAACCAGATGTACAGAGTATTGATCAATCAGGATTGAAATCTTGATCTCTTACAGACCACGACCACACTTCTGAAAACACAGCAATCCAGGGTTGAGTTCACCATTTTCTCTCTCGAGATGTCTTTCTCATGTGGACTGTGTGAGAGAGTAATTTGAGGCATTTAAAAGAAAAGAACAGAAGGCCTTAGCTCAGGCTTTATATAAATTTGAGGCATGTTGGACAGTTCAAACATGTTCAAGAGCCCATCCATTATGGTTATGACCTATAAGGTACTCCCTCTGTTCCATAATTTTTGGCGTGATTTTAGTTTAAATTTAAACTAAGACCACAATTAGAATTGTGAAAGGGAGGAAGTATACTGGGATTTGGGAGATTTCTTATATTTCTGAAGGAGCCAAGAAATTTCTAGGTTTTCCACCGCTAGTTAGTTGGTGGAATGCAAGCGGCGTGAGTGGCAGACCTGGGGTAGCCTTTTTGACCGCCATGCTCTGGCGCCCATGCTGTGCATGCATCTGCATGGGAGTGGTACTACCTGGTAAAGTCACCTGGTTGAAAGCGTTGAGTGGTTCTCCTCTCACTCGCTTCACCAAAAGATAGGAATCAGCCATGTGATCGAGTGCGTCGATTTGGGGCGGACGGGCGTCATGGTGGATTTTATTTTCTTTTCCAAAAAATTCAAATTTGAAATTCCAAAAAATCTGAAAAAATATAGGGACATAGATAATGATTTATAATAGGTGCAAAAAATCATGTGAAAATAATTTGTATTCTGACCTCAGCCAAAAAGAGAACATTTTAGATTTGAACGTAAACAGTGTAATTATTTAATGGGCCTCATTTTTTTCAAAACATTTCATATTTGTCCTTTTTACTACAAACAAAATACAATGTAAGGGCATCTCCACCTGAATTTTCATATGTATGAGAAACACTCTTTGTTGTCGTAAGGGCATCTCCTGTGGTGCGATCCAAACTTTCCGAGCCCGGGTCCATGCAGACAAGAGGATAGGACGTGCTTGCTCTAGTAGCGCGATGTAAAAAGACCGACGTATCCGGCTTGACCCATTTTCTAACCAAATTTGTATCAAATGTGTCTGGCCGGCGTGCCGCAAGGTCCACGGCATCAGCCGTGTAAGTGGAACATTTTTCCATACGACTCCACCAAGGCGGGTTCCATTACCATCAGATAACAGAACAAATGTCTCAAGGTTCAAAATAACACTAACTAAAGAAAGAAAACTAAGATCCCACCACAAAACCATACACATTCACCAAGGATACCAAAAGCATTCTCCCGAAAGCGAAACGGAACATCCTGGGGCTTTCTGCCATCATCAATCCTTTTTCCATTGATCCTCTGAGACGAGACTTGCCTAGCCATCTTGTGGACTTGAGTCTCCATCTTCTGCAAACGATCAGCACCCTTCACCAACACATTCCTGTCTTTTTCATTTTGCATATCTGCCCAATATCGAAGAAACGCACACATGTTACATATTAATCCCAAAGGGAAAGAAACCAGTTTCCCTTTAAAACATGCACTATTTCTAGTTTTTCATAAGGCCCAACACAGAACAACAATAATATTCGTGTAAGTGGAACATTAAAATAGATAATATTGTTTATAACATTGATAGTTTTTTTTTTGAAATGTGCGCATATATTAACAAAAACTTTTAGGATGCACACAGCCAAACAAATGGAGCTAGAGGAAAAAAGAGTAGGCAGGCATTACACAAATTCGCTAATGAAAAAAGTCATGAATCTATGGCAGATCAATCCTCAAGTCATGCAGACATCCATGTCGGGAGAAAATATTCCTCGCCGTATCTTCCAATCACGTACATCCCTCCATAAATAATTCGTGAAACTTCATACATTGGAGAATGGTCCATGATCGGAGAAAAGTCGTGGCTCGGTAAATAACCTGCAGAGGTGAAGACATAATTTTATTAAAGATCTTGTCATTTCTATCAAGCCATAGCGACCATATAATGGCACGTGCTTCCACACTGAATAAAGTTCTGTACTTATCAAAAATTCCATGCGACCAATTACCGAAAACATTGGTTACTGAGCTTGGAGGAGAGAAACCAGAAGCTATTTGGATGAATGACCATATAGAGCGAGCGAAATTACACTGGAAGAATAAATGGCGAATTGTCTCATCGTGATGACAAAAAACGCACTGTGAACTTCCATGCCAATTCCTCTTTGCAAGATTATCTTTTGTTAGAATTACACCTTTACGTAAATATCATGCAAAAAAAATCGTCTTAGGAGGTATTTTCATTTTCCACATCTTACTATTGTCATCGACCGGGATATCCGGTTGGATCAAAGCTCTATAAAGTGAGTCAACGGAAAATTTATCACTTTCTAGTAATTTCCATTTGAACACGTCCACACCTTACGACAGTTGTACCGTGGATAATCGTAAAAGTAAATTGTTTCAATATACCAGTCTAGGACCAATGAGGCTTCTTCTCAAAGACACATTAGGAGGATTGTTCTCCAACACTGTGGAAATAGTATCTCCTTTGTGTCTCACAATAGAATATAGAGCTAGATATTGTTCGCGAAGAGTAGTTTGGATAAGCCACTTATCTTCCCTAATATGTGATCCATCCTCAATCTCGAAAGCACCAAAACGAAAGAAATATTTTTTGGTGGCCATGAGCCCTGCCCAAAATTGTGAATCACCGGGTTTCCAAACCATTTGAGACACAGCTTTAGACCACACATATTTCCTCCATAACATGGTTTGCCAGACGCCATCTTCAGTAAGTAGTTTAAAAAGCCATTTGCCTAGAAGCGCGGTGTTTTTGACTTGCAATTCATGTATGCATAGTCTACCATACTCCTTCGGGTGGCAAACCACATTCCATCTTGCCAATCGATACTTCTTTTCTCACTATCCCCTTGCCAAAAAAATCTTGAGCAAAAATAATCCACTTTGTTTAAAACACCTTTTGGTATTTGAAAAAACAATATCATATACAGTACTATGTTAGTAAGTACTGAATATATGAGTACTAGTCTTCCACCAAGGGATAACAATTTGCCCTTCCAACTATTAAGACTCTTTTGTAGCCTTTCCTCAACAAGTTTCCATTCAGCTATTGTGAGCCACCAATAATGAATCGGTATTCCCAGATAGTTGATTGGCAATTTCTCCTGACCTGTAACACCCCAGTTTTAGCTAATGATTAATTAGGTTTTTGATTGCGCATTCATGAGCATCATATCTAAAATTGTGCATTAAAGAAATAAATCAAACCCTAAAACCCTAGTTTCCCTCTTTCCTTGAAAACAATTCAAAGAGGTTTTGAATTTTGAAAATACAAAATTATTGGAGCCCAAATAGTGTCAGAGGGCCCCAAAATATTTTACTGGTTTTATAAAAGCTTCTGGTATTTTTGAAATACCCAAAACAGTTTACAAATTGAAAGTATAAAAGAAAATACAAAACATATTTGGAAAATAGAAAAAGGAAAAGGTTTTATAGGAAAAATGTAGCGAGAGCACCCATGCGGCACAACCCACTTCCTTCCTCTCCCCTGCAACCTTTTGTTCGGCCCGTCCTCGGCCCAAGTCAGCCTAGCCAGGGCCCGATACCGGTTCGGCCTTTTGTCGGTTCGTCGTCTTCGTCCCCGACGGGAACTTGCTTAGTGGCGCGGCGTCCATCGTCGTTCATGCGCCAAGATTATCACCGCCGCCCTTCACCGCCTATAAGTACCTCGACACCGCCGCGGAGAATACCTAGCATGCCTCTATCCCTTCCCCCTCACCTCCTTGCGCCATACCGAACCCTAGCTTCAGATTCTCTGGTGTCCCTCCAGCCTCCCCGAGCCATGCTGTGATGCCTAGGAGCTCCGCCTCGTCGCCATGACCTCCCTCATCAAAGGAATCGGACTCACGCGACTAGAATCGATCGCAACAGCCTCGTCTTCCCGAGCACCGGTCGCCACCATCGTCGTCGATTGCCACCTTCCCGAGCCTCCCCCGGCTTCCACAACACCACTACAAGCACCATGGTGAGATGGCGGTTCTGTGGCGCCTCCCCAATGTCTCCCTCTCTTTCTATAGCTCGCTCCCGCCATGCACCCCCGCTCGCCGCCACAGAAGCTTGTCGCCGGAGTCCCTCTGGTGACCAATAGGACGCAGCGCCGCTGGTTTATGGCTCTGCGCGCTCCCGCGCATCCAACGCCCCCTTTCTCGTAAGCCAGCATGCCCTTAGACGCTCGATGTGAGCACCACCTGGGAGGTGCTCCATTGCTGATGTCATGCTGACATCAGCATGACGCCATAATCCCCTTTTCATTTTATTAAAAGTTTTATAATTGTTTTCTAAAATATATAAATAACCACTATGGGCCTAGTCTGTCAGGATTTTATTCTTTTTGGAAATTAATTTCTGTAATGATTAAATATATGACATGTGGTACCAAGTGTAAATATTTAATTTAATCCAAAAATGTTTTATAATTTCCTAAAATGATTTAAAATGGATTTAAATTGGGGAAAAATGTAACTAATTCCTTATAAGTCAGAAAAATACAAATAATATATCAAAATGTTCAAAAAATGAGAACTACCTATTTAAGTTATAATCATGCATTGATAAACAACTTTCATAACAAGTTTAATTAGAACAACATAGTAACCCTCACAGGTGATTCTGGAGTTTCCCCGAGTTAGAGTTTTCACCCCTCGGAACCCCGATTAAATTGTCGAGCATGCTTTAGGGTTAAATTTTAATACAAATTAACTTGTCATATCATCATACTTGTTTGAGCATTGCATCGATGCCATGTATTGATTGTTTCCTTTCTTTCCGGTGTTTGGTTCTTTCCGGTAGAATACGATATCGAGATCGGGATCGAAGCCAGAGATCAACACCGTCGAAGCTCGAAGACAAATACTTGACCAACTATAACCAAGTCAAGTACAAGGATTCCGAAGATCTTCTTATGGGTTATTAAATCCTGCCAAGGCAAGCATAGCCCCACCATGATACAATCCTATATTTACGAAAGTATTTCAATTCCTGCCATGATGCATACGATTCTACTATGGTCTTTTATCGATATATAGAGTATCCTATCTGTTGCATTACTCCCTTTTGAGCATATATTACCTGATCCACTACTCCTAGCATAACTAGGTTTGGCATTTCTGCACTGCTAGAGCTTATATTTGTGTCCTGCTTAGCCATGCTTAGTTGTTGAGTCTGGTTATCCAGATGATGTATCAGATGCAGAGAATCTAGTATGACAGGAGAACATGATGAGATGATATCAGAGGTGATATAAGTTAAACATGCTAAGGATTGTATGGGAGGCCACGGTGGGATGTGGTTTTTCTAGTCCCATGCTCGCCACCACTAGGAACCGAGTTATTGCCTTTGGAACCGAGACGAGCGTACAACCACACGGGGCCTGGAATACCGCATGAGCAACTAACTTGCCTAGTAGAATCCATAAGTCACATAGTTTGGGCGTTCCATTCGACATGCATTCTGGATCTTCTCGAAGGCGGTGAAGGAGGTGCATTCATAACAGGTAGGTAAGCGTGGTTGGGGTTGCTTGGGGGTGGATGGAGCCCCTGGTAAACCAACCTCGCCTGAAATCTCTAGGGACCGGCTTCGGGACTTTCCCTGTTACGGCATAACCATCCTTAGGGCATGACTCATGGTCTCGGCGAAAGCAAGGTAAAGTTCGTGTCTAACCATGCTCTGTCGGCCTTCCAAGGAAGAGGGCTAATCATGTGGCATCAAGATAAGGTTAGTACGTGTGGATAAAGTTGTACACCCCTGCAGGGTAATAATATTTTCGAAAAGTCGTGTTCACGGTTATGAACGACTTGGTGACTGAACTCTAAGATCATAGAGAACTTTAACCTAATCGTAAAACTTGGTAGATCAACGTGTGCTTAAGGATGCTTCCTCATGGGTACGAGGGGGTGATCCTAGTTAGGGTTCAAATGATGATGATTTGGTGGATATCAAAAGATGACGATCAATATTTCGAAGATATCGCTCTCTTATCCCCTTTTAAAATACTCTCATTAGACGAGCTTCTTCTCTCTTTCTTGTTTTATAAACAAAGATTGCTTTATGCAAAACAACTCCACCAGCCATAAGTCTTGCGGAGTACACCATGTACTCACCCTTGCTTTGTTGATACTTTTAGCATAGTAACTGTTCCCCAAAAGATGAGTTTGGTTCTACATCGACATCGTCGAGTAGCTTGGGGTTCCCGGCCGGCAGCCTGGAATCTATGGGCTGGGACATCATCTATATGCTTCAGGCCTCTTAGGTCATTTGTTAAGTTTGCTATTGTAGGGTTCGCAACATAGAAAACAAAAAAATTCCTATGATGGGAACTATGTACCAAGATCTATCTACTAGATACAAACAACGGGCAGATGTATATCTGTAGAGAACATACCCTTGAAGACCGACAAAGCCTAACAAGTTCAACTCGTGGTTGATGTAGACGATCTCTTGCCGATCTCAAGATCGAGAGGAAGTCCTAGCGCCGCAAAGCAGCAGCGCATCCGTGCTCGCACACACGTACAAGGCACCGAGCAACCTCCGCCTCCTCTCTCCAGCGATGCAGCGAAAGCACAACCCTTTCTTGCCGAATAGCCACCGGGAACATGTATCTCGCTAGTCCGAGAACATGGGGGATAAATTCTAGAGGAGGAGAGAGATCCTTCACGCGGAGGTGTGAGTGAGAGAGAGGGGAGGGGTGCCTTTTATAGGAGGAGGGGGCACCCAAGGGGGTGGCCACCATGGGCCATGCCTCCCTCCTCCTTCATTCATGTGGGTGGACACTCCACTCACAAAAATCCATTCAAATCCCTCCACTCAAAATCCCACTCAAACTTGCCATTAAATTTCCACCAAATTTAATGCAAACTCTCATTAAATAAAACTCTTTTATTTTATTCAGAATTTTGTCAATTACTTTAATGACAAACATTCACAAATAACCCTTTTAGTCGCAGGTTAAGCCACGGCCCGGGACTAGTGTGTATTTTTTGGCCGCTTCGTTTTCGCGCGCGCAGGCACCCTTTAGTCCCGGGTCCATCCACGACCCGCGACTAATTGTTTTTTTTGTAAATTTTCTTTTTTTAATTCAAAACTAATATAAAAACTTTGGAAAATCATATCTTTTATTGTAATAATCCAAATAAAACAAATAATATATCTATTATTATCAGAAAAAATATAAAGAATCTTAATATAATATCCATTTATCTGTTTGCATCATTTATAAATTATTTCATTTGTAAATTTTCTTTTTTTAATTCAAATCAAATATAAAAACTTTGGAAAATCATATCTTTTATTGTAATAATACAAATAACACAAATAATATGTCTATCATTATCAGAAAAATATAAATAATCTTATTATAATATCCATTTATCTGTTTGCATCATTTATAAATTATTTCATTTGTAAATTTTCCTTTTTAATTCAAATCAAATATAAAAACTTTGGAAAATCATATCTTTTATTGTAATAATCCAAATAAAACAAATAATATGTCTATTATTGTAAGAAAAATATAAAGAATCTTAATATAATATACATTTATCTGTTTGCATCATTTATAAATTATTTAATTTGTAAATTTTCATTTTTTAATTCAAATCAAATATAACAACTTTGGAAAATCATATCTTTTATTGTAATAATCCAAATAACACAAATAATATGTCTATTATTATCAGAAAAATATAAAGAATCTTAATATAATATCCATTTATCTGTTTGCATCATTTATAAATTATTTCATTTGTAAATTTTCTTTTTTAATTCAAATCAAATATAAAAACTTTGGAAAATCATATATTTTATTGTAATAATCCAAATAAAACAAATAATATGTCTATTATTATAAGAAAAATATAAAGAATCTTAATATAATATCCATTTATCTGTTTGCATCATTTATAAATTATTTCATTTGTAAATTTTCATTTTTTAATTCAAATCAAATATAAAAACTTTGGAAAATCATATCTTTTATTGTAATAATCCAAATAACACAAATAATATGTCTATTATTAGCAGAAAAATATAAAGAATCTTAATATAATATCCATTTATCTGTTTGCATCATTTATAAATTATTTCATTTGTAAATTTTCTTTTTTAATTCAAATCAAATATAAAAACTTTGGAAAATCATATATTTTATTGTAATAATCCAAATAAAACAAATAATATGTCTATTATTATAAGAAAAATATAAAGAATCTTAATATAATATCCATTTATCTGTTTGCATCATTTATAAATTATTTCATTTGTAAATTTTCATTTTTTAATTCAAATCAAATATAAAAACTTTGGAAAATCATATCTTTTATTGTAATAATCCAAATAACACAAATAATATGTCTATTATTAGCAGAAAAATATAAAGAATCTTAATATAATATCCATTTATCTGTTTGCATCATTTATAAATTATTTCATTTGTAAATTTTCTTTTTTTTATTCAAATCAAATATAAAAACTTTGGAAAATCATATCTTTTATTATAATAATCCAAATAAAACTAATAATATGTCTATTATTATCAGAAAAATCAAATATAAAAACTGGGACTAAAGATATTTCCCGCCATTTCCCACTGCTTCCCGCCAAGTTTTCCCGCCCTTTCCTTTCTACGAGAGCTTTTAGTCTCGGATGTAGTCACTAACCGGGACTAAAGATATTTCCCGCCATTTTCCAAAGCTTTACGCCAAGTTTCCCGGCCCTTTCCCTCTATATTTAGGGTGATCGCGCCATGGCTATCCACACATCCACACCTTCCTCTCTTAGAACAATGGACAACGCCTACTGGGCCATTCTGACCCTCGAGGAGACCGAGGCGCTGTGCGCCTCCAACTACCCTTGTCCGCCGGGCATCATCTATATGCTTCAGGCCTCTTAGGTCATTTGTTAAGTTTGCTATTGTAGGGTTCGCAACATAGAAAACAAAAAATTTCCTACGATGGGAACTATGTACCAAGATCTATCTACTAGATACAAACAACGGGCAGATGTATATCTGTAGAAAACATACCCTTGAAGACCGACAAAGCTTAACAAGTTCAACTCGTGGTTGATGTAGACGATCTCTTGCCGATCTCAAGATCGAGAGGAAGTCCTAGCGCCGCAAAGCAGCAGCGCATCCGTGCTTGCACACACGTACAAGGCACCGAGAAACCTCCGCCTCCGCTCTCCAGCGATGCAGCGGAGGCACAACCCTTTCTTGCCGAATAGCCACCGGGAACATGTATCTAGCTAGTCCGAGACCATGGGGGATAAATTCTAGAGGAGGATTGAGATCCTTCACGAGGAGGTGTGAGTGAGAGAGAGGGGAGGGGTGCCTTTTATACGAGGAGGGGGGCACCCAAGGGGGTGGCCGCCGGCCATGGGCCTGCCCCCTCCCCTCCTTCATTCATGTGGGTGGACACTCCACTCACAAAAATCCATTCAAATCCCTCCACTCAAAATCCCACTCAAACTTGCCATTAAATTTCCACCAAATTTAATGCAAACTCTCATTAAATAAAACTCTTTTATTTTATTCAGAATTTTGTCAATTACTTTACTGACAAACATTCACAAATAACCCCTTGATAGAATTCTATTTCACATGCATAACCTCTTTATGCAATTTCACCCGAAAACCTGTTTCGGTATCTAGTGAAATAAATTCCTACGCTTGTTTATTCTTTTGGCATGAGACATTTGCTCCAACTGGATGTCAGTGTCCCTTAAGTGTGTCACCCTACGGTTCGCGAATAATGCGGACATGATCGAGACCCTTCTCCGATCAATAATCGATGCGGACCGAGATCCATCGACTCCCACACATTCAACGATGAATTTCCTGTGATCGTCGGAACCTTTTACGCTTGTATCTTAATCCATTTGTTTCACGATATATTACATGTCCGAGATTCGATCATCGGTATCTCCATACCTTGTTTGATCTCGTTACTGACATGCACTAACGGAGCTGTGCTCTATCATCATGCAGCTAAAGAACTTTTCTGAAGCGTTGTAGCTCTCTATAGCAGCATGTGTGTCGAAAATCATTTTCAACTCACCCATTGTATCAAATTCATTGCCATTTTCAAAATGCTTTCGAAGTTCTGGCTCTATCCCATACAATATGCCACAATGAACTAAGTTGTGGTCCTCCTGACGAGTCTGATAGACATTCTTCTCCTCGTCAGGGGCATCTTCAAAAGGTGGGGTCCTAGGGGCGCTTCTAGCACATGTTGCTTTTATGCAGCAGAGAGGAGAATCCTCAAATTCATGGCCCATTCGGTAAAGTTGCTACCATTCGTTGTAAGTTTCTCTTTCTCCATGAACACATTGAAATTAAAAGCAGGTGGTGCCATCTAAAACAGAATTTGAAAAGTTTAGACTAAGTTTATGATAGATTGAGTTCCACTAATCCACAATACGAATGAACTCCCACTCAAAAACGACATCCCTCGTGCCTTTTTGGTGATTACATGAACCAAATCCACTACACCAAGTCCGATCATCACGTGAGTCGGTGTAGCTTCAAAGGCGAGCATCAAATGGGCATCATATCAACTATATGACTCATGCTTAACCTTTCGGTCCGTGTTCCGAGGCCATGTCTGTACATGCTAGGCTCGCCAAGTAAGAACTTTAGTATTCACGCGTGTAACTGTTTTACACCCGATATATGGTCGTGGATCCAAGAACACCCGATCATCACGTGATGTCTTGGAGCGACGAAAACATAATCGGTGCATACTAAAGGAAGAACACATTATTATCTTGATATTTAAATGAGGGATCATCTTATTATGCTAACAAAGCGCTAAACAAGCAATATAAGATGCTATCAAACATCACATGTTTATTAGTGAAATGATATGGTTCCCTCATATGATCTCTATCATGTGCATAGTGGTATGATCACTATCATACCTTTATGTGTAAGTCCAAGGTCTATGGAGTTTACACGCTATGTGTGTTGTAATAGTATCATCTCATACTTCTACTTACAACATCACCATATCATGACACTAGGCCAGCAACAATCTAAACTAGACGCCTCTAATTTATCCATTGCAAATTTTACGTGGCTTAGGGATTTCGAAGATAGAACCGTTCATACCTACAAACATGAACCACAACGAGGATAACCAAATTGTTGACAACTTGTTGCAAAATAGATATTGACAATAGTAGGAGAGACAGACACCCGCTAGCCACTTATGCAAACTAGTTGCATCTCAAGCGTGGAACAGGTCTCATGTGCGAGGACATGTAAAGTTTGTCCGGGCTGCTTCATCCCACTATGCCACTAATATCCAAAATTACAACTAAGGAGCAACAATATGATCATCATCGCCCACATACTCATATGTGTACTACCCGTGTAAAGTCTCTACGCATAGATCCGGCTCTGATACCACTGTAGGGTTCGCAGCATAGAAAACAAAAAATTTCCTACGATGGGAACTATGTACCAAGATCTATCTACTAGATACAAACAACGGGCGGATGTATATCCGTAGAGAACATACACTTGAAGACCGACAAAGCGTAACGAGTTCAACTCGTGCTTGATGTAGACGATCTCTTGCCGATCTCAAGATCGAGAGGAAGTCCTAGCGCCGCAAAGCAGCAGCGCATCCGTGCTCGCACACACGTACAAGGCACCGAGCAACCTCCGCCTCCTCGCTCTAGCGATGTAGCGGAAGCACAACCCTTTCTTGCCGAATAGCCACCGGGAACATGTATCTCGCTAGTCCGAGACCATAGGAGATAAATTCTAGAGGGGGAGGGAGATCCTTCACGAGGAGGTGTGAGTGAGAGAGGGGAGGGGGTGCCTTTTATAGGAGGAGGGGGCACCCAAGGGGGTGGCCGCAGGCCATGGGGCTGCCCCCTCCCCTCCTCCACTCATGTGGGTGGACACTCCACTCACAAAAATCCATTCAAATCCCTCCACTCAAAATCCCACTCAAACTTGCCATTAAATTTCCACCAAATTTAATGCAAAATCTCATTAAATAAAACTCTTTTATTTTATTCAGAATTTTGTCAATTACTTTAATGACAAACATTCACAAATAACCCCTTGCTAGAATTCTATTTCATATGCATAACCTCTTTATGCAATTTCACCCAAAAACCTGTTTCGGTATCTAGTGAAATAAATTCCTGCGCTTGTTTATTCTTTTGGCATGAAACATTTGCTCCAACTGGATGTCAGTATCCCTTAAGTGTGTCACCCTACAGTTCGCAAATAATGGGACATGATCGAGACCCTTCTCCGATCAATAATCAGTAGCGGGACCTGGAGATCCATACTGACTCCCACACATTCAACGACGACTTTCCTGTGATCGTCGGAACCTTTTACGCTTGTATCTTAATCCCTTTGTTTCACGATATATTACATGTCCGAGATTCTATCATCGGTATCTCCATACCTAGTTTGATCTCGTTACTGACATGCATTCTTTTCTTGTTCCTGTGATATAACATTCTAGTGATCAAATCACTTGCTTGCATGGTAACCAATGTGATATCACCGAGAGGGCCCAGAGTATATCTATCCGTCATCGGGATGAACAAATTCCACTCTTGATCCATGATTCTCAACATAACACTTTAGTAGCTTTGAAGCCATCTTTATAATCACCCAGTTACGGTATGACGTTTGATGTCAACAACAAACTCTTCCGGTGTTAGTGATTGGCATGATCTCATGGTCTAAGGATTAGGATCACTTCATAAGTTGTTTATAGCAATATAAACTCAATGACTTTGGTCATAATACTATACTTCGGATGAATGTTCATCACACCATTACACTAATGTTGTGATCTCGTTATTAACAACATCCAATGTCTATGATCAGGAAACTGTGATCATCTTGTTAATCAACGAACTAGTTTATGAGAGAGGCATAACTAGGAACTTTCTGTTTGTTTATTAAGCACACATGTATTAACGTTTCCGTATTAATACAATTATAGCATGCAAAATAAACATCTATCATATACTTGGAATACACATAATAAACACTTTATTGTTGCCTCTCAGGGTATATTCCCTTCAGTCTCCCACTTGCACTAGAGACAATAATCTAGTTACATAGTAATGTATCTAACACCCATGGATTTCTGGTGTAGATCATGTTTTGCTCTAGGGAGAGTTTTAGTCAATGGATCTGCTACATTGAGATCCGTATGTACTTTACAAATCTTTATATCTCCATCCTTGACATGCTCGCGGATGGAGTGAAACCGGCGCTTAATATACTTGGAATGCTTGTGAGACCTTGCCTCTTTGGCATTGGCAATGGCACCATTGTTCTCACAATAGATCACCATTGGGTCCAACGCGTTTGCAACCACACCTAGTTCGGATATGAACTCCTTCGTCCAAACTGCTTCCTGAGCCGCTTCCGAAGTAGTAACATATTCGGCCTCCATCGTTGATCCCACCACCACAGGTTGTTTGGAGCTCCTCAAACTAACCGCTCCGCCATTCATGAGAAATACGTATCCAGATTGAGACTTAGAGTTATCTGGATCGGTGTCAAAGCTAGCGTCGACATAACACTTAGCGACGAGCTCTTCTTCACCTCCGTATACAAGAAACATATCCTTAGTTTTTTGCAAGTACTTAAGGATATTCTTGACCGCTTTCCAGTGTTCTGAACCTGGATCCAATTGGTACCTACTAGTCAAACTAATAGCATGTGCCACATCCGGTCTTGTACATAGCATGGTGTACATTATAGAGCCTATGGCTGAAGCATAGGGGACTTTGTCCATTTTCTCTCTTTCTTCCGCCGTAGCCGGACTTTGAGTCTTACTCAATGTCGTGCCTTGTGTCATAGGTAAGAACCCCTTATTACTATCTTCCATTTTAAACTTCTTTAAAAATCTTATCAAGGTATGTACTTTGCGATAGCCCTATTAGGCGCCTAGATCTATCTCTATATATATTAATGCCTAATATGTATGACGCTTCACCTAGGTCCTTCATTGAAAATTTGTTGTTTAGATAACTTTTAACACTGTTTAAAAGATCTATATCATTTCCGATCAACAATATGTCATCCACATATAATATCAGAAATGCCACATTGCTCCCACTCACTTTCTTGTAAATACAAGCTTCTCCATAAGTTTGGACAAATCCAAACTCTTTGATCACCTCATCAAAGCGGATATTCCAACTTCGTGATGCTTGCTTCAATCCATAGATGGATCGATGAAGCTTTCACACCTTGTTAGCATCCTTAGTATCGACAAAACCCTTTGGTTGTATCATATACAACTCTTCTTCAATATTACCATTGAGAAACGCGGTTTTGACATCCATCTGCCATATCTCATAATCGAAATATGCAACAATTGCTAACATAATCCTAACTGACTTTAGTATCGCTACGGGAGAGAATGTCTCATCGTAGTCAACTCCTTGAATTTTTCGAAACCCCTTTGCGACAAGTCGAGCTTTATAGACGGTTACATTACCATCAAAGACGCTTTTCCTTTTGAAAATCCATTTGTTCTCCACGGCCTTTCGGTCGTGAGGTAAGTCCACCAAGTTCCAAACTTGATTTTCATACATGGATTCCATCTCGGATTTCATGGATTCTAACCATTTGTTGGAATCCGGGCTTATCATCACTTCTTCATACGTCACATACGTCACAGGGTCATCATTTTCATCAACCATGAAATTCATGACAGGATTTCCATACAGCTCGGGAGCTGCACGCGTCCTGCTAGACCTGCGAGATTCGGTAGTACTCTCTTTTGGAGTTTCATGATCATTATCATTAGTTCCCTCTTCAACAGGTGAAGCCAACTCCGGAACAGCTTCCGGCGCTGCGCTACTTGCCATACTTTGAAGAGAAGGTTCAATAACCTCTTCGAGTTCTACCTTCCGACTACTCACACCTTTCGCGAGAAACTCTTTCTCTAAAAAGGATCCATTCTTGGCAACAAAAACCTTGCCCTCGGATCTGTGATAGAAGGAATACCCAATTGTTTCCTTCAGGTATCCTATGAAGACGCATTTTTCTGCTTTGGGTTCGAGTTTATCCGGTTGAAGTTTCTTCACAAAAACATCGCATCCCCAAACTTTAAGAAATGACATCTTAGGTTTGTTTCCAAACCATAATTCATATTGTGTCTTTTCAACGGATTTAGATGGTGCCCGATTTAAAGTGAATGCATCAGTTTCTAGTGCATAACCCCAAAAAGACAACGACAAGTCCGTTAGAGACATCATAGATCGAACCATATATAATAAAGTACGATTACGACGTTCCGACATACCATTTCGCTGTGGTGTTCCGGCAGGTGTGAGTTGTGAAACAATTCCACACTCTTTCATGTGAGTGCTAAACTCGTAACTTAGATACTCACCTCCAAGGTCGGACCATAAAAATTTGATCTTTCTATTATGATGATTTTCCACTTCATTCTGAAATTCCTTGAACTTTTCAAATGTTTCAGACTTGTGTCTTATCAAGTATATATAAACGTATATACTCAAATCATCCATGTGTTGCCTGCCAAAACCCACCGGCGAGCAGCGACGAGCAACACGGAGAGCCGGGAGGCTCCCAGGACTGCTGGTGGGCCCTGGTCCCTCGGGCGACGGCCATAAAAGCTCCAAAGACACGTCCCGGCTTGGTTCGAGATGCGTGCCACCTGACCTATACCTGGTCAGGAAGGTGAAGGATTGCTCCGATTGATTTCCTGCATGGTAAACAAGTATACGTAAAATTCGAGCCGTAATCGGCTCCCAGGTTTCCCTGTAAATCGGCTCCTAAAGCCGATTGCCCCATGGTTCTGCGTTAGATTTATAATAACATGGGGTTTTGCTTGATCACTACAAGTTAAATCGATCTACGATAGTCTAATGTTTTCACCACGTAACTGGAACGTCCTACGCGTGATTGAGCCTGGTACGTACAAAAGATGAAGAATATTAACCCTAGAGGAGGCCTAATAACCAACGTAAAGCCAATTACCGGAACATCTTCTCTAGAACGAATAAGCCACGTCCTTATGCATTACTGGATCGTTCAACCCGTTTGTAAGGCCTGATTACGTAGATATTAAACTAAACCTTGGCGAACAAGGCACAACTATAACAGATCGAATCGACTAAATAAAGATCAAACAAGGTGCTACCCTTGCACTTTGGGAAAAGGTGCACGGGTAGCGAGATAGCTAGAGGTAGCATAGCTGCGATTCTAGTAATGAAAAAGCACCGATTCTAGCCTCAAACAATCTATGATAATGGTATTACTCGCCATCAACAACGCTCAAGACGAGTAAAACTAGGTAACGCATAGATATCGCCTAGATCGCAAGATGCGATCTAGGCGATGGCACTACCGAAAGAAACCCTAGAAACAAGGGGTGGCGAGATTGTGTTTGTTGTGAACGTGGTTGTCCTCTTCTTTCGATAACCCTAGGTACATATTTATAGTCCGGAGACTCTCTACTTTTTGGAATAACTCTACAACTCTATCTCTACCTAAACATAAACGGAACCTAAACAAACACGAAACCTACTATGATACAAGATACACGGGCAATTTAGCCCAAACCCACGCACTAGGCCGATCCAACAACACGTTGAATATATGTATCTTTCAAGCCCATCTTGATCACGGCCCATCTCCGTCTTTGGCCAAAATACGGTGATAACACATGCCCCCCTGGTTTTGGCAATGATAATTCCAAAACCACTCTGTGTGTTTTTTTCTTCTTCTCCTCTTTTTTTTATCGGGCGTCGGCTGAATCGCGGGCGAGCGTAACCGTCACGCTACCCCTTCATCATGATGCCCTGTCTTCTCAACTCCTGCGCAGTGCATGATTTGACGATTTTGGCAGTGCAATCTGGGGAACCGCTATGGCATTGAACCGTCTCTCCACTATTCCCTTATTTAAATTCGCCTGAACAGTTCACAATCCCCATCTTCCTTCAGTTGCCAGAAAACCCTCTTCCTTCGCCGAAAAACCCTCTTTCTTGCCATGGCCTCCTCTGCTTCCTCCGGCGCGTCTTCCCATGCCTCCAACTCGATGAGCGACCGAGAGCCGACGCCAGAACACCCGCCGATGGCGGCGTACAACACTCTCGCCCCACAATGGTGGGACGAGAGGGGTTGGGACTTCGCTGTCTGGTCGGAGGACGACGCCTCCATGACCGACGGCGAGGACTGCAGCCTCGCCAATGGGGAACTGGAGGAGGACGGCCGATGACGCCATGTCTGGACGGCCGACTCCTCCGAAGAAGAGGAGGAAGAGGACACCTCCTCAGGAGTACCAGCGGTGAAGTACTTCCGCACCGGGTCCAGCGAGGACGACGACGACGAGGAGAGGCCCTGACTTCTTCGGCAGCAGCAGTGAAGACGACGCCGGTAGCAGCGCTGAGGATAGCGCTCAAGACGGCAGCGGCGACGACGACCTCGGCCTAGATTAGGAACCAGTAGTAGTAGCCGTAGTAGTAGTGGATCCCCTTTTGTAATCCGTCAGTCGCTTGTAAGCAATCTACTTTTGAATGAATGAATGAAAAATCCGCTTTCATGATTGTCCTTCCGCCCCAATTTTATCGATAACATAAATAAGTCGATACTCCAGGAGCCGATAGCAACGCATTGGCTTTCACCTTATCATGTTTTCACAGTCAACCAAGCTACAACTCAAAGAGCCGATGCACATCAACTTTCCCCAAATTGTTGACAAGGTCAACTCAGCCGCATATTTAGGCAAACCCAAACGGCCACCTCTTAGCCCCAAACGGTAACTGTGGCTCTCTTCAAAAGGCGACCTAGATCCCCAATGTCCACCAACCAGATCGATCTCACAAAACAAGAACCCTCAATCCTCAATGCACAGATCCATCTCCGCGCAAACCGGATGGCGAATCGTCCAACACCAATCCGAGGTCTCCGGTGCAAGGTACGCTACCCTTCGCAATGCGAACGTGATGTTAGAACCGGATGGCGAACACCGAATTAATGCCTTTATTACATTATTAAATTTTCTAGGTTTGAGACATCTCACGCCGCATCCTTCTCTCCCAAATTCCTCTGTCTTGGCCCTCGTATAGATTCCATCCTGCCCATCGATTTCTTGAAGCAAATAGAATCCTTCAAGCCAAGACTTAGATCTGAACTCTTGGGCCGACTGCTTGCGAGCCTGGCCTAATCCCCCTGAACATTGGGTTTCTTGGTTTAGTAGAGTAGCTAGAGATTACCAATCCCAATGGGAAACTTTGGGAATAGCCGATGCCTTGCATATATCGTTGTCTCCTCTTGAGAAACACGAGAATCTTCTCAAAACCATCGGCTACTTCTGGTCTGATGCTCTAAATTGTTTTATGTTTGGCCATGGCCCTATGTCACCAACCTTGCTAGACGTGGTGATGATTACTGGTCTGGATGTTACATCACCCAGCCCTTCTGCTTTCAAACTGACCACAGTCCCCTACAAACTGTCCTCCAAAACAGGCTGTACAAGTTGGGGTGCTTATCTCCAACGCCATATGAAAACAAAGGGCCCTGTTTCAGAGAAAGAACATACAGCCTTTCTCAACTTCTGGCTAGAGCATTTCATCTTCTATGGCCCTTCCCTGGCTCCCACCAAGAACTATCTTTCCTTGGCCTCTGGTAACTGCCAAAGGTACTCAACTTGGCATCGAAACTGTTCCTTGGAGAGGTCTATCGATATCTCGTTGATGTCTGTTAAGTCGTTCTCGAGCATAGCAATCGAACAGGTGGACCTTGGTGGTTCATCCAAATGTGGGCTCACCATGTTCCAAAACCGCATCCTGACTTCCCCTTACGGTAGTTGTACTTTCCCCGATGTTAAAGGGAAGCAAATCCGATGCACCAGCTATGGCCAAGTTTTGTATCGACTGCCAGGCAGTAAACTGACCCCTCAAGAGGCGTCAAAATGGTTCAGTATCTTTTTCCAAGGCCTGGACAACCCCAACTTCTTCCCTTACATGGAAGAAGCAGAACACTTTGAGAATCCACTCTCCTTCAGGCTGGACAATTTTGTCGATGACACTAGCACTCGGCAACTCTTTTCCACCGTTATTCGTCCCTGTTTCCTTCCAGTTGGCATGAGCACATCCAACCGGATAATCAAACCTGGGTACAAATTCTACCAGCCAGTCGTGGTGGCTCGTCAATTCGGCCTTGGGCAAGTAGCTCCCCACTTCTTTCTTCATCAACTTACGGAGTGTAGAGCCGACCTGCCTGATCCTCTCACCAGTCAGAGGTGTTACTCCTTCTTCGATGCTCTGCCCATCCCTATTCCAAACGACCTCACTTTTTCTTCGTCAACTGACGGCTTCGAAGACTGGTGGATGATGTGGAAAACGCATGCCTTTAGGAGGGCTCTGGGACCGTTGTTGAAACAGCTTGACGCTGACTACGACATCCCCGTGGAACAGGTACTACTACTGCAAATTCCCTTGATGCAGCTTGCAATTGATCCTGTTACTAATTCATTCTTCTCCTTGCAGCAACAAGATGGCCCTGAGCCAACCCATAGCGACGGATCCCTCTTCGAGCTCTTCCCTCCAGCTCCTGTGGTTCTTTTCTGCAAAGACTCGCCGCCTCTGAAAAAGGTTATAATGCGAAAGCGACCGATAACCCCAAGAATCGCTTCAAGAAACCAGAATTCTAAGTCACCGCCCTCGAGTTCGACTAAAACTAGAACGATGGTGA
Source organism: Avena longiglumis (assembly GCA_030063025.1). Classification (NCBI taxonomy): domain Eukaryota; kingdom Viridiplantae; phylum Streptophyta; class Magnoliopsida; order Poales; family Poaceae; genus Avena; species Avena longiglumis. The sequence continues at coordinate 569,849,066 of CP125974.1, forward strand.
GAAAGGTAGCTGCTAGGAAGACCTTGAGGCGCGGAGCCCTTCCCTGCAGCTTCGCATGTAAGCTAATTCAGGCATTGATCGAACCTCGTCATTCTTCTATTCTTGCAAAAATGTTTACGCCATGGTTCCCTCTTGTATAGGCTTCCGTTGAAGACACCTCCAGTGAGGATACCCATTAGTCGAGGAGAAGGGCCCAACGGATTCCGAGAGAACCATCACACCGAACCAGCCAGATTCACCACCATCGGCTTCCAGAAAAAGGTCGGCTCCTGAACCTGCTGCCCCCCGAGCACCAGGTGAGGCGGGGTCATCTGCGGGTCCTAAGAGAGCTCGTAAAGGACAACAAGCTTCTTCGTCGAGCCAGGAGGTTTCGATAACCACCGTCCCCACCGTCCTTCAATTCTTCCTGCTCGTTCCCTTTTCGTCTGCCAATTTATCGTTATTTATACCGCTGAGAACACCCTTCATGCAGATGACTGGCGTCTTCGGCGAGACAGCTGAGGCAGTGCCAACGCCGGATCTGGGAATCCCCGAAGGTGTAGGTGAAACGGCTACCAATCTCGTCCAGCCTCCAGCAACCACACATGAACCGATGGTCTCCTCCTCGGCTATCCCCTTGACTTTAGGAGAGGTACGTTCAGGTTCTTTCGGCTCATTCTAGCATGTCTGGACGAGATACTAACACTTTTCTGGCTGCCAGAGTTGCGACCCTTCAAGTTTGCTGTTGTTTGACCCTGAATCCATCGAACCAACTCCCTCTGTTGCTCCCGCTGAGCCACAAGCTGGGGCCGCTCTACCTCAATTTCGGCGTCTTAAAACCTTGCTGTCCTCCCCGATCGAGGAGTTGATCGAGTGCTCTGAGGAAGTGAAGAGCGCCCTTGCCGAACTCCAGGGCCATCTTCCAGTAGTATTGCAGGTGAAGCTTTGGGCAGTTGCAAATTTGTCCTTCTTCGGGCCACGGGTGAGGTCGGCTCGTGAAAGGATCAACCTGCGCCATGCCCAACTTCCGTTGAAGGCCGACATTGCAGGCAGATGTCAGCAGCTCAACGAGAAGAAGGCGTCCCTGGATGCTAAAACGGACACCTCCGTCAGTAACGCCGAGCTCGCATCCTTGAAAAGGGAGTTGGAAGATCTTGAGGAGAAGGTCCGGGTGACCAAACAGCTCATTCGTGACAAGGAAGAATCCATAGCCCGTTCCCAAAACGAGGCGGAGGGCCTTAAAGCTCAACTGAAGACCGACCTGGCAGACATACGTGCCCTGAGCAAGCAGCTGGTGAAGGGCAAGGACGAAGATGACGAAGCTGAGATCGCCGAGGTGGATCGTGTCCGTACTGACGCCCTCCATGCCTTCGAAGAATTTCTTCAACAGCTGAACTAGCATCTGTTTGTAACGTGTGTGGACCTTCAGAGTCGATGACCGTGCATCGGCTATGTATTTTGCTTTTATTCGGCCGATTTTCAGAATCGGCCCCTCATATTTTTACTGTCCATCGTTTCACGTGCCTTTACCTAGCCGATTTCATGTATCGGCCCCTCAAGTTTTACTGTCCAACATCCCACATGCTTGGGAAATATTTCTTGAGATGTTGACGACCCCATCGGAATTTCACCGTGGACCTCCTTTGGCTTTGTTTCTTCTCCGCTTAGGTGCCCCCAGCGAATTCTTCAAGTAATTGGAGATATCGGCTCTCGATCGTCCGCCTGTGAATTGTCCTCGAACGTCGGCACAGCCTAGCACATTCTTGCTTGATAGATGTTGGCCGTGACTTATCCCCAGGACCAATGTCGATCTCTTCTAGCTCATCAGCAGATGTAAACCCATACCCTAGCTTTCCGTCACCTGTCAAATCGATGCTAAACACAGGGCAAACGGTAGGTGAGGACAACAAAAATAATTTGGGCCGATCGCTTGAATCGGCCCCCTTTTTGCTTGCATCAGTCAAGGACGGTTTACACCTTATTGTTTTACAGTGGCAGAGCATCTCTCTGCTACGACTACATGAGCTGCTTGTTGTATGATCGCTGCTTTTTATTTTTTGTGGCCGATCGCAGGGATCGGCCGTACCACGGATGATCGTGGGCTTTTCTACTCTGTAAGGCCAGTGGATAAGACCAGCCTCACCCCGTTTTTTGTAGCTTCAATACGCTCGCAGCCGTCTAGATTGATTCCAGATCGGCTCTTGGTCTTCGCTTCCCACGCTCATGCCAGCTATGGAGATCTCGATAGAATCGCTCGTGGATGACCTCCACGTCTCCATCCCATCGATCGCATCGGTGCATTGTGGATGGGATGCAGCAATTAGCGTGAATCCAATCCTTCCTAGCAAGACGATAAGTGCTCTTCTTGCTCTGACGAAGAATGACGTGGTACGGTTTTCCTGCCCACCGTCAAGTCCACGTTCAGACGCCTTATGCTCCCGAAGATCGTTGAAGTCACTCAGCGTGACGTTGGTTTTGATCGACCGCCGGAGTGTCCCAAACGTCGTAGCATGGAGTATGGCATGATATTGATCGCCGCTCGGTGTCCACCAACATCTTGCTGACAGGTTGCCCATTGATGTAACCTCGCAGGTACAGGGCTTTCAGATGTTTGTAACCCTTCTCACGTGGCTTCTCAAAGATAACCGGCCGTGGGCCGCAGTCAAACTGTGCCACGGGTAGCTCATCGGTTCTTGGCGCGCAGAATTCTGACGGGAGTACGAACACCATGTTTGTGCCAGCCGATGTCTTTGCATCGGCTTTTACCGGTTTGGGGCGCCACTCTTTCCTGGTCGGGCGGTCTTCCGTTTCCAAAGTCTGCTCACTTTGACGGCCGATCAGCGTCTTTCTTTAAAGCGCGGAGATATCGCGCTTCTTCCTCTGTTACGCACCGCTGCACTCTACGCTCGGGTGTCTCGAGTCCGCTGGGCACCACCTTGGACGGTGATACCTGTCTTCGGCCTTGTCATCCTTTGGCTTCTCGAGGTCTTCTGCTCGAGCGGACTCCTTGTGACGGCCCTGGGGCGGAAGAGGCCCTAGACGTTTGAATACTGACACTGGCCTCGTGTCTTCCTTTTGCTGACCGCATTCCGGGAAGTTGTCGATTGTAGGCAATCGGCTCATCCCCACGCCCCAGCAATACTTGAAGAAAGGACAATCCCAATGCTTGTCTGCGCCTTCCTTCTCTTTCGACGGTCCCCTAGCGAGGTGCTCATATCTTTCGTCGTCTCTGTCGCGCCAGCGACGTTGGTCATACTGGCGTTCATACTTGTTAAGGAGATGCGTGGAATGTGGCTTCTGATATCGCACTCTCCTCACTTGTTCCTCTGTTAAGTACCGCCTGTCATTGTGGCTGGGCCGGTCGCATGGACTAGCCTCCTTTCTTTCCTTGCCCCGAGAGCGACCACCGTCCTCCTTGTACGTGTCATGGTGGTACCTGCCCAGACCGCCATATTAACGCCGAACGAAATCCAGCTTACGCCATGGAGCGATCGAGTTCTACCATGTTGACGCCGGAAATGGGTTTGTGTCCACTTTCATGGCGAATCGCCCAAGGATCGACGGCCTTGTTCTATCGCCATTTGGATTTGGCGAAGCTCTTGCACTCGTTGGTGGTGTGAGTGAACGAATGATGCCACTTGCAGTATGGTCTCCGCTCATTTCGAGCCGTAGGGATTTTGTGGCCTTCGGTAACCTCACCGCTTCTCCTTCAAAGACAGATCGAATATCTGCTCAGCTTTGCTCACATCAAGTCGAACCTTTCGCAGGCCCTTGCTTTTCACCCATTTGCAGGCCACGTGATCTGCCGAGCCCATTCAGCTACGGCCACCTCCTGGTCCTGTGTAGGATTTTCTTCTTAGATCGACCAGGCCTATCGGACGCTTGAATTTGTCTTGGTACAACTCGGTGGCGTTGTTCATACATCGCCGCCGGGCCATGTGCGCCAATGAGTTGTACTCACCGAAAGCAGATGCTTGATGGGTGCCGAGACCCAACACCGCCAGCTCGATTGCTTCCTTCTCGCTTAAACGAGCCGAGTAACATCGGTTCTTGACGATCTACCGGATGTACTCGGCTCGCTTCGCCGCCGCGCGCCAGTCTGCAATGCCAGCCTCAAGAGCTCTCGAATGGTACCGGATGTGGAACTGCTCTTCCAGCTTGCTTCCGTATGAATTGAATCGTGGTAGTGAGGTGTACCACCCAAAGGCTGGTCTGTCGAGATTGCGCAAAAAATCTTACGCGCATCCGATCCGATGCCAAATCATGCCTAGTTGTGCGGTATCGGCTTATGTGCTCGATCGAGCTCGACCCTTCCGACCGAACCTTGAGAACTCAGGGAGCTTATACTTGGGGGGCAGCGGAATTAGATCAAACTCGTTGGGGTACGGCTTTGAATAGCCGATTGTCCTTCTCTTCGGCACGAAGCCGAACTGGTCCCTCGGGATGGTACCGATTTGCTCCACTGTTTGAGCTGTAGGGGCTAGATTCTCATGACTTGTTCCAGTGGCATACTTGGCTAGCCATGCCTGTTTGTCAGCGTCCATCCCAGCCATCGCTGCTCCAGACACGCCTGCCCCTGAAGATCCTGCCCCAAGAGCTCCTGCCGTAGAAACCCCTGCGGTTGTAATCTGTTTGGTGCGTGTCAGGCTATTGCAGTCCGGCACGTAGGCGCATATATATCCGTGTGGGATCTCCTTAGGTGGCTCAAACAGGAATTGGCAATCGCCTGGGTCGCCTCCAGCCTTGTAGACGACGTAAGCCGCTGCTCCTGGCGGTTCTGGAGCGGCAAGTGCGAACGGGAGCTGTGGCCTGGTCTGGAGCGGTCTTTCTCCCTGGTGAGTCCCTAAAGTAGGTCCCGACGGAGAGTACTGATGCTTCATGATCTCCTGGACTACGCGTACTGCGACCCGCTCAAAAGCGTTCACCAGGCTCTCAGAATGGCGGTGCAGAGAATGAGCCACCATGTAGTTGACTTCACGTCAGAGCTCGTGCGCTCCTCCTCCGAAGGAAGAGACAGATCCACCTCATTGAGAGCCTGGGAGAACCCTTCCACCGATGCCATGCTTACGGGTCCTCTCAAAGAGCCGATGAGGTCTTCCTCAAGAGAGCCTTGATCTCGTCGTACTTGGCCTTGTGCTCGCCGGGTAGATCGTCGTAAGTGATCGGTCTGTTTCTCCATTGCAGCGTCGGATGTTGATGTAGACGTTGTTGAAGGTCCCACCGGCGTGCTGAATGTGTTGCTGCCAAAACCCACCGGCGAGCAGCGACGAGCAACACGGAGAGCCGGAGGCTCCGGGATCGCTGGTGGGCCCTGGTCCCTCAGACGGCCCGCAAAGCTCCGACACGCCCGGCTTGGTTCGAGGCGTGCCACCTGACCTATACCTGGTCGAAGGTGAAGGATTGCTCATTGATTTCTGCATGGTAAACAAGTATCGTAAAATTCGAGCCGTAATCGGCTCCTGTGTTTCTCAGAATCGGCTCCTAAAGCCGATTGCCCCATGGTTCTGCGTTAGATTTATAATAATATGGGGTTTTGCTTGATCACTACAAGTTAAATCGATCTATAGTCTAATGTTTTCACCACGAATCGAACGCCCCACGCGTGATTGAGCCTGCACGCATAAAAGATGAAGAATATTAACCCTAGAGGAGGCCTAATAACCAACGTAAAGCCAATTACCGGAACATCTTCTCTAGAACGAATAAGCCACGTCCTTATGCATTACTGGACAGTTCAACCCGTTTGTAAGGCCTGATTACGTAGATATTAAACTAAACCTTGGCGAACAAGGCACAACTATAACAGATCGAATCGACTAAATAAAGATCAAGCAAGGTGCTACCCTTGCACTTTGGGAAAAGGTGCAAGGGTAGCGAGATAGCTAGAGGTAGCATAACTTCGACGATAGTAATGAAAAAGCACCGATGCTAGCCTCAAACAATCTATGATAATGGTATTACTCGCCATCAACAACGCTTCAGTACGAGTAAAACCAGGTAACGCATAAGTAGATACTGCCTAGATCGCAAGATGCGATCTAGGCAGCATGGCACTTACCCGAAAGAAACCCTAGAAACAAGGGGTGGCGATGCGCCGAGATTGTGTTTGTTGTGAACGTGGTTGTCCTCTTCTTTCGATAACCCTAGGTACATATTTATAGTCCGGAGACTCTCTACTTTTTGGAATAACTCTACAACTCTATCTCTACCTAAACATAAACGGAACCTAAACAAACACGAAACCTACTATGATACAAGATACACGGGCAATTTAGCCCAAACCCACGCACTAGGCCGATCCAACAACACGTTGAATATATGTATCTTTCAAGCCCATCTTGATCACGGCCCATCTCCGTCTTTGGCCAAAATACGGTGATAACACCATGAAAGTAACAAAATAACGATATCCACCTCGCGCCGACACACTCATTGGATCACATACATCAGAATGTATGATTTCCAATAAATATGTCACCCGTTCCATTGAACCAGAAAACGGTGTTCTAGTCATCTTGCCCATAAGGCATGGCTCACATGTATCAAATGATTCAAAATCAAGTGATTCCAAAAGTCCATCCGAATGGAGTTTCTTCATGCGTTTAACGCCAATATGACCTAGACGGTAGTGCCACATATATGCGGATATATCATCATTAAGTTTAATCCTTCTAGCATCAACATTGTGAATATGTGTAACATTATTATCGAGATCAAAAATAAATAAACCATTCATCATCGGTGCATGACCATAAAAGATTTCATTCATATAAATAGAACAACCATTGTTCTCAGATTTAAATGAATAACCACTTCGCATGAAACACGATCCAGATACAATGTTCATGCTAAGTGCTGGCACCAGATAACAATTCTTCAAGTTTATTACTAATCCCGATGGCAAATGTAGTGGTAGCGTTCCGACGGCGATCACATCAACGCTTGATCCATTGCCGACACGCATCTTGATCTCACCCCTTGCTAGCGGTCGCTTGTTCCCTAGCCCCTGATTCGAGTTACAAATATTAACAACTGCACCGGTATCAAATACCCAGGTGCTACTGCGAGAACTAGTCAAGTAAACATCAATAACATGTATATCATATATACCTTTGTTTGCCTTGCCGGCCTTCTTGTCTGCCAAATACTTGGGGCAGTTGCGCTTCCAATGGCCAGTCCCCTTGCAATAGTAGCACTCGGTATCAGACTTAGGTCCAACTCGGGGTTTATTTTCTGGCACGGCAACCGGCTTTCCGCCCTTACTTCCCTTCTGTTTTTCCTTCTTGTCTTTCTTGAAACCAGTTTTAAGCATTAACAGAAGCTCGGGGAGAGATTTCTTCATGCCTTGCATATTATAGTTCATCACAAAGCTTTTATAGCTAGGTGGCAGAGACTGCAGAACACGATGGATGCCTAAGTCAATGGGAATCGATATTCCCAAGGACACAAGCTTATCGGCGTAACCTGACATCTTGAGTACATGCTCACTAATGGATTTGTGCTCTTCCATCATGCAGCTAAAGAACTTTTCTGAAGCGTTGTATCTCTCTACAGCAGCATGTGTGTCAAAAATCATTTTCATCTCACCCATTGTATCAAATTCATTGCCGTTTTCGAAACGCTTTCGAAGTTCCGGCTCTAGCCCATACAATATGCCGCAATGAACTAAGTTGTGGTCCTCCTGACGAGTCTGATAGACATTCTTATCCTCGTCAGGGGCATCCTCAAAAGGTGGGGGCCTAGGGGCGCTTCTAGCACATATTGCTTTCGTGCATCAGAGAGGAGAATCCTCAAATTCATGGCCCATTCGGTAAAGTTGCTACCGTTCGTTGCAAGTTTCTCTTTCTCCACGAACACATTGAAATTAAAAGCAGGTGGTGCCATCTACAACAGAATTTGTAAAGTTTATACTAAGTTTATGATAAATTGAGTTCAACTAATCCACATTACGAATGAACTCCCACTCAAAAACGACATCCCTCATGCCTTTTTGGTGATTACATGAACCAAATCCACTACACCAAGTCCGATCATCACGTGAGTCGGTGTAGCTTCAAAGGCGAGCATCAAATGGGCATCATATCAACTATATGACTCATGCTTAAACTTTCAGTCCGTGTTCCGAGGCCATGTTTGTACATGCTAGGCTCGCCAAGTTAGAACTTTAGTATTCGCGCGTGTAACTGTTTTACACCCGATATATGGTCGTGGATCCAAGAACACCCGATCATCACGTGATGTCTTGGAGCGACGAAAACATAATCGGTGCATACTAAAGGAAGAACACATTCTTATCTTGATATTTAAATGAGGGATCATCTTATTATGCTAACAAAGCGCTAAACAAGCAATATAAGATGCTATCAAACATCACATGTTTATTAGTGAAATGATATGGTTCCCGCATATGATCTCTATCATGTGCATAGTGGTATGATCACTATCATACCTTTATGTGTAAGTCCAAGGTCTATGGAGTTTACACGCTATGTTTGTTGTAATAGTATCATCTCATACTTCTACTTACAACATCGCCATATCATGACACTGGGCCAGCAACAATCTAAACTAGACGCCTCTAATTTATCCATTGCAAATTTTACGTGGCTTAGGGCTTTCGAAGATAGAACCGTTCATACCTACGAACATGAACCACAACGAGGATAACCAAATTGTTGAAAACTTGTTGCAAAAGAGATATTGACTATAGTAGGAGAGACAGACACCCGCTAGCCACTTATGCAAACTAGTTGCATGTCAAGCGTGGAACAGGTCTCATGTGCGAGGACATGTAAAGTTTGTCCGGGCTGCTTCATCCCACTATGCCACCGATATCCAAAATTACAACTAAGGAGCAACAATATGATCATCATCACCCACATAATCATATGTGTACTACCCGTGTAAAGTATCTACGCATAGATCCGGCTCAGATACCACTGTAGGGTTCGCAGCATAGAAAACAAAAAAAAATCTACGATGGGAACTATGTACCAAGATCTATCTACTAGATACAAACAACGGGCAGATGTATATCCGTAGAGAACATACCCTTGAAGACCGACAAAGCTTAACGAGTTCAAATCGTGGTTGATGTAGACGATCTCTTGCCGATCTCAAGATCGAGAGGAAGTCCTAGCGCCGCAAAGCAGCAGCGCATCCATGCTCGCACACACGTACAAGGCACCGAGCAACCTCAGCCTCCTCGCTCCAGCGATGTAGCGGAAGCACAACCCTTTCTTTCCGAATAGCCACCGGGAACATGTATCTCGCTAGTCCGAGACCATAGGAGATAAATTCTAGAGGGGGAGGGAGATCCTTCACGAGGAGGTGTGAGTGAGAGAGGGGAGGGGGTGCCTTTTATAGGAGGAGGGGGCACCCAAGGGGGTGGCCGCAGGCCATGGGGCTGCCCCCTCCCCTCCTCCACTCATGTGGGTGGACACTCCACTCACAAAAATCCATTCAAATCCCTCCACTCAAAATCCCACTCAAACTTGCCATTAAATTTCCACCAAATTTAATGCAAACTCTCATTAAATAAAAATCTTTTATTTTATTCATAATTTTGTCAATTACTTTAATGACAAACATTCACAAATAACCCCTTGCTAGAATTCTGTTTCACATGCATAACCTCTTTATGCAATTTCACCCGAAAACCTGTTTCGGTATCTAGTGAAATAAATTCCTGCGCTTGTTTATTCTTTCGGCATGAAACATTTGCTCCAACTGGATGTCAGTGTCCCTTAAGTGTGTCACCCTACGGTTCGCGAATAATGCGGACATGATCGAGACCCTTCTCCGATCAATAATCAGTAGCGGGACCTGGAGATCCATACTGACTCCCACACATTCAACGATGACTTTCCTGTGATAGTCGGAACCTTTTACGCTTATATCTTAATCCCTTTGTTTCACGATATATTACATGTCCGAGATTCGATCATCGGTATCTCCATACCTAGTTTGATCTCATTACTGACCTGCACTCTTTTCTCGTTCCCGTGATATAACATTCTAGTGATCAAATTACTTGTTTGCAAGCTAACCAATGTGATATCACCGAGAGGGCCCAGAGTATATCTATCCGTCATCGGGATTGTAAGATACCTCCCTTTTAAAGGTAAGGATCCCTGTGATTGCAATGCTAGTCCCTGGATCAATGCTAGCATCCACAGTTTAAGATGAAGTACACAGAAACAAAGGTCATTATTACATATCATTCCAGAGACAAACATAGTATTTTACAACTCCATGGCCATAGGCCTAATATAAGAGCTCAACCATAACAATATAAATAAGTCTTCATCTTCATGTGCCACAGGCAAGCATGTTGAGTGTAGACTCATAACCCCTAATCATCATTAGAATAACCTGCAACATCACAAGTTACAGCCACAGTGGGTCAATACATTTGAATAGTATTGTCAAGTGATACCTTAGTAAAATATTAGCATCTAGATACTACATGAATTTGGCTAAGTGTAGCTTAGGCTTACTTTGCTCAAAATAGGTTTTACCTATTAGTTGAAAACACTAAGTTTTTCTTTGACAAAAATTTCCCAAGGAACCACCAATAGAAATTGGTGAACCTTCACCCTTGTTCAACCACAAGTTTTACTTAGAAAATTGGGATGAGGAGATTCTTGATAGCTTCCATGTCTTGATGCTCAAGATGTCCAATACCAGGGACATGGCTAAGTACTTAGATTCTTTCATCTGCAGAGGTTGTGCACTTTCCCCACAAGACTTGATTTTCACCAAGACAAGACCTTTCAGAAGCCTTCCCTTAGACCAAATGGACGCGTTCCAACCTATCATCCCACTACCACCAACTATCCAAATGGCTAAGTTATTGTAACCTATATGATCCAGGCAGAGCCCATATTGCCATGTGGCTGCACTAGAAGCTTCTTAACATTTGGCATCTCAAATTCCTTTGTTCCTGGGTGGCTTTCCACAAGTGTGATACACAAGGTAAACCATAGAAATGGGCCTTGTCAAACCACTCAACACAAACCAATCCTTCCATTCCAATAGGTGTTTCATTCACTTAGTTGTTTTATTAAGCAAAACACAAGTCAATGACTTAGAAATATTTCTCATAGCATGAATATATAATCCACCCTTGGTTGCTACTATCTAGGCTAAGCATGGCAATAGCAAGTATCTTAACTTAGAGGAAATTCTAATATTATTACAACTACTAGGATTTCCCAAGCATAGCATATAGATACTTAGCAAAATAATCATGCAAGTCCTATACAAAATATTTCTAATGCATAGGTAAAAATATTGGGATATAAACATGAAGAGTGTGGATTTGCTGCCATGGGGGATAGCTGTCCCCCAAGCCAACACCGTACGATTCGTGTTGAGATATGTACGAGCAGCTAGCTATCATTTATTGTGTTGCCAGCGATCGTGGCACTAATTGGTGATTAGAGTGTGCTTGGACTGCCGGACCTTGCCAATAGTATGCATGCACCGCCTCGGGTGGCGTTGCATATGTGCAGAACATGAAACCCCGTGTTTTGGCAGTATGTTGTTTCTCTTTGTGTATCCCTATGTCAGCTATCCCGAGACTAGACAATGTTGTTTAGTACAAGAATGTAACAAGACGATGTGTTGGAAACACATGATTAGTGCTTACTCAGGAGTACCTTCTTGGCTGTATATTAAGTTGCGTTGCCGGCCGTCGCCCGATGGTACTCCTCTTACATGCGAGCTAGCCTTCTAGTTGTTTTTTACGTTGGTTAGTTCACCTGCTTATTAAAAGATGGTTATTACATACGTGTTTCTTGCTCCACCTGCTTATTAAAACATGAAACCAGCTCTCCTTCCTTCACCTCATCCCAAGTCTCCTTCCTTATTTTTTCTAGCTCTATATAGTTTCTTGCTCCAAAACTACGTACGTGTTTGTGCTGGCCGCTGCTTAAGTTTATATCAGATAGATGGTTTTCCCATGGCTGCCCATCTTCTTGATTTCAACTTTCACCTGATTGTTGTGCATCGGTAGGGCGACGCGTTCAAAGTGTTAATCTTGAGCACATCCATCACGGCATCATTCTTGCTGATTGTATACGCTTCACGCTAGCTTTAGCCGGAGACTTTGGTGCCGCTGCATTCTTTGCATTTATTTTTATTTAGTATAGATTAGTCAGTTTGACTTCTTATGTCTGATATACATTCGATTTAAGAACTAGTGGTGTATTCAATATGAATATCCAAGTGTGCAAGAAATGACGTATTACAGTCTTGGAATATATCCCGTGTCGGAGATGGAGCCAAAACTTCTTAGAGGATACCGTAGTCACTGTTTCTCATTGTCGATAGGAATTTAGGATTTTTTCTTATAGTTTGTGACGGGTTATTGTGAGAACACCACACTAGTTCGTGATGTAGTGGCTTTGTACCAGATTAGTAGTTGTGCGCGTGCGGCACGGGGCACATCGTACTATTCAAATAATGGACTGTTGACCCGTGATAATTCGTAACCCGCGAGCTGTTGTACAAACTATGGTAACATTGTGTTTGCAAAGTATATTATCACATGTATGAGAGGCACGGAGTAGCATAGTTGAGGCGTCGCTATCCTGGTGCATGCATGCAGAATCCGAGACGTTGTCCGATTAGGGCTATATGAAGAAGCAGCTGCACTCATCTAACGTATGCTGGAAGATAAACATGTGCATGCTAAAACAAATACAAACTCTGACCGTCCGAACTGCTGCTGGGAGACACATGTAAAAATCAGACTACGTTGGCCTCTACAGATGCAATGGCCTCATCTAGCGCATGCATTTCCAATCTAGCGCATGCATTTCCAAGGCGTTCAGACAAAAAACGCGTATATAGAGGAGATCATGTGTTGGCATGGAGGTCTTGTCCCATGCTACCGTCTCGAAGCTCGTTATCAGCTGCCTGCTGTCATGTGTCAGCTTTATTACAGATGTGTTAATCGACTAACCTTCTTAAACTGTTTTAGCACGTATCTTAAAGACGCATGTTGGACGGCATCTGCTAGGAAGGCAGCTATCCCCTGGGTAGCAGACTATTTTCCAAACATGAAGCACCACTTGCCTTGGTAGTTTGGGGAGTAGCAACAATCTTCACAACCACAATCACTATTAGCACCAAAATCTACACATAAAATAATGGCAAATTCACATATCAAAAATATACAAGCAAAAATATATGAATGTATGCAAATGCCCTGTGATGATTTTCTACACCCAACAAGACAACTATACAGTACTAAATCATAAACAAGACCAAGATACACAATATAAACTTTATTTGATCTTTAAATCATTTTTCAAATCATTTCTATACTAAAATTAAGCTTATAAATGTCTCTGCAAACATAACAAATTTTATAGAAGCAAAACATTAAACGCATTGCATAAATGGATAGCATTCTTTCTCCTGATTCCAATTATATAAAATTTGTAAAATTTGAACGTGTGGATCAAGAGTTATGAATTTTGCAAGTTTGATTCACTAATAGATCTAATTTCTGTTTTTAAAACTAACTCAGGCCACACGGCGTGTTTTGATTGGCCCGTACCGGTTCGGCCGGATCGATCAACGCGGGCCATTGGATTTAAAGAAGATCTGTCACATCCCAAGATTTTCCAAATCTTGTTATGTGAAAATAAATGAATAAAATAAAACTTTGTTGATTCTCAGGGTGAGAAGAAACTTTTTGATTCCAATTAGAAGCTTTCAAACCTATTTTGATCAAATAAATCCTAAAGGGATTTATAAGGATAAACAATTAATAAAGAAAGATTTTAATAAGTAGAATTACTATTTTTGGATCTTTAATAAAAAGATTTGGTTTTCAAATGAAAAGGTAGAAGTATAAATAAGGATTATTTTATAGAGCCAAATTAAAACTTGGCCAAGCTTTTGAAATAAAATGTTTTGCTTTGATTAAAAGAGAAAAGGTTTATTTAAATAAAATAATGAGAGTTTATTAATAAACCAATTTTATTGAAGTAAAGGTTTTCCCATTTTAAATAAACACTAAAACTTGTTAATTTATTTTAAAACAAGTTTTCCAAGTATTTTATATTTTCAAATAAAACCTACTGAAATGATTTTGGGTACTATTTTAGTTTTCAAATAGATTTTTAAATAAATCAAATCCTATTTGATTTAATAACTAAGGTCTATTTATTTAATTATTAAATAGATCCTAAAAGAATAAAAAAATTATTTTATTTTGGACTTTGGTTTGTGTTGTTAAACAGAACCAAAACTCAATGCAAAGTTTGGAGGAGTTTTGAATTGAATTTTTGTTTGAATTGTTTGATTGAATTTCAAAACAGAAAATCAAATTAGAAAAAGAAAAAGACAAACAGAACAGAAAAAATATGAAAAGGACCCAGCCCAACTAGCCTGGCCCAACTAAACCCAGCCAGCCCACTGCCCCTCTCCCGCAGAAAAACGTTTTAGACCAAACACCCTACCCGCTCAGCGACAGACATGTGGACCCCAACTCCCCTCTCTCTCTGCAGACGAAACGGCCCCACCCCCTAGCTTTCTTCCCCACCCGCCGCTGACCGCGCACCCCCTCCTCTGGCCATTACTGCCGATGAAATGCCGGCGTGAATACGCGTTAACCACGCCATGTAACGGCCTGTCGACGACGCCTACTTAAGCGCCAGCATCTCCTCTCTCGTTCTCCTCTGTCGCCCCACCTTAGCGTGTCCCCAGGCTGCCAAATTTTCTCCTGCACCACCCTCTGTTCCGACGCTCTCCGACAGCGATTCCGGCAACCCCGCGCCACCCCTTACCTCCCCGAGCACACGGGCAAGTTCCCCAGACCCAGGCGCACCTCCCCGTAACGCCAGCTCGTCCCCGCGCGCCCTAGAACTTCGGCAACGACGACGACCACCGCCGCCACCGTCTGCCTCCACTCCGTCAGTCTTTTCCGGTGAGTGCTGACCGCCCTTCTTCCTCTCGATGATGCACGCTTGATCGCCAACCTCTTGCGCAGCTAATTCCGTTCTTGCCTTGTCTTCTTGTGCACCATAGCGTCGCCCCCGTCGATGTCTGAGCGAGACCGACGCCGCCCCTGACTCGGGCGAGGAATCACGACTGATCCATTGCGCCCCCTGACAAACCACAAGTGAGTTGACAAACTCCGGCGAGGAAAAAGGGCTATCCATTCGCGACCCCTCGGAGCATTAGTCCCGGTTGCGCCACCAACCGGGATTAATGCTGGCACGCGTCCCGGTTGGAGCGGGCACGGGGCCAGGGGGCATGGGTCCCGGTTGGTAAGGGGGCATGCGTCCCGGTTGGAGCCACCAACCGGGACTAAAGGTTTGGCCACAGCCACGTGTCGTGGCACGCACCTTTAGTCCCGGTTGCTGGCTCCAACCGGGACTAAAGACCCCTGCCCTCTATAAATGCAACGCCCCAGCCCCCTCTCTGTTTTTTCGAATGGTGGAAGGTGTGAGGGGGTGTGCTAGTTTTTTCTCATGCATGCATTGAAGGTGTTTGTTGAAATGTTTGAGTGAATAATCCCATTGAATTTCTCATAGAACAAAAATATAGAAGGTGTCCGAGACGCACTTGAGCTTTCTCCTCTTTATTTCCCTCGATCGAGGTTAGCAATCTTATCTTTTCTAGGTCATTGATACAATTCATGTGTCGATGTGAATTGGTTATTTCACTATTTATGATGTCCTGTTTTTTGATAAACTTACTTATATGATGCAGATGAACGGTCGGGAATGGATGTACGGTGACCGTGGTATCCGGTATATCAAAGGTGGATAAATTTATCGATGTGGCTACGGCAAACAAAGAGAATGGATTTATCGTTGTCCATGTGTTCAATGTCGAACAACAAGGAGTACTCTTCCTCGAAAATCATTCGCGCCACCGATTATGAAAGGTTTCATGCCCAACTATAATTGCTGGACCAAGCACGGGAAAGAGGGGTTATGATGGAAGATGGTGAAGAAGAAGATGATGATAACAACTATCATCATATGTTTCCTGAATACGGATACTGCAATGGAAGACAATGGAGAGGAAAGAGGTGAAGAACGGGCATCGATGAGCCGGTGATGAACTTGGTAGGGTCATTTCGATGCAAAGCGAGACTGTGAAATGTAAAATGAGAAGTTGAAGTTAGAGGGCATGTTAGAAGATCACAAGAAATTGTTGTACCCAAATTGTGAAGATGGCAGACAAAGCTTGCACCTTAATCGGAATTGTTGCGATGGAAGGCGAGTGTGGTCTAACGACCTCATTTGAAAAGATGTGAAAATAATGAAGCCAAGTTTCCAAAACATAACGAACTTCCCGAGAGTACCTACAAAGCAAAGAAGACTCTGTCCTCGGGATTAGATGTGCAAAAGATACATGCATGCATTAATGATCGCATCCTCTACCATGATAAGGAGTATGAGAATTTAGATAAACACCGGTATGCAATGCGTTGCGGTATAAGATCGACGAGATGACCTGGTGAGGTTGAGGGAGAGCCTCCTAAGAGGGTTCCTGCTAAGGTTATGTGGTATGCTCCTATAATACCAAGGTTGAAACGCATGTTCGAAACAAAGAGCATGCCAGTTGTTGTGATGGCACAAAGAAGACCGTAAGAAAGACGGGAGTTGAGACACCCCGATGGGTCACAAAGGAGAAAAATCGAGAGACTTCCCGACTTTGTGTGACGCAAGGAACTTATGGTTTGGTCTAAGTACGGATGGCATGAATCCTTTTGGGGAGCAGAGTTGCGATCCAAGACTGCCCGTGACTCTATGTATCTACAACCTGCCTCCTTGGTTGTGCATGAAGCGTAAGTTCATTATGATGCCAAGTGCTCATCCAAGGCCCAAGCAACCGGCAACGACATTGATGTGTACCTTAGGCCATTAGTTGAAGAACTCTTACGGTTATGGAGCAAACCAGGTGTACGTGCGTGGGATGAGAACAAACAGAGCCATTTAATCTACGAGGGTTGTTATTCGTAACCATCAATGATTGGCTGCTCTTAGTAACCTTTCGTGATGTATAAACAAAGGATATAAGGCATGCACCCACTATTTAGATAAGACCGAAGGTACATATTTGCATAAATGCAAGAAGGTTGTGTACTGGCGAATCGGCGATTTCTTCCGACCAATCATCCGTAAGAAAGAAAGGCAAGCATTTCAAAGGTGAGGCGATCACCGAAGAAGCTGAACTCCTGCTGGTTATGATGTATTTGGTATGGTCAAGGACATAGAAGTAATCTTTGGAAAGGGTCCCGGGTCAATCAGTTCAACGACGTCGCTACAGGACACACACCCATGTGGAAGAAGAAATCTATATTTTGGGAGCTGCCATATTGGAAAGTCCTGTGTCCGCTCTTCAATCGAGGTGATGCACGTGACGAAGAATCTGCGTGAACCTACTAGGATTCCTAGGCGTGTATGGGAAGACAAAAGATACACTGAAGCACGGAGGACCAACAAATTATGAAAGACCCAAAGAACATGCATACAGATAACAAGACGGATAAAGGGCATCACTTAAGTCGTGCGGCTATGCTCTTACCAAAGCAGAGAAGGAAATCTTTTTGAAGTCCTTTACGGATCAAGGTGCCGTCGGGCTTCTCATCTAATATAAAGGGATAATAAATATGGCAGAAAAAGTTCCAAAACCTGAAGTCTCATGATCATCACGTGATTATGACGCAATTGCTCGATTGCATTGAGGAGGCTTCTACCGAAAATGTTCGAGTACCCATTGTGAAGCTGTGTGCATTCCTCAATGCAATATCTCGTAAGGTAATCAATCCGGATATTCGCCAAGGTTATGAAGGATGTAGTACAATGTCTTGTTAGTTTTGAATTGGTGTTCCCACCATCCTTCTTCAATATTATGACGCATCTCCTGGTTCATCTAGTGGAAGAGATTGCCATTCTCGGTCCGATTTACGCACAATATGTTCCCTTTGAGAGGTTCATGGGAGTCTTAAAGAAATATGTTCATAACCGTATAGACTGAAGGAAGCATCTCCAAGGGATATGGAACAGAGGAGGTCATTGAGTTTTGTGTTGACTTTATTCTCGACCTTAAGCCGATTGGTGTTTCGACTCATGCATGAGGGAAGACTAAGTGGAAAAGGCATGCCGGGAAAGAAAGCAATGATATGTAGGGACGGGATTCTTTCACTAAAGCACACTACGCTTCTACATAATTCCACCTTGGCAGCCGTATATCGAGGAACACAAGAATATTGTACGCTCCAAAACCCGGGAAGCCTGAATCATGGATTACAGATGAACACATGAAGTCTTTCGTGGTTGGATGCGGACACATCTCTTGAATGACACCACTGTTGGAGATCAGCTATACTTGTTGGCGCATCACCATCTTCATGTATTGAATTTCCAAGGGTACGAAATAAATGGGAATACATTCTACACGATCGCCCAAGATAAAAGAGCACCAACCAAAATAGTGGTGTCCGCTTTGATGCAATAGACGAGAATGGACAAAAGGACACATATTATGGTTACATAGAGGAGATATGGGAACTAGACTATGGAGTCTCTTTTCGGTCCCTTTGTTTCACCAAATGGGTCAACTTTGAATGGGGAAGGGTAAAGATAGACCAGTTATGGAATGACAACAGTGGATCTCAACAATCTTGGTTATAGAGATGAACCATTCGTCCTAGCCAATGATGTGTCTCAGGTTTTCTATGTGAAGGACATGTCCTCCAGACCGAAAAAAAGAAAAAATATGCAAACGAATACATCATATGATGAGCCAAAGCGTCACATAGTTCTTTTAGGGAAAAGAAACATCATGGGAATCGAGGACAAGACATACATGTCAGAAGATTATAATAAGTTTGATGAAATTCCGCCCTTCACAGTGAAAACTGACCCAAGCATTCCCTTAAGTAAAGAAGATGCTCCATGGTTACGTCTGAAGCGATCATAAGGAAGGACATATGCCAAGAAGTTCATGCTCATATTATGTAACTCTAGTTCATGTCTTTCGCGGTTTGTGTCTTGACCGAAGGATATCTTTCGCGGTTTGTGTCCTTTAGTCCCGGTTTTGTAGTCTCAGTTTTTAATATTAATAAATGTCTTGAGTGTTAGTCCCGTTTTGTGGCTGGACCGAGTGCCTCTATGACCGGTTTCTTGGAGATGCCGAGGATCGGGCTCGTCGGCATCTCCTCAAACTGTCGTAGTGGTGTCCCTGCTCGAAAACCATCTTGCAGCTTGTAACTTCACTAACTAGATCAATACGCCTCGGAGCTAACTAATTTCACATATTAGGGAGTGCCTCTATGACCAGTTTCTCGGAGATGCCGGAGGACTGGGCTCCGTCGGCATCTCCCTGAAACTGGCCACAGTGGTGTCCCTGCTCTCGAAAACCATCTTGCAGCTTGTAACTTCACTAACTAGATCAATACGCCTCGGAGCTAACTAATTTCACATATTAGGGAGTGCCTCTATGACCAGTTTCTTGGAGATGCCGGGAGGCGGGATCCGTCGGCATCTCCTGAAACTGGTCGTAGTGGTGTCCCCGCTCGAAAACCATCTTGCAGCTTGTAACTTCACTAACTAGATCAATACGCCTCGAGCTAACTAATTTCACATATTAGGAGTGCCTCTATGACCAGTTTCTCGGAGATGCCGGAGGGCTCGTCGGCATCTCCTGAATCGGCCGTAGTGGTGTCCCTGCTCTAAAACCATCTTGGAGATGCCTCAAACTGGCTGGAGGACGGACTCACAAGGATGCATATTTATAGTACAAGCAGCTCGGCATAATGTCGACACTCACGACATAATGTCGACACTCACCCCTATTATTAGTGTCGACTCATCTTTAGTCCCGGTTGGTGTCCAACCGACTAAGTTCATCTTTAGTCCCGGTTGGTGACACCATCCGGGACAAGGTAAGCCGCACGACATAATGTCGACACTCACCCCTATTATTAGTGTTGTCCGCCCACTGGCCATAATCCTTTTCGCAAGTTGGTTTCTCCAACCGAGACTAAATATGAACCTCTCTTTATATAGACATTTCCCTCTATTTATTAGGTAACACTTAAGACATTTATTAATATTAAAACCGACAAACCGGGACTAGCTAACACTCAGGACTAAAGCCGCCCCCTTTAGTCATAATCATGCCTAGTCCTATAGTACGCAGCTTCAGGGTCTTCATCGTCGTCGTCATCATCATCGCCATCGTCACCTGCCACTCCGGGGATCCTCAGCCCATCCATGGCATATACCAGGGGCCATTCCAGCCTCGGATTCACGGCGGGCGGGAGAGGGTCTCCTGGAAGACGATGCCACCGGATAGCAAGTGGGCCTGTGGCGGGTGGACTCGTGGCACCGTGGCGCGATGGTCTCCCGGCGATGTAGCGCATCACTGATGATAATGCGGTTCGCCCACCACGCACGATGGCCGACTTCGTTGTGGTTCACCGGTGGCCATCACCCTCGTACTGGCGAGCTCCCTTCCCGCCTATTAGCGAAGAAGGCATTCCAGTGTCATAGTTGTCGGGATCCCACTGGGATCCATCCGCTCCGGCGTGAGCTCGTGGTAGAAGTGGTTTGTGATGGCTGTCTCGTGCGGAACCTTGAGGGACAGGAGGGACAGAACCCTCCAACAAAGATCCAAGCAAGGCGGCACGGTGGACAAGGGTAGTTGGAGGCGCACAACGCCTCGGTCTCCTCGAGGGTCAGAATGGCCCAGTAGGCGTTGTCCATTGTTCTAAGAGATGAAGGTGTGGATGTGTGGATAGCCATGACACGATCACCCTAAATATAGAGGGAAAGGGCGGCAAAACTTGGCGTGAAGCTTTGGGAAATGGCGGGAAATATCTTTAGTCCCGGTTAGTGACTACATCCGGGACTAAAAGCTCTAGTAGAAAGGAAAGGGCGGGAAAACTTGAAGGGAAGAGGTGGGAAATGGCGGAAAATATTTTTAGTCCCGGTTTGTGAATACATCCGGGACTAAATGTGTGCCGAACAATGATCATGTTTCGAAAAAACCTTCACAAAATGACCTATCATGTTCGAGGTTTCATGGCTTTCGGTCTAAATGACCGATGTTATGTGCTGAATCACGGCATAGTTTGTGATGTTGTGCCCATATTATGCATGTGTGTGGACATTGGTATGGAGAACAATGTTGCAGGAGGAAGTTTTCCTTTTTGTCGCATGGAAAAGCCCTTTTCCATTTTCCGAGCGCAAAAAACGGGTCGTTTTGTGAAGTAACCACCAAAATGCCGTTTCAGAATGCTACCGTCCCATTTTCCTAAAATACTAGACCACCTTACATGGACTATCTCCCAACCGGTACATCTCAAACCTTTTCGTCCATCCCGGGTAAAAAGGACAAATGTCTGCCGAATCGGCAAGAAGTGGGTCCGGTTTGTACTATAGGTACATGATCTATCGCCTGTGATTTTTTGAAAAAATCATTTTTAGACTCGAAATATGTGGTTTCTTCAGAGATCCAATGCAAGTTCTAACGATGCCCGTCCCCTATCTTCATGCCCACCGGTTCGACCATAGTTAGAAATTCAGATAATTCAAAACGGGCATAATAAATTCAAAAAAAATCCGAAAAATGAAAATCCTTCGCATGGTGTCATATTATGTTACATAGTTGAAAGGAAAAATACCAGACTTGGTATATTGATCATGTTTCGAAAAAACCTTCACAAAATGACCTATCATGTTCGAGGTTTCATGGCTTTCGGTCCAAATGACCGATGTTATGTGCTGAATCACGGCATAGTTTGTGATGTTGTGCCCATATTATGCATGTGTGTGGACATTGGTATGGAGAACAATGTTGCAGAGGAAGTTTTCCTTTGTCGCACCGAAAAGCCCTTTACCATTTGCCGAGAGCAAAAAACGGGTCGTTTTGTGAAGTAACCACCAAAATGCCGTTTCACAATGCTACCGCCCCATTTTCCTAAAATACTAGACCACCTTACATGGACTATCTCCCAACCGGTACATCTCAAACCTTTTCGTCCATCCGGATAAAAGGACAAATGTCTAGAATCGGCGAGTGGGTCGGTTTGTACTACAGTACATGATCTATCGCCCGTGATTTTTGAAAAATCATTTTAGACTCGCAATATGTGGTTTCTTCAGAGATCCAATGCAAGTTCTAACGATGCCCGTCCCCTATCTTCATGCACACCGGTTCGACCATAGTTAGAAATTCAGATAATTCAAAACGGGCATAATAAATTCAAAAAAAATCTGAACAATGAAAATCCTTCGCGTGGTGTCATATTATGTTACATAGTTGAAAGGAAAAATACCAGACTTGGTATATTGATCATGTTTCGAAAAAACCTTCACAAAATGACCTATCATGTTCGAGGTTTCATTGCTTTCGGTCCAAATGACCGATGTTATGTGCTGAATCACGGCATAGTTTGTGATGTTGTGACCATATTATGCATGTGTGTGGACATTGGTATGGAGAACAATATTGCAGGAGGAAATTTTCCTTTTTGTCGCACAGAAAAGCCCTTTTCCATTTTCCGAGCGCAAAACACGGGTCGTTTTGTGAAGTAACCACCAAAATGCCATTTCACAATGCTACCGTCCCATTTTCCTAAAATACTAGACCACCTTACATGGACTATCTCCCAACGGGTTGATCTCAAACCTTTTCGTCCATCCCAGGTAAAAAGGACAAATGTCTGCCGAATCGGCAGGAAGTAGGTCCGGTTTGTACTACAGGTACATGATCTATCGCCCGTGATTTTTTGAAAAAATCATTTTTAGACTCGCAATATGTGGTTTATTCAGAGATCCAATGCAAGTTCTAACGATGCGTCCCTATCTTCATGCACACCGGTTCGACCATAGTTAGAAATTCGGATAATTCAAAAGCGGGCATAATAAATTCAAAAAATCCGAACAATGAAAATCCTTGGCGTGGTGTCATATTATGTTACATAGTTGAAAGGAAAAATACGGACTTGGTATATTGATCATGTTTCAAAAACCTTCACAAAATGACCTATCATGTTCGAGGTTTCATGGCTTTCGGTCCAAATGACCGATGTTATGTCTGAATCACGGCATAGTTTGTGATGTTGTGCCCATATTATGCATGTGTGTGGAAATTGGTATGGAGAACAATGTTGCAGAGGAAGTTTTCCTTTTGTCGCATACGGAAAATCCCTTTTCTATTTTTCCGAGCGAAAAAAGGTCGTTTTGAAGTAACCACCAAAATGCCGTTTCACAATGCTACCGTCCCATTTTCCTAAAATACTAGACCACCTTACATGGACTATCTCCCAACGGTACATCTCAAACCTTTTCGTCCATCCCGGGTAAAAGGACAAATGTTCTCACGAATCGGGGAAGTGGGTCCGGTTTGTACTACAGTACATGATCTATCGCCGTGATTTTTGAAAAATCATTTTAGACTCGCAACATGTGGTTTATTCAGAGATCCAATGCAAGTTCTAACGATGCCCGTCCCTATCTTCATGCACACGGTTCGACCATAGTTAGAAATTCAGATAATTCAAAACGGGCATAATAAATTCAAAAAAAATCCGAACAATGAAAATCCTTCGCGTGGTGTCATATTATGTTACATAGTTGAAAGGAAAAATACCAGACTTGGTATATTGATCATGTTTCGAAAAAAACTTCACAAAATGACCTATCATGTTCGAGGTTTCATGGCTTTCGGTCCAAATGACCGATGTTATGTGATGAATCACGGCATAGTTTGTGATGTTGTGCCCATATTATGCATGTGTGTGGACATTGGTATGGAGAACAATGTTGCAGGAGGAAGTTTTCCTTTTTGTCGCACGGAAAAGCCCTTTTCCATTTTCCGAGCACAAAAAACGGGTCGTTTTGTGAAGTAACCACCAAAATGCCGTTTCACAATGCTACCGTCCCATTTTCCTAAAATACTAGACCACCTTACATGGACTATCTCCCAACCGGTACATCTCAAACCTTTTCGTCCATCCCGGGTAAAAAGGACAAATGTTCTAGAATCGGGAAGTGGGTCGGTTTGTACTACAGTACATGATCTATCGCCCGTGATTTTTTGAAAAATCATTTTAGACTACAATATGTGGTTTCTTTAGATATCCAATGCAAGTTCTAACGATGCCGTCCCTATCTTCATGCACACCGATTCGACCATAGTTAGAAATTCGATAATTCAAAAGCGGGCATAATAAATTCAAAAAAATCCGAACAATGAAAATCCTTGGCGTGGTGTCATATTATGTTACATAGTTGAAAGGAAAAATACGGACTTGGTATATTGATCATGTTTCGAAAAAACCTTCACAAAATGACCTATCATGTTCGAAGTTTCATGGCTTTCGGTCCAAATGACCGATGTTATGTGCTGAATCACGGCATAGTTTGTGATGTTGTGCCCATATTATGCATGTGTGTGGACATTGGTATGGAGAACAATGTTGCAGGAGGAAGTTTTCCTTTTTGTCGCACGGAAAATCCCTTTTCCATTTTCCGAGCGCAAAAAAGGGTCGTTTTGTGAAGTAACCACAAAAATGCCGTTTCACAATGCTACCGTCCCATTTTCCTAAAATACTAGACCACCTTACATGGACTACCTCCCAACCGGTACAGCTCAAACCTTTTCGTCCATCCTGGGTAAAAAGGACAAATGTCTGCCGAATCGGTAGGAAGTGGGTCCGGTTTGTACTACAGGTATATGATCTATCGCCCGTGAATTTTTGAAAAAATCATTTTTAGACTCGTAATATGTGGTTTCTTCAGAGATCCAATGCAAGTTCTAACGATGCCCGTCCCCTATCTTCATGCACACCGGTTCGACCATAGTTAGAAATTCAGATAATTCAAAACGGACATAATAAATTCAAAAAAAATCCGAACAATGAAAATCCTTCGCGTGGTGTCATATTATGTTACATAGTTGAAAGGAAAAATACCAGACTTGGTATATTGATCATGTTTCGAAAAAACCTTCACAAAATGACCTATCATGTTCAAGGTTTCATGGCTTTCGGTCCAAATGACCGATGTTATGTCGAATCACGGCATAGTTTGTGATGTTGTGCCCATATTATGCATGTGTGTGGACATTGGTATGGAGAACAATGTTGCAGAGGAAGTTTTCCTTTTTGTCGCATCGGAAAAGCCCTTTTCCATTTTCCGAAAGCAAAAACGGGTCGTTTTGTGAAGTAACCACCAAAATGCCGTTTCACAATGCTACCGTCCCATTTTACTAAAATACTAGACCACCTTACATGGACTATCTCCCAACTGGTACATCTCAAACCTTTTCGTCCATCCGGGTAAAAGGACAAATGTCTCGAATCGGTTGGAAGTGGGTCCGGTTTGTACTACAGTACATGATCTATCCCCTGATTTTTGAAAAATCATTTTAGACTCGCAATATGTGGTTTCTTGAGATCCAATGCAAGTTCTAACGATGCTGGCCCCTATCTTCATGCACACCGGTTCGACCATAGTTAGAAATTCAGATAATTCAAAACGGGCATAATAAATTCAAAAAATCCGAACAATGAAAATCCTTCGGTGGTGTCATATTATGTTACATAGTTGAAAGGAAAAATACCGACTTGGTATATTGATCATGTTTCAAAAACCTTCACAAAATGACCTATCATGTTCGAGTTTCATGGCTTTCGGTCCAAATGACCGATGTTATGTCTTGAATCACGGCATAGTTTGTGATGTTGTGCCCATATTATGCATGTGTGTGGACATTGGTATGGAGAACAATGTTGCAGAGGAAGTTTTCCTTTTTGCATACGGAAAATCCCTTTTCCATTTTCCGAGCGCAAAAGGGTCGTTTAATGAAGTAACCACAAAATGCCGTTTCACAATGCTACCGTCCCATTTTCCTAAAATACTAGACCACCTTACATGGACTACCTCCCAACCGGTACAGCTCAAACCTTTTCGTCCATCCAGGTAAAAGGACAAATGTCTGAGAATCGGTAGGAAGTGGGTCGGTTTGTACTACGGTATATGATCTATCGCGTGAATTTTTGAAAAATCATTTTTAGACTCGTAATATGTGGTTTCTTCAGAGATCCAATGCAAGTTCTAACGATGCCCGCCCCTATCTTCATGCACTGCGTTCGACCATAGTTAGAAATTCAGATAATTCAAAACGGACATAATAAATTCAAAAAAATCCGAACAATGAAAATCCTTCGTGGTGTCATATTATGTTACATAGTTGAAAGGAAAAATACGGACTTGGTATATTGATCATGTTTCAAAAACCTTCACAAAATGACCTATCATGTTCGAGGTTTCATGGCTTTCGGTCCAAATGACCGATGTTATGTCTTGAATCACGGCATAGTTTGTGATGTTGTGCCCATATTATGCATGTGTGTGGACATTGGTATGGAGAACAATGTTGCAGAGGAAGTTTTCCTTTTTTACGGAAAAGCCCTTTTCCATTTTCCGAAAGCGCAAAAAAATCGTTTTAAAATTAATATTCAAAATAGAATATAAGTTAATTAATTTTAAAAGGTTACATTAATTATTTTTAAAAATAGAATATGTTTTGAATTATTTATTCAAATCCATACACTTCTTATGTTTAAAGTTTTTCTAAATTCCAAATTGATATTAAAAAATATAAGTTAATTCATTTTAATTGTAAATGGTTCATATTTTAAATGGTTACATTAATTATTTTTAAACAGAAAATGTTTTGAATTATTTATTTAAATCCAAACACTTTTTATGTTTAAATTTTTCTAAATTCCAAATTAATATTCAAAATATAAGTTAATTCATTTTAAAGGTTACATTAATTATTTTTAAAAATAGAATATGTTTTTGAATTATTTATTCAAATCCATACACTTCTTATGTTTAAAGTTTTCTAAATTCCAAATTGATATTAAAAAATATAAGTTAATTCATTTTAATTGTAAATGGATCATATTTTAAATGGATACATTAATTATTTTTTAAAACAGAAAATGGTTTTGAATTTTTTATTCAAATCCAAACACTTTTTATGTTTAAAGTTTTTCTAAATTCCAAATTAATTATCATTTAAAAAACAATACAATTTTAAACCCGAATAAAAAAATAAGGCGAGAGAGAAAATACCGAAATTTTTTTGAAAGCAGGGAATATGTCCCGGTTGGAGCCACCAACCGGGACTAAAGACCCCCTGCGCGCCAACCCTTGGTCTGCTGAAAATATTGGAGTATAGGTCCCGGTTGGTGGCTCCAACCGGGACGTATAACCCTTTAGTCCCGGTTGGAGCCACCAACCGGGACATATTCTCCCCCTTATACACGACGCCCGTTCCTCTCCTTCCCCTTCTCCATTCTCTGCAACTCCGACGTGCGCGCATAGGAAGACGTCGCCGCCCCGCCGTCAGGCTGCCCAGCGTCGCCTCTGTCCGCCGTCGTGCGTCGCGGTGCGTTCTCTCCCTCTTTCTCCCCCTCGCGTGCGTTCTCTCCCTCTCTGGCAAACGGAATCGTCGCCAACCTCGTCGTCTTCCCCGACCCCGACAAAGCTCGCCGTCGTCGATTAGCTCACCTTCGGCCTCGCCTGGATTCCAAGACCCCACATCGAGCACCGTGGTGAGCTTCTTGTGCTCAGGGCACCCTCCGTTTGCCTCCTAGATCTTTGTAGCCACCGGCGTCTGCTTCTTGTGAGCTCCGTCACCGCCGCTCGTCGCAAGCCTCACTCGGGTGACCCTAAAGGGGCGACGCCACCACTATGTGGTTCCCCTTGTCACGCTCTTTCCAGCGCACCCCTCCGCGTGTGCTGGGATGGCCCAAATCGTCGCCGGCGACCACCGCCTGACGCATCCCGCGCCGCCGCGTCTGACGTGGCGCCTACATGGCCACGGGGTGGACCCAGATCGGCCTAGGGCCCCCTAGTCAGTGGTTGTGGGTAGGAGCAGCCCCGGTGTAGAAAGTTAGGGATAGGGTTGATGACGTCAGGGTGATGCAGTAATGGCTTAATCCTTTTCAGAAATGTTTAAAAATAGCAGATATTAATATAATTTTGTAAAATCAATAACTAATTCATATTTAATCATAAAAATATGTATAATGTATCAAAATGTTCAGAAATTTGAGAGCCATGTGTCTAAGCAATCATAATACATTGTCAAGAAACTTTAAACCCTTGTTTAGTTGGAAGAACATCGATACCCCTCATATACATGTGAGTTTGACGATGCACCTTTGCCAGGGCATTCCAAACCCTCTTCTTCTTCTTCCCCATCTCATTTATCGATGCGCTTTACGTGAACCCCCCCCCACGACGCAACCCATCTTCCGAGCTCAGGCCATTCGATTCGCCTCGCTCGCCACCCCTTAATTAGAAAACAAAATCAACCCCTCTCATATACTCCGGAGTTTCGCCGAGTTAGGGTTTTCACCCCTCGGAACCCCGTTTAAATTGCCGAGCATGTCTTAGGGTTACTTTTTAATACAAATTAACTTGTCATATCATTATCATTGTTTTAATCTATAAGTCATAAAAATATGAATAATATATCAAAATGTTCAGAAAAATGAAACCTAGTTATCTAAGCTATAGTCATGCATTGTTCAACAACTTAAATTACAAGTTTAATTAGAAGAACAAATCCACCCCTCTCATGTGTTCCGGAGTTTCTCCGAGTTAGGGTTTTCACCCCTCGGAACCCCGATTAAATCGTCGAGCATTTCTTAGGGTTACATTCCAATGCAAATTAACTTGTCATATCATCATACTTGCTTGAGCATTGCATCGATGCCATGTGTTGATTGTTTCCCTTTCTTTTTGGTGTTTGGATTATTAGGTTTATTATTAGTTAGGTATTATTAGGTTTATTAATTAGTTTGGTATTATTGGTCTTCGCCCCATTGGTCAACATCCGTGGGTAGCCCTGCACCGATTCACATTTTCAAGCAACTTAGGTGCATGTGGGTTCGACGATGTGCCTATCTACTACACGGTTTCCCTTTCTCTTCATTTTTATTATTGTGTATGTATATGGGTTTCTCTGAATTAGGGTTTATATGTCTCAACACCGTACTTAACTTTCTCCTTTAGCCGCTTTGACTTATTCGTTTTTCCACCTATGCAGAAAATATGGACCCACACGTCAGAGACGAAGAAAAGGAAGAGTTGATCCAAGGTGTGATCCGTGGGGAAGATAATTTAGACGTATCAACGTTTCTGAACAACTCCGGTGAGGGTGATCCTCTTTTTACCGGAGTAGACAACTTGTTTGAGGTTGAAGGTGTTGCCTTCAGGGAGAAAGCGATGCCTTGTAATGTCGAAGACGACCGCTCGGAGGTGCATGTAATATAAATCAATTCATTAATTAATCATCTGCTATATATATAGAAATAGTAACGATCTTTCTTCTTTTAGCCCTCGGATCGAAGGAATCTACTGAAAAGAGCAAACGAGGCCCAACCAAAAGTTGCAAGACCATGAGAGGTTCAGATCGAAGATGTCGAAGACGCCGACAGCCTCCGAAGTTGTCGCAACCAAATTTGTGGCACAATGCGGAGTAATCGTTAGGGACTTAATCCCGATCACCATTAGAAATTGGAATAGGCCTGCTAATGCGGATGAAGGGGAACATGTTTATTTGTCCCTAACCACGCCAAAGATTTCTTTGTGGAAGAGGCTCATGGTTAATTTCAAACTACGAAGATAGAGCTGGATCCAAATGCGGAGGATCCGATTGAGGACGCTTACAACATGGGAGAGCCATGGAGGCTAAGGTCGGGAGTGGGCTTTGAAGAAGATGGCTCGATGTTTCACCAACGGAAGAAAAGATTGCACCTTGACTATGTCGTGAAAAGAAGACTCGATTTCAAGAATATTCAGTTTGAGAAGATAAAACCATTCGGGATGAGTTTGTGGAATACAAGAAATCGAAAAAGCTAAGAAAATTTCTGAAACGAATAAGTGAATCTTGCTAAGAAGTATCACCATACTATGGGGCAAGGTGGCTCTGGTTGGCATTCCTAAGTGGGAGAAACTTGAGCAGGAAGCTGTGATAAAAATATCACCCAGAGATGGCGATTGGGTAGAACGTGCAAGGAATTGGTTTTACGGGCATGGGGGCACGTTGGACTCGGAAGGGAGGTGTATATATAACATACGACATAAAGAAGACCCCTTGCCAATCGAGAGGATCAGAAAAGCAGTAAAGGTTGTTAAAGATGGGGACTTCATTCCCGATAGAGAGAATGATGAGCTCACACTCGCCCTTGGAAATAAGGAACATGATGGACGAACACGAGGCACAAGCGGCTCCCAATCATGGAGGACTGGGTTTCCCGAAGAGAGGAAGAAATATCCTGATAGAAGCCGTCAGAGGAGAAAGGACAGGGCGACAGTTGAAGCAGAAAGTCAGAAAGAGAGAATGCGTTTAATTGAAGAACGATTAAAGCAACAACAAGATGAAATTAAAACACTTAAAGAGCAAAGTACTACCGGCGCCCCATCTCAGCAGCACACTGCATTCTATGCTACCGGCCTATCGAATAATCGAAAAAGTAGTGTGGCTTCCACCGAGGTCCCGGGTGATGACAATGGCGATGCCGATGATGCACCGACGATGCCTCCTGTTGGCTACCCAGTGGATGATATCACAGAGATGACACACTGCGAGCTACATGTCAAAGTTGTGAACATATCAATGAAGGTGGCGGTCGGCTATGCCTTACCAATTGGACCCACACCAACTTACCACTGTCGTCCGGTTCCAGAGGGCTACGCTGTTGTCGGCGTGGATGAAATCATGCCCACCTTTGAGGTTTTGGATCTTCACTACCCTGGTGAAGGGATGTGGATCTTTGGGTGACGAAAAAGCGTCACCATTCTATGGTCAAGGATTGTATCGTGCTTCAAATCACACAAGGCCATCTTCGCCGCCTCACCCGTCTCCGAGGTCGCCGCCGCGTCTTCGTCGCCTCACCCGGCTCCGTCGCCTCACCAATCTCCGGTGCAGCCATCACCGCGGGAACCATCACCGGCGCCTCAGGATAAAAAGCGTAAGCATACCGCTACTATGCGTCGTAAGCGATCGCCGAAACGTAAACAAGAGCCTCTTCCAAAAGTACCAACGGTTCCTCCCAAGAGAGCTTATGACTGTACTGAAGAGGAGACTACGGCGATCGTTGATGCGGAAACGACAGCGTTTTTTGCTAAGCTGAGGCGGCCGAAAGAGCCAGAGTTCCCCAGCACCAAAGAAGAAAAAGGCAAAGTGTTGAAAATGCTAAAGAATCTTCATCAACCCGAGCCAAAGTTGTCATCAGACTATGAGCGTTCTATTCTCAAGTCACATGCGCACAAAAAGCCTCGATGAGCAGTACTGATGCAAGCGGGAAATCTGTTGCCCAGCTCGGAGAACAAGCAAAACAGACTTGCGCCCCTCTCAAGGTGATTTCTCAAACCAATGTGGGGTCGAGCAAATATGGGGCCGAAGAGCAGTATGATCCAGAGGTAGTTACTGTCTGGAGAAGCTGCACGCTCAAGGTATGAGTATTGCCCAAGACTTATCCCAGCTAGAGTTCTTCCCGTGAGTGAAGTAGCATACCAATACCAAGACGGATAACCTCTCGTCAAACCGAGGAGGTAAACAATCTTCCAACAAAAATGCGAAGATTGCATAATCGGTACATGCATGCCACAAGGGCGGGCTAATCGGATAGTCTTGAGGGTTACAAAAAGCATCATGGGAAAGATAATGATGACATGATATCCATTGAATTTGATGAACTATTTCAATTATTCAATCAAGACGCCTTGGACAAATCGATCATGAGTGCCTATTATGCGTAAGTACTAATTCTATAATTAATTTAGTCTCCATCTATATTATTTTGTTTATTGCATGTATATAATCATCTTGTAATATGCGTAATGAAGATTCTCGAATGCAGAGAGGACAAATCTATGACATTGGCTTCATTGACCCATATTGGGTTCATGAAGCTAATCTCAAATAAGCCCCAGGATACGGAGGATAATATAGTACAGCGTTAAGGTTTTAAGAAACCAAAAGGAAATACTATTTCCTTACAACTTCCGATGAGTGTTATTGTCTTGTATACACTTTCTATTTCGCTTACTCGATGTTAAGTATATAATTGATTAGTTCTGCATTCGCAGGTACCACTATATTCTGTTAATCATTCAACTTGACAAAGGGCGTGTACTAGTCATGGACTCGAAACATAAACCCCTTGAGACGTGGAAGGACATGCAGATACTTCTCCAGCGGTAATTCTAATCATTACGACACTATATCGGCAACGTTCGTGAATTTTATGATATCAAGTACTTAATAACTTATGATATCAAGTACTAGTCATGGACTGGAAACGGTTCACCAAGAAGGCTAGGGGTGTTTGGAAAGAGGAGCTTACATTTCAACCACTAGATGTAAGCACCACTAGCTATATCCGCGCATCTCTTTGATTCTAGTTTTGATACAGTTATTATCATGCTTGATTATTATTTTGATTGAACTCTATTCTCGTAAAGTGCCTGACGCAGGGACCAGGTAACAATCTATGTGGATACTATGTATGCGAGTTCATCCGGCAGACGTGCGATGAGAAGGGCAGAAATTTAGAGCAACTCCACGTACGTAAACAATTTCTATAGTTTTTATTACAATCAAATTGTGTTTAGTTTCATATTCATATAGGCTGACTCCTTTTTTAATTCAGATCGAAC
Source organism: Avena longiglumis (assembly GCA_030063025.1). Lineage (NCBI taxonomy): Eukaryota > Viridiplantae > Streptophyta > Magnoliopsida > Poales > Poaceae > Avena > Avena longiglumis. The sequence continues at coordinate 569,881,777 of CP125974.1, forward strand.
GTCTACGGGATGGTCTTCTGCCAAAAGATTGCATACGAGCAATTCAGGAGGAATTGGCGGGATTCTTGGATGCAGAAGTCCTAAACACACAAGGGGAATACTACTCGGCTGCTTTCAAGAAATTGGCTGGTGGCATCGAATAGCAACTTTTGTATGTAGTGCATGAACTCGATCCGTGTATTGAATGTAATGTTGTCATGATGATCTTGTGTAATATAAGGTTCCTTCGTTGATAAGTGCAAAACACTAAATAAACAATAAAACAACCTAAATGAATTCTCTGCCGCGGCACAAAAAGTGGCGAAAATGCTGCCACGGCAACAAAATGTGCTAAAATGAATTCTCTGCCGCGGCGGCAGGTTATTAGTCCCGGTTCGTGTTACGAACCGGGACTAATGCTCCCCCCCCCCCCCCCCTCGCGCTCTGATGCCGCCACGTGTGCCCCATTTGTCCCGGTTGGTGGGGCAACCGGGAGTCATGGTTAGAGCTTTAGTCCCGATTGCCCCGTCCCGGTTGGGCAACCGGGACTAATGGCCCTTACCAACCGGGACGCATGGGCCCTTTTCTACCAGTGTCTTATGTCTGATATACATTCGATTTAAGAACTAGTGGTGTATTCAATATGAATATCCAAGTGTGCAAGAAATGACGTATTACAGTCTTGGAATATATCCCGTGTCAGAGATGGAGCCAAAACTTCTTAGAGGATACCGTAGTCACTGTTTCTCATTGTCGATAGGAATTTGGGATTTTTTCTTATAGTTTGTGACGGGTTATTGTGAGAACACCACACTAGTTCGTGATGTAGTGGCTTTGTACCAGATTAGTAGTTGTGCGCGTGCGGCACGGGGCACATCGTACTATTCAAATAATGGACTGTTGACCCGTGATAATTCATTGCCATGAGCTGTTGTACAAACTATGGTAATGTTGTGTTTGCAAAGTATATTATCACATGTATGAGAGGCACGGAGTAGCATAGTTGAGGCGTCGCTATCCTGGTGCATGCATGCAGAATCCGAGACGTTGTCCGATTAGGGCTATATGAAGAAGCAGCTGCACTCATCTAACGTATGCTGAAAGATAAACCTGTGCATGCTAAAACAGATACAGACTCTGACCGTCCGAACTGCTGCTGGGAGACACATGTAAAAATCAGACTACGTTGGCCTCTACAGATGCAATGGCCTCATCTAGCGCATGCATTTCCAATCTAGCGCATGCATTTCCAAGGCGTTCAGACAAAAAACGTGTATATAGAGGAGATCATGTGTTGGCATGGAGGTCTTGTCCCATGCTACCGTCTCGAAGCTCGTTATCATCTGCCTGCTGTCATGTGTCAGCTTTATTACAGCTGTGTTAATCGACTAACCTTCTTAAACTGTTTTAGCACGTATCTTAAAGACGCGTGTTGGACGGCATCTGCTAGGAGGGCAGCTATCCCCCTGGATAGCAGACTATTTTCCAAACATGAAGCACCACTTGCCTTGGTAGTTTGGGGAGTAGCAACAATCTTCACAACCACAATCACTATTAGCACCAAAATCTACACATAAAATAATGGCAAATTCACATATCAAAAATATACAAGCAAAAATATATGAATGCATGCAAATGCCCTGTGATGATTTTCTACACCCAACAAGACAAGTATACAGTACTAATTCATAAACAAGACCAAGATACACAATATAAACTTTATTTGATCTTTAAATCATTTTTCAAATCATTTCTATACTAAAATTAAGCTTATAAATGTCTCTGCAAAAATAACAAATTTTATAGAAGCAAAACATTAAACACATTGCATAAATGGATAGCATTCTTTCTCCTGATTCCAATTATATAAAATTTGTAAAATTTGAACGTGTGGATCAAGAGTTATGAATTTTGCAAGTTTGATTCACTAATAGATCTAATTTCTGTTTTTAAAACTAACTCAGGCCACACGGCGTGTTTTGATTGGCCCGTACCGGTTCGGCCGGATCGATCAACGCGGGCCATTGGATTTAAAGAAGATCTGTCACATCCCAAGATTTTCCAAATCTTGTTATGTGAAAATAAATGAATAAAATAAAACTTTGTTGATTATCAGGGTGAGAAGAAACTTTTTGATTCCAATTAGAAGCTTTCAAACCTATTTTGATCAAATAAATCCTAAAGGGATTTATAAGGATAAACAATTAATAAAGAAAGATTTTAATAAGTAGAATTACTATTTTTGGATCTTTAATAAAAAGATTTGGTTTTCAAATGAAAAGGTAGAAGTATAAATAAGGATTATTTTATAGAGCTAAATTAAAACTTGGCCAAGCTTTTGAAATAAAATGTTTTGCTTTGATTAAAAGAGAAAAGGTTTATTTAAATAAAATAATGAGAGTTTATTAATAAACCAATTTTATTGAAGTAAAGGTTTTCCCATTTTAAATAAACACTAAAACTTGTTAATTTATTTTAAAACAAGTTTTCCAAGTATTTTATATTTTCAAATAAAACCTACTGAAATGATTTTGGGTACTATTTTAGTTTTCAAATAGATTTTTAAATAAATCAAATCCTATTTGATTTAATAACTAAGGTCTATTTATTTAATTATTAAATAGATCCTAAAAGAATAAAAATATTATTTTATTTTGGACTTTGGTTTGTGTTGTTAAACAGAACCAAAACTCAATGCAAAGTTTGGAGGAGTTTTGAATCGAATTGTTGTTTGAATTGTTTGATTGAATTTCAAAACAGAAAATCAAATTAGAAAAAGAAAAAGACAAACAGAACAGAAAAAAAATATGAAAAGGACCCAGCCCAACTAGCCTGGCCCAACTAAACCCAGCCATGCCCTCTCCCCGAAAAACGTTTGCACCAAACACCCTACCGCCAATGACGGACATGTGGACCCCAACTCCCTCTCTCTGCGGGCATTAAACGGCCCCACCCCTAGCTTTCTTCCCACCACCGACGTGCACCCTCCTCTAGCCATTACTGCCGATGAAATGCCGGCGTGAATACGCGTTAACCACGCCATGTAACGGCCTTGCGACGACGCCTACTTAAGCGCCAGCATCTCCTCTCTCGTTCTCCTCTGTCGCCCCACCTTAGCGTGTCCCCAGGCTGCCAAATTTTCTCCTGCACCACCCTCTGTTCCGACGCTCTCCGGCAGCGATTCCGGCAACCCCGCGCCACCCCTTACCTCCCCGAGCACACGAGCAAGTTCCCTAGACCCAGGCGCACCTCCCCGTAACGCCAGCTCGTCCCCGCGCGCCCTAGAACTTCGGCAACGACGACGACCACCGCCACCACCGTCTGCCTCCACTCCGTCAGTCTTTTCCGGTGAGTGCTGACCGCCCTTCTTCCTCTCGATGATGCACGCTTGATCGCCAACCTCTTGCGCAGCTAATTCCGTTCTTGCCTTGTCTTCTTGTGCACCATAGCGTCGCCCCCGTCGATGTCTGAGCGAGACCGACGCCGCCCCTGACTACGGCGAGGAATCACGACTGATCCAGTGCGCCCCCTGACAAACCACAAGCGAGTTGTGCTTCAGCGTCACTCCACGAACTCGGTGAGAATCCCCTTTTCCTCTCCCGCTTCCTGCATCGCCGGCAACGCCACCGCCAGGTCGCAGCGCCGCCAGTAGCCACCCCAGCGCCGCCAGTTTCTGGTCGAGGCACTGGGAGCCGTCAGATCCAGATCGGAGCGATAGGATAGTTTCACTTAACGAAGGGGTATGCGATGATCAGAGCCGCTCAGATCTCTTTTAATCCAACGACCTGTATCTGTTGATCCACGCGAACCGTTTTTGCCCAATAGAATCACGCCACGTGGCTTAGACTTCGATTTAAAAACAGAAACTTTCCTATTAGAAGTTCAATTTTGTAAAATCCATAACTTTCAAACCACACGTCCAAATTTTGCAAATTTTATATCAATGGAATCAACAAGACAAGCACTAGCCAACCATGCACTTTGTTTAGCAAAAAGCTTCTGGTAAAATGTTTGTTTTTGCAGAAACTTGTGTATGCTTGTTTAGGATATAAAAATTATTCCAAAATGAATTTGAGGATAAAATCTTTGGAAAATGGTTTGTTTTGAACCTACTGACCCTAGGAAACAAATTGTGGTTTCAAAAATGTATTTGGTGAAGAAAAAGAATGATTCTTTGATTTAAAACCAATTCTAGTCAAATAAAAATATGGTTTATTTATTAAAAATGATTTTGAAGGAAAACCTTTGGGAAATGTTTTGTTTTAAACTCTCTAACCCTAAACACAAAGTTGTATGGTTTGAAAAGACATTTTGTGAATCCTATAGATTAATGCCTTATTGAAAACATTTTTACACCGCATAAAATGATACCTTGTTTTAAAAAGGGTTTATAAAGTGAAACCTATTGCAAATGACTTTGCCACTTTATAAAATGACCAATAGGTGTTTCCAAATGTTTACAACCTACTAGAAACCACTTTTACAAATAAAACAACCTATTGCATGCTTGCATGCATTACTTTGATTTTATCATTTTATGTGATGAATTGCTTGAATGGTAGATTGAAATATTGTTTGCTTGATTGATTTGTAGTGACTTGAAGTGTGTGAACATTGCAAAGATCAAGGAGTGAACCTATACTCTACCAAAAATTCAAGTGATGCTTCATACTTTTGTCCCATTACTTTCACTATGCATTAGTGATTTTTCTAAGTAAAACTTGCATGGAATTTTTGCTAAGTATAAACCATGCTATGGGAAATCCTAGTAGATGAAACCTTAGTAGAAATTTCCAAAGTTAAGATTCCTACTACTATCATGCTTAGCTTAGCTAATATAAAATAAGGGTGGAATATATATTCACACTATGGAAAAATTTCTAAGTCTGAGGACTTGTGTTTTGTTTAATAAAACAACTAAGTGAATGAATCACCTGGGTGGAAAGGGACTTGCTTGGTGGTTTTTGGTTGAGTGGTTACACAAGGCCCATTTTTATGGTTTACCTTTTGTATCACACTTGTGGATTGCCACCCAGGAACAAAGAGATTTGAGATGTCAAATGTTGATAAGCTTCAAGTGCAACCACTTGGCATTATGGGCTCTGCCTGGATCATATAGGTTGCTAGAACTTAGCCATCTGGACAGTTGGTGGTAGTGGGAATGATAGGTTGGAGCGCGTCCATTTGGTCTAAGGGAAGGCTTCTGAAAGATCTTGTCTTGGGAAATCAAGTCTTGTGGGGAAAGTGCACCACCTCTGCAGAGTGTAAAATCTAAGTACTTAGCCATGTCCCTGGTAAAGGACAATTTGAGCATCAAGACATGGAAGCTATCAAGAATCTCATCATCCAAACTTCTAAAGTTAAAAACTTGTGGTTGAACAAGGGTTAAAGGATCTTCAATCTTTGATTGGTAGATGCCTTGGGTGATTTTTGTCAAGCAAAAACTTAGAGTTTTCAAATGATAAGGAAAAATCTATTTTTGAGCAATGCAAGCCTAAAGCTCCACTTAGCCATATGCATATAGATGATAGATTCCACTATACTACCATAGTATCACTTGCCAATACAATTCAAATGTATTGACCCTTGTGGCTGTAACTTGTTATGTTGCACGTTTGATTGATTTAGTGAAGTGTGTTGATTAGGATTACAAAGTCTGCAACCAACATGTCTGCCTGTGGCACTTTGAAGATGAAGGACCCCATGTTTATAGATATTATGCTGCAATGTAATGTAATAGCCAAATGAGCTATGTAAGATGTAATAACTTATTTTATTCCTGGTTATAAAGTTGTATTATGACCTTTGTTTCTTGATATTACATCTTAACTGTGGATGCTAGCTATTGATCCAGGGACTAGCATTGCAATCACAGGGATCCTTTTTTCCTTTACAAAGGAGGGATCTTACAAGATCGTGCGGCACCGATCTAGCATACCCCTTCGCGTAAGTGATTCTATCGCAGCCGACGGATCAAGATCTTACGGCCGTTGATCAAACGACCACTAACTGGCGGCGCGCGGCGACAGTGAGCGGTAGCACGCTCGGTCAACGGCGTTGCGGCGGCTACTGGAAGCGAGGATGAGATTGGAGAGGCTCACTAGACTCGCAGAAGCGTGCTGAAGCTCAACGTGGTGGTGGCTTGTCAAGGGGCACACAGACACGGTGGGGATTCCTCATCGGAGTGGAGCCTATTGTCGGGTATGGCTGTTCGTCGATGTTGCCGGCGTTGTAGATCATGCCAGAGAGAAGTAAGCGGTGTGTTAGAAGCGGGGAACGACACTGGACATGTGAGTATCAAAGAGAGGGCAAGGCGCGCTCGGGACTAACCATATTAACTCACCGGAGTTTAGTGCCTCGTCGGGTTCGCTCAGTCATCGACGTTGCTGACACTTGGGGTTGTCCTAGCACGCAGCAGCGGTGTAAAACGATGTGCAAGGATGCAGTGGTTGTACTGGAGAAGTTTGGAGTCAAGGGGCGCATAGAGCTCACCGGAATCAGTTGTCGGAGCTCGTCGGGACAACGGCGAAGTTTGGTGAAATCTAAGCAGCCTGGTGGCGAGGAGAGGGTGCTGCGTGGGGGGGGGGGAATGGCCGTGGCAGGGTGGGATTTAAGTAGCCAGGAGCGGGGCGAGGTTTACACTCTGAATCAATCGGAATTAAGCGGAATTAAATAGCGGCGTCACTGCCGCGAGGTAATGGCGGAGCGGGTCGGGCGCGCGTTGATTTGGGGACGATGCTGACGGGGCAAGGTGGAGTCGGGCTATTAGCGAGTGCGTGCGCGTTGCTGCGGTGAGAAACAGAGAGGGAAAGGAGACCCCGGGTGGGCTGTTTTGTCTACTGGGACGAAAGGGTGGAGCCTGGCCCAGTTCTGTTTCTTTATCCTTTTTCTTTTTGTAATTCGATTTTCAGGAAACATTTTCATATGAATTCCAAATAAGTTTAAATTCAAACTATTTCTGCATTTTTGTAAAGTCAAAATTGTGCACATTTGGTTGCAGAACAATGTTGTATACTTTACAATAATTTGGCCCTTTGGAATTTTTAAAATAAACTAGGTTTTTACCCATTGCTTAATAAAGACAAAGTAATGATTTAAATTTGTTTCTTTGTTTTGAATCTTTGTCTAAGCTTTGGAATTCCTCAAACAAACTTATGAACAATCATCTATCGTTTAAAACAAATAATCTCTCAATAAAGAGTAGCATTAGATCAATGCTTTACTTACATAAAATAATAAGCATACAAATGCTTTTGTTTTTGTAATAAGTTTGTAAATGATCCTAAAATGATCATGAATGTATGGATGATATGCAAAGCTTTGAAAACATGATTTTAGGGATGTTAGAAATCTAACCCCCTTAAGGTGAATCTCGCCCTCGAGATTCGAATAGGCTAGCAAATAGGTGAGGGTGGTCTTTCCGAAGATCATCTTCTCTTTCCCATGTTGCTTCTTCTTCGGAATGATGGTTCCATTGAACTTTGCAGAATTTGATAGTCTTAGTTCAAGTAACTCTTTCTGCAGTCTCAAGAATCTTGATGGGTTTTTCCTCATAAGTGAGATAAATTTCCAATTGGACCTCCTCCAAGGGTATAGTATCCTTCAAAGAAGTCTCTTCCATCTCTGGATGGCATTTCTTTAACTGACTCACATAAAAAACACATTGTGAACGGCAGACAATGATTCTGGCAATTCAATCTCATAAGCTACTTCTCCTTTACGACTCAGAATCTTGAATGGTCTAACATATCTTGGGGCCAATTTTCCTTTGACTCCAAATCTCTTCACTCCACGAAGTGGTGACACTCTAAGATAAGCTCTATCACCCACTTCATAGGTGACTTCTCTACGCTTAGGATCTGCGTAGCTCTTTTGTCGAGACGGTGCTATCTTCAATCTGTCTTTTACTAGCTTGACTTTCTCTTCAGCCTCTTTGATCAGTTCTGGTCCGAACAAATTTCTTTCTCCCACACCATTCCATAGCAATGGGGTGGTACATTTTCTCCCATAGAGAAACTCAAATGGTGCCATCTCAATACTGTCTTGATAGCTGTTATTGTAAGAGAATTTTGCGTAAGGCCGACTTTCATCCCAACTAGCTCCATAGTCTAGGGCACATGCCCTTAACATATCTTCTAGAATTTGGTTGGTCCTTTCTGTCTGTCCATCAGTCTGAGGATGAAAAGCAGTGCTGAATTCCAATCTCGTTTCCAATGACTCATGTAGTTGCCTCCAAAAATGAGAAGTGAACTGAGTTCCTCTATCAGACACAATACTCTTGGGTACTCCATGCAGACACACAATCCTATTCATATAGATCTTGGCCAGCTTAGCACTTGTATAGATTGTCTTCACGAGTATGAAATGAGCCACTTTAGTGAGGCGGTCCACTACTACCCAAATAGAATCATATCCTGACCTAGTCCTTGGCAATCCGGTGATGAAATCCATGCCAATCTTGTCCCACTTCCAATCAGGAATAGGTAGTGGTTGTAGCAATCCTGCTGGTTTCTGATGTTCTGCTTTCACTCTACTACATACATCACACAAAGCAATATGTTCGGCGATGTCCTTCTTGAGATTATTCCACCAAAATCTTTCTTTCATATCCATGTACATTTTGGTGTTACCCGGATGAATGGAATATGGTGAGTTATAAGCTTCTTGTAAAATTAGTTTCCGAAGCTCCGGATCTTGCGGAACACAGATACGTTTTCCATACCATAAGGTAACATGTTCGCCTTCATGGAATCCTTTGGCTTTTCCCTTGCCAATCTTTCCTTAATCTCTTCAATTTCCTTGTCTGTCTTTTGGGCTTCCTTGATCTTGTCCAACAACGTAGGTTGAACATCCAATGTCATGAGATGTCGCTCAGGCACAATCTCCAATCTAAGGTCTCTAAATTGGGCACACAGATCATCTGGCAACTCTCCCTTAGTAAGGCCATTCACAAATACCTTACGGCTTAGAGCATCCGCTACAACATTTGCTTTAGCGGAGTGGTATTGCAAACTCAAGTCATAGTCCTTGATGAGTTCTAGCCATCTTCTTTGTCTCATGTTGATTTCTTTATGGGTGAAGATATACTTTAAACTTTTGTGATATGTGAACACTTCACATCGCTTTCCCAAAAGATAATGTCTCCATGTTTTGAGTGCATGAACAATAGAGGCTAACTCCAAATCATGAGTAGGGTAATTTACCTCATGAGTTTTGAGTTGTCTCGAGGCATAAGCCACAACTTTCCCTTCTTGCATAAGTACTGCACCTAATCCATGATGAGATGCATCACAATACACTTGGAAATCTTTCTCCAAATCTGGCAAACATAAGACTGGTGCTGTCACTAGTCTCTTCTTCAATTCTTGGAAACTAAGTTCACATCCTTCAAACCAAGCAAATTTCTTATCTTTCTTTAGTAATTCCGTCATTGGCTTAGCTACCTTGGAGAAATTTTCAATGAATCTTCTGTAGTATCCTGCCAAGCCAAGGAAACTACGAACTTCCTTCACTGACTTAGGAGATTCCCATTCAGTTACAGCTGACACTTTTGTGGGATCAACTGCTACACCATCTCCTGACACAACGTGTCCAAGAAATCCAACTTCCTTTAGCCAGAATTAACATTTGCTGAATTTGGCAAACAACTTATGCTCTCTAAGCTTCTCAAGTATCAAACGCAAATTTCCTTCATGCTCTTCTTTGCTTTTGGAGTAGATCAAAATGTCATTGATGAAAACGACAACAAACTTGTCAAGGAACTCCATGAACACCTTGTTCATCATATTCATGAAATAAGTTGGTGCATTGGTCAAACCAAATGGCATCACGGTGTACTCATACAATCCATATCCAGTGGTGAAAGTTGTCTTAGGTATGTCTTGTTCCCTTATCTTAAGCTGAAAATAACCTGACCGGAGATCAATCTTTGAGAATACACAGGCTCCTTCTAACTGATCAAACAAGTCATTGATTCTGGGCAAAGGATATTTGTTCTTGATAGTCACCTCATTGAGTGAACGATAATCTATGCATAACCTTTGACTTCTATCTTTCTTTTCCACAAATAAGACGGGTGCTCCCCAAGATGAAGAACTTGGTTGGATAAATCCTTTCTGCAACTGTTCTCTAAGTTGTTTCTTGAGTTCTTTCAACTCATCAACTGAAATCTTGTAAGGTCTCTTTGCTATTGGTCCTGATCCTGGCAACAAGTCAATCAGAAATTCCACATCCCTATCTGGTGGCATTCCAGGCAATTCTTCCGGAAACACATCCGGATATTCTCTCACAATTGGCACACTGTCTATGCTAACCCCCTTAAGAGAATTTAGCTTACTCCCTTTTGATTCAAAGTTAGTCTTGAATCTAATCCTTTTATTATCCGGGGTTGTGAGTGTGACAGTATGATTGGCACAATCTAGAACTCCCTTGTGCTTAGTCATCCAGTCCATTCTGAAAATGACATCCAATCCTTGGGAATTTAGGATTATCAGATTAACGGGAAACTTATACTTCCCAAACTCTATGATTAAGTCATGACATCCCGAGTTCACTATCATTTCTCTGCCAGGAGAACCTACTTTTATAGGACACCCAATAGTTTCAACTGGAAGTTCATTTCTTTCAACAAATGCTCTTGATATGAATGAATGTGATGCACCAGAATAAAAAAGAACAAGTGCTGGAACAGAATTGAGTTTGAACTTACTAGCCACAGCATCAGGTTCCTCATAAATCTCTTCCACATTGATGTGGTTCACCTGTCCCTTCTAGAAAGGGTTGGGCTTGTTGGGTCCTTCAACTTTCTTTTTTGGGCATTCATTTGCATAATGCCCCATCTTCTTACACTTGAAACATTCAAGCTGACTGCGATCCTTCTTGACAGGCTGGCTTCCACTATCACTTCCACTTCCATTGTGGTGGCTCTTGTATCCACCCTTGTGATTCTTGTACTTGTCATTGTCATGACTACGGTGATGCTTGTTGTCATGATGACGGTTGTGGTTGTTGTGACTGTTGTAATTTCCATGCTTGTGGGATCCGGAACTCCCACTATCATCATAATGGGAACGCTTGTGAGACGATCCCGAGTTGTGCTTGTCAGAGCTGTGCTTCCTCTTTCTGCTTTCAACCTGCTTCATCTTGTTCTCCAAGATGGTAGCCTTGTCACAAAGGGATTGGTAGGTGGGGACATAGGCCACAGATAATTGCAGATTCAGCTCATCGTTCAGTCCTTCGAGGAACTTCTCTTTCCTCTTGGCATCAGTATCAACTTCATCCGGTGCATAACGCGCTAGATTGTTGAACTCCTCAATATATTCAGCCACGCTGCGGTGGCACTGTTTCAGATTATGGAACTCCTTCTTCAAACTCATCACCCCTGATGAGATGTGAGCTGTACGGAAACCATCTTCAAAGATAGCCCATGTCACATCCTCAATGGGAGTGGTGATATGGAAGTTATCCCACCAAGTAGCTGCTGGTCCTTCCAACAAGTGTGCTGCAAACCTGACTTTCTCCTCGTTGATGCAGCCGACAGTTACCAAATCCTTGTTCACTGAACGCAGCCAATCATTGGCCACCATGGGATCAGTAGTTCCTGAGAACATTGCAAGCCTCAACCTTAAGAATCTGGTCAGCATGTCAAATCCTGGTGGATTTTTCTGATTGTTGTTGTTGTTATTGTTATTGTTGTTGTTGTTGTTGTTATTCTGATTCTGCATGAAAGTAGTCATCATCTGCATCAGCTGTGTCTGGGCTGTCATCAGCTGCTGCATCTCGGGGGTGACATTGTTGTTGTTCGGGTTGGGGTTGGCATGTCGAGAAGGCATATGTGGTTTTCAATAAGGATAAGAATGAGATACCCATAGATGCTTAACATGCACAAAACATCAAATAGACAATCACCAAACAAGTATCAAAATAACATAAAGTTCAACATCATAAAAAACAAGTTTGAAAAGCAAACACACCAATAGCAAGCCATCCACATGTTGGATGATCATTGCGACTCAATAAACATAAGCATGGTAGATGATAAATAAATGAGTAGTCATCACTACTCCTCTGCATCAACCTCCTCATCAACAAGTGTAAGACCTGCATTCTCCATAGCGGTCTTGTATTCCTCGACATTGGTAGTCAAGGCCTCTACCTTGGCTTTGAGAGCCCTCTTATGTGAACGAAGTCTCTCAATCACACCCTGTTGATGCTCGAGCTCGAAGTCCTTGGCCTCTAGTTCTGTATTCATCTCCCTAATCTTCTTGTTCCTATCATGGACTCTTTTCTCTTGGCTTTTGAACTTCCTGTCCTGGCTCTCAAACTTGGCCTCCATTTCCTTGACTATCTCGTCTTGCTCCGCGAAGAGCTTGTCCTTCTCATGAAGCTGCACCTGGAGCTCGTCATTGCTAAGCATGACGTTGGTCCTATCGGTATCTAGGTGCCTAAGTAGAACCTCTAGGTCCTGGAGGTACAGACGAATCGGCTCTGCCGTCTCTCTAGCAGCATCCTCAAATTCGATAGCCTCACCATCCTCGTCGTGTCTTCCGAAGGCGTGGAAGTGAGTACCTCTAAGATCCCTGGAGTGCCTACCTAGCAGACGCCCAAGCAAATCCTGCATGACTACCTCTAAGCCTCTCTCTTTGTCGTCATGCATTAGCTTGAGGTGATAGCCTCTGTGGCTGGCTTAGTCTGGCGTCCTGGCTGAGTAACCTTGAAGCCCCAAAGGTCCTTCCTCTCAAACTTGGTGAGGGGAAGCATCATGATACTAGGAAGTGGAAGATTGAGCACACTAGTGAGCTCAATAAGACGAGTGCCAAAACGAGTTCCCTTGAACTCTTCAGCCGTGCTGAGTAACATTATGCATCTATTTATAAGATAATAAAAGTTAGAATCAATCATCAATATAAAATCTCAAGACAAAGCATCACAAGCATATCATTGGCAAACACACAAGTCATGGCATACATAAATTCATTACAAGCATTCCAAGGCTCATCATAACTTAGACAAAATTTTGGAAATAAAACGATAAGTGTGGTGGTCCAACTAACGAAGTACATTACAACTCTCACTCACTAGACAAAAAGGCTATCAAAGCAACCTTCTACAAATAGAGATGAGAAAGAAGATTAGAAAAGTTTACGAGAAGAAAAGACAAGTGGAGAAATTTTTCAAAGTGTTGAAATTTTTCCTTAGTGGTTTCTAATCCAATCCTAGGGTTATAATCCTACAGGCAAAACAGTTCTCTGATACCATCTGTAAGATCCCTCCCTTTTAAAGGTAAGGATCCCTGTCATTGCAATGCTAGTCCCTGGATCAATCCTAGCATCCACAGTTTAAGATGAAGTACACAAAAACAAAGGCATTATTACATATCATTCTAGAGACAAACATAGTCTTTTACAACTCCATGGCCATAGGCCTAATACAAGAGTTCAACCATAATAATATAAATAAGTCTTCATCTTCATGTGCCACAGGCAAGCATGTTGAGTGTAGACTCATAACCCCTAATCATCATCATCAGAATAACCTGCAACATCACAAGTTACAGCCACAGTGGGTCAATACATTGGAATAGTATTGGCAAGTGATACCTTAGTAAAATATTAGCATCTAGATACTACATGAATTTGGCTAAGTGTAGCTTAGGCTTGCTTTGCTCAAAATAGGTTTTACCTATTAGTTGAAAACACTAAGTTTTTCTTTGACAAAACTTTCCCAAGGAACCACCAATAGAAATTGGTGAACCTTCACCCTTGTTCAACCACAAGTTTTACTTAGAAAATTGGGATGAGGAGATCCTTGATAGCTTCCATGTCTTGATGCTCAAGTTGTCCAATACTAGGGACATGGCTAAGTACTTAGATTCTTCCATCTGCAGAGGTTGTGCACTTTCCCCACAAGACTTGATTTTCACCAAGACAGGACCTTTCAGAAGCCTTCCCTTAGACCAAATGGACGCGTTCCAACCTATCATCCCACTACCACCAACTATCCAAATGGCTAAGTTATTGCAACCTATATGATCCAGGCAGAGCCCATATTGCCATGTGGCTGCACTAGAAGCTTCTTAACATTTGGCATCTCAAATCCCTTTGTTCCTGGGTGGCTTTCCACAAGTGTGATACACAAGGTAAACCATAGAAATGGGCCTTGTGTAACCACTCAACACAAACCAATCCTTCCATTACACCCAGGTGTTTCATTCACTTAGTTGTTTTATTAAGCAAAACACAAGTCAATGACTTAGAAATATTTCTCATACATTGAATATATAATCCACCCTTGGTTGCTACTAGCTAGGCTAAGCATGGCAATAGCAAGTATCTTAAATTAGAGGAAATTCTAACATTATTAGAACTACTAGGATTTCCCAAGCATAGCATATAGATACTTAGCAAAGTAATCATGCAAGTCCTATACAAAATATTTCTAATGCATAGGTAAAAATATTGGGATAGAAACATGAAGCACCACTTGCCTTGGTACTTTGGGGAGTAGCAACAATCTTCACAACCACAATCACTATTAGCACCAAAATCTACACATAAAATAATGGCACCAAATTCACATATCAAAAATATACAAGCAAAAATATATGAATGCATGCAAATGCCCTGTGATGATTTTCTACACCCAACAAAACAAGTATACAGTACTGAATCATAAACAAGACCAAGATACACAATATAAACTTTATTTGATCTGTAAATCATTTTCAAATCATTTCTATACTCAAATTAAGCTTATAAATGTCTCTGCAAAAATAACAAATTTTACAGAAGCAAAACATTAAACACATTGCATAAATGGACAGCATTATTTCTCCTGATTCCAAAGATATAAAATTTGTAAAATTTGAACGTGTGGATCAAGAGTTATGAATTTTGCAAGTTTGATTCACTAATATATCTAATTTCTGTTTTTAAAACTAACTCAGGACACACGGCGTGTTTTGATTGGCTCGTACCGGTTCGGCCAGATCGATCAACACGGGCCATTGGATTTAAAGAAGATCGTGCGACACAAATCTAGCATACCCCTTCGCGTAAGTGATTCTATCGCAGCCGACGGATTAAGATCTAACGGCCGTTGATCAAACGACCAATAACTAGCGGCGCGCGGCGACGGTGAGCGGTGGTGCGCTCGGTCTACGGTGTTGCGGCAGCTACTGGAAGCGAGGATGAGATTGGAGAGGCTCACCGGACTCGCAGAGGCGTGCTGAAGCTCAATGTGGTGGTGGCTTGTCAAGGGGCGCATGGACACGGTGGGGATTCCTCATCGGAGTGGAGCCTTTTGTCGGGTACGGCTGTTTGTTGATGTTGCCGGCATTGTAGATCATGCCAGAGAGAAGTAAGCGGTGCGTTAGATGCGGGGAACGACACTGGACATGTGAGTATCAAAGACAGGGCAAGGCGCGCTCGGGACTAACCAGATTAACTCGCCGGAGTTGAGTGCCTCGTCGGGTTCGCTCAGTCATCGACGTTGCTGACGCTCGGGGTTGTCCTAGCACGCAACGGCGGTGTCAAACGATGTGCAAGGATGCAGTGGTTGTACTGGAGAAGTTTGGAGTCAAGGGGCGCAGAGAGGTCACCGGAATCAGTCGTCAGAGCTCATCGGGACAACAGCGAAGTTTGGTGAAATCTGAACAGCCTGGTGGCGAGGAGAGGGTGCTGCATGGGGGGAAATGGCTGTGGCAGGGTGGGGTTTAAGTAGCCAGGAGCGGGGCGAGGTTTAATCTCTGAATCAATGGGAATTAAGCGGAATTAAATCGCGGCGTCACTGCGGCGAGGTAACGGCGGAGCGGGTCGGGCGCGCGTTGATTTGGGGACGATGCTAACGGGGCAAGGTGGGGTCGGGCTGTCAGCGAGTGGGTACGCGTTGCTGCGGTGAGAAACAGAGAGGGAAAGGAGACCCCGAGTGGGCTGTTTTGTCTAGTGGGCCGAAAGGGTGGCGCCTGTCCTAGTTCTGTTTCTTTATCCTTTTTCTTTTTCTAATTCGATTTTCAGGAAACATTTTCAAATGAATTCCAAATAAGTTTAAATTCAAACCATTTCTGCATTTTTGTAAAGTCAAAATTGTGCACATTTGGTTGCAGAACAATGTTGTATACTTTAAAATAATTTGGCCTTTTGGAATTTTTAAAATGAACTAGATTTTTATCCATTGCTTAATAAAGACAAAGTAATGATTTAAATTTGTTTCTTTGTTTTGAATCTTTGTCTAAGCTTTGGAATTCCTCAAACAAACTTATGAACAATCATCTATGGTTTAAAACAAATAATCTCTCAATAAAGAGTAGCATTAGATCAATGCTTTACTTACATAAAATAATAAGCATACAAATGCTTTTGTTTTTGTAATAACTTTGTAAATGATCCTAAAATGATCATGAATGTATGGATGATATGCAAAGCTTTGAAAACATGATTTTAGGGATGTTAGAGGGATGAACAAATTCCACTCTTGATCCATGATTATCAACATAACACTTTAGTAGCTTTGAAGCCATCTTTATAATCACCTAGTTACGTGTGACGTTTGATGTTAACAAGAAACTCTTCTGGTGTTAGTGATTGGCATGATCTCATGGTCTAAGGATTAGGATCACTTCGTAAGTTGTTTATAGCAATATAAACTCAATGACTTTGATCGTAATGCTATACTTCGGATGAATGTTCATCACACCATTACACTAATGTTGTGATCTCGTTATTAACAACATCCAATGTCTATGATCAAGAAACTGTGATCATCTTGTTAATCAACGAACTAGTTTATGAGAGAGGCATAACTAGGAACTTTCTGTTTTTTATTAAACACACATGTATTAACGTTTCCGTATTAATACAATTATAGCATGCAAAATAAACATCTGTCATATACTTGGAATACACATAATAAACACTTTATTATTGCCTCTCAGGTCATATTCCCTTCAGCTATACTTAATAGCATAATTTGCCTTCCGTTGTTTCATGTTTGTGGTCAGTGACCTCTGCTTGTAATAATTTTTGTGTCATAGGGTCACTGATGTGTTACCGATTCTTCACTGGATATCCTTGAGCTCAATGGTAAGCTTATGTCAGACGGAGGTCTGGGATTTGTTTAGCCCTGATTCCGGGGGTGTCACAGGTTTTGGTATCAGAGCAGTACAGACCGTAGTAAAACCTTGCTATTGGTCGATGTTGAGTCTAGTGTTTGTGAAAACTATTTTAAAGCTGAAAGGTATTTTCAAAAACTCTAGTATGCTTCGTTTACTCCTTATCTAGTTTCGCTCTAACTCTGTGTTATCTTATCTTGTGTTGACTTTGGAAAGTTTTGATATCTCTTCTAGTCTTTCAAAACTTAGGTACCTTCTTGGCATGTCGTTTGTAAGCCAGTTGACCTAGTGTTGAGTTCTTTAGAGTTGTGTGTGTTATGAATTCCTTGTTTCCCTTGTTCTTGTTCATTTGAGAGATTCCTCTCCATCATGATCTCTCTATATTTTGGACCCACAATATTATATTGTTGGTTCCACAGTGTTCTGTTCTAGGCTTCAAGGTTTCCTTTCACCTCGCGTGCCTCCTTTTTATTTGCTTGGGTACTTCCGAAGGTGTTTATTCTATTGGAAAATACCTCGTGATTACTATATTACAGTGTACATTGTGTCACTCAAGTAGTAATTATTCTTGTTTTAACCCTTGGACTTGAACCTAAGATCCCGAATTGTGCTGGATTCTAGTATTGTGAATCTTGTACATGAAGCTGACCTTTAACCCAAGATCCAACCCTTTGACTCCTGTTGTTAGTGTTCACACATTACCTCAAGATGGATGGTATTACCATTCTAGCCTTCAAGCTTGTCATCTTTGTCGTGATTGAATCTCGACAACCAAGGACTTCCCCTACCACATGCTATGGCAGATGTTCTTTAATGGAACCAGATAGATCACGACAAGAGTACTCCTCGTGAGTCTCGCATCTATACTCGTGACTCTGCCACACCTTAGCCCTTCTATGCATTGGTTTTCGAAAGATTGTTGACTTATGCATCCACGTCTCGGGATTCTATCCTGAGCATGTTCACCTTTTCCCTTGTTGTTTTCCGACCTTTGTCTACCAGTTGGTAGCCAAGTAGTAATTGTGCATCGGTGTATTCTGATGCAAGATGCTCTTGTGGTCCATCATGACAAACCATTTCGGAATGTCAGGAGAAACAAACTCCAGTACTTTGTCATATCTAGGACCAGGTCAAAGTGTTGTAATCCGCAGATTAAGAGGCATTGATTGTCTTCCATCTGTTCTACCTTAAATGTATTACACTCTTTTATACTAAGAGGTCGTGCTGATTTTCATGACCGCTTAATGAAGTGATGATTCTACACATTTTTACCCACCCTTCCTCGAGGTTCCGTGCTCGTGAGTGATGCGTGTGCGTAATAATGTGGCCATCTGAGATTCTAGCAATTTTTATTGTTTTGAACTCTAAGGACATTTGTGTCATTCTTAGCGTGATTGGTTAACCCTGTCACTAAGCACAGGATGATTGTGCTACCAAGTCCGTTATTCTGGTACACTCTCTTCGATCAAAGAGTTAGGATTATGCCGAAGCTTTGAGATTGTGTCTTCTTGCCTTACCAAGCAAGTTTGCTCTCGAACTAAGTGACATATCGGTGGTTTGTGATATTCTAGATGTCTACTAGAAGTATCGCCATGTTTCCACATGACCGTGTTGTCAAGTTCTTGAGCAAGTGAATTCTCTGAACTGCTCCTTTCTCCAAGGATCCGTACTGGATACCCCCGAACTAGTGAGTTGAGCTTAAACAACAACTTGGAGAGTTGTAAGACAAAATTTATATCCGACTTTTTTCCTTCTTCAAGGGATGTCTAGTTTTGTTCGTGTTGAAGAAAGATATTATCTCCTTCGTGGATATGTTATCTTCCCCCGCCTTTGATTTTATTTGGGTTATCATCAAATCAAACTCAGTTCCAAGGACTATCTTGATAATGTTTCTTCTTGTGATTTTTCACTTGGGTACATCTTCATGTCCTTTGGTTTGACCAATATTGTTGCGTGGTTCAAGCAACATATGAGTCCATCTCCTTGGAGTGTCTCGATAAGTTTTTTGTTGAGCCCATCGATGTCATCCTTATTCTCTCCATGCTAGAATAGATTCATATGGAACAATTGGCATTAATGTTGGAAATTTCTAAGAACCGTCTTCGTGCCATCTCGAAGTATGTGTTCTGGATGTTAGAAATAACCTTCTCTGGTTCATGTGAAAAGGCTGAAAGATGTCGCCGTGGATAGGAGAAGAGTTCTCTCTCTTACCTTAAAGACACACGTGTGTTTTATTGTTAGTAATTTATATGTGTGCAATTGTCTTTCGACAAATTGCTAATGCACGGGTCTATCAATCTAGCTCATCTTTTGGAGCTTGACACTGTAGTCCATATATTGAGACTCTAGTAACTTTACCTTCGTGGTAAATGTTGCACACTTTCTATTCGGACATGTTGAGTCTGAAGTATCATTTCACTTAAACAAAGCTGAATCTCAAGCAGCAATGATGGTTGGTGTTTCTCAAGGTTTTGACATAGGTCTCTTTCTAAATCTAGCAAGATTGGTGTAATGGTTGACACACCTAGCCGAAAATACCTATTGCCATACTTCCTTGATTCAGCAGTAACAACCACTCTTCATGAGGCTTCTTCTGTGATTTATTATAGGAGTTGTTCTTATGGTTTCCTTTGTATCCGAAGTCCGGCCTTTACTTAATGATTGATTTCCCAAACATCAAGGAGAACATTTAAAGTTGTGTAGCTAAATGTCTCTCGGCCGATTCTCCATACCCTTCTATGTTGGCAAGCGTATGGTTGTGCCAAATAGTGCCAAATAATTGAAGTCTGAGAATGAAGTTAATTTCTTCTCGTGTCATCAGGAATTTTCTTATGTATTCATCTTAGTGATGTAAAGTGATATCATGATTTCTAGCAAGGATTTTTGATATACCTAGATGAATAAAGAGTTTCCTTCGTATTCTTTATCATGTTTTAAGAGTGACTATGATTTTGCCAATCAGAAGTTCCTCTTGGTACATGTCCCTTGTGACTCTTAAAGTCCTCTCCACAAAACACCTTTCTGTCTTAGCCTTCTATTGAATGAAAGAGTGACCCTTCTGTTTCAAAAGTAGTTCAACAGCTTGGTTTTGTTGATACATATCTCTGCAACCCTAAAGCTCTACTTAAGTTGTTTAGTAGAGGTTCCCTAATGGAGTCTGTGGTCATGTTCTTTCTGTTGGAACCCCCCTCTTCAGAAGCTCCAAACTCTTCTGAAGCTCATTGTCTCAATCCTTATGAAGACCATCCATTTAACAACTTGAAGCCATCTCCTCTTGTTCCCTCTGTAACCTTGATGTGTTTCATGCTCGTCATATTAGAGTTGTTTCTAAACACTCCATTCATGAGCTGACCATGAGATACTCAGCGCGTTGTTTAGTGTGTTTCCCTCTTATCCTTAGAGTGACCCTGTTTCTTTCTCTCTCTGTCTCTCTTCCTACCTTTGCAATCTCGGGTCGAGATTCTCGTAAGGGGGATAAAGCTGTAACACCCCAGTTTTAGCTAATGATTAATTATGGTTTTGATTGTGCATTCATCAGCATCATATCTTAAATTGTGCATTACAGAAATAAATCAAACCCTAAAACCCTAGTTTCCCTCTCTCCTTGAAAACAATTCAGAGAGGTTTTGAACTTTGAAAATACAAAATTATTGGAGCCCAAATAGTGCCAGAGGGCCCCAAAATATTTTACTAGTTTTATAAAAGCTTCTGGTATTTTTGAAATACCCAAAACAGTTTACAAATTGAAAATACAAAAGAAAATACAAAACAGATTTGGAAAACAGAAAAAGGAAAAGGTTTTACAGGAAAAAAATGTAGCCAGAGCACCCAGGCCGCGCAGCCCACTTCCTTCCTCTCCCCTGCAACCTTTTGTCCGGCGCGTCCTTGGCCCAAGTTTGCCCAGCCGGGGAACGATACCGGCTCGGCCTTTTGTTGGTTCATCGTCTTCGTGCCCGACGGGAACCTGCTCGGTGGCGCGACGTCCGCCGTCTGCCACCGTTCATGCGCCAAGATTACCGCCGCCGCCCTTGTGTAACACCCTCAGAATCGGACCTATGCAAGTTTGAGCAAAATTCGCCAAACCCGCATAGAAACGATTCAAAGGTGCCCACCAGGCACTTTCGTGCGGGTGGAAAACGAAGTAATAACATTACACAACAGTCCTCGATGGGACCCACAGAACAGATATATAACAGCGACTCAAGGAGGCAAGAATACAGAGATAATATACAAAGATCCAAACCACCTTGAAAACGATAGAGCGTCCAGCTACGGACAAGATGCAAATGGGGCTAAGAGCCCTGAAGAATAACCAATGGCGTCCATAACCCTGCCCAGGCCAAGCCGGAAGGGTAACCCTGCTAACGGCGTCGATCTCAAACCTGCTTAAACAAAAGGGGTGCCGACAAAGGGCAAAGGAAAAAGAAGGAGTCAAGATCGAGGCCAAGACAGCGAGGCTAGAATTGGCGGTCCTCGCCATAGGTATGGTGGATCGGCAGCATGCATGAAACAACCTATAGAGACTCGATACAATTGGCGGTTATCAGAGAGGGGTGAGAAAGACCTATCCGGATCCAACCTGAAGCTAACACCAAACAAACCCATCCTGGTGTTTCCCCCTCGAGACCAAACGAGGAAGTCAACCGAGGAACTCACACCGTTGGCAGTTTTAATTATTCAGTTATCGTTGCAGCAATTACTAGTCAGGTTTAGATAATCATCCTGATAAAGTAAACAGTGGGCACTTTTAGTTAACCATTCCGTGATAGTGGCAACACTTATTAGTCAGATACATTTATCATGAGATAACCCAAGAACCCAGCAGTTGTTGGTACTTTTATTCAGCCATTCCGTTGTAGTTGCAAGATTTACTAGTCAGGTACAATTGTCGCACGCGACAACCAAACAAGCAATTGTGGGCAGTATTAATTAGCCATTCCATTATAGTGAAGCTGATTACTAGTCATTATAAGTCAAATTTATAGCAGTAAACTTTAGTTATGCTTGTCTATGATCGAGATACTGTGCTCCAAGTCGTCCATATCCGGACATGGCTTTTAAAGTTTTACCCGCCGGGTGCACCAATAGCAACACACGCCGATCAGCCTCGGAAAAACCAAATCAAAACCCAACGAGGCTTTCACGGTGAACAATCACAAGATTCAGAAATATTTGGGGCACCCTTAAGTAGATCCCGCAACGGCCACCGACTCAGACGGGCTCAAGGTTTGGGTAGACGGTGAACGATCGGGAACCCGAAGTGTGGCTGGGCTTGTCGACACCGCGGAATCGTGTCCCGATCCTAACATGCAGTGTGCTCCTCGCACAAATTAAAAACAAAGTAGCATGGCATAAGTACAGGATAGTAAATAAAACCTCAAACTAGTTTGTGGCCCCAAGAAATAAGACGGAATCAAGCTCGCCTGGGGGTCCCATATACCTCCGGATGTGGATAGCGCGATAAATCAAGGAACAGTATCAAGTACTCGGGGTCTTACGGACACAAGTGGGCGTTCGAAACCAAATATTTTCTATCACCCACCGATGCCTCTGCTTATTTCAATTTTAGTTGTTAAACAGAAATTAAAGTGACGATAAGTAAAACTAGAATCATCTCCAACATCAACATGCGGCAATACATCAAGAATCGTGGCATACGACACACATCAGCACTTGAGCAAGCAACTACGACGCGCAAGTCCAACTATCTACCAAACAACAGGTAATAGGGTGTGTCCAAGGCAATATAGGGCTGCACGGTATATCACAGGTACGGAAACTAAAGCATCGCAACACAGATAGCAATAGATCAACAGGAGGGGAGTAAATACTATAAAGTAAGATAGGTAGAAGGGGGAAGATGCTCGCCTGAAAACATTGTCGAAGGTTCATCCGAAGATCGGGTCGGCACTCGCATCAACTCAACGGCCTAATCCGCGAAGAAGCAAAACACTAGAAGGAACACCGGATGCACTATTTAATACAACAACAGAAGATCGGCATGATGCATGTATGATGAATGACAGGGCAAAGATGCGATGCAATTAGGTCAATATTAAGCGGAACCGGGGTCCCGACAATTAGTTAAATGGTTCAAGTTATTTAGCAACCCCCGCAATTTAAATGTTGTATTACATGGCCAAAGATGATACGGGTTCGCTATACAAGTTTAAATGAGGCCAATATGAGACTAAATTTGCCCGCATATGGGCCCCATATTTAATTATTAGATGAATCGGCATAAGGCCCCCAAACCACATGAATGTATGCGAGATGAACAATTAAATATGCGACAAGTTGTTATTATATTATAAAATGGGGTTCTCGGAAAGGGGTTCACACATTAGGGGTCTCGACGATCTTGGAGTTCCGGGGTTCGGGGTTCGGTCTCGGGGTTCAGGGTCTAGGGTTCGAACTCGGCGGGATCGTTCTCTCGTGCTCGGTAACGAGGCAGATCTTGCGTTCCGGGAAGAAGTACTTGGCGTTCTGCGTCGGTGCCGTTCTTGTCGCATTCGCGGTCTTCGGGTCATGTCGACGATCATGGCGTCCTGAAAGAAGTACTCGGCGTTTCGTGATGATCTTGTTGATTCCATGGCGGAGGCCTTGGCGCTTCGGATCGACCTTCGGATCGGGGCTTCGGGGTCTTAGGGTTCCACCTTGATTATCGGGGACGAACTTGGGACTCGACGCCGGGTCTCCAGGGTCCCTGTCGGAGTGCTAGATGTTTCGTGATGGAGTTCTTGTCGGGGCTCTCGACTCCGACGCCGGGGTCGGTCTTGGAGATAGGAGTACTTGGCGTCCTTGAAGAAGAGCCTGGCATTCCGAGAGGAGGCCCTGTTGTTCCATGTCGTAGATGTTCGGTGTTCGCGTGCAAGATCTTGTCGATGGTCCTTCTAGTGACGTTCGGGTTCGGGTTCGGCTCTCGCATCAAACACCGGGTGGCTCTATCGTCGGTTGATTCTCGGGGGCACGAGCTGCTGCCTGGGATGCGTGCACAGAGAGGAGCCCAAAGGGACCTCACCGAGTGCGAGCACGCCGCAGGATCGGCTCTCCGTGGGCGAGGCGGCGGCGCTGGTGGAGACGGCGAGCTCGGGCGGCCACGGAACCACAGTGGCGGAGGCGACGGAGGCGAACAGTTTGCATGATCGGCGGCGGCGAGGGGACTTCAGCGGCGGACGGAGGAAGCTTGAGGCGACGAGGCGGTCGAGGGCCGGGCGGAGGGCTCAGCGCCGAGGCTACAGGGGACGGGGGCCAGGGCGGGGTGAGGCTGGCGGGGCGGGGGAGGCGGTGGGCGGCGCCACGGAGCGGGCGGGCGGGGCGAAGACAGCGAGTGGCGGTGGAGGCGTGCTCGGCCTCGGTCGCGGCGGCGCCGGCCGAGGCGGCGGAGCGGCGGGCTCGGTGGGAGCGGCGCGGCGAGCGGAGGAGGGCGCAAGGGCGGTGAAGGAGGCCAGCGGAGCTTGTGGCGGCGGCGGTTGGGAGGCCGAGGCGACAAGGCGTGACGGCTCGGGAGGCGCCCACGGACGCTGGCGGAGGAAGATGGGGCGAGCGCCACGAGGTTGAGCGAGGAAGGCGCAGGCTGCGAGAGGGAGAAGAAAGGGAGGAAGACGGGGCGCGGTGGGTGGGTCCCACGCGCGTGGCAGGCGAGGCTGGTCGGGTCGCCCGGGCTGGGGCCACGTGGACGAGTGGGCGGGTCGTGGAGAGTGGGGGACGCAGTGTGTGTCTTGTGTGCGTCTTGGGTGGGTCCGGGCGAGTGAGAGGGGCGTGGCCGTAGCGTGGCGGTAGCGTGGCTCTGCGTGGCTCAAGGGCTGCGCCTGGTCGTGGTGTGGTGGGGCCGGGGGAAGGAGAGGGAGTTAGTGGTGGGGTCCATGTGGCCGGCTTGGGGAAGAGGGAGAGAGGTAGGATGGCTAGGGTGAAAAGAGAGAGAGAGGGCTGGATGGATGAGGTGGGTGTGGGTATGTTTGGGGTGAGAGAGGGAGGTGGCAGCCTGGGATTGGTGGGTAGGAATAGATTGGGTGGGACTAGGATTTAGAGGGAGCTGTTTTCAAAAGTGTGTTTGTTTGGTCGCGTTTAAATTAAAATAAGGCCATTTTGCAAACGGTTTTTAGACAAATAAAAATCTCCGATGCGATCGGGGTTTTGTGTTTGAAAATAATAGGGGTTTTGTACAATTCAAAACTAGGCTTTTCAAATAATGCAGTCAAACAATGCATGAAGATGACGATGCAATGCACAAATTCAACGCGATTTTCTAGTAGTGGTTTTGCGGGATGCCACAATTCGACACCACTAACAAGGGATCTCGCCCTC
The DNA here is from genome assembly GCA_030063025.1 of Avena longiglumis. NCBI lineage: Eukaryota > Viridiplantae > Streptophyta > Magnoliopsida > Poales > Poaceae > Avena > Avena longiglumis. The sequence continues at coordinate 569,907,170 of CP125974.1, forward strand.
GAGATCCGCCTCATGTCTGGGAAGGAAGGTCGGCGATCTGCGTCTTCTCGCTTCGTGTAGATCTTCGCGACACCACTAACAAGAGGTCGTTGTCCGTGATCGTCGAGGGAACCCTCCGGGGACAAAAGGTCGAAGGTAGAGGTATCAAAAAATAAAGCCACCTCTAACTTCGATGGAAAGAGGGAACCGATGCATTCTCATCCACTTCAATGTACAACAGCGAATAGAAAGGGTAGTCGGCATGGGGGCCAATCCATCACGCACCCAAACTATTACTCCGCACAATCAGTAGAAAAGAGTACAACCATTCTCGGAATCAGACTGGAGATCTCGACAAGCGAGGTTCGGCACAACGGAGTGATGCAGACTCTGCATCGGATCTGGCATAGATGATGTCGTCGCGTCGGAAACACCGGAAGACACAAACAAGGAACAAAGAATGGTACCACCGCAGACGGATTCATCAGGCAGCTTGAACACCGAATGGTAGAACACCGTTAATAGAGGAGGAAGCGAAACCCTGAAGGTACGACGGAAAACCATCCACGAGAATTCCTGGACTCGAAGAAAGAAAGAGAGCGGATTCAAAACGCGTAGAGATAAGAGGAGAATAGCAGAGGGGTAAGAAGTAAAATCAGACCTAACCAGAACTATCCAACCGATTTTGCAAAATAGTTTTGACACTCTACTTCGGCCGTTAGCTAGGTTATCCTACAGGCTGGACTTGTGGGGTATCATAGCTGCCGAGCTCGATACCACTCTGTAACACCCTCGAGAATCGGACCTATGCAAGTTTGAGCAAAATTCGCCAAACCCATAGAAGCGATTCAAAGGTGCCCACCGAGCACTTTTCGCGGGTGGAAAGCGGTAATAACATTACACAACAGTCCTCGATGGGACCCACGAGCAGATATATACTTGACTCAAGGAGGCAAGAATACAGAGATAATATACAAAGATCCAAACCACCTTGAAAAGCGATAGAGCGTCCACTACGGACAAGATGCAAATGGGGCTAAGAGCCTCAAGAATAACCAATGGCGTCCATAACCCTGCCCGAGCCAAGCGGAAGGGTAACCACCTTAACGTCGATCTCAAACCTGCTTAAACAAAGGGTGCCGACAAAGGGCAAAGGAAAAGAAGGAGCGTCGATCGAGGCCGATACAGCGAGGCTAGAATTCGGTCCTCGCCTACATAGGTATGGTGGTGGCGGCGTGGCATGCACGAAACAACCTATAGAGACTCGATACAATTGGCGGTTATCGAGAGGGGTGAGAAAGACCTATCCGGATCCAACTCAGCTAACACCAAACAAACCCATCACGGTGTTTCCCCTCGAGACCAAACGAGGAAGTCAACAGGAACTCACACCGTTGGCGGTTTAATTATTCATTATCGTTGCAGCAATTACTAGTCGGGTTTAGATAATCATCACGATAAAGTAAGCGATGGGCACTTTTAGTTAACCATTCCGTGATAGTGGCAACACTTATTAGTCGAGATACATTTATCATGAGATAACCCAAGAACCCAAAGCTTGTTGGTACTTTTATTCAGCCATTCCGTTGTAGTTGCAAGGTTTACTAGTCAGGTACAATTGTCGCAAGCGACAACCAAACAAGCAATTGTGGGCAGTATTAATTATCCATTCCATTATAGTGAAGCTGATTACTAGTCATTATAAGTCAAATTTACAGCAGTAAACTTTAGTTATGCTTGTCTATGATCGAGAATCTTGCTCCAAGTCGTCCATATCTGCGGACACGGCTTTGAGAAAGTTTTACCGGCGGGTGCACCAATAGCAACACGCTCGATCAGCCTCGGAAAAACCAAATCAAAACCCAACGAGGCTTTCACGATGAACAATCACAAGATTCAGAAATATTTCGGGGCCACCTTAAGTAGATCCATAGCAAGCGGTGACTCGAGCGGGCTCAAGGTTTGGGTAGACGGTGTGAGCATCGGGAACCCGAAAGTGTGGCTGGGCTTGTCGACACCGCGGAATCGTGTCCCGATCCTAAACAGTACAGTGTGCTCCTCGCACAAATTAAAAACAGAAAGTAGCATGGCATAAGTACAGGATAGTAAATAAAACCTCAAACTAGTTTGTGGCCCCAAGAAATAAGACGGAATCAAGCTCTGGCCCAGGGGGGTCCCATATACCTCCCGGATGTGGATAGCGCGATAAATCAAGGAACAGGTATCAAGTACTCGGGGTCTTACGGGACACAAGTGGGCGTTCGGAAACCAAATATTTTCTATCACCCACCGATGCCTCTGCTTATTTCAATTTTAGTTGTTAAACAGAAATTAAAGTGACGATAAGTAAAACTAGAATCATCTCCAACATCAACATGCGGCAATACATCACAAGCTGTGGCATACGACGACACACATCAGCACTTGAGCAAACTTCGACGCGCAAGTCCAACTATCTACCAAACAACGGGTAATAGGGTGTGTCCAAGGCAATATAGGCTGCGGTATATCACAGTGCGGAAACTAAAGCATCGCAACGTATAGCAATAGATCAACAGAGGGAGTAAATACTATAAAGTAAGATAGGTAGAAGGGGAAGATGCTACTTTGAAAACATTGTCGAAGGTTCAACCGAAGATCGGGGCGAAGCTCACATCAACTCAACGGTCTTATCCGCGAAGAAGCAAAACACTAGAAGAAACACCGGATGCACTATTTAATACAACGACAGAAGATCGGCATGATGCATGTATGACGAATGACAGGGCAAAGATGCGATGCGATTAGGTCAATATTAAGCGGAACCGGGGTCCCGACAATTAGTTAAATGGTTCAAGTTATTTAGCAACCCCCGCAATTTAAATGTTGTATTAACATGGCCAAAGATGATCTGGGTTCGCTATACAAGTTTAAATGAGGCCAATATGAGACTAAATTTGCCCGCATATGGGCCCCATATTTAATTATTAGATGAATCGGCATAAGGCCCCCAAACCACATGAATGTATGCGAGATGAACAATTAAATATGCGACAAGTTGTTATTATATTATAAAATGGGGTTCTCGGAAAGGGGTTCACACATTAGGGGTCTCGACGATCTTGGAGTTCCGGGGTTCGGGGTTCGGTCTCGGGGTTCAGGGTCTAGGGTTCGAACTCGGCGGGATCGTTCTCTCGTGCTCGGTAACGAGGCAGATCTTGCGTTCCGGGAAGAAGTACTTGGCGTTCTGCGTCGGTGCCGTTCTTGTCGCATTCGCGGTCTTCGGGTCATGTCGACGATCATGGCGTCCTGAAAGAAGTACTCGGCGTTTCGTGATGATCTTGTTGATTCCATGGCGGAGGCCTTGGCGCTTCGGATCGACCTTCGGATCGGGGCTTCGGGGTCTTAGGGTTCCACCTTGATTATCGGGGACGAACTTGGGACTCGGCCGGTCTCGTGGTCCTGTCGGTGCTAGATGTTTCGTGATGGAGTTCTTGTCGGGCTCTACTCCGGCCGGTCGGTCTTGGAGATAGGAGTACTTGGCGTCCTTGAAGAAGAGCCTGGCATTCCGAGAGGAGGCCCTGTTGTTCCATGTCGTAGATGTTCGGTGTTCGCGTGCAAGATCTTGTCGATGGTCCTTCTAGTGACGTTCGGGTTCGGGTTCGGCTCTCGCATCAAACACCGGGTGGCTCTATCGTCGGTTGATTCTCGGGGGCACGAGCTGTGCACGGATGCGTGCGAAGAGGCAAAGGACCTCACCGAGTGCGAAACGCCGGCGGATCGGGCTCTCCCAGGCGGCGGTTGGGCGCGCGGCTGGTGAGAGCGGCTCGGCCACGGAACCACAGTGGCGAGGCCGACGGAGGCGAAACAGCTTGATCGGCGAGGCGGCGGCGAGGACTTCAGCGCCCGGCGGGCGGAGAAGCTTGAGGCGGCGAGAGGCGGTCGAGGCCGGGCGCGGAGGCTTCGCGGAGGCGGACGGCAGCCAGGCGGGGTGGTGGCGGGGCCTAGCGGGCGGGAGGCGGTGGGCGGCGGGCGGCAGCGGGCGGGCGGCGGAAGACGGCGAGTGGCGGGTGGGCGTGCTCGGCCTCGATGGCATGGCCGGGCAGGCGTGAGCGAAAGCGGGGCTCGGGGGAGCGGCGGCGGAGGCGGGAGCGCAGCGGCGAGGAGGGCGCGCGGGCGGTGAAGGAGGGCAGCGGGAGCTTGTGGCGGCAGCGGCTGGGGAGGCCGGGCGGCGGGCGTCGGCAGCTCGGGAGGCGAGCCCGGCAGACCTTGGCGGAGGAAGATGGGGCGGAGCGGTGCCGGCGAGGTTGAGCGAGGAAGGGGCGGCGCGCTGCGGGCGAGAGGGAGAAGAAAGCGGGGAGGGGAGGAAGACGGGGACGCGCGGTGGGGTGGGTCCCACGCGTGGCGATAGGCGAGGCGGTGGGTCGCCGGTGGGCAGGGCCACGTGGACGAGTGGGCAGGCGGGTCGTGAGAGTGGGGGCGCGCGCAGTGTGTGTCTTGTGTGCGTCTTGGGTGGGTCAGCGGGTGAGAGGGGCGGGCGTGGCGGCGCGTGGGGCGCGGCGTGGGCGTGTGGCTCATGGCGTGGTCTGTGGCGAGGTCGGCTTGAGGTGGCGGGTGGGGCCAGGGGGAAGGAGAGAGAGGGGAGTTAGCTGGTGGGGTCCATGTGTCGGTGGGGAAGAGGGAGAGAGGGTAGGATGGCTAGGGTGAGAAAAGAGAGAGAGAGGGAGCTGGATGGATGAGGTGGCAGGTGGGTATGTTTGGGGTGAGAGGGAGGTGGCACAGGATTGGTGGGTAGGAATAGATTGGGTGGGACTAGGATTTAGAGCTGTTTTCAAAAGTGTGTTTGTTTGGTCGCGTTTAAATTAAAATAAGGCCATTTGCAAACGGTTTTAGACAAATAAAAATCTCCGATCGATCGGGTTTGTGTTTGAAAATAATAGGGGTTTTGTACAATTCAAAACTAGGCTTTTCAAATAATGCAGTCAAACAATGCATGAAGATGACGATGCAATGCACAAATTCAACGCGATTTTCTAGTAGTGGTTTTGCGGGATGCCACACCTTGGCCGCCTACAAGTACCTCGAGGCCGCCGCGGAGAAGCCCTAGCACGCCTATATCCATTCCCCCCTCGCTTCCTTGCGCCATACCGAACCCTAGCTTCATATTCTCCGGTGTCCTTGACGCCTCCGGCCTCCCCGAGCCATGTTGTGATGCCTAGGAGCTCCGCCTCGTCGCCATGACCTCCCTCGTCAAAGGAATCGGACTCACATGACTGGAATAGATCACAACAGCCTCGTCTTCCCGAGCACCGGTCGTCACCATCGTCGTCGATTGCCGCCGTCCCGAGCCTCCTCCGGCTTCTACAACACCACTACAAGCATCGTGGTGAGATGGCGGTTCTCTGGAGCCTCCCTAATGTCTCCCTCTCTCTCTGTAGCTCTGTGGCATCCCGCAAAACCACTACTAGAAAATCGCGTTGAATTTGTGCATTGCATCGTCATCATCATATGTTGTTTGTCTAAAACTATTTTCGCAAAGCCCGTTTTGTTTTCTAAAACGCCCCATCTTTGTCAAATATCAAAACCGGATCGCCGGAATATTTTACTTTGTCTGCTTTTAGTTTGCAAAAGGCTTGTTGGAAATAAATAAAAAATTTAATTGTTTTTGGGGGCGTCGAGCAGGAATACCCGACGACCACCCCATTTTCAAAACGGTCCACCTAATCAGCCCCCCCTCTAAATCCTAAAGCTACCAACCTATCTACCCACACCCCTTTGGCCACATCACCCCGGCCAACCCGTCGTGACACCTCACCCTCTCCCTCCCCCTAACCAACCCCAAACTGCCACATCACCCCGCACCCCTCTCTCTCCCTCTCCTGCCCTACCACACACGCCTACCACCACTTTTCCCACCCTGCACCGGCCCCACCACAGTCACCCCAACCCCCACCGGCCCACTGTCGGTCCCACGACCCCAGTGCCCCATCTCTCCTCTCTTCCTCCCCCGCAGCACCCGCTCGCGACCTCCGGCCCTCTCTCTCTGCTCGCCTCGCCGCTCCACCCCGCTCTCCCGGCCTGCCGGCGCCCGTCGCCGCCGCCTCCCTCCCTCGTCACCTCAGCGCCACGCCCACCACCTCTCCTCCTCGCCCCTGGGTCCCTCCTCCCGTGGCAGCTCTCCCCCTCGGCCAGGCGCCTTCCTCCGCCCTCCTCCGTCGCCTCACGCTCGGCGCCTCGCCCGGCCGTCCTCCTCGCCGCATCCTCCCTCCCGCTGCAGACCCGCCTCCCGTGCCTCCGGCGAGCCACCACTTGGCCCTTGGCGTCCTCAGCGTCGCCGGGCCCCTTAACCTGCCACCGCCTCCGTCAACCGCCCGGCGACCGCTCACCTCCTCCCGCCTGGCGGCCAGCGCCCGACCCAGCTCGTCCTCGTGCCCACCCGTCGTCCCGTCAAGCTCGCCACCGCGCGGACCCGTCGTCGCGGGCGTCCTCCTCCACCGCCTTGTTGCTCGCCCACTTCGTCCGAGCCGTCTGGTCCCTCGCCGCTTACGCTCGCGTCCGGCCGCCTCGCCCGTCGCGGCCTTCGTCTGCGCCACCGCGCGCTTCGTCCGCCGGGCCTCACCTCGTCCCCCATGCCCTTGCCGTGGTCGCGACGGCGGCCGCCTCAGCGCCACCTTGGTTTTCCTCTTCGGCCCCGACGACCGCCTCCGCCGTGTAGGTTCTGTGCGTACCAAGTCATGCCGTGTTGTGTTATCATTTGTAACCTCACGGAAGTTGTAGCAGGCGTGACGATCTGTCGTGCGAGCTTTTGTCTTTGCTCAACCAAGTGGGTTCGATTCGAGTTCTTTGTACCCAATAGGTGCTCCATGATGTCTTCTCCAAGTCCAAGATCTGCGAGCGTGTTTGTACATCCGTCTTCTTTGCTGAAGATATCGCCAAGATCTACCCTCGGGACGCCGAGACCCCGAACCAGCCGATCCGTGCGGTGCCGCGTCAAGATCTCCTTCTCGGACCCGATGGCGCTAAGTTCTTCGCCGTGAAACAGCGGACTTCGACAAGACAAGGAACGTCAAGAACTTCGCCCTGAAGCCAAGACCCGGATCCGAAGACCGCCAAGATCGCCACCGGTTCAACAAGTGCTCCGCCCCGGACACCAATTTCTACATCCCGGACGCCAAGACCGTCTTGATGGCGCGGGCCCGACAAGACCTTCGCGACAACGAGAACGGCATCGGCCCGGAAGAATCCGGCGCCCGACAACGACCCAAGTCGGCTTCCGGGAACGCCAAGATCCATCGATGGTCGAGAACGATCCGTCGCACCACGGACCACGAGACCGACCGAACCCGGAACCCCAAGTTCGTCGAGACCCTAATGTGAACCCTTCCGAAACCCTATTTTATAATGTAATCCAACTGGTTGCATATTAATCATTCATCTCGCATGCATATCATTGGTTTGGGGGCCTTATGCCGATTCACCTCATAATTATATATGGTGCCCATATGCGGGCAAATCTAGTCTTATATTGGCCTCATTTAAATTTGTGTAGCGAACCCGGTGCTATCTTTTGCCATGCTAATACAACATTTAAATTGCGGGGTAGCTAAACAACATGAACCACCTTATTAATTGTCGGGACCCCGGTTCCACTTAATCTTGCCCAATTGCATCGCATCTTTGCCATGTCATTCATCATGCATGCATCATGCTGATCTTCTGCCGTAATCTTAAATATTGCATCTGGTGTTTCTTCTAGTGTTTTGCTTCTTCGCGGATAAGGCCGTTGAGTTGATGCGAGTGTCGACCCGATCTTCGGTTGAACCCTTCGGCAATGTTTTCAGGCGAGCATCTCCCCCCTTTCTACCTATCTTACTTTTATAGTCTTTATTCCCTCCTGTTGATCTATTGCTATCTGTGTTGTGTTGCTCTAGTTTTCGTACCCGTGATATCCCTTGCAGCCTTATATTGCCTTGGACACATCCTATTACCTGTTGTTTGGTAGATAGTTGGACTTGCGCGTCGTAGTCGCTTGCTCAAGTGCTGTTGCGTGTCGTCAATTGCCACAGTTGTTGGAGTAATGCCGCATGTTTGATGTTGGAGATTATCATAGTTTTACTTCTCGCTCACTTTAAATTCCTGTTTAACAACTAAAATTGAAGTAAGCAGAGGCATCGGTGGGTGATAGATAATATTTGGTTTCCGAACGCCCACTCGTGTCCCGTAGGACCCCGAGTACTTGATACCTGTTCCTTGATTTATCGCGCTATCCACATCCGGGAGGTATATGGGACCCCCTGAGCCAGAGCTTGATTCAGTCTTATTTCTTGGGGCCACAAACTAGTTTGAGGTTTTATTTACGATCCTGTACTTATGCCATGCTACTAATGTATTTACGATTGTGCGAGGCACCTTTGTCTTATTTAGGTAAGCGGAGTGTTTCATGTATCGACAAGCCCAGCCACACTTCGGGTTCCCGATCGTTCGCCATTGTCGCAAACCTTGAGTCCGTCTCAAAGCTTGCTTACTTCGTTGCGGGTCTACTCAATGGGGTGGCCCCCTGAAATATTTCTGAATCTTGTGATTGTTCAGTCGTGAAAGCCTCATTGGGTTTTGATTTGGTTTTTCCGAGGTTGATCGAGCGTGTGTTGCTATTGGTGCACACGGCGGGTAAAACTTTCAAAGCCGTGTCGCGGATATGGACGACTTGGAGCCTGATATCTCGACCATAGACAAGCATAACTAAAGTTTATTGCTATAAATTTGACTTTATAATGACTAGTAATCAGCTCAACTATAATGGAATGGCTAAATAATACTGCCCACCATTGCTTGTTTGGTTTGTCGCTTGCGACCATTGTACCTGACTAGTAAGTATTGCAACTACAACGGAATGGCTGAATAAAAGTATCAACAACTGCTGGGTTTTTGGGTTATCTCATGCTAATTGTATTTGACTAGTAAGTGTCGCAACTACAACGGAATGGTTAACTAAAAGTGCCCACTGCTTACTTTATCAGGATGATTATCTAAACCTGACTAGTAATTGCTGCAACGATAACTGAGTAAATAAAACTGCCAACGGTGTGAGTTCCTCGGTTGACTTCCTCGTTTAGTCTCGAGGGGGAAACGCCAGGATGGGTTTGTCTGATAGTTGTATCAGGTCGGTTCCGGATAGGTCTTTCTTACCCCTCTCTGATAACCGCCAGTTGTATCGAGTCTCTATAGGTTGTCTAGTGCACGCTGCCGCTTCAGTCCACCATACCTATGTAGGCGAGGACCGCCGAATTCTAGTCTCGCCGTGTCTTGGCCTCGATCTTGGCGCTCCTCTTTTCCTTTGCCCTTTCGGCACCCTTTTGTTTAGCGGGTTTGAGATCGGCGTCGTTAGCGGGTTACCCTTCCGGCTTGGCACAGGGTTATGGGCATTGGTTATTCTTGAGGCTCTTAGCCCCATTTGCATCTTGTCCGTAGCAGACGCTCTATCTTTTCAAGGTGATTTGGATCTTTGTATATTATATCTGTATTCTTGACTCATTGAGTCATTTATATATATCTGCTTACGTGGGTCCCATCGAGGGGCGATGTGTAATGTTATTATTCGTTTTCCACCCGCGAAAGTGCTGGTGGAGCACCTTTGAATCGTTTCTATGCGGGTTTGGCGGGTTTCGCTAAAACTTGCATAGATCCGATCTGAGGTGTTCTGAGTGGTATCGAGCGCGGCGATTACGATACCCACAAGTCCGACTGTGGGATAACCTAGCTAACGGCGAAGTAGAGTGTCAAAACTATTTTTGCAAAATCGGTTGGATAGTTACGATTAGGTCTGATTTTACTCCTTACCCCTGCTGTTCTCCTCTTACCTCTCGTTTTTGAATCCGCTCTCGTCCCTTTCTTGAGTCCGGGAATTCTCGTGGTTGGGTTCATCGTACCTTGAGTTTCGCTTCCTTCTTTGATAACGGTGTTCTACCATCCGGTGTTCAAGCTGAGAATCCGTCTGTGGTACCATCCTTTGCTCCTTGTTTGTGCCTTCCGGTGTTTTCCGACCGGCGACATCATCTCGCGGATCCGATCTGATGCATCACTCCTTTGTTCGACCCTCGTTTGTCGAGATCTTGATCTGAATTCGAGAGTTGGTTGCATAATCCGCTGTTGTTGGCGAGTAATGGTTTAGGTGCGTGATGGACTGATCACCATCATACTCTTATCATTCGCTCTTGTACATCGAATCGGTGGATCAGCGATTTTACTCCGTCCGGAAGTTAGGGGTGGCTTTATTTGTTGATACCTCTACCTTGACCTGTTGTTCCGGAGTGTTCTCGCGGCGATCACGGACAACGACCTCTTGTTAGCGGTGTCGCGAGGATCTACGGCGAGAAGGCGTGAACGCCGATCTTCCTTCGGTACCATGAGGCGGATCTCGGCGAGATCCATTGTTAGTGGTGTCGGTGTGGCATCCCATAAAACCACTACTAGAAAATCGCGTTGAATTTGTGCATTGCATCGTCATCATCATATGTTGTTTGTCTAAAACTATTTTACAAAGCCCGTTTTGTTTTCTAAGCGCCCATCTTTGTCAAATATCAAACCGGATCGCCGGAATATTTTACTTTATGCTTTTAGTTTGCAAAAGGCTTGTTGAAATAAATAAAACATTTAATTGTTTTGTGAGGCGATCGAGCGGGCGAATCGACCCTAACGACCACCCCCATTTTCAAAACGGTCCACCTAATCAGCCCCCCCTCTAAATCCTAAAGCTACCAACCTATCTACCCACACCCCTTTGGCCACATCACCCCGGCCAACCCCGTCGTGACACCGCACCCTCTCCCTCCCCCTAACCAACCCCAAACTGCCACATCACCCTGCCAGCCCCCCTCTCTCTCTCTCCCCACTCTCCCTGCCCTACCACACACGCCTACCACCACTTTTCCCACCCCCTGCAGCCGGCCCCACCCTGCCAGTCACCCCAACCCCACGCGCCCCGGCCCACCTGCCGGTCCCACCCCTGACCCCGCGTGCCCCCATCTCTCCTCTCTTCCTCCCCCGCAGCACCCGCTCGCGACCTCCGGCCCTCTCTCTCTGCTCGCCTCGCCGCTCCACCCCCGCTCTCCGTCGCCTGCGCCCGCTCGCCTCCTCCTCCTTAATGCCTCATGACGCCCACCCACCACCTCTCCCCTCCCTCGCCCAAGTCCCTCTCCCAGCGGTGGCGGCTCCCCTCCGCCAAGCCAGCGCCTTCCTCCCTCCTCCCCTCGTCGCCTCCGCTGCGCGCCTCGCCCGCCCGGCCGTCCTCCTCTCGCCGCATCCTCCCCCTCACAGACCGCCGCCTCCCGTGCCTCCCGAGCCACCCAGCCCCTTGCGCGTCCTCCAGCGTCGCGGGCCTTGATACCGCCCCTGCCGCCTCCGTCAACACCGCCGGCGACCCGCTCACCTCCTCCCGCACCTGGCCGGCCGCGCCCGCAGCTCCCGTCCTCGTGTGCCCGACCACCCCGTCCCGTCAAGCTTCGCCACCGCGGACCGTCGTCGCCGGGTCGTCCTCCTCCACCACCTCCGCTGCTCCGCCCACGTCCGCCGAGCCGTGCCGTCCCTCTGGCCTGTTCTTCCCGCGTCCGGCCGCCCCTGCTCTGGCCCGTCCCCGCGTCTACGCCACCGCCGGCCGCGCTCGTCCGCCGGGCCTCACCTCGTCCTCGCCCTTGTGCCCTTGCCGTGGTCGCCGACGACGGCCGCCTCCAGCGCCACCTTGGTTTTCCTCTTAGTCGGCCCCGACGAGTCTGCCTCCGCCCGTGTCGGTTCCTGTGCAGTACCAAGTCGCTGCCGTGTTGCGTTATCTGTTTGTAACCTCCTGGAAGTTGTAGCGAGCGGACAGATCTGTCGTGCGAGCTTTGTCTTTGCTCAACCAAGTGGGTTCGATTCGATTCTTTGTACCCAATAGGTGCTCCGCATGATGTCTTCTCCAAGTCCAAGATCTGCGAGCCGTGTTTGTACATCCGTGCTGCTGCCTGAAGATATACGCCAAGATCTACCCTCGGACGCCGAGACCCCCGAACCCGAAGGCCGATCCCGTACCCGGTGCCGCGTCAAGATCTCCTTCTCGGACCCCGATGACGCTAAGTTCTTCGCCGTAGAGCAACAGGGACTTCGACAAGACAAGGAACGTCAAGAACTTCACCCTGAAGCCAAGACCCGGATCCGAAGACCGCCAAGATCGCCACCGGTTCAACAAGCGCTCCGCCCCGGACACCAATTTCTGCATCCCGGACGCCAAGACCGTCTTGATGGCGCGGGCCCGACAAGACCTTCGCGACAACAAGAACGGCATCGGCCCGGAAGAATCCGACGCGCCCCGACACCGACCCAAGTCCGGCTTTCCGGAACGCCAAGATCCATCCCAGTAGTCCGAGAACGATCCCGTCGCACCCTGGACCCTGAGACCGACCCCGAACCCCGGAACCCCAAGTTCGTCGAGACCCTAATGTGTGAACCCCTTCCCGAAACCCTATTTTATAATGTAATCCAACTGGTTGCATATTAATCATTCATCTCGCATGCATATCATTGGTTTGGGGGCCTTATGCCGATTCACCTCATAATTATATATGGTGCCCATATGCGGGCAAATCTAGTCTTATATTGGCCTCATTTAAATTTGTGTAGCGAACCCGGTGCTATCTTTTGCCATGCTAATACAACATTTAAATTGCGGGGTAGCTAAACAACATGAACCACCTTATTAATTGTCGGGACCCCGGTTCCACTTAATCTTGCCCAATTGCATCGCATCTTTGCCATGTCATTCATCATGCATGCATCATGTCGATCTTCTGCCGTAATCTTAAATATTGCATCCGGTGTTTCTTCTAGTGTTTTGCTTCTTCGCGGATAAGGCCGTTGAGTTGATGCGAGTGTCGACCCGATCTTCGGTTGAACCCTTCGGCAATGTTTTCAGGCGAGCATCTCCCCCCTTTCTACCTATCTTACTTTTATAGTCTTTATTCCCTCATGTTGATCTATTGCTATCTGTGTTGCGTTGCTCTAGTTTTCGTACCCGTGATATCCCTTGCAGCCTTATATTGCCTTGGACACATCCTATTACCTGTTGTTTGGTAGATAGTTGGACTTGCGCGTCGTAGTCGCTTGCTCAAGTGATGTTGCGTGTCGTCAATTGCCACAGTTGTTGGAGTAATGCCGCATGTTTGATGTTGGAGATTATCATAGTTTTACTTCTCGCTCACTTTAAATTCCTGTTTAACAACTAAAATTGAAGTAAGCAGAGGCATCGGTGGGTGATAAATAATATTTGGTTTCCAAACGCCCACTTGTGTCCCGTAGGACCCCGAGTACTTGATACATGTTCCTTGATTTATCGCGCTATCCACATCCGGGAGGTATATGGGACCCCAGGCGAGCTTGATTCATCTTATTTCTTGGGGCCACAAACTAGTTTGAGGTTTTATTTACGATCTGTCTTGATGCCATGCTACTTATGTATTTACGATTGTGCGAGGAGCACCTTGTCTTATTTAGGTAAGCGGAGTGTTTTCGCGATGTCGACAAGCCCAGCCACACTTTGGGTTCCCGATCGTTCTGACCATTGTCACAAACCTTGAGTCCGTCTCGAGCTTGCTTGCCGTTCTTGGGTCTACTCAATGGGGTGGCCCCCTGAAATATTTCTGAATCCTGTGATTGTTCAGTCGTGAAAGCCTCGTTGGGTTTTGATTTGGTTTTTCCGAGGTTGATTGAGCGTGTGTTGCTATTGGTGCACCCCGGCTGGGTAAAACTTTCTGAAAGCCGTGTCCGCGGATATGGACGACTTGGAGCACAGTATCTCGACCATAGACAAGCATAACTAAAGTTTATTGCTATAAATTTGACTTTATAATGACTAGTAATCAGCTCAACTATAATGGAATGGCTAAATAATACTGCCCACCATTGCTTGTTTGGTTTGTCGCTTGCGACCATTGTACCTGACTAGTAATTATTGCAACTACAACGGAATGGTTGAATAAAAGTATCAACAACTGCTGGGTTTTTGGGTTATCTCATGCTAATTGTATTTGACTAGTAAGTGTCGCAACTACAACGGAATGGTTAACTAAAAGTGCCCACTGCTTACTTTATCAGGATGATTATCTAAACCTGACTAGTAATTGCTGCAACGATAACTGAGTAAATAAAACTGCCAACGGTGTGAGTTCCTCGGTTGACTTCCTCGTTTGGTCTCGAGGGGGAAACGTCGGGATGGGTTTGTCTGATAGTTGTATCAGGTCGGTTCCGGATAGGTCTTTCTTACCCCTCTCTGATAACCGCTAGTTGTATCGAGTCTCTATAGGTTGTCTAGTGCACGCTGCCGCTGCCGCTTCAGTCCACCATACCTATGTAGGCGAGGACCGCCGAATTCTAGTCTCGCCGTGTACTGGCCTCAGTACTGACGCTCCTCTTTTTCCTTTGCCCTTTGTCGGCACCCCTTTTGTTTAAGCAGGTTTGAGATCGACGTCGTTAGCAGGGTTACCCTTCCGCTGGCTTGGCGGGGTTATGGGCGCCATTGGTTATTCTTGAGGCTCTTAGCCCCATTTGCATCTTGTCCGTAGCGGACGCTCTATCTTTCAAGGTGATTTGGATCTTTGTATATTATATCTGTATTCTTGACTCATTGAGTCGTTATATATATCTGCTCGTGGGTCCCATCGAGGACTGATGTGTAATGTTATTACTCGCTTTCCACCCGCACGAAAGTGCTGGTGGGCATTTTGAATCGTTTCTATGCGGGTTTGGCGGGTTTCGCTAAAACTTGCATAGATCCGATTCTCGAGGGTGTTACTGAGTGGTATCGAGCGCGCGCGATTCGATACCCCACAAGTCCATCCTGTAGGATAACCTAGCTAACGGCCGAAGTAGAGTGTCAAAACTATTTTTGCAAAATCGGTTGGATAGTTCTGATTAGGTCTGATTTTACTCCTTACCCCTCTGATGTTCTCCTCTTACCTCTACGTTTTTTGAATCCGCTCTCGTCCCTTTCTTCGAGTCCAGGAATTCTCGTGGTTGGGTTCCGTCGTACGTTCAGGGTTTCGCTTCCTTCTTTGATAACGGTGTTCTACCATCCGGTGTTCAAGCTGCCTGAGGAATCCGTCTGCTGTGGTACCATCCTTTGCTCCTTGTTTGTGCCTTCCGGTGTTTTCCGACACGACGACATCATCTACGCCAGATCCGATGCAGAGTCTGCATCACTCCTTTGTTCCGACCCTCGTTTGTCGAGATCTTCAGTCTGAATTCCGAGAGTTGGTTGCATAATCCGCCTGTTCGGGTGCAGAGTAATGGTTTGGGTGCGCGATGGACTGATCACCATCCGACTACTCTTATCATTCGCTCTTGTACATCGAATCAGTGGATCCAGCAGTTTTACTCCGTCCACGGAAGTTAGGGGTGGCTTTATTTGTTGATACCTCTACCTTCGACCTGTTGTTCCCGGAGTGTTCTCGCGACGATCACGGACAACGACCTCTTGTTAGCGGTGTCGCGAGGATCTACACGAAGCGAGAAGACGTAGACCGCCGATCTTCCTTCCGGTACCATGAGGCGGATCTCGAGGGCGAGATCCATTGATAGTGGTGTCGAATTGTGGCATCCCGCAAAACCACTACTAGAAAATCGCGTTGAATTTGTGCATTGCATCGTCATCATCATATGTTGTTTGTCTAAAACTATTTTCGCAAAGCCCGTTTTGTTTTCTAAAACGCCCCATCTTTGTCAAATATCAAAACCGGATCGCCGGAATATTTTACTTTGTCTGCTTTTAGTTTGCAAAAGGCTTGTTGGAAATAAATAAAATATTTAATTGTTTTTGTGGGGGCAGTCGAACGGGCCGAATCGACCCGAACGACCACCCCCATTTTCAAAACGGTCCACCTAATCAGCCCCCCCTCTAAATCCTAAAGCTACCAACCTATCTACCCACACCCCTTTGGCCACATCACCCCGGCCAACCCCGTCGTGACACCTCACCCTCTCCCTCCCCCTAACCAACCCCAAACTGCCACATCACCCTGCCAGCCCCCCTCTCTCTCTCCCCACTCTCCCTGCCCTACCACACACGCCTACCACCACTTTTCCCACCCCCTGCAGCTGCCCCACCACCAACACCCCAACCCCACGCCCACCGGCCGTCCCACCCCTGACCCAGCGTGCCCCCATCTCCTCTCTTCCTCCCATGACACCCGCTCGCGACCTCAAGCCCACCTGCCTCTCTCCGCTGCCGCCCGTCGCCCTCCCTCCCTCGCCGCTCTCGCCGCCCACCCCACCACCTCTCCCTCGCCGCCTCATGGCCTCCCCCGCTGCCGCAGCTCCCTCCGCCGACGCTGGCGCTTCCTCCGCGCCCCCTCCGTCTGCTCACTTTGGCCTCGCCCGCCACGCTGCCCTCCTCTCGCAGCATCCTCCTCCCCGCATCACTGCCGCCTCCCGTGCCTCCCGTGAGCCACCAGCGTGGCCCCTTGCGTCCTCAAGGCCCCCGCTGGCCTTGTAACCGCCTCCGTCAAACACCGCCGCCACTCTCCGCTCACCTTTGGCCGGCCACCCCGCGGCTCCGTCCTCGTGCCGAGCCACCCCGCCCCGTCAAGATCGCCACGCCCGCGGACCCGTCTGGCCGTCCTCCTCCATCGCCTCTGTTCCGCCCGTCCGCCGAGCCGTGCGTCCCTTCGCCCGTTCGCCTGCGTCCGGCCGCTTCCTGCCTGCCCGTCCCGCCGCTTCTGCGCACCGCCGCGCTCGTCCGCCGGGCCTCACCTCGTCCTCGCCCCTGTGCCCTTGCCGTGGTCGCCGACGACGGCCGCCTCCAGCGCCACCTTGGTTTTCCTCTTCGTCGGCCCGGCGAGTACGCCTCCTCGTGTCGGTTCACATGCGATACCAAAGTCGCCGTGTTGCGTTATCTGTTTGTAACCTCACGGAAGTTGTAGCGTGGCGTGACCAGATCACCGTGCGAGCTTTTGTGCTGCTCAACCAAGTGGGTTCCAGTTCGAGTTGCTGTACCCAATAGGTGCTCCGCATGATGTCTTCTCCAAGTCCAAGATCTGCGAGCCGTGTTTGTACATCCGTGCTGCTGCCTGAAGATATACGCCAAGATCTACCCTCGGACGCCGAGACCCCCGAACCCGAAGGCCGATCCGTGCAGTGCGTCAAGATCTCCTTCTCGGACCCCGATGACGCTAAGTTCTTCGCCGTAGAGCAATAGGGACTTCGACAAGACAAGGAACGTCAAGAACTTCGCCCTGAAGCCAAGACCCGGATCCGAAGACCGCCAAGATCGCCACCGGTTCAACAAGCGCTCCGCCCCGGACACCAATTTCTACATCCCGGACGCCAAGACCGTCTTGATGGCGCGGGCCCGACAAGACCTTCGCGACAACAAGAACGGCATCGGCCCGGAAGAATCCGACGCGCCCCGACACCGACCCAAGTCCGGCTTTCCGGAACGCCAAGATGCATCCCAGTAGTCCGAGAACGATCCCGTCGCACCCTGGACCCTGAGACCGACCCCGAACCCCGGAACCCCAAGTTCGTCGAGACCCTAATGTGTGAACCCCTTCCCGAAACCCTATTTTATAATGTAATCCAACTGGTTGCATATTAATCATTCATCTCGCATGCATATCATTGGTTTGGGGGCCATATGCCGATTCACCTCATAATTATATATGGTGCCCATATGCGGGCAAATCTAGTCTTATATTGGCCTCATTTAAATTTGTGTAGCGAACCCGGTGCTATCTTTTGCCATGCTAATACAACATTTAAATTGCGGGGTAGCTAAACAACATGAACCACCTTATTAATTGTCGGGACCCCGGTTCCACTTAATCTTGCCCAATTGCATCGCATCTTTGCCATGTCATTCATCATGCATGCATCATGCTGATCTTCTGCCGTAATCTTAAATATTGCATCTGGTGTTTCTTCTAGTGTTTTGCTTCTTCATGGATAAGGCCGTTGAGTTGATGCGATGTCGACCGATCTTGGTTGAACCTTCGGCAATGTTTTTAGCGAGCATCTCCCTTTCTACCTATCTTACTTTTATAGTCTTTATTCCTCCCTGATCTATTGCTATCTGTGTTATGCGTTGCTCTAGTTTTCGTACCGTGATATCCCTTGCAGCCTTATATTGCCTTGGACACATCCTATTACCATTGTTTGGTAGATAGTTGGACTTATGCGTCGTAGTCGCTTGCTCAAGTGTCGCTATGTCGTCAATTGCCACAGTTGTTGGAGTAATGCCGCATGTTTGATGTTGGAGATTATCATAGTTTTACTTCTCGCTCACTTTAAATTCCTGTTTAACAACTAAAATTGAAGTAAGCAGAGGCATCGGTGGGTGATAGATAATATTTGGTTTCGAGCCCACTCGTGTCCGTGGGACCCCGAGTACTTGATACTGTTCCTTGATTTATCGCGCTATCCACATCCGGGAGGTATATGGGACCCCCGAGGCGAGCTTGATTCAGTCTTATTTCTTGGGGCCACAAACTAGTTTGAGGTTTTATTTACGATCCTGCATTTATGCCATGCTACTAATGTATTTACGATTGTGCGAGGAGCACATCGCATCTTTAGGTAAGCGGAGTGTTTTCGGTATCGACAAGTCCAGCCAAACTTTCGGGTTCCCGATGCTTACTGACCATTGTCATAAACCTTGAGTCCGTCTCAAGCTTGCTTACTTCTATGGTCTACTCAATGGGTGGCCCCTGAAATATTTCGAATCCTGTGATTGTTCACGTGAAAGCCTCGTTGGGTTTTGATTTGGTTTTTCCGAGGTTGATCGGCGTGTTGCTATTGGTGCACCCCGGCCGGGTAAAACTTTCTGAAAGCCGTGTCCGCGGATATGGACGACTTGGAGCACAGTATCTCGACCATAGACAAGCATAACTAAAGTTTATTGCTATAAATTTGACTTTATAATGACTAGTAATCAGCTCAACTATAATGGAATGGCTAAATAATACTGCCCACCATTGCTTGTTTGGTTTGTCGCCATACCATTGTACCTGACTAGTAAGTATTGCAACTACAACGGAATGGCTGAATAAAAGTATCAACAACTGCTGGGTTTTTGGGTTATCTCATGCTAATTGTATTTGACTAGTAAGTGTCGCAACTACAACGAAATGGTTAACTAAAAGTGCCCACTGCTTAATTTATCAGGATGATTATCTAAACCTGACTAGTAATTGCTGCAACGATAACTGAGTAAATAAAACTGCCAACGGTGTGAGTTCCTCGGTTGACTTCCTCGTTTGGTCTCGAGGGGGAAACGCCAGGATGGGTTTGTCTGATAGTTGTATCAGGTCGGTTCGGATAGGTCTTTCTTACCCTCTCGATAACCGCCATTGTATCGAGTCTCTATAGGTTGTCTAGTGCACGCCGCTTGATCCACCATACCTATGTAGGCGAGGACCGCCAATTCTAGTCTCGCCGTACTGGCCTCAAGATCGACGCCTCTTTTCCTTTGCCCTTTGTCGGCACCCTTTGTTTAAGCAGGTTTGAGATCGGCGTCGTTAGCGAGGTTACCTTCCGGCTTGGCCTGGGCAGGGTTATGGACGCCATTGGTTATTCTTCAGGGCTCTTAGCCCCATTTGCATCTTGTCCGTAGCCGGACGCTCTATCTTTTCAAGGTGATTTGGATCTTTGTATATTATATCTGTATTCTTGACTCATTGAGTCGCTGTTATATATATATCTGTTCTGTGGGTCCCATCGAGGACTGATGTGTAATGTTATTACTTCGTTTTCCACCCGCACGAAAGTGCCTGGTGGGCACCTTTGAATCGTTTCTATGCGGGTTTGGCGGGTTTCGCTAAAACTTGCATAGATCCGATTCTGAGGGTGTTACAAGCTCGCTCCCACCATGCACCGCCGCTCGCTGCCGCAGAAGCTTGTCGTCGGAGTCCCTCCCGTGACTAATAGGACGCAGTGCTACTGGTTTATGGCTCCGCGCGCTCCCGCGCATCCAACGCCCCCTTTCCCGTAAGCTCGCATCGCCCCAGACGCTCGATGCGAGCACCACCTGGGAGGTGCTCCATTGCTGATGTCATGCTGACATCAGCATGACGCCATAATCCCCTTTTCATTTTATTAAAAGTTTTATAATTGTTTTCTGAAATATATAAATAACCCCTATGGGCCCAGTATGTCAGGATTTTATTCTTTTTGGAAATTAATTTCTAAAATGATTCAATATATGACATGTGGGACCAAGTGGATAAATATTTAATTTAATCCAAAAATGTTTCATAATTTCCTAAAATGATTTAAAATGGATTTAAATTTGGAAAAATCGTAACTAATTCATTATAAGTTAGAAAAATACAAATAATATATCAAAATGTTCAGAAAAATGAGAACTACCTATTTAAGTT
The DNA here is from genome assembly GCA_030063025.1 of Avena longiglumis. Lineage (NCBI taxonomy): Eukaryota > Viridiplantae > Streptophyta > Magnoliopsida > Poales > Poaceae > Avena > Avena longiglumis. Next base: position 569,927,521 of record CP125974.1, read on the forward strand.
ATAATCATGCATTAATCAACAAATTTCATAACAAGTTTAATTAGAACAACATAGTAACCCTCACAGGTGATTCTGGAGTTTCCCCGAGTTAGGGTTTTCACCCCTCGAAACCCCTATTAAATTGCCAAGCATGCTTTAGGGTTACATTTCAATACAAATTAACTTGTCATATCATCATCCTTGTTTGATCATTGCATTGATTCCATGTATTGATTGTTTCCTTTCTTTCGAGTGTTTGGTTCTTTCCGGTAGAATACAATATCGAGATCGGGATCGAAGCCAGAGATCAACACCGTCGAAGCTCCAAGACAAATACTTGACCAACTATAACCAAGTCAAGTACAAGGATTCCAAAGATCTTCTTATGGGTTATCAACTGGCAAAGGTAAGCATAGCCCCACCATGAAACAATCGTATGTTTATGAAAGTATTTAAATTCCTGCCATGATGCATACGATTCTACTATGGTCTTTTATCGATAGATAGAGTATCCTATCTGGTGCATTACTCCCTTTTGAGCTTATATTACCTGATTCACTTCTCCTAGAATAACTAGGTTTGGCTTTTGTGCACTTCTAGAGCTTATATATGTGTCCTTCTTAGCCATGGTTAACTGTTGAGTCTGGTTATCCAAATGATGTATCAGATGCAGAGAATCAAGTATGACAGGAAAATGTGATGATATGATATCAGAGGTGATATAAGTTAAACTGCATTGTAATGTGATAGCCAAATGAGCTATGTAAGATGTAATGAACTAATTTATTCCTGGTTATAAAGTTGTACTATGACCTTTGTTTCTTGATATTACATCTTAACTGTGGATGCTAGCTATTGATCCAGGGACTAGCATTGTAAACACAGGGATCTCTACCCTATATAAAGGTGGGGTCTTACAATAATATCTTAACACAAATCCACTACTAACAACATGACTTCTCCCATGTCCTCAAGAACTAAACGGAATACTCACAAGACATCATATGGATCAAGATCAAAGATGATATGGTGATGGATAACAATTTGAACATAAACAATAATCCAATGGTTCCACTCACAAGCATCAACTACAATAGTAATCAATACCGGGAAAGTTTCCCCTAAGAACTATGCAAGTATTCAACACAATTGTTACAGCGGGATGGAGTGGTGATGATGGTGCTGGTGGAGATGATGGTGTGGATGATGATGATGATCCCGATGAAGTCTAGCTTGATGGCGACGATCTCCCCTCTTCGGGAAGGAATTTCCCTAGCAAAAATCTGTCTGCCGGAGAGCTCTTTCTCTCTTGGTGTTTTCCGCCCCGCAGAGGCGGCGGAATCTTTTTGTGCTCGCCCCCATGTTTTAGGGTTTCGAGGGGAAGATATAGGCGAGAGGGTAGAGCCGGAGGCCGGCCAGGTGGGCCACACCCCCTGTAGGCGCGGCCAAGGGATGGCCTGCGCCTGGGGTGTGGGCCCCCTGTGGCCCATCCTCCGCCTCCCCTTCTGGCTTCCTTCGTCTTCTGGGAAAATATGATTTTCCATAATTTTTCTGGTATTTTTTTGATCTTCGCGAAATTGCATCAAAACACCTCTTTTTCCATCAGAATGCTGACTCTGGCAGTCCATACTCCAAGAATCATCCAACATGCAAAAACAGATGAAAATACATAAGTAACACCTCTTAATAAGAAATATATCAATGAATAGAGGGAAATTATGATATAGAATGGTGATGCAAATTGGACGTATCAGTCTTATTGACCATCAACAGTTGGTGCTCTTTCTTGATCTCCACCTCCACAGACTTCAATATATAGAAGAGTTTGGGTAACGACTTATCCATGCGCTGCATGTTGTAGTTCATCACAAAGTTCTTGTAACTAGGTGTTAGTGATTGGAGGACACGGTGAATCCCAATGCATTAGGAATCACTATAACCAAGCTTTGGAGCTTATTGGCGTGCCCTGACATTTTGAGCACGTGCTCACTAACGGAGCTGCCCTCTTCCATCTTGCAGTTAAAAAACTTTTCAGAAGCTTCATAACTCACAACTGCCGCGTGAGTCTCAGATATTATTTTGAGTTCACGGACAATATCATGTGGGTCAAAGTTCACAAACCTTTTCTGAAGCTCTGATTCCAAACCATACAAGATAGCACACCGAGCTGTGGAGTATTGATTCTTTCGAGCGAGGAAAACATTCTTCACCTCATCGGTAGCATCAGCCTTAGGTGGGTCACATAGCAGTGCATCCAACACATAGGTCAACTGGCCAGCATTGAGGACAATCCTCAAGTTGCGGAACCAATCCCACGAAGTTGCTTCCATTGTTTTCAACTTTTCTTTCTCTAGGAACGCATTAAAATTGATGGTAGGGGCCGCCATGATCTACAACATATTTACAAAAGTTTAGACTAAGTTTATGACAAATTGAGTTCATATTTAATACTTAAATTAACTAGGTGAACTCCCACTCAAAACAATATCCCTCACATTGTTTCAGTGATCACACGAACCAAATCCACTACATCAAGCCCGATCATCGTGAGAGATGATGTAGTTTCAAAGGCGAACAATCAACATGTTCATCATATCATCAATATGAATCATGCTTTACCTTTCGGTATTCCGTGTTCCGAGACCATGTATGTACATGTTAGGCTCGTCAAGGTTAACCTTAGTAACCGCATGAGCAAATCTGGCTTGCACCCGTTGTATGCACACGTAAAATCTATCACACCCGATCATGACGTGGTGCTTCGAAATGACGAGTCTTAGCAACGGTGCCTACTAAGGACGAACACTTTATTACTTGATATTTAGTGAGAGGGATCATCTTATAATGCTACCATCGTGATCTAAGCAACACAAGATGCATAAAAGTATTAACATCACATGCAATTCATAATATGTGATATGATATGGCCTTTCTTATTGTGCCTTCGATCTCCATCTCCAAGCATGAACATGATCTCCATCATCACCATCGTGGCGTCAAGGTCAATGGCGCCTCTCCATGGTTGTCTTCCACCAGCATCAACTATTACAACTACCTTGAATAATGGACACGTAGGTATTAACGAAATTTAAAGACAACCATAAGGCTCCTGCCGGTTGCAAACTTACAATAAGGATCATTGCATACATCATATATAATCACAATCATGGCCATATCACATCACAACACAACCCCTGCAAAAACAAGTTAGACACCTCTAATCTTTGTTTGCATGTTTTACATGGCCGGGGCTTTCGCATAAGAACTGCTCTAACTTATGAACATGAACCACAACGTTGATACTAGTATTGTCAATCACCCGTTGTAAATTGAATCTTCACTATGGTCGGAGAGACAGACACCCGCAAAGCCACTTATTCAATACAAGTTGCATGTTGAGCGTGGAGCAAGTCTCACGAACGATGTCATGTAAGGTTAGCCCGGGCCACTGCATCCCACCATCCCGGAAGATGCAAAGTACACAAAAAGCAATCGACAACAAAAGCATCAATGCCCATAATAACCATTGTGTTCTACTTGTGCAAACGATCTATGTATAGACACGGCTCTGATACCACTATAGGGGTTCATAGCATGGAAAACAAAAAAATTATATCGCATGAACACACACAAGCCAACATCTAATCTACTAGAGTTGATAGAGTACTAACCCTCGCAGATCCAAAGCATTTAACGAGATACAGATCTCTCATGGGTGATGTAGTCGTTCACTTGTCGATCTCAAGATCTCGCATACGATCCTTCCAGCGCCGCGTTCCGGCAGTGCTCCTGCAGTCGGTCACATGTTCAGTACTCGATGAATACCTTCCACTCCCTTGTTCCAGCAGGCATCGGAGGTTGTAGATCTATCCTCGCGATTCCAACAGCACGACAGTGTGGTGGTGGAAGTAGAGGGGAAATCCCGCAGGGCTTCGCCTAAGCTAGAGTGGGTATGGTGGAGTAGAGATAGAGTCTCGAAAACTAGGTTTTAGAGGTCGAGGGGTGGAGGTGTCTGGCGGCTAGGGTTTAGCTAGACGGCAGCGGTTTAAAGTAACTCTAGGGCGATGACGGCTTGAGAGGGGTGGTTGATACGTCCAATTTGCTTCACCATTCTATATCATAATTTGCCTCTATTCATTGATATATTTCTTATTAAGAGGTGTTACTTATGTCTTTTCATCTGTTTTTGCATGTTGGATGATTCTTGGAGGATGGACTACCAGAGACAGGATTACGATGGAAAAATTACGGAAAATCATATTTTCCCAAAAGACGAAGGAAGCCAGAAGGGGAGGCGGAGATGGGCCACAGGGGGCCCACACACACCCCAGGCGCCCCCCCTGGGCCGTGCCTACAGGGGTTGTGGCCCACCTGGCCGGCCTCCGGCTCCGCCCTCTCGCATATATCTTCTCCTCAAAACCCTAAAACAGGGGAGCGACCACAGGAAGATTACTCCGCCTCTGCGGGGCGGAAAACACCGAGAGAGAAAGATCTCTCTGGTAGACAGATTTCTACCGGGGAAATTCCTTCCCGGAGAGGGGAGATCGTCGCCATCAACACCGTCATCAAGCTAGACTTCATCGGGATCATCATTATCCACACCATCATCTCCACCAGCACCATCATCACCACTCCATCCCGCTATAACAATTGTGTTGAATACTTGCATAGTTCTTAGGGGAAACTTTCCCGGTATTGATTACTATTGTAGTTGATGCTTGTGAGTGGAACCATTGGATTATTGTTTATGTTCAGATTGTTATCCATTACCATATCATCTTTGATCTTGATCCATATGATGTCTTATGAGTAGTTCGTTTAGTTCTTGAGGACATGGGAGAAGTCATGTTGTTAGTAGTGGATTTGTGTTGAAATATTATTCAATGGTTTAGTATTTAAGTTGTGGTGCTATTCTTATAGTGGTGTCATGTGAACGTCAACTACATGATACTACACCATTTATCGGCCTAGGGGAATGCATTGTGTATTTGGCTACTAATTGTGGGGTTGCCAGAGTGATAGAAACCTGAACCCCCATTAGGACACCATTGCACAAGGGAGCGTAGGATCTGAGAGTTTAAGGCAGTGGTTAGGTTTATATCTTAATTGCTTTCATGTAGTTGCAGATGCTTGCAGGGGGTTTAATCACAAGTATGTATTAGTCCAAGTAAGGTCGGTACATTAGCATAGGTTCACCCACACAACACTAACAACAGCAGAGAAGACTACTCAGCTATTTGAAGCGAAAGCACTTGACAGAATTCCCATGTTTCTCGAAAACGTTTGGTCCTTATAAGTATTTCCACCGGCTTGTCATTTGCTAAGAAAGGATTGGGCCACTTGCTGCAGTTGTTCGTTGTCTTTATTACTTGCACTTTATTTCTTTGATTTATCAGAAAACCCCTAAAAATCTGTTTGCCAAGTATTTACAGAGATTTCCTGCTCCATACCACTAGTCAACACCTTCTTCTCCTCGTTGGGATCGACACTCCTATTTATTTTATCGAAAGTACTATGATACACCCCCTATACTTTTAGGTCATCAAGACTATTTTCTGGCGCTGTTGCTGGGGAGTGAAGCGCTATTGAAGAGTGGAACCGGTAAAGGAAACTTCTACTGTGAGTATTGATTTTTATTTGTGTTTGTTACTTTGTTTCCAATATGGATAACCCACTTGGTTTTCTGTTCGGGAAAACTACTACCATTGTTAGGGTAGTAGATGAACCACCACCTGTTGAGATAAATCTTTTTAAGATACCAACAAGTATTATTGATCGTGTTATGGATAATTATTATTTAGGGGATGGAACTGTCCACTCTGGTGATCATTTGCTTTTTATCCATGAATTATGCGGATTGTTAAGTGTGCAGGTATCACAACTGAACAGGTAAAGAAGAAGTTACTCTCTATATCCTTAAAAGGGAGATCTGAAGAATGGGCAATCCATAGAATGGGAGGAAATAGTACCTCTCTTTTATTCTAAATTCTATCCTCCCAGTGAGATACATAAGGATAGAAATATGATATATAACTTTTGGCCTCGTGATGGAGAGAGTACAGCTCAAGCTTGGGGGAGTTGAAGTTACTAATGCTTAAATGTCCTATTCATGAACTCCCTAACAATATTATTATCAATAACTTTTATGCTAGGCTTTCTCTTCATGATAAAGATTTACTAGATGCTTCTTGTGCTGGATCATTCACACGTATGAAGGAAGAAGCTAAATGGGATCTCCTATACCGTATTGAAGAGAACACTGAAGCTTGGGAGAATGATAAAGGAAGAAAGTCAGGTATAAATTATGATTATGAATGCATAAAATCTTTTATGGGAACTGATAACTTTCGTGATATTAGTAATGAGTTTGGTCTTGACTCCCAAAGTATTGCCAATTGTTTTAAGGCTTTTGCCTCTTACATAGAAATTCTTAAAAAGAAGTGGAACAAGTACCATGCTCCTTATAGAGATGTTGTTAATCATGTTCCTGTTAGAAATACCGAAGTTTGTACTACTAATCATATTGTGCATGAACCTTATGTTGAGAAAACACCTTTCCCAGCTAAGGTAAAGGAGTATTCTATGATAATTAGTGCGAACAACAAAGGTACAAAGAAAACTGTGGAACCTGATGAGCGAATGAATACTGAACCTATGGTATCTATTGTGAAAGATCTTGTCACCAAAAATATAGAGGATGAGCATATTGTATTCTGTGAAGATTCCTCTAATATTGTCTCTCATCCTAGAAAAGCTAGTGTCCATGTGATTTCTGTTAGAATTGGCGATCATTGCTATTATGGTTTATGTGATATTGGTGCTAGTTCTAGTGCTATTCCTTATGAGCTTTACAGGCAAATTATGCATGAGATTGGTCCTTGTGAGCTTGAGGACATTGATGTGGTTATTCACCTTGCTAATAGAGAGACAGTCTGTTCCATTGGCATTGTAAGAGATGTTGGAGGGTTTTCTCACCCTAAACAAGGGAACACCACCATCGAAGGAGTAATTCGTCATAGGTTTGGCATCCCCTTGGCTTGTTCCAAGCTTGTGGGAGTGCCGCGGTATCACATCATTATCTTTTATCTTTTACCTTTTTAGTGGATTCATATCTTTGGTAGAGAAGTTATCTTATAGGTTGGTTTGCATTGTGGAAGTATCTCTACTTTAGTTGATTATCTATGTATCCCTTGGTGTGAGTGCCTTTATGGAATATTAATGAGAAGTTTCATCTTTTACGTTTTGCACTTCTTATTTTAGTTTGCAATCTCTATTATATGAATGATCTTCTTGATCAGTATTGGTATCACTTTGGGAGCATCAAGTAGATCTAAATTGGTTTTGACAAACCGATCTCTCGTCAGTAGCAACACTTTTTGAGGTTTGAAAGGAAAAGAGAAAAAGCTTATAGGTATTTTGTATCATTTATTTTCTTTCTTGATTGGCTCATAAGCTTAGTATTCTTTATTTAAGATCTTTTGTGTCTTCAAGGAAGATTGGATGTTTGGCTTTATTACTTGTAGGTTTGCTTGTTTCCTTCAACTCTTTTGCTTGCTACCTAGCCTTGCTAGCCAAAAACCTGTTTTGAGAAGGCATACTTCTCATGTTTCCAACCCCTTTGAACCAAACTTGTGCCACCTGTGCCCACCATATCTACCTATTAGCATTATTGCTATTCCAAGCAAGTTCTCAAGCTTCATCTATCTTTCGAATTAAAAAATTATTTTGTAATGATAAAAATAGTTAGTAAAGCTCTCACGAACTTGATGGCACACCTTATTTTATTGCCCCTAATAATCTTGAACCATTGTGTCATCGAAGTTGTATATGCTTGCATCTATACGTTGGGATTAGCAGAACCGTGTTGTCACGGGGAACGCTTTAAACACTTATGGATTCTTATCCAGTTGATATGATGCTCTTTTGTTTGTGTATGTCATCGGTGTGAAATAAAAGGGGAGCTTGTAAGTCCATAGAGTTATGTATGTGTGTTAGAGAAACATCTGGGCCGCTAGCCTAAGCCATGCCTAATCATGGTGGAAACTTTCAGCATAACCATAGTGAGCAATCTGTGAAGCATCCTCAATAAAAACCTATGCAAATAGCAAATAAAAAGATCGCTGAGATGCTCACTGTCTGCTTGCCTTGTCATTTTGATTATGGGATAGCTCCTGTATCATGTGCAAGGGGTACCCCGTTGGCGGTTCTTTATGATACACATATACTTACAATGACAAGAACTTACCGGTAACTAAAGTTGAGTAGCATGAGGAGCGGCCCTCGTACTCAAGGGACATGAGATTGCCAACTTATATTTCGTCAAGCATATACTCCATCTTTGTTCACTTTAACCTTAATCACTTCAAGATGCTTATGATAGAGGAAATGAGGGTTCAAAGCTAGTAAGTATCATAATCTTTTGGAAGCTCTTTCTGAACTTGAAATCCCTCCTTCCCTCTATGAAGGGCCTTTCTCCTATTTCTAAGTTGAGTCAGTAAACCTTTTTCCTCTCTATCTCTAGCAAGCATTTGAGTTGTTGTGTTTCAAGCATTCATATGATGATGTATTCAATCATGTTCTCTTTCTTCCTTGTTTGCATAAGAATCTTATCTACTGAGTATTACTTTGAAAGCCATCATTGTGAAAAACCTTTTATGTTTGAGGAAAAGAGTACTCTTGTTGTGAAACTTCTACAAAAGCTTTTTGTGAAACTGTTTGCCAGCTATTCCCTGACCAAGAACAAAGTTTCCCAATTCCAATTATGATCTATCTTTATGCATCTCTATTGTGACTCCTATACTTGTTTCAAGCTAAGTTATATAATGGTGAGTTGCTTTCTTCTATGAGTTGTGTAATGGTAAGTGTGATGCTTCTTGTCCGTATTATTTTATTGACACTTCACTCCATAAACCCGTGGACATGTTTACCGAGCTTAGTTTTTGCTTGGGACAAGCGAAGGTCTAAGCTTGGGGGGAGTTGATACGTCCAATTTGCATCACCATTCTATATCATAATTTGCCTCTATTCATTGATATATTTCTTATTAAGAGGTGTTACTTATGTCTTTTCATCTGTTTTTGCATGTTGGATGATTCTTGGAGGATGGACTGCCAGAATCAGGATTCTGATGGAAAAAGAGGTGTTTTGATGCAATTTCGCGAAGATCGGAAAAATACCAGAAAAATTATAGAAAATCATATTTTCCCAGAAGACGAAGGAAGCCAGAAGGGGAGGCGGAGATGGGCCACAGGGGGGCCACACCCCCCAGGTGCGCCCCCTAGGTCGCGCCTACAGGGGTGTGGACCACCTGGCCGGCCTCCGGCTCCACCCTCTCGCCTATATCTTCTTCTCGAAACCCTAAAACAGGGGGAGCGACCACAGAAAGATTCCGCCACCTCTGCGGGGCGGAAAACACCGAGAGAGAAAGATCTCTCCGGTAGACAGATTTCTGCCGGGGAAATTCCTTCCCGGAGAGGGGAGATCGTCGCCATCAACACCATCATCAAGCTAGACTTCATCGGGATCATCATCATCATCCACACCATCATCTCCACCAACACCATCGTCACCACTCCATCTCGATGTAACAATTGTGTTGAATACTTGCATAGTTCTTAGGGGAAACTTTCTCGGTATTGATTACTATTGTAGTTGATGCTTGCGAGTGGAACCATTGGATTGTTGTTTATGTTAAGATTGTTATCCATTACCATATCATCTTTGATCTTGATCCATATGATGTCTTGTGAGTAGTTTGTTTAGTTCTTTAGGACATGGGAGAATTCATGCTGTTAGTAGTGGATTTGTGTTGAGATATTATTCAATGGTCTAGTATTTAAGTTGTGGTGCTATTCTTCTAGTGGTGTCATGTGAACGTCGACTACATGATACATCACCATTTATGGTCCTAGGGGAATGCATTGTGTATTTGGATACTAATTGTGGGGTTGCCGGAGTGACAGAAACCTGAACCCCCGTTAGGACACCATTGCACAAGGGAGCGTAGGATCTCAAAGTTTAAGGCTGTGGTTAGGTTTATATCTTAATTGCTTTCCTGTGGTTGCGGATGCTTGCAGGGGGTTTAATCACAAGTATATATTAGTCCAAGTAAGGTCGGTACATTAGAACAGGTTCACCCACACAACACTTACAACACCAGAGAAGACTACTCAGCTATTTGAAGCGAAAGCACTTGACAGAATTCCCATGTGTCCTCGAGAACGTTTGGTCATTATAAGTATTTCCACCGGCTTGTCCTTTGCCAAGAAAGTATTGGGCCACTTGCTGCAGTTGTTCGTTGTCTTTATTACTTGCACTTTGTTTCTTTGCTTTATTAGAAAACCCTAAAAATCTGTTTGCTAAGTATTTACAGAGATTTCCTGCTCCATACCACTAGTCAACACCTTCTTCTCCTCGTTGGGATCGACACTCCTATTTATCAAAAGTACTACGATACACCCCTATACTTGTGGGTCATCAACGGTGGCCGACCTAGGGTTTGGGGTGGGGCTCCAAGGGGGAGCCCTACCCCTCTTTATATGGGTGGGAGAGGCGGATAGGATAGGGGAGTCCTCCCCTAACTCCCCTTGGTGGCCGACAGCAAGGGAGGGAGGGAAACCTTCCTAAACTAGGTTTCCTCTCCTAAACTAGGTTTCCTCTCCTCCCTCCACTAGGCAATCATGTTGAGATATGACTTTTTCAAACTGGCGTTTAACTATTCAAACTAGAGTTTGATTTCTCTCTCCCATTGCCCAACCAAGTGACCTAGGGTATGATGCAACCATAATACAATGTCATGGCACATTCCAAGTACCTGTACCCCTAGGGTGGTGGACCTTCTGGAACCTTCTAGAAGCTTCCGGTAAAAACATCGAAAACATTTCTGAACCCCGGAATTGGACTTTCCTTATATGAATCTTATTCTCTGGACCATTTTGGATCTCCTTGTGATGTCCCGGATCCTATCCGAGACTCCGAACAACATTCAGTCTCTTACTCACATTCCATATCTACTAAACAACATCGAATCCTTAAGTGTGTCTCCCTACGATTCGTGAATTATGCAGACATGATCGAGACTCTTCTCCGATCAATAACCAGTAGAGGAATCTGGAAATTCATATGGCTCCCACGTATTTATACGATTACTTCATGCTCGAATAAACCATTTACATACAATACCAATTTCACTTTGTCTCACGATACTTTACTTATCATATATTTGATTGCCCGTATCTCTGCATACCTAGTTCAACCTCGTTACCGATAAGTACTATTTACTCATTCCTGTGATATGTAATCCCTTGTGAGCCAGTCACATGCTTGCAAGACAATTGGATGGCATTCCACCAAGAGGGCCCAGAGTATATCTATCTGTCATATGGATGGACAAATCTCACTCTTGATCCATGTGCCTCAACACATATTTTTAGAATACTCAATGCCACCTTTATAACCATTCAGTTACGAAGTGGTATTTGATGTCATCAAAGCATCCATTCGGTGATGGTGATTAATATGATCTCATGGTCGAAGGATTTAGGTCACTATGTATCTGAAAGCTTATAGCGAGTGAACTATTTGAATGACTTGATCTTATGCTACGTTTAACTATAGGAGTATGTCCATCACATCATTCTCCTAATGATATGACCTTGTTATCAATAACATCCAATGTTCATGATCAAGAAACCATGATCATCAATCAGTCAACAAGCTAGTTTAACAAGAGGTTTTACTAGTGACTCTTTTATGTTTACAAATCACACAAGTATTAAAGTTTTCGATTAATATAATTATAGCATGGGATGTAAACATTCATCATAAACACAAAGATATAATAATAACTACTTTTATAATTGCCTCTTGGGCATATCTCCAACAAAAGGAATGGCAGAGAGGTACCCAGGTGCCCCCCCAGCGGCGAGCGACTTCGGCCGGTGTACCCTCCATCCGTGGGAGGCCCGGATGTTGCACGACATCGGCTACATGGCGCCGCTCAACTTCTGGTGCCCGCCCAACTGTAAGATCAGCGCCGATAGTGTGTCGGTGCCACCGGTGCGTGAGGATGACGAGATGGTCGAGGAGATACAGGCCGCCATTGCGGCGATGGAGGATCCAGACCTCACCGAAGACCTAGGTAACCTTGTTTACTGGGTGCAGTTCTTTACTAAGCGCCGCCTCCGGGAGCTCCCGCCCACAAAGGCCCGCTCGGCTTGCGGACGAAGCGCAACAACGGCATCTCACCGTCGCTGGCGGAGTGCGCTGAGGAGGACGCTCACCGCTGTCCTGGAGCATATTGCCACCCGCAACCGCCCGAGGCTAGGCTTTCCTCGCTCGCCGCCGCCCGTGGCGAGGGCGAGGCGTCCTCCTCCGCGAATTGGCTGCCCAGGAGGATGAGAAGTCTCAGTTCATCGTCCTCCGCCGCCTCGGCCTCCCGCTCGTCTGGCTCTGCGCCGACATAGTCACCACGAGCCAGCGGCGAGGCGCTGCGTCCCGTGAAGCGGGAGACCGAGGCGCCGATGCGCTCGCCACCGAGGACGAGGTCATGAGGCATCGTCATCAACGAGCCTCACGCGCCATCGCTGCCGACCAGCCGACTTTGCCTGCGACATCGCCGCCGACCGTCGGCTTTGCCTGCGCCAGCCGAAGCCAGAGCCGGCAGACTGGGCGGTCCCCATCGACGAGGATGCCTTTGCCATCAAGATAGCGATGGATCCTCCATCAACAACGTGCCGTCGATGCCCTCGCCGGATGCCCTCGCCTGGTCCAGGGCCAACTGGGAGCACGAGGAGGCACGCCGAATTTGACGCCACCAGGAGGCGGCCAAGCGCGAGGTTGCTCGCAGAGCTCGCCGGGAGCTCGCCTACCAGGGCGCGCCTCTCATCATCCTCGACGACGATGACCCTGGCCCCTCGCAGCCGCCAAGGCAGCTCGCGCCTCCCGCAGCCGCCAAGCGACGACGACGGCGGCAAGGCAGACCCCGACTACACGGTGTTCTATCTTAACTTCGGCATGTGAGCGGTGTCCGGCGGCATCGGCATCGGCGTCAGCGTCGGCTATTTCGAAGTTTTTGTAGTTTTTTTAGCCTAGTGAAGTCAAAATTCGGGTGTTTGCCCGAATTTCATGTAATATGTACGAACTCGTCTAGTATTAATGAAATCGCCTATATTTCATTTAAAATTCACCGAGTTTAAATAAAATTTGGACAAACCCAAGAACATGTCATGTGAACGCGAGAGAAACTAAACGTTGTCAGCCGGAAAGGTATATCCGTCCTGTGCTACTTAGGCCTTTCACAATGAAAGTTTCTTAGTGCTTTATCCTAGGTAAACTGCTTATGTGGCACCCTATTTAATGATGAAAGAGAAGGGTGTTGTATCTTAGCTAAGACCTTTTTTAATGCGTGATTCTTAGCATGGTATCATAGGCAAATTGCTTATGTGGCACTATAGTTAATGAACAGAGAAGGTGAGGTTGTATCTTAGCTTAGCTACAAGCCTTGCATGGTATCATAGGCAAAATACATGGTTAGCCAATTAAATGCATGCATGTACCCAAAATCATTAAATATAGATACAACTCTTAAGATACAATCCATTGTACTATAGTTGTTTCTTAAGATACATCACTACTTAGGATAACGAGTTAAGAGACATCCCATTGTGAAAGACCTAAGATATACCACTTGCACGCTGTCATAGGCAAAGAACTTGGCTAGTCCAATCACACACATGCATAAGCACAAAATTATTAAATACAGCATCTCTAAAAAACACTATCTAAGATACATCCCATTGTGATAGTTGTTTCTTAAATTTTAATAGCTCATATAAAAACATGTTAACGTACACCTCATTGGAAAAGGCCTTATGCCAGATTTCGGCCTTGTAACGCGGAACGAGTGGAGGTGAGGTTGTAATATCTTCTCCGGAAAAAAAAAGTAGCTCCAAACGCAACAAGGATTCACGCGACCGACCTGAATTCAGATTTTGTTTTCCCTGGGTCAATCGCAGATCCATCTCCGATTCCGACTTCGATAGCGATCTCGATTGGTGCCCAACTTCTTCTCAGGTACCGATTCTCGATTCATCTATTTAATCTGCCCCGGCTCGGCCGCAGGAAGCACAGCAAAGATTTTCCGCACACCGAGCAATACATCTGAAGATTCAGATTCAGATGTCGACGAGTCCGATGCCGTTGCCCTGCCTCGCCTTCCACAGCGTGGTGGATCGATCTACAGTTCTGTTTAGCCCGTCGGAGAAGAGAGCCATCGCCGGCGGGGACATGGGCCAGTTGGAGAACATGACCATCTGCCCTACCACGCATGGCTTCGTGTTAGCCCGTGACCCTGCCACCTTGGCAACCTTCCTCTGGAGTCCGCTGAGTGACGGGAAGATCGAGCTCCCGCCCTTGGGACTCGATGAGATCGAAGATGACCTGCTTGTACACTGCACCTGCCTGCTCTCCAGCAAGCCAACGGCTGCCGATTGTGTTGTGCTCCTGGTAGAGCCTGACGCCCCCTTCATATGGTACTGTCATGGCGGCGACAGTCGGTGGGAAGAACATGAGTACGACATAGGAACTCAGCTGGCTCTTCCAGAATATGATCTGCCTGAGGAGAAGGTGTTCATAACTCCGATTGCAGCGTGCCGTGGCAAGTTCTACTTCAACTGCACGCCGACCAGCCTCGATGTCATCGACTTCTGTGGTGTTGCTCCGGTCTTCGGCTCCATCGCCATTGACGATACCATTGATGAGAACTATGGATACACGGATGACTGGGCTAAAGAGTTTCTATTGGGATCTGATGATGACCTCTACATGGTACGTCTGTTGTCCGCCGGTGTCTCGAAGTCGTACCGTCGAGCCACTGTCCACATGATGGATTTCTTGAGACAACGCTGGCGCAGGGTGGACGACCTTAGCGGCCGCACATTCCTCTTGTCCCAGTATGAATTTGGCACCACGTGCGAAGGAGGCGAGTGTGGTTTGCAGCAGGACTGCATCTATTTTGCAGATAGTCCTCACCGAAAATCTTTGCAGATCTTCAATGTAAAGCATGGAAGTGCAGAACTGCAGAAACTTGATGAAGCTCCGGCGGAGGCAGATAAAGCATTCTGGATGTTTTTTGCCGATCTATAGAGTAGCCTGAAACGAAACTGCAAGCTTTGTTTCATGTTATTTTTAGCTCTTGTCAACCTCTACCAATTTCCGATTTGTTACCTATGTGACCAAATTGCACTATGTAAGACCTATTTTTAGAGTGATGAAACTATATATGCTACCGGTATCATGTCTTTCTAGTGTGTTAACTGAATGAATTGCAGCGTTTCTTGTTCTTGAAATCCTTCTTGTCTATTTATATTGGCTGGGGGAGAATTCAGTATCCAAAATCTGGTCCATGCCATTGGCATCAGCATGTCAAAAACCAAATCATTGTATGTTTTTGGTTATGTTGCATGGGAATATGATGCAGGGAATCAGGAATAAGGGTATGAAGACACGGGAATATAGTTCAAATGGTAACTACTGAAGTGAGTTGTGAGCATGTGGAATATAGTTCAAATGATTACTAATGATGTTACAGCCTGTATCTTTATATATTTAGTTTTTATTGGTTGTCTGATCTTGCAGGTGCCTATGAAGCCCATCAAGTTCATAGAGCGAGAATGAGTGGAGGCCTTGGAGTTTTTATCCTGACCATATACTACCATGTTTTGCCAATGGGAAGATATAAGCGCTTGTTTCTTAAGCACGAGTAAGCCGTGTAAGCATTCCTTCAGTGGTATTCCCTTCATCTTTTTACTTACACCATTATGATTGTGGTTGTTGACCGAGTAAGCAGGTTTTGTAGCAAGATGGTTTATGTAGTCTTGATTTTGAACTGCCCTTTCTTGCGGTGTTTTTCATGGTAGAAACTTTGTTGTCCAACATCGTTCCTTAGCATGTACTCTCTCCATCCTAAAATAATTACATGCATTTGTCTATATTTGCATGTATCTAGACGTGTTTTAGTGTGCAGATACATGTGAATTTAGACAAATTCAAGTCACCTATTTTGGGACGGAAGGAGCAATATATAAGCGCGACTTGGATTCCCTGCTTGAGTGCATCCAATCTCTCATGACAACCCAACATCCGTTCCTTAGCCTGTATTTTTCTCTGTTTATGGGCCATTGTTTGGAAAGGGAAAAAAAAATACTTGCTCTGCATGCTGTCCTGATCCCTGGTTTCATCTCAAAGCAGCCTATTAAGCAGACATAATATTTTAGATCAATTTAGGAGACAGAATACGAGATATGTGCCGCAATTGCTCTTCCTCATTTCAAAGATGGGGTCTGGACAGTTGGATGACTCCATTTCATGTTCTTGAACATCTTTATTGATTATGTGCTGTCAAAATTTAGCCTTTTTTAGAAACAACCCTATTTCTTGTACTCCTTGGCATCTGATCGGTGTGACTGTACTTTTGGTTAGACTGGTGATCAGTCCAGTAGCTCTGCCGAAACACCCAAAATGTCACGCACTTCTGTGGCAGTACTTGACCATGTTTTTCCATGTAAAAAGAGAGTTACCTTGTATTAGGAATGGCAATGGGGCCCATACCCGCAAGACCCATAGGGATGAACCATTAGGGCCTGTTTACTTCTCCGGTATTTGTATTCCCAAAAGATGTAGGGATATGTCGAGATTTGGTGTTCACCCAGTACTCTCAAATCCCCTCAAATACCCTTCCCTAAAAATACTCTATCAGGGCTTGTTTACTTCAGGAAATTATTTCGTATTCCGAAATTTCCCCGATAGTTCGTTTACTAGGCCGGGTTGGGAGGAGATAATTCCGGAATATCTCCACAAATCCTCTCCACGCTAGTGTATTTTTGGCTAGATTAAAAACTCTTCACCATGATAGAGTATTTTTAGAAAAGGGTATTTGAGGGGATTTAAGAGTATTGGGTGAACACCAAATCTCCGCATATCTCCATCTCTTTTGGGGCTAAAAATACAGGAGAAGTAAACAAGCCCTCATGGTAAAGAGTTTTTAATCTAGCCAAAAATACACTAGTGTGGAGGGGATTTGTGGGGATTTTCCGGGATTATCCCCTCCCAACCCAACCTAGTAAACGAACTATCGAGAAAATTTCAGGATACGAAATAATCCCCTCCCATCCCTGCAAATACTCTGGAAGTAAACAAGCCCTTGTTTACTTCTTCGGTATTTTTATCCCAAAAAGATGTGGGGATATGCGAAGATTTGGTGTTCACCCAATACTCTCAAATCCTCTCAAAAACCCTTCCCTAAAAATACTCTATCACGATGAAGAGTATTTAATCTAGCCAAAATTACACTAGTGTGAATGAGATTTGTAGGAATATTCAGGGATTATCCTCTCCCAATCCGGACTAATAAACGACCTATCGGGAAAATTTCGAAATACGAAATAATCCCCTCCCTTCCTCAGGGTGGGGATGGACAAAAACAACTCCCATGGGTATACTCATCAAACTAATTTATTCCTACATAGGGTATCGTGGGGATGGGGATGGTAAACTGTAACCCATACCTGATCCCCACTAGGGACTGGATTTTTAACATATGACATGTAGGCCTATCTATATGTCTATATATACAGCTCAAAAAACCTACATGGTTTACAAAAAAATCCTACAAAAATCACCAAAGCCCTAAAAAGCCCTCGGCTTCCACCCTACACTCCACTACCACAAAGTCATATGCACACCTGGTGGCTGTATAAAGAAAAAACCGTGAAAATCATCTCCATATATTACCATGTGTTTTTTGTTATGGAAAAATGGGGAGCCCAATGGGCCTAGTTCCCTATTAGGGGGAGGGTTTGAATTTTTTTATCCCCAGTCGTATATACGGGGATGGGATGGGGATGGGGAAATTAGGGACTAATGGGGATGGGGATGTTCTAGGGTTCCCCATTGCCATCCCTACCTTGTATGTTTTGGCAAGTTGAAATCAAATTATCTTGTTTGGCATGTGGCATGTTGGCCAATATTAACTAAAGGCTTTGGTGAGCTGCGGTTGTTTTGAGGCCATTTTCCTTACTCCCGTCTCCGCGAGCTCCCCTCCACCTCCTCTTCCCCGCAAGGAATATTAACTAATTCCTTGCATCACCCGCTCCTAGTCACCTGAACAAGAAAATTGAAAGTGTGTAGATTACCCTCTAGAGATTTTGTTTTCACCTCATGAGTCAGATCCCATGCCGATCTCATATTTTTGAAGAACCAAAAGCTCGAGTATTCTCCTTCAGTATGAACTTTAGCAATGGCCAACCATCGGGTCGCCTCCACCGGCGATGGCCCTTCCTCTTCGAAGAGTACATCATCCAAATCCTCCTCGTGGATCCCCAACCTTTTCATCATCTCCATCGCGTCACTGCTCGAAGAACCCGAGCCTTTATCCGCCATAGATGCGATCCGAACTCCGCCAACACGAAACCCTAAATCCTCTGTCCACGACCACCACCGTGAGTCAAGGCCGGGAAGCGATACGCGGTTGCCCCTAGATCAGCCCGAACTCGATCAGCAATCGCAAGCGAGAGGAAAAGAAACCCTAACGTGAGGGGAAAGAAAAACGCACTTCTGTGATTCTTAAACTCGTGTCTAAAGTTTTTTACTCAATCAACGCCGTACGCGCTCTAATACCAGCTATGTGTGCCGCGTCACCGCTTGGTACTGGTGTCGGAGTCGCGCAACTCTTTGTGTACCAAAGTCCAAACGTATCCCCCGTCCCATCCGTCCACCAACCCCGTTCTTTCTCCCCCCTCCACCCCGTTCTCTCTCCCCCCTCCTCCTCCTCTCTTCGTTCGTCCGTCTTATGTAGCGCGGGTGCAAACCCTAGCCGCCATGCCAAGCATCCCTCCCATCCACTCCCTGTAAACCGCCCGAAAAGAATCCTTCTTCATACCTTTTTCCATGCCACCAACGTCTTCTCTGTTTCGTGAAGCCTGTTTGGTACATCTGTTCATGCCTTAGGTCTTACTTTCCTGCCAGATCTAGATCTGCCCAACACCGGCGAGTACTCAAATTTCACGATTTCTGCATGAAATTGTTATCTTGCTGTAGATCTGGTTGGTTTTCGCACCCCAATTTTGGTTGTTTATGTACAATCTCGCGTGGAGATGAGTTTTTCATGCCTATTCGCTTCTTTGGTCGATCTGTAGCATAAAGTTGTAGTTTTTATGTCATGTTATGTGAGATTTCGTCTACTCTTTCGGATCTACGGCCATCATGGTTGTGTCTTTGCGTTTTCTTCTCCTTTTTTCTTTCTTTCTTCCGGAGGTGTTTTGGGTATGTCTCATGATGTATTTGTTTTGCCGAGAAAGTTATTTCCTATGGCCTCGCCAATTTCTGTCAGTAACATGTGTGCCTCTATGCTTGCAGCAACGTGATCTTTCATGTTCCCAGGAGAGTTATAATTTTAATGGCTGCCTTCGTAAGTTTACCTTTTCTTTCGTTAGCTATCATCATCCTGAATATTCGTTCACGTCTAATATCTTCTGCTAGAAGATTTTGATCATCCCTGCTGGCTCCTTTTCTTGTATCCAAAGTTATATCTTTCTGAATAGCCTTCTCCTCACCCAGAATCTGAAATGACCTACTGGTTTCCTCAAATCCTACAATAATAATTTGAAGGATTTCCTCGTTGATCCACCTAGTACTCAATTTTTCTTTTTCTTTTTTAGAGCTTAATCTTAGTGATTCTTTTATCAGCCATAAGAAATATGTGATGACTGATTTCTTTCTTTCTTCCCAATTGAGGTATAAGGAGTAATTTGTTTCCCCATTCACATTATCTTTCATACTTGATGCCACCTACATTTTCTTTACTGTCTCTTTGTGTACCTAATCCAGTTCTAACATGTCTGACTATCCTTAGGGACTATTTTCTGGTGACTATTATGTGCATGTGTATAAAAAAAGTGAACCTATAAGTGCATATTTGATTGCAGTTCACTTGATTTTGGTGGAAGATTTTCTATTTTCAGTGTTGGGTGGGATGGATTAACCATTACTTACTGGATTCACCTCTTGGATTCGGACTGGGATATCACAGTTTATTAGCGTTATCTATTGTTTCTATGTAAGATGCAAAATGGCACGTTTGCTGAAGCTGTATTGTCCATTCCAAATTCTGATATGTTAGTCTATCCTCAATTTTTTTAGTAGGTTCTGGATCCTCAAATATCCTTGCAGGTCGTTTAATACCAAGGTCTGAGATTGTCAGGCGCTTTTCTGTTTCCAATTCTGGTATGTCAGGAGCTTGTCAATTTGTGTAGTCTCCAGATCCTCAGCTGTCCTTATTCTGAGCTTCATAAATTTTCTTTATAATCTGGCTACATGAATTTTGTTTACATCATGTGTAATTCAACTTGCAATTTATTTTGCATAATTGTTCCAGCATGTACTTCATCTAACTATTATTAATTCATAAACAAAAATTGAAATTTCTGCATCAGTTCTTGGACACAATCTGCCAAGGCAGGTGATGGTCCATTACAACATCAACAACTAGTGTGATGGTGTTTGCTGTGGCTCTGTGATGGTCCAAGACAGATTGTATGCCACGTCCCACTATGAAGACTGGAGCAAGGACCAAAGATGAATCCCTCCAAGAGAAAGAGTTGGAGTTGGCCATCCCACACCAAGAAAAGCGAAGCACAAATACAATAAGCCGTCCCACAGCAAGAACTGAAGCAGGAAGACAAGCAAGACAAAGCGGAAACAAAGAGGTCCGTGGATCATGTAACTTCTGTTTTTTAAACAAATGTAGAGCTGGGAGAACCAAAATATAGAGCTTGTTTGATATACATTGCAGAATAGTTTGATCGTCCATTAAATTTCAAGATCATTGTTTATTTTGAGCATACAATAAGTGTCAGCACCCCTACCATACAATCAGTATTGTCTTCATGTAAGTTGATTTTGTACTGTAGTATACTTACCATGCAGTTGATTTCCGTACACTATCAAGTCACCAGGATCGTTTTGTTTCACATTGTTGTTTGCAACGAGACTGATATGGAACCAAATGAAAGCCTAATTGTTTCAGTACTGAAATCACCTAGTAGGTTTGACATAGAAAAGTACTTATACCACAGTAATAGACTTCACATGGACATATTGATGAAATTTAGACTTGGTATCAGTTGGCGGCACCACCATGATGCCACTTGATCTGATGCTGGCTTATGAACTCTGGGTTGTACCACCCTTTGCGGATTCTGTGTGCCTGGCAGCCCCATTTCTCTCTTCCGTGTTCGCGGCGGGCTGCATGAGCCTCCGCGTCCTTGACCCTGGTAGGTCCATTGCTACAATAACAGAGAAACTGGTAAGTATTTGACCCTGGTAGGTCCATTGCTACAATAACAGAGAAACTGGTAAGTATTTGACCCTGGTAGGTCCATTGCTACAATAACAGAGAAACTGGTAAGTATTTGACCCTGGTAGGTAAACTAGAATCGAATCTGGTAGGTAAACTTTCAGCCTGTTGCTTGAATTCTATATTTGACCCTGGTTGGTAAACTAGAATCGAATCTGAAATAAATTGTGCTTGAACTTCTCGGAAAAAGTGAAATAACGGAGGAACTCAGATTTGACCCTGCAAACCCTGGTAGGTAACCAGAATTGAGTCGCAAATAAACTATACATAAATAAGTGAATCCTGCTCTATTAGATTTGATCGTTGACCCCACCCATGGCAGAAAATTTTGTTGTTATCAAATGGGGAAACCCTCTCCCCTCTGTCAATTCTAGAGAAGGCTCCAGAAAAGGCTCTGTAATAATGGGGGATCCCGTCAGAAAAGGCAAGGCTCTGTAATTTGACTATCCATCGGTAATGGAGATCCCGTCATGCTTCGATCCAGAAAAGACTCCCTAACTGTATTTCGATTCGATCGATCTGTAATTACTATCCGTCGGTAATGGGGATCCCGTCATGCTTCGATCCAGAAAAGGCATCGGCAATGGAGATCACGTCATTCTTCGATCCAGAAAAGACTCCCTAACTGTATTTCGATTCGATTCGATCGGTCTGTAATTTCTATCCGTCGGTAATGGGGATCCCGTCATGCTTCGATCCAGAAAAAGGCTAGTATGTAACTGTATAGGGGATCGATCTGGATTCGATCCATAAAAAGGCAGATCGTTCGGGAATCACGGAGTTGGATCCAGAGGGTTCGTCGATCCAGAAAAGGCAGATCGTTCGGGAATCACGGAGTTGGATCCAGTACAGGACGAGAGCCAGGGGATCTGGATCTAACCTCGTGCTCTGGTGACGAGCGTGGATGACGCGCAGTGGGGAAGATGATGACGCCCGGGGAGGATGAGCGCACGCCAAGCCGATCTGTGGATGCTTCTGTCGGCTGTGTCTCTGATTTGACTTTTGTGAGAGAGAGACAGGTGGTAGTCGTCTATTTATACTTGCGTGACGTTCACGTCAAATTGTGGTGTAGACTGTCAGTCTACATTTGTAATACTTGCGTGGAAAACACGTCAAAATGAGGTGCTTACTTTTTTTTAATTACGTGAGGCTGCACGATGAGCAAGGAAATGAGCCAGCGGTTCAAAAAGAAAAGGCGAGTCAGAATCGTACCGGCCCCTAAAAGTCTAAAACTAAGACTCACCTCCATCCCCCTCAAAAGAAGGAAATTTTTTCCACGGTCACTCGCTTCCCAAGGAGCCTAAATTTTATTGGATTGGGCCGAACTTTCAGCCGGCCAACTTAGGCCGAACCGAGCGCTTTGGGGCTCACTTTGCGCCGGATGAAGCGAAAAGAAATGTTGTAGTTCTGTCGGCAAGACAGCGCCGCATGAAGCGGAAAAAAAATGTGTTGTAGTTCTGTCGGCGAGACAACACATGTCCAAGTGCCGAGATTCGTCTTCTCGCCCCACATCCTTCCCCCGTTTTCCCCTCGATGACATGCAGTTGTCGGCACCACGACTATGCCCCACATTCTTGTTCCCTGAGATTTTGCGTTGACACCAAGCCTCGAGCAGCTCCTCGCTCACCTTGCCTGCGAGGTGTTTGGTGTTTTGCCCACTCGGCCGTGGACTCTGACAATGAAGAAATGTTCGCCGTCCTAATGGAGGAAGAGACCGCCGCATCAGTTGACGATGAAGAATAAATCCTCGTCTGCTTGTCTGGCCTGTATGTGCGGAATGCAAAGCCGCGTCACGGTGGCTCAGCACCAGGCCGACACAAAAGCAAGTCGAGGCAGCGTCTGGAGGAGCACTGCATGTTGTACGTCGATTACTTCGCCGATGAACCATTGCACGGCGAGACAGAGATTTCTGCGTCATTCCAGGATGGGTAGGAAGCTCTTCATCAAGATTGTGCATGCCATCCGGGAGTTCAACATCTACTTCAAATGCAAAAAGGACTGCACCTGTATGGTAGGATTTTCCTCAATCCAAAAGTGCACTGCCTCTTTCAGGATGATTGCATATGGAACTCCCGCTGATACACAAGATGACTATCTGTGTGTGGCCGAGTCCATCACCATTGAGTGCATGTACAAGTTCTGGTTTGGACCATACTTGAGATCACTCAATGCTGAAGATACTACTTGTGGATCGTAGAAATGAATGAAGCCAGAGGATTTCCTAGGATGCTTGGAAGCATCAACTGCATGCATTGAGCATGGAAGAACTATCTATTTGCTTGACATTGAATGCACAAAGACCACAAAGGAGCTTGCAGTATGTTAGACATTGGCTACACAGGATCTCTAGATTTGGCATTCCTTCTTCGGAATGACATGATCTCATAACGATATCAACGTCCTACAATGCTCAAATATCTTTTGCCAAGATTGTTGAAGTCCATGCTTCCCTAGTGGGCTATTTGATCAATGAGCACCACTACAACAAGGGATACTACCTGGCAGACATCTATCCAAGATGGTCTATATTTGTGAAGACTATCTTAAATCCTGTTATGGGCAAGAATTCCTAACTTCGCCAATGATGGATTGGTCCGCACAAATCAATTCGTTTAGGTCGCGTTGCTGGAGCATGCATGGCCTGCATCTTGTCCGCGCGAACTGTTCGGACCATGACTGGATGGGTCGTGCCTCTGTAGATGCCCTTAGAAGAGGATAGGGAAACGATATCGATCTGCTATTCCCCGATCGCACACATATTGTTGGAATGATCTACGAACATTGTTCCCGAAAACTTTGTTTGTAATAAATTCAATCGGCTCCGACGCCATAGATGCCGTTATCAAAGGCGACGCAACACAATGCCTGAAGCCCAACGACGCCTGAGTGCCCGATGCGGCGAGTCGATGGCGTATTCCAGACGACAATTCTGCACTTCAATTTTGAGGTCTTCCTGCCACAGTCGCCTGGACTCCAATCACTATAGGAAACCGACGAGGCGCCGAAGGCCTTTTCCTACGCCGACGACTTCCAAATTGGGTAGCCTAGCAACCAGTCTATCGGCGTAGGACCGGCTAGGCCGACGACTGCTGTTGGCGTAGATGGGGCCGTCGGCGTAACATCCCATTGGTCGTCGGCGTAGTTTTTTTACTTTTTATCTTCATATAGGCATAACTAACCCCCCATCGCAATTTTAGTCTTAGAATATTTAAAAGAAAATGGTAAAAACTTTAAATTTTAAAATCCTTTGAGATGTAGTTATGTAATGTGATTTAGTTCTCAGGAAAAATGAAAAACACGATTTTCGACATTTTTTGCAAAAAAATCATGTATTAGTAAAATAGCCATAACTTTTGCATACAACCTCGGATAAAAAAAATTATATGAAAATCTATCTATGCGAAAAGTTACATCCAATTTCAACCACGTACGGTCGTTTACCATTTTTTAGATTCGTCAAATTCAAAAGGGATTTTTTTGAAGATTTGGACACTATTAGATGAATTTTATTTGGAAAACCTTTCAATACACTATTGAAAAGACATGATGCGTGACTCAAAAGATGACATGGATGTCATATTTGGATACCTCTCACTTTTCTGGTCAATTTAGAAATATTATTTGTTGAATTCCAATTTACAGATTTATAGGTATGAATTATTCCATATTAAATGGAAAAAGGCAAAAAAAGTAAAATTCATTTTATTGTTATTTAAATTTAAGATTATTATTACTTATTCATTTTTTGTTTACTTAAATAATTGTTTGGAATCATGTAAATAAAGACGTGTGACATCATGATCCAAGGGTTAATAAAATTGATATGTATTATTATCAACAAGGCATTGTATGACTACTTGAAAACTCGTTCAAAGGAACGAATAAAGTTAAGCGTGGCGACTAGAGTAATCTGAGGATTGATGACCGAGTGAAAAGTGTGACCACAAGTGAGAAATTTGACATGAGATTAAACGTATTTAGAGTTAAAAATGTTACATGTATGATTAAATATTCAAACAATTCAAATATTTATAGACTAGAAATTTGACATGAGATTAAACGTATTTAGAGTTAAAAATGTTACATGTATGATTAAATATTCAAACAATTCAAATATTTATAGACTATGCCATTGACACAGGTTTCAGCGCGAAACGGCCGTCTGAGGCTCATCTGGCATACGCTGATGACTTTTTGTATGCCGACAACAAATGGGTATGCGCCGACGTTGAGCTACGGGTTACACCCGCGGCTTCCGATTGGCGTCTCGCCCGTTGTTTCCTGTAGTGAATCTATAGTTCTGTCATTGGTAAGTCGATATTAATCAAATATAAGTCGACTTGTACATCAATCGATCAAATCACTGTTTTTCCTGAAAGTACTACTATAGCGTATCAAGGTGTTCGGTAATTCATAATTATGATGCATCGGTGGTGCTCTTGATCCGGGATTAGCAACGTTATTTGGAAGATTGTGTTTTCCTGGTGCACACAATTCATCATTCACCTACGAGACGTTGTTGTTGCCTACCTGGTACACTGATCTTCTATTTTCTTCAGATCCCTATAATTCATTATTCATGGGGTGTTTGAATTCATTCAGATTTATTTTTGTATGGTTTATAAACTAGGAAAAATCATTAACTATAGAAACAGGAGTATGATTTAGTTAAACTTTTAGGGCTCCATTTGCATTTCGCAGAGGGGCCCCAAATTCCTGGGGACACTGCTGGTAGATATGCATTGGAAAGATGCAAGCCATCATCTCATGCTTTATTTTCCCACCTCCAAGCCATCGTGTCCTCTTTAATTTCCCCACCTCCAATAAGCTAAGTATATGTATAAAAAAATAAGGAGACCATGTGTTGAATCTTATTACTTGATATCTGTGTGATTAGAGAGAAGCAATATTTCCTACTTGTGCATTGAAAAAATAGAAGTACACTCTTCTGTGTGGATAAATTTTAGAGGATTAACATTCACTTATGCGGATGGAGGGAGCAGGTGGATGAGCGGACTTAGATCTCCTCCTGGGAACTTCTTGAGCCTGCCGCTCGGCACAACTCCAACAGGTCCACTTCTTTTCGTTTGGATTGCCTCACGTCCACCGGTGTATCCAATATGGGCTTACCACACCAGAAGAGCGATATAAAGATAGTTTGTTCAATCACTCACTAAGTTGTGAGAAAAGAGAATCTCTCGCGCACTCTTTCTCCAACACCGCGAGTCTCGCTATGCCTTGTCTCGTCATGACATGCGCATGCTGTAGATTGCGGTGTTAAGCTTCATGCACTATCCAACGCAATCAAAAGTCCGAACTGATGGAAAAGACTAATGCAATCCATTTATACACTTCAACATCTCCTCTCACATGTGACGGAGAGAAGTCAGCACGTGCAACCGGAAGAGAGCGACGGCGCACGAAACTCACGTATGACTCAAGAGGCCTATACGTGAACACAGAGGGGTCAACATCAATTTTAGGATAAATTGCGAAAGTCAGGACTCGAACTCGAGACCTTAGGCTCTGATACCATGTTAAGCTTCATGCACTATCCAACGCAACCAAAAGTCCGAACTCATGGAAATGGCTAGTGCAATCCACTTATACACTTCAACATGCGGGAATGAGACGAGCCGAGATCATATTTATGCATATCATTTATATATTATTGCTCGAAAAATATATTAATTATAAATCATTAATAGATACATTAATTAATCAGATGTTTCCGGAATTTATGGATCATGGGATGTTGCCGACTCATACGTGGACTGCGCCCACGACCTTCCTAGCCACCACTATATAAATGCGGACACGAACCCTAGTTGGTACGCTCTACATAGGAACACCTACTTCTAGAACCTTGTGCCATCGTCTTCGTCTTCCCGACGTACACCAAAGGACGGGACAATATGCCTCTGCCCGACCGCTCGTGAACCTGTACATGTAAGGGGTGATAAGGTTTTGGGGAGCGCTTTAGCGCAAATAGTAGCAACCACGACATTTTCAGACAATGA
Source organism: Avena longiglumis (assembly GCA_030063025.1). Taxonomy (NCBI): domain Eukaryota; kingdom Viridiplantae; phylum Streptophyta; class Magnoliopsida; order Poales; family Poaceae; genus Avena; species Avena longiglumis. The sequence goes on from CP125974.1 coordinate 569,954,932, forward strand.
CTTCTCAACGATAACTTCTTTCCGGATGTCAACGACCTTTTTGGAAACCTCAACATGGAAGACAACATGAACGATGAAGATGCCGCTTGCACCACCGCCGCTGCTGCTTAGGCTGCACCATACATAATCCTGAACTTTTTTTTCCAGATTCTGCTAGAATGTCTATGATAGCATTTGGAGTAGATGTGATCAGTTTATCATGTTTAGATGCAATATATTCATTTACTCTGTTAGAATGCATGATTAGTTTAATTACTATTTCTATAATCATGTTATATCAATTATTTATTCGAATTAAATCAAATGGGTATTTTCTTATATTTTCAATAGTATTTAGGCGTACCTCTGCACCACAACAAACTCAGGAATGATCATATACAACCTATTGTAGATAAACTTCTCAAGAGAGCTCCTAGATGGAGGGGCAAGTTTTTGAATCATGCTGCTAAGATGGAACTGGCTAGCATCCCTCTTTATATTTTTACTGTTATTAACTTCCCTAAATGGGCTATCAAGCTTATTACCTCTCAGTTATCTCATTGTTTATGGGATAATTATGAAGGGCATTTTAAATACCATCTTTCTAATTGTCGCTTAGTCTATCAGAAGAAAGAGTTTTGGGGACTAGGATTTCCTGATATAGCAGAGATGAATCTGTCTCCTTGCCTCTTGGGTTAGGATATATGAGCTAGAGTACATTAAGCTTTGTAAACATACTATTGACCATACAATGTTAATGGTCCCAATATTTTTTCATCATCTTTAGTTGGTGTGTGTCGTGGTGGTGGCACAACAGATGTCATGGATAGACTTAAGTTGGGGGCCAATGGATGCTAGTGGGATCCAGGGAGGGAAGATGCAGTGGTTTCTACACACAGAACACTAGAACTTGATCTTTATTCAACACCGATGGAGCTACACTTGCTCCTCGAGATGTATGAGCGAGAGGAAGAAGAAGCTATTACAAATGCTTAGTGAAAAAAATGAATCGATCCCCTCCTCAGGAAACCCTGCCCCTCCTTATAAAGGAGTGGCCTGGTTCCTTCTAGGGCTGACATGGATAAGCATATTCGTGGAATATGCTTGCTTGTCCCAAAATAGTAACTCGGCGGGCTTCTTTCCGTGTCCCCTTCTATCGATGGCAAAGACACAGAGTCCACCACATGTGAGCCTCAGGCTTGAGGACTGTCACCTCCGTGACCTTCTTATGCTCCTCTGCCGCTCTGTCTCTTGTCTGTAGCGCTTGGCACTGTGCAGATTCCTGAGGAGAGACAGTGCATGGTGTTGACTTCGGGGTTCGCCTTATCCTTCTCGAGCAAGCTTCCCATGACTCGGCCTTGCCCCGCATGACTCGGCCTAACCTTAACCTGCATGTATGATGCGTAATAGCGGTAGGCCTACATAACTCATATGTCGGCCGAATCAGGTTTTAGCAACCTGAATTGGAATAAGTTGGACCTTATTCGGTCGACCTCACCTTCAGGTTATCATCCGAACCCCCTCCAGTATTAAGTTGCAAGCAACAGACAACTGCTTTAAGCAAAGTGTGTAAGGTAAACAATCCACTTGTTCCATAAACAAGAGACCGTTCTTTTCTCCCTAGTTGCAACAACACATCTACAACCTAAGAGATTTCTGTCACTTCCTTTGCAAACTAGAGACATGAAACCACTATCGAGCATAAATACCCCCTCTTGCAGTCACTAGCAACTACTTGGCCAAGATAGCTACTAACAACGGAGAGCATGCAAGATCACAAACAACACAGACATGATAGAATCAAATAGACAAAACTATTAATCAATCTGACATAGTAATCTCAATATCCATCGGATCCCCCACAAACACAACATGCATGATTACAAATAGATTAGATCTTGATCATGAACGGATCTCACAAGATCTATACATGAAAGCACAAGGAGGAGATACAACCATCTAGCTACTACATGGACCCGTAGTACAAGGTGGAACTACTCACGCTTCATACCGAAGGCTGACATGATGAAGAAGAAGGCCTCCGAGATGATCTCCCCTCCGGCAGGGTGCCAGGAAGAACTTTAGATCCCCCCGATCTAGGGATGATGGTGGCGGCGGCTACAGACGGTTTCGTGGAGTTTTGATCGGGTACCTAGGGTTTCTTCATCGGGGGCTTCTCATAGGCGAGGCAGGGGCCACTGTGGCTACCGCACCTGTGCGGGTGGGCCCACTGCGGGCTGGGTGTGCCTCGTGGGTCTCCTCCGTCTCGTACTCCGGCTTCGTGTTCCCCACGGTAAAATATTGACTTTGGCTTTTGTCCTGTCCAATTCCGAGAATATTGATTTTCTTCCTTTTTGGAACCAAAAACATAAGAAAACAGGCAACTGGCACTGTGGCAACTTGTTAATAGGTTAGTACCATAAAACATATAAAAATACCTCAAAGTGTAGACAAAGCAAAGCAAAGCAAAGTAGATAGTAAACAAGCATGGAGCATAAAAAATTATAGATATGTTTCCGACGTATCAAGCATCCCCAAACTTAACTCCTGCTCTTCCTCGAGTAGGTAAGTGATAAAAGAATAATTTTTGAGGTGACATGCACCATCAAAACCAAGATCAAACCATTTGCAAGCATTGAAAGATGGGATCAAAGAACTCTAAACATGTGCATGAAAGATGGAGTTCTAACAATAGGACATAGTAACTATGCATGCAACAAGAAAGGCTACAAACAAAGATCATGAATAACATGCATTGAAAAACGTTTGTTTGTTTCACACACAGAAAACATGACATAGTGGCATTCAGCTTGTCCCTCATGGAGTAGCAAGTAGATGCATAGGACACCTTCAAAGTTCATAAGATACAAGTAGAACAAGAACAAGCAATATCAACAATATGCATCAATCAATAAGTTTTGAGACACTGCACATAGAACTAATAATGACAACTATGCTCTCTTAATGGTGCCTAAAGGTAGAAGGTGGAGACTCAATATAATAGTAGAAGAAAGGCCCTTCATAAAGGGAAGCAGGGATTTCAAGTTTCAAAAAGAGCTTCCAAAAATTATGGTATTTCTTAGCTTTCAGCCCTCATTGCCCCTATCATAAGCATCTTGAAATGATTAAGGTTAAAGTGAACAAATATGGAGTATATGCTTGAAAAATTTTAAGTTGGCAATCTCATGTCCCTTGAATACGAGGGCCGCACCTCATGCTACTCAACTTCAGTCACCTATAAGTTCTTGTCATAGTAAGTACATGTGTATCATAGAGAACCGCCAACGGGGTACCCCTTGCACATGGTACATGAGCTTATCCCATAACCAAAATGACAAGGAAAACAGACAATGAGCATCTCAACAATCTTTTTATTTACTATGTGCATAGCTTTTTATTGAGGATGCTTCACAGAATGCACATTATGGTGATGCTGCAAGTTTCCACCATGATTAGGCCTGGCTTAGGCTAGCGGCCTAGGCGTTTCTCTAACACAACATACATAACTCCATGGACTTACAAGCTCCCTATTTATTTCACACCAGCGACATCCATAGACAAAAGGGCATGATATCAACTGTGTACAGAGTACAAGTGCAATGTTGAAAACGTTCCCCATGACAACATCGTTCTGCTAATTCCAATGTATAAGTGAAAGCATATACAACATAGATGACACAATGGTTCAAGTTTATTAGGGGCAAGGAATATAAAGTGTGCCATCAAGTTCGTGAGAGATTTAATCAACACGTTTTCTCATAACAAAATACTTTTAATTGGAAGATAGCTGAAAATAAGAATATACTTGGAATGGTGTAACACACCATGCATATGAGTTTATAGTGGACACTTTGGAATAACTTGGTTTCTTGGGAGTTTGAAGCATGAGTAGAGCTTACTCATACAAGTGGAGGCTAGCAAAAGACTGGGAGCAACCAACTAAGAGAGCAATAATGGCCATAATCATGCAGAGCGACAAAACATTACTAATAAAAGCATAGAGTGGTACTACAAGTCAAGGACTAAATGATCATAGAGGCTATGGTGACTTGTTCATAATCATAACATGGTGTGAGCATGTGCTAAGTCAACCCAAACAAAACATCAAAGGAGAATACCACAATACTATGCTTTTGTATGCTAAAATAACGCATGATTCCTTCAAGGCACACTAAGCAATCCCAATTGTTTTGAACAAGTCATGCTACAACAATAATCACTAAGTATAATGTCAAAACAACACCTATCATATCATGCTAAAGTCTAAGTCACAGTCAATGCAAGCTCCTCTTGCACTTTCAAGCAAGAACTTTGTACTCCTTTCCAACACCAATCAACTTATTTGAAACAACACAACGAGAACGGGGGTCCGAACTACTTTATTCAAGCAAACTAAACAAACTATGCAAAGAAAACGAAAACTAAGACGCTCAAAGAACAACACAACAGTGCATGAAACAATAAAAACAAAGTGTCTAGAAAGACCTGAGCTTTTTATTAATGAAGAAGGGAATGTCTTGGGCATCCCCAAGCTTTGACGCTTGTAACTCTTGGATATTTCTTGGGGTGACACCGGGGTGGTATCCCCAAGCTTGAGCTTTTGTCCATTCTTCATCTCATTACATCATTCTTTCTGTACACCTGAAATTTTTTCCTTCATACAAAACTTCACACAATCTTCATTAGCAACATTAGTGTATTCAAAAGATAATAGACCCTTGGGTTTAGCTTTAGAACAGCAAAAATTTCACTAAAAACACAATCTACTGTATCAACTCCTTCAAAAAGGTCAATTTCCCAAAAAGAACCGAAAAAGGAATCAATAAGAAGCAAATGCAAATAATGGCAGAAATTTGTCAAAACAGACCAACAGGTAGAAAACGATTTTTTCGAAGACCTTCTGTTGCTCAAATCAAAAAGTGTTGATCTAACTAAAGTTATTGAACATACTGGGGGATTTATTCGTAAATTTTCAGCTCAATCCGACTTATAGAGACTCCTCACAAATTTTATGGTGGACGACAGAAATCTGCTTCGGGACAGCAACTCCCCAAATCTTACTTCCCTCTCATTACAGGTCATTCTTGGCACAAAAAGCACACAAAAAGGATAAGGAGAGGTCATTACTGAAGTAATAACTTCCAAGACTCAAGAAAACTCTTGGGTTATCTCCCAACAAGTACTTTTCTTTAACGCCTTTAAGTTAGTCATTGATAATTTGAGAAGATGCTCACATAAGAACTATGAGTTGAAGTAAAAGAGAGCATCAAGAAGCAAATTAAAAACACATTTGAGTCTAACCCACTTCCTATGCATAGGAATCTTGTAAGAAAATAAATCAAATAAGCACATAGTAACAAGAATGGGTAGATAAAACAAGAGCAACTTCAAAACTTTTAGCACATAGAGAGGTGTTTCAGTACCATGAAAACTTCTACAACCATATTTTCCTCGCTCATAATAATTTTCAGTAGCCTCATGAATAAACTGAACAATATAACTATCAAATAAAGCATGCTTTTCATGATCTATAAACACATAATTTCTATCAAGCTAAAAAATAGTGGGATTAAAACCTTCAAACCTACTTTTAACAATTTTATAACAAGGTGACTGATCATTCAATATAGGACCATCATCTAGAGCCTTATCATAAACATTTTATAGGAAAAACTTTTTAGTACCATGCATTTCTAAGTTAGGCACAAATATAGGATTATCATAGATAATAGGAGCATAACTATTATCACAAGTTTTACCCAAAGTAGATATTTCAAAAGGATCGATAAGAACATAGTATTCATCCTCCTTCGGTAAGCAAGGGGGACAATCAAACAATGTAAGAGGTAAATAGTTACTCTCATTAGAAGGTAGGCATGGGTAGATCCATTCTTCCTCCTCTTGACCATCACTCTCCTACTCTTTTTCATCTAATGAGCTTTCCGGTTCAACAATTTCGTCTTCCATAGGCTCCTGCAAGGCATTAGTCTCTTCCGTTTGTGGAAAGCACCTATTAAAATATTCAAGAATATAGCCATTTTCTTCCTTATAATTATCAAAGCAAAATTTAAGTATCTCATAAACCTCATATTCATAGGGTGCATCATCAGTATTTTCAAGCAAACTGGCAAGTTCAAATGCACCCTTGAAAGCAATAAATTCTTCAATTTGTTCCACAGCATAAAAGTCATAATTTCCTTCAACATAATAAGATATGGTAACATTATCATTATACTCACATTGAAAAGGTAGGTGTTTATACCTCCTACAACAACAAGATTTATCAAAGCAATAAGTAACATTATAAGTAGAGCACACCCCTCTAGCAATAGTATTCAACTTATCAATTTGTTCCCATAAGTGTTTACCTTTTTGTGACAAACGGTATTCCTTATAATAATAATTTTCTTCTTCCATGAACCCACCTTGCCAATAAGAACTAGTTTCAATGAAACCATCCATTGATAGAAATCATGACCAAGCAACTAGAGTAGGAACTAATTTTTTTATTTTTTTATAAGAGAAAGCAAACCAAACTAAGCTATTTTCTTGGATTTTTTGATAAAAAAGAGGCAAACAAAACAAAGCAAAAGAAACTAAGCAAAACAAAAACAATGTAAAGAGAAAGGTTGAGGAGGACTCCCCTTGTGAAGACGTCCTTAGACTCCCCGGCAACGGCGCCAGAAAGCTTGATGGCACCTGGTGTTGACGTGGGATGCTTCATTGGAAACCCAAGAGCAAGGTGTGAAGAGCATAGCAGTAAGCCTTCCCTCAGTAAGAGACCGATGTTATCGAACCAGTAGGAGGAAGGAAATGTCTCAAAGGTGTTGCAATCAACGTGGCACAAACTCAAGAATTTTCCCCAATGAACAGTGAGGTTGTCAAGCTCACCGGTTTCCTGTAACAAAGGATTAAATGTATAGTGTGGAAGGTGATGGTGGTTTGTAGCAACTAAATAGTAACAGTGGAAGATGTATCAATGGTAAAGATTGGACCGGGGTCCATAGTTCACTAGAGGTGATCTCCTTAGATAAACAAACATGGCATGCAGGGTAAACAAATTACAGCAGGGCAATTGACAAGACTGAGCAAGGCATAACAATGCAATACTAGACAAAAAGATCCTATGAGATTCGATTGGGCAATACAACAATATACATAGACCGCCATCCAACTGCATCTATGACTAGAAGTCCACCTTCAGGTTATCATTCGAACCACCTCCAGTATTAATTTGCAAGCAACAGATAACTGCTTTAAGCAAAGTATGTAAGATAAACAATCCACTTGTTCCATGAACAAGAGACCGTTGTTTTATCCCTAGTGGCAACAGCACATCTACAACCGAAGAGATTTCTGTCACTTCCCTTGGAAACTAGAGGCATGAACCCACTATCGAGCATAAATGCCCCCTCTTAGAGTCACTAGCAACTACTTGGCCAAGATAGCTACTAACAACGGAGAGCATGCAAGATCACAAACAACATAGACATGATAGAATCAAATAGACAAAACCATTAATCAATCTGACATAGTAATCTCAATATCCATTTGATCCCCATAAACATAACATGCTTGATTACAAATATATTAGATCTTGATCATGAACGGAGCTCACAAGATCCATACATGAAAGCACAAGGAGGAGATACAACCATCTAGCTACTACATGGACCCGTAGTCCAATGTGGAACTACTCACGCTTCATACCGGAGGCTGGCATGATGAAGAAGAAGGCCTCCGGGATGATATCCCCTCCGGCAGGGTGCCGGGAAGATCTTCAGATCCCCTCGATCTAGGGACGATGGTGGTGGCGGCTATAGATGGTTTCGTGGAGTTTTGATCGGGTACCTAGGGTTTCTGCATCGCGGGCTTCTTATAGGCGAAGAGGCGAGGCAGGGGGGCCACCAGGGCGGCTGCACCCCCTAGGCGCGGGGTGGGCCCACCCGCATGGCCAGGGGGTGTGGCCCCCTGGTGGGTCTCCTCCGGCTTCGTGTTCCCCACGATAAAATATTGAGTTTGGCTTTTGTCCCGTCCAATTCCGAGAATATTGATTTTCTACCTTTTTGGAACCAAAAACAGAAGAAAACATGCAACTGGCACTGTGGCCACTTGTTAATAGGTTAGTACCAGAAAACATATAAAAACACCTCAAAGTGTAGACAAAGCAAAGAAAAATAGATAGTAAACAAGCATGGAGTATCAAAAATTATATATATGTTTCTGGCGTATCAGTCATATTTTATAAAGTTTAAAATTACTATTTTGTATAATTAAAGTGACTAGAAATGCCTATATCGCATTCATTTAGTACTAGTCCAAGATCACTACACGTAAACCTAAATATTTTTACATATTCAGTTAGATCTTGTCAAATGTGATTTTGAGAGTTGGAATTAACTCAAAAGCATTTATGGTTGATTTTTGAAAAATGTTTGAATGTGGAAAAGTCTCTGTCTTGTTATTTTTACTATAGGTGATCTATAATTTCAAATGGTTTGAATCCAACGGGCTTGTATTGATAATTTCAATACCTTTCTAAAAAATTAGAATCATGCAATTTGGTTCAGTACATCTCCTTGAATTGATTTTTGAATCTACTGACAGAACTAGGGTTTGAATAAAATGGAAAATAATTATTTTAATCACTGGCTACGCTGAATGATCTTGGTCGCCCAACAGACAGCAAGGCAACGGATCACGACAGGGGGTACCATGCGTCAGCGGCTCATTCTAACCAAAGCGGTACGTTTCCATCTAAACCCTACGATTAGAACAAGATCTACTGTTGTGGTTCGTCGTCTCCGTCGCACAGCTCCGACGAGACCGAACCCTAACGGCGACGATGGGGGTACGTGATGGCTCACCTGGGCTCCAGCTAGGGTCGGCGATGGGGGCGAACGACGTTGTCGACGACGGCGGTTCGAACGGTGGTCATGGCGGCTCCTGGGGTGGTTGCAATCAATGGCTCCTCTCCTCCTCTGCAGCGGCGGACTCCGGCCAAATTCCGGCGGGCTGGTGCTCGCCTTGCTCCGGGGAAGGGTCAGGGGTGGTTCTGAGAGAGAGGGGACTGAGATGGTGTGGAGAATGAGGGATGGGGTGGCCTCTATTTATACACCGGCGAGAGGGGCAGAGCGGCATGGTCTGGGCTCATTGGTGACGACGATGCAGTGAGCTAACAGCATGGCGAAGGGCGTAGGATGGTGCGGGGTCTCCTGGCGATCGTCGCACGCTTAATGTCGCAGCACGGGGCAGTTGAGGATGGTCGGGCACGGTCCATGCTCTGTGTAGAAACGGCGGTGTTCGAGACGACGTATAGGTGCTTCGTGTCGCGCGGTGGCGAACGGTCATGTCTAGGAGGTAGCTAGGGTCATGGCGAGTGCATGTACGCTTGGTGAAGGCGAGGCGCGGCGTGTGCGCGCGTGTAGGCTATGGCGCTCTGGAACGGTCTCGGCATGGTTGCAGAGAACTGGGCACGACGGTTTTCTGGTGGTCCATGGCTTGGCTGCGCTCGAGAGGTGGACAGGGAGTGGCGGTGGACGGTGGCCTGTCTCCTGGACATCGTGGACAAGCGCGGTGCTTCCTCCTGCGAGTTGTCCATGGTTGACCGACAATGGCGGCTCGGGTGGCACGACACTAGTGCAAATGGTAGAGGGGTATCTACTTCAATGCATTGTTGGGCACTGGGGGAGACAAGGGGAGTGAAATGGGGGCAATTGGTAGACAATGCATTGATCAAGAACAGTAGAAGTTAGGCAAGTTTGATCTGTGCTCACCAGGTGTTTGATGAAATAGCCGCATGAATTCAAAGTTTGAATTTTTGGATGAATTTTGGTGAGTTCTCTGGTCATAAGCTTGGTATTCTGAGGTTGCTTGGCTTTGCCAAGGTGAAGTGGTTTGGTTGGTTTTTGAGAAATGGCCATCTTAGTACCTACACTTGATTCAATTTTGAATTGTCCTTTAAATAGATTTGGAATTTTTTCTGTTGGTTTGTGAGGTGGGCTTAGGTTCACTTTCACTTGGTCTACCAAGGGGTGAAAAGAATTGGATTTGTTTCTGTTAGAAATCTTTGACTAGGAACACCCAAAGTGGTCTAGTGAACAAGTTTGGACAAAATGACCATCTGTTCATATTTCTTATATTTGATTTTCTCTTCATTTGATTCTGCTTGGAAATGATCTAGATGATCTTGTTTTCAGCTTTAAACCAATCCTTATCATTCATAGCAATCAAACATGGCAATTGCACTCATTCATGCATTAATCACACACACATGCATTCATATTAATTTTAATAATAAATTTTTTTGTTAACCCTAAACTTGGGTGATTAGAAATTAATAATCTTGTTTAATATTTTTGAGGTGTTACACTTTTTGCTATTGTTTCTCCTCTAATTTGTGTGATTTTGATACAACTAACATGGACTGACGTTGTTTTTAGCAGAATTGCTTTGGTGTCTAGTTTTTGTGAAGAAAATTAACTTTCAGGAAAAATCCCGGAAAATATCGCAAAACTCCTATTTTACCAGAAGACTCATGGAGCCAGAAGACGAGATGGAGAAGGGCCACGAGGGGCCCACACCACCTGGTGGCCGGGGCTGGCCAGGCCGCGCCAGGGGGTGGTGTGGCCACCTCGGGCACCCCTCGACCTCTCCCTTCGCCTACATAAGCCCTATGACCTAAAAACAGAGGGGGGTTCGACGTTTTTCCAGATAGAGATTCTGCTGCACCGCCACCACCAGAAACCGCGATTCGGAACCAGAAACTCCGTTCCGACACCCTGCCGGGACGGGGAATTGGAGGAGATCATTGCCATCATCATCACCGACGCCTCTCCATCAACCATCCATGTTTCCCCCATCCATGAGTGAGTAATCCCCCGCTGTAGGCTATGGGGATGGTAGGGATCGGATGAGATCTATCATGTACTCGAATAAGATTGTTAGGGAATGGTGCCTCGTATCTTTGTTAGTGCCTTTTGACTTTGGTGCAACTTGTTATGCTTAATGCTTGTCACTAGGGCCCGTGTGCCATGATCTTAGATCTGAACATGTTATTGATTCATGATGATAGTATTGTTTGTGATCTTATATGCAAGTTGTTTACACATATTATTATCCAGAACCCGAGGCCCCGAAGTGACAGAAATTGGGATAACCGGAGGGGATGTGTAACACCCCAACATTAGAGTTTAGAAATAAGCTGAACTCAGATGTGTGCACTGCATTCATGCATAAGAAAATACGAAGAATTTTCACGCAAAACTAAGAAAACACAAAGGGATCGGAGTTCGTCTCGTTCTGATGGTTTAGTTTAACACATAAGAGTGAGTACGAAGAATTTTGACATGACTTTTGCTGAATTTTTGATTTGAGGGAAACAAATTTGACTTTAGTAAACAATTGATATAATTCAAGAGTATTGGAATTGAAAATTCAAATAACAAACAATTCAATAAATAAGAGAATACAATTAAAGACAATAAATATTATTATTACCAACAAAAAGTCTTATTGTTTTACAGATCTCAATTAATAAGATATAATACAAGAGTAATAGAAATTATAAAAATAAAGAAAACCTAACTTTATTAAATAAGATACAAACCCTTACAAGTTTCAACTAACAAAAAGAAAATTGAACTTTATTACATTAATAAAAGAATACAATATTATTTACAATATTTAAGAATCAGATAAAGTTGTAAAAAGAAAAAAAAAGAGGAAAATTTAAACTATATCTTCTTGTCTTGAAGATTTTCCTCCTGTTCACTTTTGTTCTTACATAATAATGAGATAACAAGAAAACAAATAAAAGAATGGGTTAGTGTTAGTTGAACTCTCAGTCTGGCAATGTGATGAATTGCTGAACACATCATTGAGTATTTCTTAAAAAAGGGGCCAAAGAGTAGTATTTGTTCTTATTCTGGAAAATTGCCTCAGACTAGTGCATCACAGGATGATGTAGGGGCAAGTTTCACCAAGGGCAAGTAAGAGGCAAAGAGGTAAAAAAATCACATTTTCACTTGATCTAATCCATTTGGGTGAGACATGCACACAGGCAGCTCACAAGCTGCGTACACACACATGCAACATAGTATGTTGTCAACACCACAACAATAAGGGAATCAGATAAGAGTGCACAGCCATAGCAACCAGCTACCATTCCACCTTCACACTTTAGAATACATTCCCCATTTTACCATCTTATCATCAACCTAGAATACATATATCATCCCACCAAAACCTCATCCAATCAATGGTTGCTTCAAGAAGCCATCCAATAGCTAGGACAAGGAGGAGATTCAGATCAAGCCAACAACAAGGGAAAGGTTCAACACTTTAAATGACTCCAGGAGGAGGAGGATGCCAGAGTTTAGCTGCTGTAGCAGGCCAGGATCTAATAGAAGAGCAAGCTACAACTATAATAATAGCTAATCAAGGTCAAGCCAAGCTCAAATATTATTTTCTCAAGATCCACTACCAACTCATCTACATTAGGCAAAGAGGTAAATAAAAGTACCACCAGGTTATGTAGCATATGTTCTTAATAAGTTTGCACCATCAGGACCTGGGGTAGATAAGGGAAAAAGCATCCAAGATAAATTATTACCACTACCCTTCAACTATATTTGGTATAGGAGGACGAGAGGTAATATTCCCTCTCAGACTTGCATAGAGCTGCTATGCAAAACTCATCACAGGGAAATCAGCCAAATAAAAGTAATTGCTCTTCTCTATCCAAATTAGTGCGTCAGCCTTTGCATCATTGGCAGGGACTATATACCAATACACCATCTGATTTTGTCAAGTCATATCCCACAAGAAGTGATAGCCACACACATAATTATGCAAATGGTATAAGCAACCAAATTCCACTGACCTGCAACTAGATGATTTCTAGGCGATCAGAAGAGGTCACTTGAACCACATATAATCACATATCTACTCAAGATCATGCTACAAGAAGGATTGCCGTGCACACTCCAAAAGGAGGCACCACAGCAAGAATCTCCAGGTAGAAGAAGCCACCAGATCAAGCTAGCAGAAATAAATTATAAGTCTACAGAAATATAAATTTTACAAATACCAAGTCTATATCAAGAAATCAGTTTCTAATCATCAAGAAACTTCTATTAGAACATGCCTAATAGTACAAGTTACCATTTAGGACTGCCAGAACATTGAAAATAACAGGTAGAAGAATAGGATCTTGTGTTGATCAAATGCATAACAAATCTATTCTTAATAATGTTAACAAAGAGGCTTTGAGAGGGAGTTGAAGGATATTAGTAGTGTTGCTAGATAGCAACCAGATTGTCCAGGAGCAAGTCAATCAATTATAAATTATTAAAAACACTACCAAACCATCAAAGAAATCATATATGTGCTCTAGAGTTGTACTACAAAGATTTGGTGAACATATGATCACCAGAAACTTAGTGGAACCTGTCCTGAAATAAAATACAGCTAGCCAACATAGCTATAATTATTCTACAATATGCATACCAAGAAATTTACATCTGATCCACAAGAAATAAGTCACATCATTAATACATATGTAAAAACTAATTTATGTCTAGCATATCTGTCCTAGTAATAAAACAATTATTATCTCAAGCATATTAACCACACTTTTACATCTTGTTTGAGGAAATACAATCTGTTATTTTTCTCTTTTCAAAAAAATATATGCCAGACATGAACATGAGTATCTACTAGGCATGACTAGAATATTTACATAAACAAGAGTATGATCTTATTAGTGTTCTAGAAGCAAACCATGAAATTACAATCAGTACTACATTATATATGCATATTTGAATTTGTTTACACTTCTCACACACCACTGTTGCAAGAAACTACAATTGTACATTATCCTTATAAATTGTATTTTCATTTGCATCTAACCAAGTCCTTAATCTACTAGGAGGAGCTAATCAAAACTTAATCAAATAGATTTTGTTCATTTTTTCGGATCAGATGAACACACTAACTAAATAATTAACTTGGACTGAACCAAAAGAGAGCATACATGAGCAGATTCAACACACAAATACTATTAAGCCAATGGTACATAGTAACATATAAAACCTACATCGCAACATCTCCATTATCACCTGACAATTTTTCAGAAGATCATAACCACAATCCCAATTCCAAAATTATCTAAACCTAAATTCCATACCTAGAGTTGTTCTTCGGCTCGAAGGCCTGTCACATGAGAATTACCTGACTAGAGACATGGTTGATGGAGTAGAAAAGAAGGTAGACGCCAGGGTTGCATCCCAGGATGCCACCCCTCCGGCATTAAAGATTGGAGTAGACCACAGTAGCTGCTGCAGTACCACACCAGTGTGAAAAGTGCAGGAGGCCATGGACAACCCTGGTGACTATAGCAGGTAGTGGTCGTAGATGGAGGGGTGACGCAGCAGGGGCATCGCTGATCATGGTGAGGTAGAGGAGGCGCAGGAATCGAAGAAGAGCAGTTGTGGCACCGGCACACCCGACCCACACGGCTAGGGTTAGCTGTGAGCCGGGGGGTCGTGCAGAGCAGGGCAGCGTCAAGGCGGCGGGGAACCAATGAAGGAGACTCGGGCGATCCAGCGCTAGCAAACGGTAGCGACCAGCGCCGCTGGATATGGCCGGCGATGGAAGGGATGGCATCGGCGACGGCGGGTCAGTGCGTGCGTGTGAGAAGCAGAGGAACGGGATGAGGGATTGTGCCTGCGTGTGTCGTGTGTAGAGGAGTTGGGTCAGGGTGGGGTATGCCCCGAACCGGGCCTAAACTAGGCTGGGCCGGCTTAGCAGATCAGGCCGAGATGGACCAACCAGATGTGCCCAACCAAACAGCCCAGATTAATAGGATGAGAAACAATATAAAAAAATGAATTACCAAAATACCGTATAAATATTTTTTATCTCTAGAAAATATAGAAAAATCCTAAAAATACATATGATATATCAAAATAACCACAAAAATAATATCTACCTAGTAAAAATATAATATTACTTGTTCAAGATAGATAAAATATAAATAAATATTAACAACATTACATCCTAAGTAAAATGTCATAAAATAAGGAAAAATCCTAAAAATGAATAAAAATCATTTTTGTGTATAAAAATAAATATACTATTTTATAAAAATACTAACTTAACTCTTTTATAAATAAAATTTGAATAAATATTTAAAGACATTTAATCCTTTATGAAATTTTATAAACATAAAAATATTACTTAAAAATTAAGTAAAAATAATTTTTAAGGTCTTGAATAAATAGATTACACTAGAAAAATATTAAATATATTATTAGAACAGCCTTTAATATTTTAAATAATAGATCCTTATCTAATACATATTTTGTGAATTCTTTAAAAATAATTGTTAAGTAAGAAATAATCACAATTCTTATAAAACCTTGAGCAATTAGTGTCTTTGTACTAAATTCCAAACCCATAACTTAAATTCATAATCAAATTTAAGTAGAACTTTTAACTTTAAAATATTATTTTAAAAATCTTATTAAGAATCCTTTTAAATAAACATTGGGTATCACCCATTTATATAATATAGTGAATAATCATTATATCTTAACCACTATTAACATAACTTTAAATTCTAACAAATTATTAAGATCATCTAATTATGATTCCGTTAAATAAATACATATTCTTTTCATAATAGCAAAACAAATTTAATCTAATCATTCACTTAAATAGAAAGTGAATAATTCCACACCTTAGTTATACCTATCATAAATCTAAAACTTTGGAATAATTAAAACATATTACATCTTAAGCTTACTTACCCTTTTAAAGTTAACTTTAGTCTCAAAGCTTATAAACATCATGTCTAATACACTACTTATGTTTTTATAGTTAACTTTGGTCTATTTCAATTAAGACATAATGCATCTCAAGTCCAAACTAATCAATCATATACTATAAGCACATTCTATTAACAATGAAGATTGCTTAAACATTATAAAGGAAATCTTTTCTACAAATGTTATTCTTTTTGCTACTTCAAATAACAATCTTATAATAAGTTCTTCAACTCTTAACAACTCAATCCCAAGGACTTTTATCATAGTCACCACATGACAATTAACCATAATCACATCATTTTATACTTTACTTACATTTTTTGGATTGTTAACACTTAAGTTCCTTATAAAGGTCATTACTTATAAAGTAAAATTTGAATATAAACCAACTCTTAAAAGAATCACTTGAATTCACTTCACTCAAAGTATTGGGGATTCAATTTGGGAGTTTTACAAAATGCATAACATTACTTATGCATAACTGCATATTGCTTCTTTAAACATTAGTCCTTACCGGACCAGTGATGCAGATTTCGGATATTGGATCTTATGTCGTCTCGAAGACCGTGAGTGTATAATCTTGCAATCACAAAAGGAAAGTTCACACTTTCTCATGTCCTTTGGTTATTTTCTGTAAAGTATTTTACAAATCTAGTGTTGTCATCACCTGAATTTGAAAAAGGTCCGAAAACACTATTTTCATAATAATATGATTATAGGTTATTTACCATGAGGTAATAACCTACTATGAAAGTTCCGGTGGTAAAGGAACATATTATCTAGGACTTAACAGCCAATTTAGCCAGTGATTCTTGTGCCGTATATCACGCGTTAACCATGAGATTTGGAATGGGACAGAGAAGTTAGCTGAATCTTCTTCCTCTCGCATGTAGCCGGATGAGAAGATCGTGGTTGTTATCACTCGTAGCGTGCATATTAATTGGTAATTCGTAGAGGATATGCAGCATATGGGTGGGAACCCTCAACGTCCCACGATAGTTCTGGCATCTAACGGTTTGTACAAACCATTGCCTTAATTCAATATGTGGGCATGGTGTACACCAAGGAGACATGCGAGGTCACGAAGGGGGAAATGATTGGCTTGGATCATCTTCTGGGCCCCACACCATAGGAAGTGTGGACGGGAAAGATCGCCCGGTTGTGCAACAAGGATTTGATCTCTCATGGGTAAAGTGACGCACCTCTGCAGAGTGTAAGAACTGTCACCTGTTACTCCCTGTTTCGGGAAGGAGCTGCAAACGCGGCGGGAAAGGAACTCCATGAAAGTTCTGGTAAACCCGTGAAGGCTGACGGACATAATTTTTCATAATAAAAGCAACCTTTGAAGAATTGTTTACAAAAAAACCTGCATTGCCTACGACCTATGGTCTGTGGCTGAAGATATAGTGCATCAAACACTCCTTTTCTAGTGAACTTGCTATCTTCTTAACCCTTGCTAGGTTCTAAAGCCAATATAGACGATGTCTACATCAAGTCATACTCCAGGAATCATCATCAAAGGCTAAAGCTCTTCAATGAAGTCAATAAAGTCAACATATACATCAACTCAAGTGAAGACGAAGTTGCTGATTAGATAAGAATAGAATCTCTAGCCATAGAACCTATTTATTTAATGTATTGCAATAGCAGCAATGCCAGACCATTAGTTAAGATACTAGTCTTAATAGTATTATAGTTTTGGAGTTGTTTCATTCTAATTCTTCTTTGTAAGAAGTTTCTTTCTCTCTCTTTAACCTAGAGCATTCTCTGGATCTTGTGTAAAGAGTTGAGTTGTAACCTATAGTCATGTCTTGGATCTGCTGTGTTTCTGTTGTACCACTCTGAGGGATGTAATACTAGTGAACGGTGTTTGATTGGTGTTATGTCAACGACTATAGTGTACTACATCATGCAGTGGTATGCTGGGTCACCGCGGTTGGTATCAGAGCATATGCTTTGACCTTAGGATTAAAACCCTTTTAGGAAGATCTGTAGGTTGGATAGTGACTATAGAAGGCATCTTATCTAAACCAAATATTCTTATAATTTGTGATGAGTATCCACTTGAGGATAACTTCGTCACCAAATTCCATAAGCATCTTTCTTCGGAGAAATTATCTTTTCTCAGTATAGTGCTAATTAGTGTCTTCCAAAGGAGATACAAAACCATCAAGATACTGTAGGAAAGCCAATTGGTCATAGTAGATTAGGATCAAGTGTAAGACATCATATGGAAGTAGTCTTAATGGTGTAGCCTAACCCTAGAATTCATGGAAGTCAGTGGAATTTTAGTGTTAGTTGGTAACCAAAGTCAACATGATGGATATCATTAGGATAAATGTTGATGTAATGATTTGTAATCATGTGGGATTCACTTGATAATTCTACGTGATGAAA